>CM036764.1:17869732-19069732 GCA_020796225.1 Arion vulgaris
AGTATCAATATATGGATTGCTTAGCTCATTACCCAGGACAGATCATAATTATGTGGTACTCATGGCAGTGTCACGTCACCGGCTAAGAGAAAAATAAACCAGAAATTAGTACAATTCAAAGACAATTTAAAAATAACTAGAGATTAATGGCTAGAACTGTGTACATAAGAGAATGATAATGTGTGTAGTTGCATTAGAATGATATCCACAAGGAGAGCTATTACTTTCCTAGTACTCGGTTCGTTTCTGATGTGGATCAGTGCGGATATCCTTCCTTTCTTCCTTTCTTCCTTCCTTTCGTTCGCTTGAAATATTGTCTATATGTTCAACGTTGTGTCTTGTATAAACTTCACTGTCGTTTGTAGCTCACACGGAGGTCCGTGCAGTTTTCTGTCCAGTATTTTTTAACTAGGCAAGTAAGTTTGCCTCAGTATATCATATTCGGGAGAGCTTAATATATGTGCTATGCAGTCTGATGTTCCTGTACACATGTATACATAACTGAATTGTCAATTTTGAATGTGTAAACATGGGGCTGCGAAGGCGATTATGTCCTGTTCTGAGACACAGAATGACAACTTGTTCTATTCTGTTCATATTATAGTAGTCGTCTTGTGTTGGTATTGAAATCGGGATATGTGTTCAATGATCTTTTATGTCAGTGTAGATGCGATCAAGCATATAGTCCTATCCGATACGAACAACGAGACGCAGGAATTATGTTCAAGTTAACAACGTATGGAAACACTTAACAGTTGAAAGTCAATAACAGATAGATTGAAAGACCGCTAAAATGGCAAACAATATTTTTTTGTTATGTGTTTCCTACAGAAGAATGTGTTACCCTCAGACTCACATTGAGAACCCTTGCTTGTTCTACGGTGCTCGTGTACTACCACAGAGATCTTAATATGTAAGAAACAGAGCTCTCAATACTAATCACAGCAATGATGTTGATGGCCATGTAAATCCCTTAATCAGTCAGACAATCAAGCAATTAAAATAATTGGAACGATTTGTTAAAGTCGCACTTGCTAATTTAAACAGCAAGTACCTCAAAAGTCGGTAAGGCCCACTGCATAGCAAGGAACACCAATCAAACAGTAAAGTAGGATTTCACGCATAAATCAGTCAGAAGCACTATACCAGATGCCATGGCTAACGCCCGAATTCAGGGGCATACGAACACAAAAGAAGAAGAAGAAGAAGAAGGTGTGATGTAAAAAAAACAAATACTAGTTATCATACACAGTAAGTCTTTGGTAGATCCAAATTAAACATAAGTAACTGAGTCGTTCAACTGTGAAAGTAAATGTTAGTGAGAATGAATAGCATCTAAATCGATCAGCTGAGACGTGGACGACTTGAACTTATTCAGAATGAAGGCATACGTATAGTCATTTTTTAAAAAAGGGTTTAAAAGCCGAAAGATTGACTTCATTGCACCGGGTTTTACTCCATCTGGCTCGGTCCCTCTCATAAGAAATGGCACGCACCTGCCAAGAGTATTGCACAAAGCACAAACTCCGTAGCTCCGACAACAATCCTAGGGTCTCTGGAAAAAAAACTGCACTCGTGAACAGAACTCGCAAGGAAAAGGGCTTGGCCACTCAGCCACAGAGACCCCCTACGTATAGTCATTGGCTGCGCTAGGGATGCTCCCACTATGAAGATGAGATATTTGCTTGGCTTTCTGTCATTACTTTTCCGACATACAATTTCTCAAGCCAATGTATATATGTGGGCTAATGGGGATAAGATACATAAACTGTACAAGAAGACTAATGATGGTGCACGATAGTCAAGCATGGCTTGTCGTGGATGGTCCGGCAGAGAGAACAATTAACCAGGTGACTACAGTTGCGACCATATTAAAGGCGAATGAATGGATCCAAATAGATAGGATGGCCAATTACCGCAGCATAATCACTACTATTAGAAAAGAATGTAGAGGTTGGGGCAACATGACGGCTGAACTCACAATTAAGTAGTTGATAGAAGATAATGCATGGGATGATGGTGTTGTTGTTTAAACCGATGAGTATGTGCATCGTAGTGAGAAGTCAGGCTGGGGTTTCTTAGCTAATGTACACGGTAGGGTTGTTACAGAGCCAAGTGAAGCGTACAGGACAACTACTTCTAGTATGAGGATGGAGGTTGATGCTGTTACTGCTGCCCTCCATTGGCTCTCGGGGACTCCGGTTATTGGGGCCGTTGCTGTAACTGACTCTCACTCGATGCTTCAGAAGATCCAAAATTGCAGGTTTCGTTATGAGTGGATAACTTCTATTGAAGTTTCAAACACCTAGAGGCTTACGTGGATCTAATGTACTTGACATGCGAGTTTTGCATTAATGAGAGAACGGGCAGGCTTGCATCAACAGCATTGATTATTGGAAAGTTGAAAATGGATACGAGGGATGTTCTTTGGTCTTTTCATGACTGCCTGTTTGGTGAAGACACTAAAATAGATGTTGAACCGATACAGCGATTTAAGCATTTTGGAGTGACCCGATATACAAGTAGAAGTGGATGCTGAGGGATAGAGTGAGGAGCATGTTTAACCAGCGAGCCAAGGGAGCCATCCGTATGCATAATCTTATGACATCTTTTGGAGGAGATTGAACATCTATGGGTCTGGCTGAAGTGCAATAAAGTCTCCCAGAAACAAATAACCAATAATTTATTCATTAGACGAGAAACGTTAGCAAGAAAATTTAGTATCTTAATCGTCAATTTGATTGTTTTTTTCTGTTATTAATTCAGGCACAGTCATGATGTCTAATGTCGCGCTTCGGACTGATTTTTGCGCGATAGCTTGCTTTCCTTATCACCAAATTTTCTCGTCAATAATGCGATACTTAATCTGACTTTAGACTTACGTCGTTCCATTTTGACGGGAAAAATAGCGAGAATATAATAGTACACGAGTCGTTGAATTGAGACGGAAAATGTTAGCAAGAAAAAAACATATGTAATTCAGTTGAAAAAGAAAATATTAGCAAGTATTTGACTTTCTTCCCACACTTCACAATACCGACAATATGCAATGTGTGGAATGTAGCTCTTCATACTAAAACTCAAAACTGAGTTATGTGTTAGTAAATTTACTTTTAATTTTACACACAGAATAAATATATGCACATGTGTACTAAAGAAATGTTTAAACGTTTCAAATATATGTTATGTTTATTATTAGAAATATAAGCACGCACTTTAACAATTTACACATGTGCTTGAACTGTGAACACGACGTTAAATTACACATGTAATGTGCATTTATATAAAAAATGTAATATAGGCACAATGACGAGGATCATTTACTACTACTTCTACTACTACTACAACTACTACTACTACTCCTACTACTACTACTACTACTACTCCTGAAGCTACTAGTATTAATACTGCTACTGCGACTAAAACTACGATTACTACTATTGCTATTAGTGCTGCTATAACTACTACTACTACTATTATTGCTATTAATACTACTACTATTACTAACACTACTATTACTACCATTATTATTAGTGTTGTTACGACCACTACTACTAATAATGGTAATACTATTAGTACTGTGACAATTACTACTACCACTTCCACTACTACTATTAGTGAAAATGAAAATCGTAGCATATCCTTTACAGGACGTAGCCATCAACTACAGTAAACGAGGGGTTGACTCTCATGGCACCACTTGTACGTTCAGTAGTTCGCCATTGCTTTCTGAACGGTGAGGTCTATTTTTACCTTTCGTAAAAATCCCACGGAAACCAATTTACTTCCAAACTGCCTGTCACGAAGTTTGAACCAGGCACGCTTTGGTTGTGATGGAGCTCACTACCGCTTAAGATACAGACGCTCAAACTATTAGAACTGATACTACTACTACTGCCAATACTACTACCACTACTAGTACTATTACCACTACCGTTACTGCGACTAGTACTATTACTACTGACACTGCTACTACTACCATTGCCACTATTGCCGCTATTAATAATACTAATCCTACTAATACTTTCACTAAACTTTCTTATTGGTTGTGCAATATAGAGCTGCAACTATTGCTTACTAACGTATTCTATATGTTTTTTTTTCCGATCAAAAAGCACTTGAGCTTTTCAGCTCTTCTGCTCGGTGCCATGGACATCGTAACCCTTCGGTTCGGTGCCACGAACACCGAAAATCTGGAGAATCTGTGGCTTTTTCTGCCATCCCGCGGAATTGAACCCGCACACACAAAGGGATAGTCACCCGTAGTCCAACGCTCTACGAACACGCTGGGCAGACGGGCACCGTATTCTATACTAAACCGAACTTCCTTATATCCGTGCATGACTTCCTAAGGTAAATTTTCTTCTACAGATAATTCACACTTTTCCCGCTCACATGCGGGAGACCAGTGTTTAATTCACGGTAAGGACAAGTATTTTTTTCTGTTGTGGGCATAAATAAACTATCTTATCCTGAACAGCTACGCGACAACTGCACTAGTCATGCGGCTATTAAATGCGTCAGGCTCTCGTCCTATATGTCCTACACCGACCTAAAAAGTGGTAGTACAAGCAGTAACGAAAATTATTTTTATTTTTTATTTATGTACTAGCTGTACCCTGCGCGTTGCTACGCCTTCAACAAAAAATTGAATTACGTCCCAGTCGAAATACTGCTTCATTGCTACTAATGTCGCGTCCCAGTTGATATACTGCTTCATTGCTACTAATGTCGCGTCCCAGTTGATATACTGCTTCATTGCTACTAATGTCGCGTCCCAGTTGACATACTGCTTCATTGCTACTAATGTCGCGTCCCAGTTGACATACTGCTTCATTGCTACTAATGTCGCGTCACAGTTGACATACTTCTTCATTGCTACTAATGTCGCGTCCCAGTTGATATTTCTCTTATCATGATTCGAAATGAGTAGAAGAAATCCTATGAAGAAACAAACCTGGATTGCGTATTTTAACTTCAGCTTGTTTGTAAAATTGACTTGAAACGATTATGTTATGCTATGAAAGAGATCGAGGTTTCCATAGTTTTAAAACATACGTCAATGAATCGTGTGTATATATTAATGTGCATACCGTAGACTTCCGGAAAAGTTCATAACAAATTGTAAACAAACTTAGAAACTCTCGATGAAATAAGCGTGTTCGGTTTTTAGATTTTTTTTCTAAAATTGTCAGCGCTACCTATTGCAAACTATGACAGGTAGCATTCCGACATCAAAACAAACATATCCTGTAAATTTCAGCTAAATCTGTTCAGTAGTTTTCGAGTCTATAGGTAACAAACAAACAGACAAACATCCATTTATATATATATATATATATATATATATATATATATATATATATATATATATATATAGTGGATGGCGTGATCTCCTCTACATCCCCTTATATCGAATTTAGAAACACAGAAACATGTTACATATATCAGTGACGTTGAAGTAAGATGGGTGCCTATCGCTCTAACGGTATTTTGTTCAACCTCCTCTTGGTGTGATAAGAAACGTTTTAACAGTGATTCCTAATATTTCATAGTAGATTCATTGTAGTTGAAATTGAGTTTCAAGTCATATTGTAGACGAATGGTATAACGTAAGTCTTGTTTTCAAAATTAGCATTAGATAAAACCAATGACATTTGATAATCAATAAGAGTAAAATGCAAAGACGCAGTGTATTAATTTATTAATAAAATTAAAATAAAATATCTTTAAAGTTTTCACCATCTTCACAATTACAAATAGGACAATCGAAGTTTCTATAGAGTTTGTGAACTGCCTTGGAGATCTTCCTGTGTAACAAAGCAATACGAGACTGCCCAGTGTGTTCGTTGCGTGTATGACGACGGGTGACAAACCCCACGTGAGTGCCGCTCAATTCTGCTAGCTGGCAGAAAAGTCACAGGTTCTCAGGCTTTACGGTGTTCGTGGCACTGAACCGAAGGGTTACAATGTCCATGGCACCGAACCAAAGAGCTGAAAACTCAAGTGTTTGTGGATCGAAAAAACAAAAATTCACCGGAGTTTAATGATGATAGTTATAACAAGCAATCAATCAATCTTTTAATTAAGAATATAGACCACATGAACATAAAAATGTTTTGTAAACAGAAATTATAATTGCCAATTACAATCGAACTAATTTTGTGTAGCTAGATACAAGATGTGTACGTACACTGTAACTATGTGCAAATTCATCATGATATATGTATATATATATATGTTATGTGAAAACAACATGAAGCAAAGGTGCTGAATCTTTTGAAAGAGACTTAGCGTTGAACTGGAAGCCACGAGAAACAGCCGCAAACTCAGAAGTTGTTCAGTTAAAATACTTGCCAATTGATCTTTTTAAAGACGAAAAAAGCCATATGTATATTTATACGGATATATATGCATAAGCTTGAGCCTATCGACTCAGGCACATGAAGGTTAAGGGTTCAATCCAAAGCCAACTATAAACTACTGGGCCTTCGGGTTCAGGTAAGAATTGTGGGAAATCAGACCCCAACTACACCACTTGACCTCGCATTCCAGTATTGGTGTATATAGATGAATTCATTTTAAAATCAACACAAAATGCTAACTCGAAGTCATATTATGCAACAAGTTAAGTTTAACAATAAGGAATATCAATATTATAAATATTTTTCACCAATAAATAACCGTAGATTCACAGAATTGAGTAAAATTGCAAAAAGCGTGCAGTGTTCTATCAAACATCTGTAATTTCCAGATCCCTTTTCTTATCTAGGTCAAGGAATACCCGGCCAGTTGTCTGGCCTGTGCTAGAGCCTGGCTGTGTTCAATCCCACATTCGACGTTAAATACATTAGAAAATAAATTGGCCCTCGTACGTCCTGCACAATCATCATCATTGACCTCTTTGTCTCAGGAGACAATAGATCTTGCGTCAAGTAGTATGTTCGACGCTGAATCACAACATTTCTTGTGGCTGTTATGGCCTATTCTGGAGTGGCAATCCTTGCCACAGTTGCTGCAGGTAAAACTGGAGACTAGAGCTGATACATAGGATGCACAATAGGCCCAAGAAATGTGAAGTGACAAGCACTTCATACACTAAAGTATGAAAATTATACGGAAAATGTTATTTTCATACATATATATAAATGGTCTAATGTCGAAGGATTTAGCGTAGTTGTTAGTGAACTCGCTTCTCAAGGCTGGTAGTCTGGGTTCAGCTCCGCAGTGCGCGGGGAAATTTTTTCCCGACCGCGACGGCTCTCAGGTCGACCCAGCCTCAACTGGGTACCAGACATGCTCTGGGAAAGTAAAGGCGGCCGGCGTGATGCTGACCACATCACCCATCGTGTGCCGATGGTAAATGAAAAATACAGGCCTAACACTGTATTGACCTATATACCACGAGGTAAGAAGGGGTTTTAAAAAACCTTTTTTTTAAACATGTCGAAGGATTGATTTCATTGCACCAGGATTTTCCCCATATGGCTAGGTCCATCTCCGCAGAAATGGCGCTCCCCTTGCCGAGAGTATTGCACAAAGTACGAACTCCGTAACTCATGCTAGGGGTCTCTGGAAAAATATTGTGTTCGTGAACAGAACAGCGCGGTCCGGATTCGAACCCACGATCTTCAGAACATAACACAAAGGATTACGGTGCAGGAAGTATTCACAGATGATACTACTATTTCATGCACAGAAATAATAAAATTATCGCATAGTTATATAAAAAGAAAGCAATTCATATGTTATGTAAATGATCCCTTACAATAGTGACCAAACAACACATACTAGTATATCAACATTATCACCACATGAATGGTCTAAGAGCAGATATAACTATGACAAAATGTGTCCAATCAAATAAGTACTTTATGTTTTTATTATGTTTATGTTTCTGCAGATATTTCCTATTTTATACTGTGGGTCGCTGATCCTAAGCCCGTCCCCCACTGTTAGGATGAGGCAGATATTTCTTATTTTACACTGTGGGATCGCCGACTCTAAGCCCGTCCCCACTGTTAGGATAAGGCAGATATTTCCTATTTTATACTTTGGGGTCGCCGACACTAAGCCCGTCCCCCACTGTTAGGATGAGGCAGATTTTCTTATTTTACACTGTGGGATTGTCGACCCTAAGCCCGTCCCCACTGTTAGGAGGAGGCAGATGTTTTTTTTTTCACTTTGGGATTGTCGACCTTAAGCCCGTCCCCACTGTTATGGTGAGACAGGTGTTCTAATTTTTTCTACAAAGAAATTGCACGGAGAAAACTATTACAAATGTAATATTTATCAAGACACATGTCAAAGCAAAATACAAAGAGTTGGGAGGCAACAAACTGACAGCAAACACTCACAAGATCCCATCAGCTTAATAAACAGAAAAAGCACACAACAATCTTACGTCTCCGAATAGGACACTACAGTCTCAATCATCACATTCACAGAATAAAGCATTCTCAATCTGTACTGTGTGCATTTCAGAGTGAAACACATACTCCAGAGCACATCCTGTAGTCCTGTCCATCATACATACACCAATAAAACGAAGTATGACATTATGAACCTATTTTACAGTGCAAGCTATGGGAAACGCACGAGAAACTCGAACTTATATGCAGCTTTTCATTGAGGCAACCCATCTCACGGCTTAGACGAGCATACAAAACCGATCGCATAGAAGAAGGATTAGACGAATTATAACATTGAAACACATTTAATACATCAACTGAATATAATCGGCGTCCATGGACTAGTCACTTCTCCTGGGGAGAGAAGAAAATCAGTTTTCTTTACATTGATGAAATAATCAGCGGTAGAGCACTTACACCGTAATTTAAGCGATAAATCCTAATGTTCTTACAATTCAAACAATATGGATTTCTAATTCTAGCAATGTGATTAGATAATAAAATGTACGTAAAGCTTAATACCGCCCACTTGTTGACACATGTAGATCTATTTAAACAATGTTATGCTAATGGTACATAGAAAAGTATTACGTATGAAAATGTTTCCAAACAGCTACACATCAACAAGAAGAAACAACACACGTTTTAAACACACATGATTACTAAAATCCATCATCTTTTCACAGTCTAATCTCTCCAAAACTTCATCACCCTAAGTTCTTCGGAATTTATCTCTCACAAACCAATTGTCACGCCTTTGCATCCGTCATATTGAAGTCATCAGTTACATCCTGATTCCATCTTTTCCGATGTCTTCCTCTTCTCCTCATTACCTGGGTGATTCCTTTTCCAATAGTCTTTGTACCCCTTAATATCTATGTCCAAAATACTTCAATGTTCCTATTCTTATTTAAAGCTTCAGTCAGTTTTCCTTATGATTGGGTTCCTTCTCGATAGAACTATTTGTTCTCTTCTCTGTCCATGGTATACGGAGGACTCAAAAAAATACAAAATCTCAAATATGCTTTTCCACTGCCTCGTTACATGTCCATGTATAATCACGGTGGTCTCTGTGGCTGAGTAGTTAATCCCTTTGCCTTGCGAGTTGAAAGTCGTGTGTTCGAATCCGGACAGCGGCCTTCTGTTCACGAGTGCAGTTTTTTCCAGAGAATCCGATGATTGTTGTCGGAGCTACGGAGTTCGTGCTTTCTGCAATACTCTCGGCAGGTATCGTGCCATTTTTGCGGAGAGGGACCGAGCCATATGGGGTAAAACCCGGTGCAATGAAGTCAATCCTTCGGCTTTAAAACCCTTTAAATCACAATTCGCTGTCCACTGGGAATATGCTTGCAATTAAAACTAAAACTACTAACATAAATAACTAAATAATTATAATAAATAACACTGAAATGCACAGATTTATATACAAATAAATAAATATATAAATGCACGTTCTGCTACAGTTTAGCACACGAGTATATAAAAGTCTAGCAACGATGTTTTCATTTAAAAGTACACATGTTTTTATCACCAAAAAAAATGTAACAAAATCCAGAAGATGGAAGCAGAAAATGTACAAATATGAACCAGCACAACCAACTATGTAACGAGAATCCATTAATTTCATGTGTTTACTGGCCATTTCAGTCGCTCGCACGCGCCACTTGATGTAAGCACGTGGCTCGCGTATCCTTTTGAGAGAAGCCTTAGTTTTGTTAACGGGTTTACCTATTTTTCATTTTCTATGTCTAGTTTTTGTTCTGTTATATGCAGAAAGGAAGTCCGACGCCTAAAAATAATTGGCGGTTATGTGAAAAAAGGACAATTGAGATCATAGGAGTGAGGTTGAGACATGTTACAGAGGGAGGAATAGGAAATCTAAAGAGGTTGAAGATTGAAAGGAAAGATAAAACAAGTTATAACACAAGGTGAGAGAAAGGAGAGCAGAATATTATAGAAGAAACAGAAAGAGAGTACGCAGAGTTAAGGTTGTAGTAGATGAGATCAGACAGAAAGCATATTCTAGTTTATAATAATAATAATTTCTCTCGTACCGTTGTACGTTTCATAGAGCCTGCAAGCAATTTCTCCATACTGCTCTATTGTGGGCAACTCGTTCAATCTCTTACATGGAACTAAGACCGATATTTCTTGCCTCTCTCAACAAAGTTTGTTTTAGGGTCTCCTTAAGTAGTCCTCTCTTTCTTGAATTCTTGCCTCACACTTCAATGGCTACTCTTCTCATCGTACACTTTATCTTGACGGTACAAGCTACTGAAATCCTCTATGTTATTTTTACGAATTTAAAATATGGCTCAAGTACTGTTTACCTATTTGCTCTAGTTTCCAGAATTTGCCATACACGCTGCATCATAATGACGCTGACTGAGGTTAATGGTGCTATAATTTAATCTATCTGCGCCACCTATTACTATAAACTCTTTCCTACCCACTGTAGAAGCACATTTATGATCTCGCATTATAATTAGCTTAAAAACGTATAAACACGTCTAGTTTAAAGCAAAATAAAAGTACAATTTTTGGGGGGATAAACTAAATGTAGTTTTTTGTTCAAAATAGCACGTATTACTTCTTCTTCTTCTCTTCCACCATTTACTTCTTTATAGAAAGAAGTGTTGGGGGAGGGATGGGTGTAGTGATCTTGTGTGTGCTTGTTTTAAGGCACTTTGTAAGCTGATATTCATTTTCGTCAGGCTATTCTTGATGACATCGATCCATCTTTTGCGTGGTCTTCCTCTTGCTCTTTGTACACATTATATATTTTATGTGTGATTCTCTGTGTAGGCGATACCAGGGCATTCTTGTCAGGTGTCCAAACCATTTAATCTCTTGTTCTTTTATGAATTACATAACTGGTTTCATATCCAGTATGCATTACTAAAATATAAATAAACTAAAATTACGATTTTTCACAGGAAAATGGTTAAACTTGTATGTTCGATATCCCCTTCTGAACCCTTTCTTTCTACTTTTGTTGAATGTAATATGAATAACTTAATTAATATTTATTTTCGCATTTTGAACTTAAGACTGTGACATCAGTACATCTACCGGTATTTTATTGTGTGTCTCCCTGGATGTTTCATGCCTTACTTCGATGCTTCTTAACATGTATTCACTGCACAGAGCAGATGACCATTGCCTAATTCATTGACCGATCTGATGATTCTTGCCTAATTTGACCTAATCAAGCATGTATATTTTGTGCCCACTGATGTAGATATCTTAGATGATATAGAGTCTAGCTCTTGATGTTGATGCCCTGTTGATGCTTTGCAGGACTTTGCAAATCAACCCCAGCTTTTTTAACGCTGTTTGAGATTTTTCTAGGCATTATTACGTTCAGTAGTTTGTCATTGCTTTCTGAACGGGTGGGACCATCGTCCTTTTGTAGAAGTCCACGCGAAACAATTTGCAACCAAACTGTACGCAGCGGGATTCGAACTCAGAACCTCGGGGTAAAAATAGACCGAGTCACAGATCCCCTAAGCCACAGACGTTATTATTAATAAAGGATGTGTTTCAAACGTTCATCTTGAGGTTGCTGAACACATATATATTACACACTTTATGTTTTAATATAATTACATGGTTGCTTGCTTACATAGCCACTTCTTGCAAGATTTGTGCAAGATTAGTGCAAGATTTGTGTAAGATTTGTGCAAGATTTGTGCAAGATTTGTGCAAGATTTGTGCAAGATTAGAACATATTGAAGTATCATTTACATATTTATCCTTTATTTTTATACGTGTATAGAAATATGTGCAATGACAATCTTGTTTCCATATTGCTCTCACATCCCTCCAATCCTTGTTGGATCAGCAATGTATCTCCTTTATTCATTTGCTTTCTTTGATAACTGAACCTCAATAAACATTTAATTTTCTCTTCAACCCGCCTCTGATGTTGTTTACAGCATTTGATTGAAAGCAGAAGCGGAAACTCAAATAGAAAAAAACAGTTTTCCGTGATTAGATTAAATCTGAATAGATCTTCTCTCAAAACATTGTTTATAAATATTTCAATGGTTAAATAATTATTTGAGTAAAGGATATTACAAAATTAATGTATTGCGCCCAGTTTGAGTGCAGTGCATATGTTATATATTAGTTTAATAACGTTTAGGTTATATTTTATTTTAGTACAATGTTAAGATTACATTATGCTTTAGTATAATATTTAGGTTATATTTTGTTTTTGATCATTATTTATGTTGTATATTGTATAAGTACAATGTTTAGGTATTTTATCATTTAATACAATGTTAAGATTATATTTTGTTTTTATACAATGAGTAGGTAATATTTTGTTACAATGCAGTTTTTAGGTTATATTTTGTTGTAGTAAAATGATTAGCTTACATTTTATTTTGGTACACTATTTAGATTATACAGTGTTCAAGATAATTGCAGCCCCATTGACAATTCGAAAGTTGCCAGGTACACATTGAGTTGTGTTTATTTACTATTTAAACCGGTTCTGACTAGCTCGTCCTACGTCACATTTGTTCTTCGCCCCTTCCCGCACTACAATTACACACCGTCACACAACCTTGACCTATACTACGTCATGACTGAACCTTCTCATTTCCATACATATATGCCAAATTAGCTCCATTCACAGGCTGCTTTTATCTTGAACACCCTGTATTTTAAATTGGTACAATGTTTAGGTGAAGCACCCATTTAGTTCCCTCGGCAAGGTAACGTAAAGCAATGGGAGCAAGTTGGAGTGCAGACCAGCAAACAGAGTGCTAATGGATTAGGTCACTTTACCAAAAATCAATATACTCAAAGAATAACATGTGTATAGAGAGTGCGTTTACGTAGCTGTGTGCAGCATGTATAGAAATGCACTTACGGTATATCATTATTTCCTTCAAAAAACAGAATAGCTTATACTGCGCATCAAAGTCCACCAAATCTCTTTGTAAACTAAGTAAAACAGTTCTATTCTGAGAAATATAAACATAGAATCACTAGTAGTTGTCACTGTTCCCTTTCTATTGCAAGTTGATGTACGTACAACAAGAGTAATAAATATCATTCTGTTCATGCAATAGTTGAAATTACTTCGGAGAAAGGGGAGGGGGATTCGGTAGTAAGGAGATCATGAAGCTATTTTCGTTGTTTTCACATTAATGTAAAATTGGTATAACCATTTTGAAAGATTATGACTTAGAATAGTAGAAAAAAATTAGTAAAATAAAAATGTGTCAAAGCGTTGCCAAGGAAACAATACAAAATGGTCGCCAAAAACAAGTTTCAAATCCTAAGGCTCTGAATCTAATGAATGTAAATGAATTCTGTTTTCACTCTAAGGTGCAATTGTAATATCTAAAATATTACACATGATTTTTAGGATATATTAAATATTTTATTTTTTATAAATTTTTAGGTAAAAATTTCCTCAAAATTCGGTCAAAAATAGCTGTTACTGGGGGTATGTTTACCCCAAAATTCATAACAATTTTTAATTTAATACATCCTAAAAATCATGTGTAATTTTTTAGATATTACAATTGCTCACCTTAGAGTGAAAACAGAATTCATTTATATTCATTACTTTCAGAGCCTTAGGGATTTAAAATGTTGTGTTTGGCGGCCATTTTTTATTGTTTCCATGGCAACGCTTTGACATTTTTTTGAAAACTAAACTTTTTCTACTCTTTTAAGTCCTAATATCTCAAAATTATAAAACAAATTCTACATTAATATGAAAGCAACGAAAACAGTTTCAAGACCAAAATCGCCCCCCGCTGGATTGCATCATATGGATGTGCAGATAGATGACTGATGAGCATAACATGTCAAAGAAAGTAAGGGAACCCTTTGTCATACATCGAAGTATATGGGTAATACTGTGTTAGTTCCATACTTACTTGACCATTATTATACGATGGGTGATGTGGTCAACATCATGCCGGCCGTCTTTACTTCCCAGTACTTTTCCTGGTACCCAGTTAATGTTCTATCGACTAGACAGCAGTTACTGTCGGAAAAATATTCCACGCCCACTGTGGAATTGAACCCGAAGCACATATTTCTTAATGCATGTCTGAAATGATCTTGAACTGTCTGGACATGAAATGTTTGCAGTTGTTATGTTTTATTGCTGTTCTGTTCGGTTGCTGGAATTACGAATGTCTTACATTGCACTGATCTGTGGCGGAGTAATGTACACCAACTGATCCGGCCTTGCTCAGCAGCTTCCAACGTTTCAAAGTGTATAGCAAATTAAATAGTTAGTTACTACATATCAAGTTTGTGTCTTATTAATATCAGGATTTTTTCTTCGAACGCTTCATATCGATCACTTGTTAACCACTCTGTGTGATTTGTATATGATCTGAGTCTAAGAGCAATTGTATGTTGTGCCAGTTATACGCCTACAAGTAGGCCAGCACATCCGATTTCTGCACTGCTTGTTATTTACTAGGGTAGCTTCCCTAGGTCCTACATCAGTCGCCTCTTACAACATGTCTTGTAGGTAGCAGTGGTACTATTCTTTGCTTTCCTTGCGGACCCTGACACCACACGGGCAAATAACAGGATATCAAAAATCAGAGTTGCATTTGGAGGACTGCAAACTACTGTGTGGGAGCGAGATGGGATGGACTCTACCACAAAGCTGACAGTTTACAATGTTATAGTGCTCACCATGCTGTTAATGTACGTCAGTAAGACATGAACAGTTTATAGAAGATACAGGCAAGAAAACTAAACCACTTCACTACAAAAACAATGTATGATGGTGAAGACTAAGCATAGATGTACATAGTGTTGAAAACTAAGGACAGGAGCGTTTTTTATTGGAAATTACGAATAGTTTTACATGATCTCGGAAGCTAAGGTAGGCCGTATATAAATAATAATAATAATTCCTCTCGTACCGTTATACGTTACATAGGGCCTGCAAGTAATTTCTCCATAACGCTCTATCCTGGGCAACTCGCTCAATCTCCTCCATGGAACTGAGACCGATATTTCCTGCCTCTCTCAGCAAAGTTCGTTTCAGGGTCTCCTTAGGTCGACCTCTCTTTCTTGAACCCTTTGCATCCCACTTCAATGCCTGCTTTGATATTCGTTGATCATTTCTCCTCAAGGTGTGCCCAACATATCTCTATTTTCTCTTTCTTATAATAGGCCGTATATGGCAGTGACATTTACGTAGCGTTGAGTAATTGTATTGGAATCCTTATACTTCAGAACAACATGAGCTAAAAAATAAAATAATAAAAAAGAAATGATTAAGATTCAAATTAAAATCTTACACAATTTTCACCATCTTCAAAATCACATTGTGTTGTCTAGAATTTATTAAGGTGTTCCTGACTTCCACTCAGATCTTCTTTGTAAGATATTAAATGGAGCACACATGGTTATTCACCGAAGTGCAATGATGATATTCCTATCATTCAATAAACCAAAAATTAACAGAAACAACTTCAAAAGCCTATAAATAAATATAAAGACATCCCTCTCACAGAAAACAAATAAGTAAATGGATTTCACTCAACACAACACCGAGTAAGTCGTATATCTGGTCTAGATATTCTTGTATAATTTTTTGTCCATTACGTACTCAACATTTCTCAGTGCTATCTACTTGCTGCAACGGAAATTGATTCAAGTATAGAAATAGAGACAGCGTTCTAATACTGGATTCGTCAGAGAGCTACAGTAAAGCTCCAATCTTTTCAGATATGGTTAAGAATAAAGGTGGAGAGGAAAGACAGAAAAGACGTGAAGAGATACAGAGAACAAAAACGTTCCTAAATTTGATTCCAGAAGTGGAATCGTTTCAAACTGAACTCTATCGGTCAGGTCGTGAATGGCAAACTGGCAGACAAATACAACCCAGGCAGTTTTACTTGCTGTTGAAGGAAGCGACCGGAAATGTCAACACTTTGGCCTAACACGTCATCGAGTTGAAGAAGATGCTATCAATGCCAGACTGCGAGAGTTGAGTCTATGTTTGCGTTATAAAACTGAAGACAAACATCGTGCCATAGAACGCATCAAGCTACAGTTCAGTCTGCGCAATGTATGCATGCATTTCTTGACATCTTGTGAATATTGAAACTCATCAAAATTGACAGTTTTGTAAATTGATATTTTTCTTAGTAGAATATTGCTAGTAAATTGATAATTTTCTTGGTTGAATATTGCTAGTAAATTGATATTTTTCTTGGTAGAATATTGCTAGTAAATTGATATTTTTCTTGGTTGAATGTTGCTAGTATATTGATATTTTTCTTGGTAGAACATTGCTAGTAAATTGATAATTTTCTTGGTTGAATGTTGCTAGTAAATTGATATTTTTCTTGGTTGAATGTTGCTAGTATATTGATATGTTTCTTGGTAGAACATTGCTAGTAAATTGATAATTTTCTTGGTTGAATTACTTACTTACTTAATCCCGTCATGCCTAGTGACACATGGGGCTTCAGAAAGGACTTTCCATGCTCTCCTGTCCCGTGCAACCTTCAGCGCAGAGCCCCACGTCAGAGATGCGGTGTCCAGTTCCTCTTCCATCATGCGCCTCCATGTTGTCCGTGGTCTGCCTTTCTTTCTCTTTCCTCTGGTGTCCAAGTGAGGGCTATCCTTGCAGGCATTTCTTGTCTCATTCTCATAACATGTCCGAGCCATTTCCATCTTCTCTTTTGAGTATGTCATTCATTGCCTCTTGTCTTGTGTCTTGGAGTAGTTGGTTATTGGATATTTTTACTGGCCAAAAGATTCCCAAGATTCTGCGAAGACAAGAGTGGTGGAAAACTGACAGCCTGCTAGTATCTCCTTTGGTCATCCTCCAACACTCCGATCCGTAGAGCAAAACTGGCAAAACAATGCTTTTATAGAGTTTAAGCTTTGTGGTCCTATTGTAGATTTTGGACTTCCATACTGGTTTCATTCTGGCAAAAGCGGTTCTGACCTTACTTAGACGTGATTTTATATCTTCCTCTGTGCCACCATTTAGTGTCAGTACGCTACCAAGATATGTAAACTGCTCAACCCTTTCCAGTGTTTCATTTTCTAACATTACTGGTTGTTGGATTTCACTGTTTGTCATAATTTTGTTTTTCCTGTGTTTGTTTTGAGGCCTACTGTCTTTGCCGTGCTGTGAAGTATTGTACTTTTCTCTTGTATATGTTCATATTTTCTTGGTTGAATGTTGCTAGTAAATTGATATTTTTCTTGGTAGAATATTTCTAGTAAATTGGTGTTTACTTTATTTTTTTGTGTTTAATTTTTGAAATAGAAAAATATATTACAAATTAATGATTTTCGCAACAATAATCAATGATAGAAAATACGGGCAAATAAATATTTTCGTAAAGGCACTCACGAGCAGAATTATAGGGACAACCAACATTTTTCGCAACAATAGTCAATGGCAGAAAAATAGGGGCAAACAAGTATTTTCGTAAAAGTGAATCACGGGCAGAATTGTAGTGACAACCAAGTAGAGCAATGAGGGAAACCAATTGCAAAATCTTAAGTGCAACAAAGTTTAGCCGTGAAAGAAATTACATTTCGTCTTCAATGTAGCCGAGATGCATTCAAAAATTCAGTGAATTTTATATATTAAGATCATTATAGAGAAAAACGGTGCTCTGAAATAGTTAACTACATCTACTGATGCGGCAAGGGAGATTATGTTCGGTATGAACTTTGCTGTTTGCTCTGAATAATGTATGCTTTCTAAAGATGATGAAAATATCCCGCTCTGTTAGAATGGGACAAATGTTTCATTTAGAAATACGCCCGCGGAACATATTTTCCAGATCATATATGTTATTTTACTAATAGTTAAATTATATCAGAGAATGAGAAATTATGATAAAAAATATAAATAGAGAGAGAGAGAGAGAGAGAGAGAGAGAGAGAGAGAGAGAGAGAGAGAGAGAAAGAGCGAGAAATGGATAGAGATCGTGCTTGACGGTGAGCACAAGGAATTTAAATAGCGATAGCTTGAATGAAATTTTTTAAATTTTCCATAGCCGTTTCAGACATTTGCATATGAAGTGCATGTTACTTCCCATTTCAAGGCCCAAGTGTACATGGGGAATGTGAGTAAATTTCAATCCTCGTATGTGGATGGTCGATTGTGGGATTGAACCTACATCCTCTTGTGATCGAGTGGATAGGTGAACACTGACGCGTTGTGTTAATCAGTCCTACATGAAACATATAAGCAGAGCAAACTAATAAGAGACAGAGAACGAGAGAGATAGATAGAGAGAGAGGGATGTGAAGCGAACGAGATATAGGAGTAAATAGAAGGAGAGTGAGAGAGCGATAGTGAGAGTCAGATTTATTGAATAGTAGTAGCTTACTCCTGGATCCTAAACTGAATAATTGAAACAATTAATTTATTCAATGACAACGGACACATGTGTATATTACTCTCTTATCAAATCTCAGTTCAGTTATTGCAAAACAAATAACTATGTTATGAATGATATGGAAAGAACGTAAGAGAGACAACGAGAAATGATTATTGTCTCTGTCTAGCCATATGTTGCCGTGATGCGTTCTGGGACAATCAAGTTCTCGTTGTAAGGTCAAATGTGCTGCAGAAGTTGCTGTGAGCGTTTGTTGTTATATTATTTGTTTAATGTTGTATATCCATTTCCATCAGTTTTCATTGTGCTCCCCATGCAGAAACTCGACTATTGTAGACTAAAATGGTTGTCAATGCTCATCAGATAATATAAAGTGTCGTGTTCTTTCAGAGTATTTGTCAGATGTGAAATAAAAGAAACATTTTTTACCTCGAGATATATTTGGGAATACGGAATAAGTTCTGTATTTGTTTACCGTCGGCACACGATCAGTGATGTGTTCAACATCATATAAGCAGTCTTTACTTCCCGATTCTTTTCCTGGTACATAATTGAGGTTTGCTCGACTTGAGAGTCCTTACGGTCGGAAAACTATTCCCCATCCACTGTGGAATTGAACCCGTACCATAGTCCTAAGAAACTAATATATAACTCATGCAGCTCCTTGTACATGCCTGATATTCTTTCTTTTTTAAATTTTGTGTGTTGTGGTAATGTGAATTACTTTTTTTTTTTCATTCACCTTATCTTACAGTATTTTTCCGAACTTTCTTTTCGCTTTTGTAGTGGGCCGGGTTTTAAAAAAAAATATTGGTAGCATTTATGCTCTTTGTAACTAGAACCAATACAGATGAACAGTACTAAGATTTATGCTCTTTGTAACTAGAACCAATACAGATGAACAGTACTAAGATTTATGCTCTTTGTAACTAGAACCAATACAGATGAACAGTACTAAGATTTATGCTCTTTGTAACTAGAACCAATACAGATGAACAGTACTAAGATTTATGCTCTTTGTAACTAGAACCAATACAGATGAACAGTACTAAGATTTATGCTCTTTGTAACTAGAACCAATACAGATGAACAGTATTAAGATTTATGCTCTTTGTAACTAGAACCAATACAGATGAACAGTACTAAGATTTATGCTCTTTGTAACTAGAACCAATACAGATGAACAGTACTAAGATTTATGCTCTTTGTAACTAGAACCAATACAGATGAACAGTACTAAGATTTATGCTCTTTGTAACTAGAACCAATACAGATGAACAGTACTAAGATTTATGAATTTTTTGGGAAGAACAATAGACAATCTTCTTCGAACGCTCCATATCGACCACTCGTAAACCACTCTTTGTGATTTGTATGTGACACAAACCTAATAGCGATTGTACGCTGTGCAAGTTATGCGCGTACAAGGAGGCAACACATCCGATTTCTGCCACGCTTTTTATTTACTAGGGTAGCTTCCTTAAGTCCATACCTCAGTCGCCTCTTACGACATGCCTTGTAGGTCGCAGTATGAATATTCGTTGCTCCCCTTGAAAGCTCCGACAACAAACAGACGACAGACATTCAAATAAACTACTACGAAATTAAAATAAAATAATAACACCAGACTCAATTTTAGCAAAAGAAAAACTGATAACGTGATGAGCTTTGAATAGCCAATTAACATATTGAAGAAAAAAAAAATTGGAAAATGAATTACATCTCTCATGGCATATGTACCATTTGGTGAGACGTTTAGTGGTACGATTCAGCTCTGACAGTCTCCGTTATAACAAATTAGGGTATCTATGACAAAGGGTATATATAGCGTATAGGTTAGGTACGCACGTCTTGTTCAAAAGATACTCGGTTCGCACCCTCATAAAGCTATCGGGATATTTTTCCCACAGACCCCTAATCTCAGTGTAGATGAGATCGAGTTCCTAGTCCCGTCGGAGACAAACAATAAAACGGAAGTCTCGTGTTCAAATTGAGCACATAAAAGAATTAATTGCAATACAAAAACGAAAAGAGCAGGATGAAAAACTTCTGCTCGGGTAAAATAATTTTTTTTAAATAGAAAATAATATTTACGCAAAAAAAATATTTTACAATCTTTTAAATCACATCAGGGACCCTCGCGGGTGCTACGACTTCGTGCACTGCTGCTTAGATCTTCTTGTGTAAGAACGAGATCAAAGCACACATGGTTACTCACCGAAGTGCAATGATGATTGTCCTATCAACCAATCAACAAATTACGTTAGGCGTACACAAATGCTACAGTATACCTCTTTAGAAATAGGTGCTAACTACTTGGTTATTATGACCATAAAATCATATCAGAAGATATTCTCTGCGAATCTTTGTTTTACTGGACAATATGTCTCACGGTTATCAGCGGTTTCATTACAGCTAACAAACATAATATATATTTTTAGAAGAGAGTTTTAACCGTAAACTTCAGTGGAAAACTAACATACATTTAATAATAATAATTTCAAAACACACACAAAAATAAAGTTATTTCGTTATTCGTTTCTAATCATAGATTTTTATTTTAGGGCCGTTAGGAATGTATTGTCTAATTCTATATGCTCTGTGCCATGTAAGAAATGAATTCTTCACTTCTTTTGTATTCTTTCCTTGATAAATTCCTTTTGTTCGAAACGTTGCTGTTTATCGTTAGTTTTTATTTTTTTAAACTATAGTTCTTCCCTTATATCGATAATTTACTTAGGTTTTACGTGTTTCTCCCTTACTACATAGTTTTACTGCAGTCTTCCATTATATCGATAATTTACTGTGTTTTTACGTGTTTCTCCATTACTACATAGTTTTACTGCAGTCTTCCTTTAAATCGATAATAATAATTTCAGCATTATGTTTCATTTGGAATCCTCAAGTAAAAAGTTAAGATATAAATGTAAGTTATAGTTATCTGGGCAACTGAAAGAAATATGGAAAATTATTTCTGGGTTGAAGAATATCACAACCACATATAACGTTACTGAATAAAAACAGATAAAGAGCATTAGAAACGACACTGTGTAATTTAATATGATATTATGGTAAATAATTAATTATTTGTCTTGTCCACCAGCTCGGGAGATATCAAATGGTGTTATATGAAAAATGACATTTAACAAGGCAGTAGAAAAACATATATTTGTGATTTTGAATTTAAGTGTTACAGTAGAGTCCTCTGTGTATCATGGACAGAGAAAGAGTAGAGTCCTCTGTGTATCATGGACAGAGACGAGAACAAATAAATGAATATAAGAAGAACTCAAAGAAAAAAGTGACTAATGTTACAAATAAAAATGAGAAAATTGAAGTCTTTTGGATATATAAAGAGACACGAGGTGTTGGAGAAGACTCATATGAAAGAAGAAACCCTGACAAAGAGGAGAAGAGAAAGACAACGGAGAAGATGGATTCAGGATGGAAGTGATGATTGATCATGACAGTTGCAGAGGTCTATGAGAGAGAGAAATGCCGATGTACTATTAGGGTGGAAAAATTATCTCAAGACAAGCTATTTCAGGATAATGATGAATCCTATCGAAAATAGACCATAAAACGTAGCTCTAGTACTCAAAATAAGAAATTACAAAATACTTAAATGAAAATCCATAAAAGTAAGCCGAAAAATAACTGCCGAGCCAAAAAATACATCAATACCAATTACAATAAAAAACAAGTTGTACATATTCACTATCTTCAACAGTACATCGTCAATCCTTGATAATGCTTCGTAGACTAATCACACTATCGTTGAGATCTTCATGTTTGAAAAATAGAACAGGGCACGTATGATTATTTACAGGTCCAATTATGATGTCATGATCAATAAATCAATCAATTAATCAATAAAGATTTTTGCCTATTCTCCACGCAGGTATTCAAATGTCTATGTTTTACGTACAAAGCCGGTTAACGAATAATAGACGCATTTGCCTTTGACCGACTTCATGATTGCTTGATCAATCAAGACATAATTTCTGTTTCCTCGTATTTTCTTCAATTTAATTTAACTATATTTCTAACAACAATTCGGTTGCCATGGAAACATAAATATACAAAGGAAACTTCGAATACGAATGAACTAACGACTTGCTAAATCAGTCCAAACTGAGTACCGTAAATAGGATCTTGAAAAGAAGCTGTTATGTCATTCTACAATTACGTTGTGCGAAGTAGTCAATTTTACGACATCTACAAAGCTCAAAGAAAGAGAACAAAGTAATTTGATGACAAGCTTGTTCAAAGGTTAATTAATCAATATCTACGCAGTACTTCATCTACTCTGAATAAAACACGTGACAGATATTGATTCATTATTGTTTACTTCGTACCAGAGATAAGTATGTTACAGTAATAGATGCGCTACACTCTGTTTCTTTTTATATCTATCTTTCTCTTTCTCTCTCCTTTCTCTCCCTCTCTCTCTGTCTATATAAATATATATATATATATATATATATATATATAAATATATAAATATATATATATATATATATGTTGATGCATTTATCTATTTATCATCTATCTATCTATATATCTATTTACCGGTCTGTCTATCTATCTATCTATCTATCTATTTACTTATCTATCTATCTATATATATACATATCTATATATTTTCCAACAAATTAAAATATATCATCTATCTATCTATTTACTTATCTACATATCTATATATATATACATATCTATATATTTACAAAAAAAATTAAAATCTATCATCTATATATCTATTTGACCGCCCATCTATTTTATATAAATTTTAGTAGTATACAAAGCACGAACTCTGCAGTTCCGGTAACATTTCAACTGGTCTCTGGAAAACATGCACTCATAAACAGAATGACACAGTCTGGTTTTGAACCCATCACATTTGTAACGCAACACAACGGTTCAACCACTTAGCCACTGAAATTCTTAAATATCATTTTTATAGAATAGGTTAATCATATTTTTTAATCGCAAGTGGAACGTCACTTTAAACTATGGTTTCTCACTGCGCTATCAAAACTTTCCTCCACTGGATAAGCAAATACTAAGGTTGATTGATATAGCCACAATCAATCTTATCTTATCTTTACCTATTTGCCGTTAAGCGACGTGGGGAGAATTAGTTTCTATCTTGTGCTGGGTGTGTTGCGCTTGACGTTGTCAGTCCATGCTTTCGCAGGACTCTGAGATGTTATCTATCCATCGTGTTCTTGGCCTACCTCGTACTCTGCGCTATGACTGTCGATTATTGTAGGCACGTGATGGTAATAAATGGGGTTCTATTCTCATTAGATGGCCGAACCACTTGATTCTTTGCTTCTCGTTGTACTGTATGCATGGTTTAGTACCAACGATGCTTCTGATATTCTCGTTTCTCACTCTATCTCGCCTTGTAACGTTGACAGCTTTTCGTAGACATCTCATTTCACATGTTGTAATCTTTCTTTCTTGTATCTTAGTCAGGAGCCATGTTTGGCACTGATGCCAACAATCAATACCTTTCGATAATAACCATGTGTTCTGAGTTCTCTGTTATAGAGCAGGAAATATTACCAACAGTGCCCAAACTCGTGAGTACTGACAACGGTTTCTTAAAGTAGTTATGACGGTTACAAAAATTCAAAGTATTATTTTGAATGGTTAGGACATCGCAGAAGAAAAGGAAGAAGAAGAAGACATGCAATTTAAAAATATCGTTTTCAACAATGCGTAGAACAAACGGAGTCTCTCTCCCATCAGAAGTGAAAACAAGATCAACAAAAATTATCGACATCATATTGCAATTTCTGAAACGTTCTCAAGTTTGAAAAAAGAACACAATGTTTACGGACGTGAAAGATGATGTTTTATATGCCCGCCTGTCCAGCTTGTTCGTAGTATGTTGGACAACGCGTGACAAGTTCTCTGTGAGTGCGGGTTCAATTTCGTGGACTGGCAGAAAAGCCACAGGTTCTCCAGATTTGCTGTGTTCGTGGCACCGAATCGAAGGGTTACGATGTCCCTGGCACCGAGCCGAAGAGCTCAAAGGTCAAGTGCTTCTGGATCAGGTTAAATAAAATATGATGTTTTATTCACACAAACACCAGACAATAGTACTGGTTATATTTCTGAGTATTAAGTACAAAAAGTACGGACTTCCGGATCAAATTGGCGAGCGTCAAATTATTGTTGTTTTTGTGCGATACTAATATTTCATGTAAGAAGGATGTTTAATTTCATCTCTCTTATACAGAGAGTTATGCAAAGTGAAAAAGAAGTCCATTCATTGAAGATCTTCGCCGGTGCCACGGAGTTTTGTGCATATGTAATGTAATGTGCCTTAGTGTTTGTCTTCGGCGTATGATGACGATTTGTTTTTGCTCAGTTCAAAATGGAGAACGTCGACCGGAATAACCTTACGATCAAACGTAGGCAAGAATTCCAAGTCAAGTGTGGTGTAGCTAGACAAGAACACTATGCTGGTAGATCAAAAAAGAATAGTAAACCAACAAAGAGCCGGTGTGGTTAGTCGCTACACGCTTAGAGACATACCGATGGACGAGATGGGAGCACTTATGAACTAATTGGTTTGACGTGCAGTGATGATGATCCGACGACTAAACTAACCTATGTTCAAAAAGCTGTGTGGGCTCGAAGACAGTGGCTGACTTTGCTGAAGAGGTCTAGGCTAGCAAAAATATATTTAAGTTTTTGTTCCAGGCATGCAGGCGTAATAGAAAATGAACGCATCGATAGGGTTGAAAGTATGGAGGTTGTAAAATAGCGGGCAAGCAATGGATCAGTCAGATATCCTAAATTCTCTAATCGAGAGAATACGTGTGAGGGATTAAAATAATAGGTGAGAATCTACAACCTTAACCAGACTGCAAGAGTATCATATGAAATGTGATGTGACTATAATACAACACCATTCTGTTAGTCAAAGAAAAATAGTAAACCAACATATAACTGGTGTTGTTAGTTGCCACACACTGAGAGACATAATGAGAAGAAGATCGAAGCACTTATGGACTAATTTGTTCCATATGCAGTGATGATGATATGACGACTATACTAAGTAACAAATGTATAAATATAATAAGAAATCACTGTATCAACAAAACAATTCAAATGATAGGGCAAATTGCGCCAATTTTAAGGTGCAGGCATGTCACCACGAACACAAAAAGAGCAATGTTCAACACAATCTGTCTCCCACATTATGTTACCAGTGCCAGACCTGGACGCTGACAACAAACGATAGAAGAAAACTAGTCACAACAGAGATGAAGTGTCTACGCAGAATGCTGGGTGTTACAAGAAGAGACCAGTTGAGAAATGAAGACATCAGGAAAAAGTGGGTACAACATCAGTACTAGACTTCATCAAGAAACAACAAATTAAATGGTTCGGCCACATAAGCAGATTACCATCAGACAGTGCACCTCAAAGAACAATGCTGCTCCGATACAATGGGTACAAAGCAAATAGCCGGCCACGCAAAACATGGACCACAGAGATAACAGAGGCGACGAAAGAGACTATTTACAAAGCGCATACTAGGCCCGTTTTAGAAATCTCTTCATGACCTGACGCTATGAGGCAAACAGGATTGGAGAAAGAAAGAAAGACTGTATCAAGTCTGCTACTTGTGTCTGCGTAACGATTAAGATTATAAGGAAAACTTCTGTCTCTTCTTGACCTGACGCTGTGAGGCAGACAGGATTGGAGAAAGAAAGACTGTATCAAGTCTGCTACTTGTGTCTGCGTAACGATTAAGATTATAAGGAAAACTTCTGTCTTTTCTTGACCTGACGCTGTGAGGCAGACAGGATTGGAGAAAGAAAGACTGTATCAAGTCTGCTACTTGTGTCTGCGTAGCGATTAAGATTATAAGGAAAACTTCTGTCTCTTCTTGACATGAAGCTGTGAGGCAGACAGGATTGGAGAAAGAAAGACTGTATCAAGTCTGCTACTTTTGTCTGCGTAACGATTAAGATTATAAGGAAAACTTCTGTCTCTTCTTCTTCAAACGCTTTATGTTGACCACTTGTTAACCTCTCTTTGTGATTTGTATGTGATCTGAGCCTAAGAGTGCTTGTATGTTGTGCCAGATATGTGCCTACAAGTAGGCCACGACATCCGATTTCTACAATTCTTTTTTTTTACTATGGTAGCTTCCCAAGGACCCTATCTCAGTCGCCTCTTACGACATGCCTTGTAGGTCGTAGTGTTACTATTCTTTGCTCCCTTTGAGAGCTACTGCATCACAGGGCGATAACAAAAACGAAAATCTTCAAATAAAAAAATTCTTGAAATATAATTAAAGATTTCACACGACGTCAATTTGCAGATCAAAGTAAAATATTCGTAAAAATGTTCAACTTTTAGGTGCACATTTAACATAATGTCTGACTTACATAATTTACTGCAAAATGAAGATACAACTCTTTCAAATCTACTTTTTTCTCTCAATGAAAAAGTTGTAGCGATGTGATCCCTGGCAAATTAAAAATAATATACATCATTTAACAAACAAAGACAAAATAATGTTTACAACACTCAGACATTATTGAACGTTACGTCCTTTCAGTCAATGAAATTGACACCATCACAGAAATTAAATGTCACAACCCAAAAAAAGGCGATTACATTACTAATTCTTTACCAAAGAGAAGCGAATCTTGAATTTTTTGGCAGAAAATTAAATTCCAAGAAACCGTCTTGCCAGAGCACGAGAAACCAATCAAACGTATTGTGTACCAATCAAAATTGTAATTGATGCTTAGTAAACTTGAAATAAAACAGAAAAATTCTCAACCAAGTACATTTTAAAATAAACACTTGAGTCATATTTTTGTTAAAGATATAAACTTGGATAACATGTCCAGTTTCAACAAATACAATAAATATATATTCAACAAATACAATAAATATGTATTCAACAAATACAATAAATATGTATTCAACAAATACAATAAATATGTATTCAACAAATACAATAAATATGTATTCAACAAATACAATAAATATGTATTCAATCAATACAATAAATATGTATTCATCAAATACAATAAATATGTATTCATCAAATACAATAAATATGTATTCATCAAATACAATAAATATGTATTCAACAAATACAATAAATATGTATTTAAAAATCAATAAAACTAGAAAAACTTCCAAAGATCATTTAAACAATCACTCCAATGAAATAATCAACAAATTACTCATCAATCAAAGCTATCAATCAGCCAACAAATAAACATTGCGTCCATAAATGTATCCAACAAATCAATAATCAATTTATAAGAAAAAGTCAACACAGTAACCTATCCACAATGTCAGGTATAATGTGACGCTTAAATTGTCGCACATCAATAAATGAACTACCCACTTCTTCATTGTTCCCTCTATGGCAACCCCTTGTTAAGCCACTCTTTGTGATCTTCACGGAGTTTGCTACTTAGAACATGAGTTCGTTGTTGTAGTTATGGACATACGTACTTTTAGGTAGGAACATCTGGTTTCTGCATGCCTGTAGTTCGGATTCGCCTCCCTATTTCGCAGGCACTCACAAAATAACGTGAGCTATGGTAGTTACTCCTCTTAGACGAGGCATCGACCCGTTAGTCTTAAACATCGTGGTCATTAGCTCCCGATCTAAACCACATGTAAATGGGGTTGACATGTATGTTTTCTGCGGGTCATCAGCAGGATGCTAATGTCAACCTGTCGTCCTGTTTAAGACAGACTAGACGACCCCAACTCTGCTAGATGAAACTCTACTGCGTTCTTCAAAGCATGCCGTAGTCTTGTTTTGGTCTTACTACCCATGGCCCACGGCAACATAAGGACGACTAACTCAGACAGAAAACCAAAATTCCTGTGCAATGGGGATTTGTTTTTATAAGTGGTTGATAGAACACTGTAATGTTTTCTGCAATTTTACACAATTCTACAACTCCATGGTTATTTATTGATGAGAAATGTTAAATAATACTGATATTCCGTAATGTTCAACTTCATTTGTAACATAATAAAACCTTGATTTATCCTGTTGTGTTGTTTTTTTTAATGAATTTGTCTATATTTAACAATAGTGAAATGCGAGATCCCGCGACGGTTGTGATCTGATTTCATCGAATTTTTATTAAGCTCGCCGGCCTTATGTTATCGGAGGTCAAGAACTACCCCATCAGGAAGAACAATTGAGCTACAAAATCCAACCAGCACTAATTCAGCCAAATACAATAAAAAGTAATAACTGTGCTAACCAAGAGGATTTGAAGATCTTCCAAATTAACGACGTACAGAAGAGCTGAAAGAGATAGGAAAATGAAGAAGTATCAAAAGTTGGTTTGAGTGCATATATCTCAAACTGGTATATGGCTTTACAGAAAAATGATGAGAATTACATGAACTACTAAAATGACAAAATTGGAGGTGCTGAATGAGGTGAAGATACAGCAAAAGCTTATCATCAATATAAGAAAGGGCAGTCATCATTTTTTCTTGCATTTGATGAGAAATGGAGGTTTCGAACATATTGTAACAACTGATAAAATCGAAGGTAGACGAGAAAGAGGAATGCAGATAGATAAATTTGTGGATAGTCTGATGGCATGGCACGGAAGAGCGTCAACATCTGAGATGATAGCAAATACGAGAAACAGAGATTTGTGGAGATCCATGGTCAACTACACCAGCCGGCACGACACCTGATGATGATGACCACAAACGGAATTAAATGCACAAGAGAGAAAGAGAGAGAGAGAGAGAGTTCGATTCTTTTGATGGTTGATTGAACTCAGGTTAGCAGAGAATCTATTGTATATACATGCACAAACAAACAAACAATGTAAAGAGCTAACCATATCGTCATGCATCATTACTATTTCAGAAAGTAAAAGACGTGTCAAGTGATTCACCAGTCCACTATTATACTAAGCTGCCATCTACACGTCTGCTCACAAGTACCCCCAGTAGCTTTAGGCAATTTAATCTTGAGAATTTCGTCGTTCTATTCCTTCCCTCCACCCTCCCTCTTTCTAGCTTTCTTTCTATCATACCGCCACTCATCCAACAAAGCCATAAGTGCCATCAACACACGTGTGCTGTCTGTTCAACCCAAGCGTTTTGGATCGTCCATTACAGTTTGAAACACTGAGAGTACTATAACTTAGTGGTCTGACGTCTGTAGACTTAATTGGTTTTAGGGCCGATTCCTGTTTCCGGTATTTAGGCGGTGAAGTATCTATAACAAACACGCAGGAAGTGTGAATTAAAGTGAGTAGCAATCATGTATAAAGCAGAGGTGGAGCGATTGTGGGTACCTTCTCTGTTAGGTATGTTTGATATGTCCGGCCAAACACGTTAAAGATCAGATTATGGAACTGGTTTGGGTACGCTAGTAGACACAGGGGATGAGATAAACCTTAGTAAAATGTGTGTGTGTGTGTGTGTAGGTTAAGAAGATTGAATTATATAAAGAAACGAACTTTATGTAAGTAGGATTTTGACATGGACATTGACAATGGATTGAGATAAAGAAAGTCAAGTAGAGAGAGTGAGAAAAATGAGAACATAACATGGAGAGTAACTCTCTCTCTCATAATATGGAGAGTAACTCCTTCTCTCATAATATGGAGAGTAACTCTGAGAGAGACATGAAATATCGGTCTCAGTCCATGCAGGAGAATAAGTGAGTTTATGGAGAGTAACTCTTTCTCTCATAATATGGAGAGTAACTCTCTCTCTCATAATATGGAGAGTAACTCTGAGAGAGACAAGAAATATCGGTCTCAGTTCCATGCAGGAGATTAAGTGAGATGCCCATGATAGAGCGGTATAGAGAAATTGCTTGCAGGCCCTATGTAACGTATAACGGTACGAGAGGAATTATTTTTAACTCTCTCTCTCTCTATATATATATATATATATATATATATATAGGTAGTAGTGCGATGATGGGAAGGATTAACGTATTTCATAAGAGTTCGGTTATTGAATCAAACACAAGAGGGTTGTGAGTTCAGTCCTACAATATTTCACGTGTAAAGAAAGGAATGGACCCTCCTATCTCCTGCAAAGTAGCACCTTAAATTGTGTAGTGAAAGAAACTGTATTCACTAATGTATTAATAGGCTCACTAGTCATCTACGCACACACAGACAAACATAGCGCAACTACAATCCCTTGGATGAAAATTTGTGTGGTCAGCATTACCCGTGATGGATGAGCATTAATAGGCTACCGGACAATTTGTGTTTAAGCACATTAATAGCTAACAGTATATATAGCTGGAGTAGCGTCTGGTCTAATGGATTAGAGCGCGTCTCCAAATCCGGGGAACTGTGTTCAATTCACGGTAAGGCCAAGGATTTTTTTCTGTTGTGGTCATAAATGAAAAATCCTAATCTCAACAGCTTATCGGAGACTGCACTAGCCAAGCGTCCATTAAATTCCTTAGGCTCTTGTCCCACCTGTGCTACATCGCCCTTGAAAAGCGGTACTACAGCCAGTAACGACAGTTTTTTTCGTTTATTTTTTCATTAATAGATGAGAGACAGTAAGGGAAAGAGAAATACAAAATATGATAAGAAGAGAAGAGAGAATTATATAGAAGGATACAGAGAAAGCATTGAGAGAACTCTTCTTTCTTTTTCTTCTTTTGTCCAAGACAGAAGATAAGGAAGAGAAACAACGAGAGAAATATTCTTTCTTCTTTTGTCAAAGAAAGAAAATAGGGAAGAGAAGAAAAGAGAGAAATATTTCTTCTTTTGTCAAAGAAAGAAAATAGGAAGAGAAGAAAGAGAGAAATATTTCTTCTTTTGTCAAAGAAAGAAAATATGGAAGAGAAGAAATGAGAGAAATAATGAAGGGTTAAAAGAGAATGTGTGAAATAGAAAGCATGTATGAAAAGAAAGAAGGAGCTAGTGTTAATATAGTCAAAAAAGAAGAAAGATTACCAATAATTAAAATTATTAACACATTGAAAAGTTGTAAGAACATTGCTTTCAATCAATGAAGAAATCTGTAACAGACTATAATTGATTTGCATACTAAGACTTTCAATATGCCCCAGATAGTGTACTGACAAAATGGCAAAGAACAAATAGTCTAAAATTGAATATAAACAAAGAATATCACGAAGCAGACCAAAAAGTCAAAGAAGCGATAACATTGATGTAGAATCTACAATGTAGACCAAGAAACATGGAATTAACGTCCCATTACATATAGTGCAGATACATATGTAAGTAGCACCACAAAATGTATATTTCAGCGTCATATGCTATTAACACCACGTAATATATATATAGGCAAGTTGCCGAACAGAACAGGACGTTTAAAATGTGTGATGTTGAAGTTCTGACACGTGAGTCCCTCTCAATGATAGACATGCAGTTCTGGAAGAAGTGTGTTGAACATGTGCTCCGAGAGGAAGACGAGTACTGGCACCGAGATGGATTACAATTTGTCCAGCCAGTAACAATTATCAACCTCATGGAATCGTCAGATTCGGGATGATACAAATCATATTTTGATTACATACTGAGAAATAGCAACGTATACATTTCCATATCCAAATGCGTCTACCATCATACAATTTGTGGTGAAGTTAAGACACCCTGGGGTCTAATGGTGACCGAAGGGAGGACTAACTGTTGCATATTGTATCCAAGTTCACGATTGCACATAAAGGGCAACACACTTAATTACTTGACCTATCAAGTTAATATGGAGATACACCTATGAATAGAATTGACATGGACAAATTCTAGGGATTACTGTAACATCTAAAATTTGAGCCCCGTATTTGCAATTGTCATAAAAGATCAAAGGAATTCGCCGATGTGCAAAATCCGTAGCATCTATGGACTACTGGTTAGCTTTATTTTAACGTCATGGATATTCTAAGGCTGCATGCAAAAATCACTGAGATCCAACAGGTAGTTTTCGAGAAAATCAATTTCAAACGTGCTCACGAATTAATGGACAGACTATAGTTGTTTATTAAACGAGGGTGGATTCTGTGGTCTAGGGGTTAGTGACTCGGTCTATTAACCTCGGCGTTCTGAGTTCGAATCACGCTGAGGATAATTCGTTTGCAAATTGTCTCGCGTGAATTTTAACAAAAGACGATGGCACCACCCGTTTAGAAAGCAATGGCAAACTACTGAATGTAATAATGCCTAGAAAATCACAAACAGCGTTACCAAGCTGGGGTTGATTCGCAAAGTCCTGTAAAAGATATGCAATTAACTTTTTTTTATTAAACGAGAGGCACATTTCAGACGCAAACCTATGTGTTCCATCCAATGTATGGGGTTGTGTTCCCCTTTCACCAGTCACGTACTAAAACAACATGGTTCTTGCCCTTATGATCACGGAGGCGATCTTACTGACATAGTCTTTATAAAAATACGAGATCATTTAATGCGAGCAATATTTAATAAAGACAACAGAGGTTATTTATAAGAAACACGAAACAACGCAATGCTATATCAAAAATAAACAACACAATACTAAAACAAGGCCATCGATTCAAGTATCTGAGAAAATTAATAACATCAGATGGATGATATATTTCAGATATAAGTAGTAGAATCATCATCATCAAATAGCTTGTCCTGAATAGAACTTTGCCACCCCAACAGTCCTCCGGAGATTCTCACTCTCAAATGCCAGTGTCCAGCCTCTGCAGCCGTCATGTTCAGACCATCAGTTACATCATGAATCCATCTTCTCCGTGGTCTTTTCTTCTTCTCTTTGCCGGTATGCCTCCTTCCATGATGGTCTTCTCCAGCCCTTCATGTCTTTTAATATGTCCAAAATATCTCAATTTTCTCTTTCGTAGTTTTAACATAATCCAGTTTTCTTTGATTTTGAGTTCTTTCTGGGTATATATATTTGTTCTCTTCTCTGTCCAAGATATACGGATAACTCTTCTATAACACTTATATTCAAAAGCACATATATGCATGCACATATACGGAGTAGAATAGCTTAAGCAAAAGCAGCTTTTATGAAAATGAAAATCACAGAGAGCGAATACGCTTCTAATGGCACTGTGTGAAAGAATACTCCAGCACTATATTGAACCAATAAATATGTATGGCATCGAATAACTGCCAATGAACAAACAATTAATAAGATCGCTGAAAGCCACAGATATTTGGCGTAACAGAAGAGTGTTGAAAATCCCATTTACAGGGAGAAAACTAAGGATGAGGTTTTAAAACAGGCATTCGCACAAAGAAATATGATCAAAATGAAAAAAAAGCAATGCAATAAATGTTCTTCATGCACACAATGAGACGATTTGGATCATATGGCGACAGCGGGTAAAATTCATGGAAGGAAATGTCGCTGAAGACACAGGGAGAAAATGCTGAACATTCTGACATCGTGGTTAGACAAGACAACGACGTTCGAACTGATTAACTGCACTCCGAAGAGAGAGTTGTGGAGGGACATGATCGTCAGCACTTGCTTGCATGGCACAGGAATACATGTCTTCGTGAACGACTATGGTGGTGATTCAATAGTAGAGCATATTCCTAAAGGCAACGCACGGGGATTGGGATACTGCATTAACCACCCATAATCTCCAACTGAGTGAAAGCATTCATAGATTATAGTACTACACACCGTCCTATAAGTGCTGGGATCACTTTGGTAGGAGAACTAGTTCTAGAAAGTACTTCCACAGCGATACATAGTCTAAAATGTATCTGAAAACGTAGGATTGACTTCATTTCACCAGTTTTTCCACAAAGCTCCGTCTCTGTCGGCAGAAATAACCCGTCATTTTCCGAAAGTGTAGCGCAAAGCACGAACTCCGTAGCTCCGGTAAAAACATAGACATATTATGAAAACAATGCACATGCGACTCCTTCCAGAATCGAACCAACAACTTTCAGAACGACAGGAAAATGTCTTAGTCCTCTTCGTCATATAGACCACCCGCTATATAGTGAAGGAGTCAAAACTCCTACTTTCTTCGTCATATAGACCACCCGCTATATAGTGAAGGAGTAAAAACTCCTACTTTCTTACGGTTTTCAACAAACAAACACGACATATATAAGACACGTGTTTTCTATTAATCGAAATTTCACTTTCTAAAATTAATCTTGTATATCCAAACCAAACAGACGGGCAATTTTTAAGATATCAATTGCATGGACACGTATTTGGTTTATCTGTGCATTTCACAGTTGCAAAGTTGCAACACGCTCGCAATTTGCCTTCCAGCTAACTTTTCATCTGGTACAATTCAATTTACAATCCCGGCACAAACAACTAATACCAATGTAATACTAATGTAATACTAATGTAATATCAATGTAATAAAACACAGTAATAGCAGTGTCTCTCACATTTACGACGGAAGCGTGGAGTTGCCTATTGTCTTTCCCCAGGTGGATGATGGAATTGGTTATCCATTCTTGCCTTTAAGCGAGGGGGTAGGAGCTGTAATTTGCAGTTCATGACCAAATGAGTCGATCTTGTTGTGTTATATCCGTGTTTATTTAGTGTGTCTTGATATTGTCTCTACATCTTTGTCTAGGACTTTCCTTGGCTCTAGTACCTGATCTATATTTATTGTAAGCTGTTATTGGTGGCTGGTTGTATTCCATTCTCATTTAATGCCACAACCCATTGCATTTGTTTTCTTTCAATGTATTTGGTGATGTAATACCAATGTATTACAAATGAAATACCAATGAAAGACTAATGTAGTAAAGCACAGTAATACCAATGTTTATCACATTTACGACGGGACCAGGGACTTGTAATGATAGTAATGTAGATGTGAAACGACAAATATCAGCTCGTATTTGTAGTAATATTAACTCCTTGTGGACCAAACGCCACACTACGTGTCTTTGAGTTGGACATCTTTTTACCAGGAGCCACACTAATTGGCGTTTTTTGGTTCTAAATACAAATTACTTGTAAAAACATGACTTTTGTCCTGGTCTACTCAGAGTTAATAGTAATAATAAATTATTCTCTTCACGAATAGTTATTACAGGAAATTAACATAATTTTTGAGAGATGTTTTGAAAAATTAAAGAATTGTTGACGAGAGACAAATTTAGTACAGAGTCACCCATGTGTTGCCAGGGCTCTCATAGGGAGCAAGGAATAATAACACAACGACCTACAAGACATGTCGTAAGAGGCGACTGAAGTAGGGGCCTATGGAAGTTACCCTTGTGAATAAAAAACGTCGCCGAAATCGAATGTGCTGGTCTACCTGTTTGCCATTGCTTTCAGAAAGGTGAGTTCTATATTTATCGTTCGTAAACATTCACGAGAACAAATTTGCATCCAACTACCTAGCCCCATCCCATTCCCTCCCCCTTCCTTCTGAGTTTTGATCCAGACACTCTTGGGTTGTAATCGAGCTCACTACCGTATAACTGGCACAACGTACAATCGCTCTAAGACTCAGATCACATACAAGTCTTAAAAAGACAGAGGAAGACAGAGAAAATGTTGGATATCATGATTTCATGGCACGGAAGAGCGTCAACATCCGACATGATAGCAAACATCAAATATAGCAATGATAGCAAATAGAGGCAGAGAATTGTAGAGATCCGTGATCAGCTAAGCAAGCCTGCACGGCACCTGATGATAATGATGAATAGTTAGTTTGTTCCTTTCGTGCCAAAGGCGGCACAAGGGCAAAGGTTTTAGATCTCCACGTAATGCGGTTCGTTGCTAGCAGTTGGAGATCTCGTATGGTTTTACATCCCAGTAGTGTATTTTCTTGTTGGAGTGTTCTTCGAAGAGTGGTCTTATGTCTTTCGCGTTTTCTTTTCCCAACTGGTGACCACATAAGGACTTGTTGATTTAGTTTATGATGAATAGGACGTGTGCAAAAAATAGTTCCTCATTTTTTGTACGTATCTGAACGTTAGGTATAATTGATTGATTTATTTGATTATGATCAGCGTACTTCGAGGAAAAAGTGTGTGTGCTTCGATCTCTTTCTTACATAGGAAGATTTCAGCGGCAGTGATCGAACTGTGAAAAACAGTGGGGTCCAAAATTTTTATAAAAAAGTTTTGAAGTAAATCTTCAATTGGAATAAGCCATGGAAATTGATAACATAACCTAAAAAGGCAACTGTACAAGAGTTATCTTGCCATATGAGTATGACATCTAACAAGCGTCCATCTGTATGATAGAAACTTTTATGAGATCCCAGACTGGGGAAAAATCCCATACCTCAACTCGAACGAACCGGATTCTGGATCAAAATGAACTCTACTACACAGAAACTCACTTCTTGTCAGACAGATACGATGATCAAACAAGACAAAGCAAAAGACTAATAACTTCTAAATTAGAAAATGTTTGTTGGAAGAAATTCAGATTTGATATTAAAGGTAAATAATATCAATGTTAACAAGTGGTTAACAAGGTATAATATAATGATACAATCACATAAGGGTTTACAATTCAAGAAGTAAACATGTTGAATAGGATACTTGGAAAAATAACTTTGACATAGTGATAATGTACATATCGAACTTGATAGATAAACATGTAGATTGAGATTTGGAGAAATTGGACGAATTTAAGTCTCTAAACAAAGAAGACTTCGTTTTCTATTTATGGGAGAACATGCATGGTAGAAATCAATTAGAATAATGGAAGTATCGATAACTGGGTTAAAGATGATCAACGTTATCAGACAAAAATGTGAGATATACTGACAACACTGAGAAAAATGATTGAACGAATTTGAAAAGCATTAATGATTGCAAAGTTTAAGACAGAGCGACTTAAGGAGACTGAATGAATTATCTAGAACAGAAATGCCTAGTTGATGATGAATTGAGTTGTAGATAGACGTTGAAACTATTGCAGCCCTATGAATTAAACAGTACGATGGATAGATATTATAAGATGATAACAAGAGATTTCATATCTTGGATAATGACTGTTTAGTAAATAGAAAGATCTGAGATAAGTGTCTGCTAGAAAGAGATATGATTATTGCACTTGGATAGATGATAGAATATCAGCATGATTGAGAGTATCCATGCAGTCGAGAGTATTGTAACAGGAAGAATCATTGCAGAGGACTAGCATGTAGGTCCAGAATGAAGATGGTCGATAGACTTACTTCTTCTTGCTATGGTTCGTTCTTTATCGATCAATTTGAATCACTTTTGTGATATGTTTGATTTTCCAAGAACAGTGCATACGTTGATTGTTAGTAGCTAAACGACTGAGACGTCTAGCATTTGTGCATGTGCATCCGATTTCAGTAAATGGTAAGATATTTTGAAAAGATCTGTTATTTTTGAGATTCACGATGAATTCTCCTGCAGCGCTTAGCAGTCTTCTCGATTCAAAGTGACATGAGTTCTTTTACGTTCTCAATTAAACATGACCTCATGTTTTATCTGTCCGTTCAGATAGGACTAGACCTCCATACTCACATCGAGACAGGGATCTAGTAATATATTCCAGTTAGATCCACAAGATCGAACTGCACGCTGGACACGAGAGACAGAGTCATTAGTAAATGTATTCTGGTAGGATCAGCCATAGGGGTCAATCCAGCACAGAGACGAGCACTTAGTATAGTAGTGATTCGTGAGAGGAGATTCGGACCACATATGGGTCAAATCCAGACACGAGGACGAGCACTTAGTAAGTAGTGTGATTCTGTAGAGGATCAGCCATGGGTCAAATCCAGACACGAAGACAGCACTTAGTAAGTAGTGGATTCTGTGTAGAGGATCAGCCATATAAAATCCAGACACGAGAGACGAGCACTTAGTAAGTAGTGGATTCTGGAGGGATCCAGCTATGGGTCAATCCAGACACAGAGACGAGCACGAGTAAGTAGGTGATTCTGTGTAGAGGATCCAGCCAATGGGTCAAATCCAGACACAGAGACGAGCACTAGTAAGTAGTGTGATTCTGTGTAGAGGATCCAGCCATATGGGGTCAAATCCAGACACAGAGACGAGCACCAAGTAAGTAGTGTGATTCTGTGAGGATCCAGCATAGGGTCAAATCCAGACACAGAGACGAGCACCAAGTAGTAGTGATTCTGTGTAGGATCCAGACATATGGGTCAAATCCAGACAGAGACAGCACCAGTAGTGATTCTGTGAGATCAGCAGGTCAAATCCAGACACGAGCAGCAAAAAGAGTGTGATTCTGTGTTGAGGATCCAGACATATGGGTCAAATCAGACACGAGGACGAGCACCAAGTAAGTAGTGTGATTCTGTGTAGAGGGATCCAGCCATATGGGGTCAAATCCAGACACCAGAGACGAGCACCAAGTAAGTAGTGTGATTCTGTGTAGAGGGATTCAGCCATATGGGGTCAAATCCAGACACAAGAGACGAGCACCAAGTAAGTAGTGTGATTCTGTGTAGAGGGATTCAGCCATATGGGGTCAAATCCAGACACGAGAGACGAGCACCTAGTAAGTAGTGTGATTCTGTGTAGAAGGATCCAGCCATATGGGGTCAAATCCAGACACGAGAGACGAGCACTTAGTAAGAGTGTGATTCTGTGTAGAGGATCGAGCCATATGGGTCAAATCCAGACACGAGAGACGAGCACCAAGTAAGTAGTGTGATTCTGTAGAGAGATCGAGCCATATGGGGTCAAATCCAGACACGAGAGACGAGCACTTAGTAAGTAGTTGATTCTGTGAGAGGATCAGCCTATGGGTCAAATCCAGACACGAGAGACGAGCACTTAGTAAGTAGTGTGATTCTGTGGAGAGGATTCAGCCATATGGGTCAAATCCAGACACGAGAGACGAGCACTTAGTAAGTAGTGTGATTCTGTGTAGAGAGATCGAGCCATATTGGGTCAAATCCAGACACGAGAGACGAGCACTTAGTAAGTAGTGTGATTCTGTAGAGAGATAGAGCCATATGTCAACCAGACACGAGAGCGAGCACCTAGTAAGTAGTGATTCTGTGAGAGATCGAGCCATATGGGTCAAATCCAGACACGAGAGACAGCACCAGTAAGTAGTGTGATTCTGTAGAGAGATCGAGCCATATGGGTCAAATCCAGACACGAGAGACGAGCACCAAGTAAGTAGTGTGATTCTGTGTAGAGGATCGAGCCATATGGGTCAAATCCAGACACGAGAGACGAGCACTTAGTAAGTAGTGTGATTCTGTGAGAGAGATCGAGCCATATGGGGTCAAATCCAGACACGAGAGACGAGCACTTAGTAGAGTGTGATTCTGTGTAGAGGGATTCAGCCATATGGGGTCAAATCCAGACACGAGAGACGAGCACTTAGTAAGTAGTGTGATTCTGTAGAGGATTCAGCCATATGGGGTCAAATCCAGACACGAGAGACGAGCACCTAGTAAGTAGTGTGATTCTGTGTAGAGGATTCAGCCATATGGGTCAAATCCAGACACGAGAGACGAGCACTTAGTAAGTAGTGTGATTCTGTGTAGAGAGATCGAGCCATATGGGGTCAAATCCAGACACGAGAGACGAGCACTTAGTAAGTAGTGTGATTCTGTGTAGAGAGATCGAGCCATATGGGGTCAAATCCAGACACGAGAGACGAGCACCTAGTAAGTAGTGTGATTCTGTGTAGAGAGATCGAGCCAATGGGGTCAACCAGACACGAGAGACAGCACCAAGTAAGTAGTGTGATTCTGTGAGAGATCGAGCCATATGGGGTCAAATCCAGACACGAGAGACGAGCACCAAGTAAGTAGTGTGATTCTGTGTAGAGGATCGAGCCATATGGTCAAATCCAGACACGAGAGACGAGCACTTAGTAAGTAGTGTGATTCTGTGAGAGGATCAGCCATATGGGGTCAAATCCAGACACGAGAGACGAGCACTTAGTAAGTAGTGTGATTCTGTGTAGAGGATCGAGCCATAGGGGTCAAATCCAGACACGAGAGACGAGCACTTAGTAAGTAGTGTGATTCTGTGTAGAGGGATTCAGCCATATGGGGTCAAATCCAGACACGAGAGACGAGCACTTAGTAAGTAGTGTGATTCTGTGTAGAGGGATTCAGCCATATGGGGTCAAATCCAGACACGAGAGACGAGCACCTAGTAAGTAGTGTGATTCTGTGAGAGAGATCGAGCCATATGGGGTCAAATCCAGACACGAGAGACGAGCACCCAGTAAGTAGTGTGATTCTGTGTAGAGAGATCGAGCCATATGGGGTCAAATCCAGACACGAGAGACGAGCACCAAGTAAGTAGTGTGATTCTGTGTAGAGGGATTCAGCCATATGGGGTCAAATCCAGACACGAGAGACGAGCACCTAGTAAGTAGTGTGATTCTGTGTAGAAGGATCCAGCCATATGGGGTCAAATCCAGACACGAGAGACGAGCACTCTAGTAAGTAGTGTGATTCTGTGTAGAGAGATCTGAGCCATATGGGGTCAAATCCAGACACGAGAGACGAGCACCTAGTAAGAGTGTGATTCTGTAGAGAGATCGGCCATATGGGTCAAATCCAGACACGAGAGACGAGCACCTAGTAAGTAGTGTGATTCTGTAGAGAGATCGAGCCATATGGGGTCAAATCCAGACACGAGAGACGAGCACCAAGTAAGTAGTGTGATTCTGTGTAGAGGGATCAGCCATATGGGTCAAATCCAGACACGAGAGACGAGCACCAAGTAAGTAGTGTGATTCTCTGTAGAGAGATCAGCCATATGGGTCAAATCCAGACACGAGAGACGAGCACCAAGTAGTGTGATTCTGTAGAAGGATCAGCCATAAGGTCAAATCCAGACACGAGAGACGAGCACTTAGTAAGTAGTGTGATTCTGTGTAGAAGGATCCAGCCATATGGGGTCAAATCCAGACACGAGAGACGAGCACCAAGTAAGTAGTGTGATTCTGTGTAGATGGATCGAGCCATATGGGGTCAAATCCAGACACGAGAGACGAGCACCAAGTAAGTAGTGTGATTCTGTGTTGAGGGATCCAGCCATATGGGGTCAAATCCAGACACAAGAGACGAGCACCAAGTAAGTAGTGTGATTCTGTGTAGAGGGATCCAGACATATGGGGTCAAATCCAGACACTAGAGACGAGCACCAAGTAAGTAGTGTGATTCTGTGTTGAGGGATCCAGACATATGGGGTCAAATCCAGACACGAGAGACGAGCACCAAGTAAGTAGTGTGATTCTGTGTAGAGGGATCCAGCCATATGGGGTCAAATCCAGACACCAGAGACGAGCACCAAGTAAGTAGTGTGATTCTGTGTAGAAGGATCCAGCCATATGGGGTCAAATCCAGACACGAGAGACGAGCACCAAGTAAGAGTGTGATTCTGTGTAGAGGATCCAGCCAATGGGGTCAAATCCAGACACAGAGACGAGCACCAGTAAGTAGTGTGATTCTGTGTAGAGGATTCAGCCAATGGGTCAAACCAGACACGAGAGACGAGCACCAAGTAAGTAGTGTGATTCTGTGTAGAGGATCCAGCCATATGAGGTCAAATCCAGACACGAGAGACGAGCACTTAGTAAGTAGTGTGATTCTGTGTAGAGGATCGGCCATATGGGGTCAAATCCAGACACGAGAGACGAGCACTAAGAAGTAGTGTGATTCTGTGTAGAGGATCGAGCCAATGGGGTCAACCAGACACGAGAGACGAGCACTTAGTAAGTAGTGTGATTCTGTGTAGAGGGATCGAGCCATATGGGGTCAAATCCAGACACGAGAGACGAGCACTTAGTAAGTAGTGTGATTCTGTGTAGAGGATTCAGCCATATGGGTCAAATCCAGACACGAGAGACGAGCACTTAGTAAGTAGTGTGATTCTGTGTAGAGAGATCGAGCCATATTGGGTCAAATCCAGACACGAGAGACGAGCACTTAGTAAGTAGTGTGATTCTGTGAGAGAGATCGAGCCATATGGGGTCAAATCCAGACACGAGAGACGAGCACCAGTGAAGTAGTGTGATTCTGTGAGAGAGATCGAGCCATAGGGGTCAAATCCAGACACGAGAGACGAGCACCAGTAAGTAGGTGATTCTGTAGAGAGATCGAGCCATATGGGGTCAAATCCAGACACGAGAGACGAGCACCAAGTAAGTAGTGTGATTCTGTGTAGAGGGATCGAGCCATATGGGGTCAAATCCAGACACGAGAGACGAGCACTTAGTGAGTGGATTCTGTAAGAATCGGCCAAGTGGCATTCTAGTGGAGAGAGATCGAGCCATATGGGGTCAAATCCAGACACGAGAGACGAGCACTTAGTAAGTAGTGTGATTCTGTGTAGAGGATCGAGCCATATGGGGTCAAATCCAGACACGAGAGCACAGTAAGTGTATTCTGTGAGGATCGAGCCATAGGGTCAATCAGACGAGAGACGAGCACTAGTGATGGATTCTGTGAGAGGATCAAGCCATATGGGGTCAAATCCAGACACGAGAGACGAGCACTTAGTAAGAGTGTGATTCTGTGAGAGGGATCCAGCCATATGGGGTCAAATCCAGACACGAGAGACGAGCACCAAGTAAGTAGTGTGATTCTGTGTAGAGAGATCAGCCATATGGGGTCAAATCCAGACACGAGAGACGAGCACCAAGTAAGTAGGGATTCTGTGTAGAGGGATCCAGCCATATGGGGTCAAATCCAGACACGAGAGACGAGCACCAAGTAAGTAGTGTGATTCTGTGTAGAGGGATCCAGACATATGGGGTCAAATCCAGACACAAGAGACGAGCACCAAGTAAGTAGTGTGATTCTGTGTTGAGGGATCCAGACATATGGGGTCAAATCCAGACACGAGAGACGAGCACCAAGTAAGTAGTGTGATTCTGTGTAGAAGGATCCAGCCATATGGGGTCAAATCCAGACACGAGAGACGAGCACCAAGTAAGTAGTGTGATTCTGTGTAGGGATCCAGCCATAGGGGTCAAATCCAGACACGAGAGACGAGCACCAAGTAAGTAGTGTGATTCTGTGTAGAGGGATCCAGCCATATGGGGTCAAATCCAGACACAAGAGACGAGCACCAAGTAAGTAGTGTGATTCTGTGTAGAGGGATTCAGCCATATGGGTCAAATCCAGACACGAGAGACGAGCACTTAGTAAGTAGTGATTCTGTGTAGAGAGATCGAGCCATATGGGTCAAATCCAGACACGAGAGACGAGCACTTAGTAAGTAGTGTGATTCTGTGTAGAGAGATCAGCCATATGGGTCAAATCCAGACACGAGAGACGAGCACCTAGTAAGTAGTGTGATTCTGTGAGAGAGATCGAGCCATATGGGTCAAATCCAGACACGAGAGACGAGCACCAAGTAAGTAGTGTGATTCTGTGTAGAGAGATCGAGCCATATGGGGTCAAATCCAGACACGAGAGACGAGCACCAAGTAAGTAGTGTGATTCTGTGTAGAGAGATCGAGCCATAGGGGGTCAAATCCAGACACGAGAGACGAGCACTTAGTAAGTAGTGTGATTCTGTGTAGAGAGATCGAGCCATATGGGGTCAAATCCAGACACGAGAGACGAGCACTTAGTAAGAGTGTGATTCTGTGTAGAGGGATCGAGCCATATGGGGTCAAATCCAGACACGAGAGACGAGCACCAAGTAAGTAGTGTGATTCTGTGTAGAGAGATCGAGCCATAGGGGTCAAATCCAGACACGAGAGACGAGCACTTAGTAAGTAGTGTGATTCTGTGTAGAGGGATCGAGCCATATGGGGTCAAATCCAGACACGAGAGACGAGCACTTAGTAAGTAGTGTGATTCTGTGTAGAGGGATTCAGCCATATGGGGTCAAATCCAGACACGAAAGACGAGCACTTAGTAAGTAGTGTGATTCTGTGTAGAGAGATCGAGCCATATGGGGTCAAATCCAGACACGAGAGACGAGCACCAAGTAAGTAGTGTGATTCTGTGTAGAGAGATCGAGCCATATGGGGTCAAATCCAGACACGAGAGACGAGCACCAAGTAAGTAGTGTGATTCTGTGTAGAGGGATCGAGCCATATGGGGTCAAATCCAGACACGAGAGACGAGCACTTAGTAAGTAGTGTGATTCTGTGTAGAGAGATCGAGCCATATGGGGTCAAATCCAGACACAAGAGACGAGCACCAAGTAAGTAGTGTGATTCTGTGTTGAGGATCCAGCCATATGGGGTCAAATCCAGACACGAGAGACGAGCACCAAGTAAGTAGTGTGATTCTGTGTAGAGGGATCCAGCCATATGGGGTCAAATCCAGACACAAGAGACGAGCACCAAGTAAGTAGTGTGATTCTGTGTAGAGGGATTCAGCCATATGGGGTCAAATCCAGACACGAGAGACGAGCACTTAGTAAGTAGTGTGATTCTGTGTAGAGGGATTCAGCCATATGGGGTCAAATCCAGACACGAGAGACGAGCACCAAGTAAGTAGTGTGATTCTGTGTAGAGGGATCCAGCCATATGGTGTCAAATCCAGACACGAGAGACGAGCACTTAGTAAGTAGTGTGATTCTGTGTAGAGAGATCGAGCCATAGGGGTCAAATCCAGACACGAGAGACGAGCACTTAGTAAGTAGTGTGATTCTGTGTAGAGGGATTCAGCCATATGAGGTCAAATCCAGACACGAGAGACGAGCACTTAGAAGTAGTGTGATTCTGGTGAGAGATCGAGCCATATGGGGTCAAATCCAGACACGAGAGACGAGCACCAAGTAAGTAGTGTGATTCTGTGTAGAGAGATCCAGCCATATGGTGTCAAATCCAGACACGAGAGACGAGCACTTAGTAAGTAGTGTGATTCTGTGTAGAGGGATCGAGCCATATGGGTCAAATCCAGACACGAGAGACGAGCACTTAGTAAGTAGTGTGATTCTGTGTAGAGGGATTCAGCCATATGGGGTCAAATCCAGACACGAGAGACGAGCACTTAGTAAGTAGTGTGATTCTGTGTAGAGAGATCGAGCCATATGGGGTCAAATCCAGACACGAGAGACGAGCACTTAGTAAGTAGTGTGATTCTGTGTAGAGAGATCGAGCCATATGGGTCAAATCCAGACACGAGAGACGAGCACTCTAGTAAGTAGTGTGATTCTGTGTAGAGAGATCGAGCCATATGGGGTCAAATCCAGACACGAGAGACGAGCACCCAGTAAGTAGTGTGATTCTGTGTAGAGAGATCGAGCCATATGGGGTCAAATCCAGACACGAGAGACGAGCACCAAGTAAGTAGTGTGATTCTGTGAGAGGGATCGAGCCATATGGGGTCAAATCCAGACACGAGAGACGAGCACTTAGTAAGTAGTGTGATTCTGTGTAGAGAGATCGAGCCATATTGGGTCAAATCCAGACACGAGAGACGAGCACTTAGTAAGTAGTGTGATTCTGTGAGAGGATCGAGCCATATGGGTCAAATCCAGACACGAGAGACGAGCACCAAGTAAGTAGTGTGATTCTGTGTAGAGAGATCGAGCCATATGGGGTCAAATCCAGACACGAGAGACGAGCACTTAGTAAGTAGTGTGATTCTGTGTAGAGGGATCGAGCCATATGGGGTCAAATCCAGACATGAGAGACGAGCACTTAGTAAGTAGTGTGATTCTGTGTAGAGGGATTCAGCCATATGGGGTCAAATCCAGACACGAGAGACGAGCACTTAGTAAGTAGTGTGATTCTGTGTAGAGAGATCGAGCCATGGGGTCAAATCCAGACACGAGAGACGAGCACTTAGTAAGTAGTGTGATTCTGTGTAGAGAGATCGAGCCATATTGGGTCAAATCCAGACACGAGAGACGAGCACCAAGTAAGTAGTGTGATTCTGTGTAGAGAGATCGAGCCATATGGGGTCAAATCCAGACACGAGAGACGAGCACCAAGTAAGTAGTGTGATTCTGTGTAGATGGATCGAGCCATATGGGGTCAAATCCAGACACGAGAGACGAGCACTTAGTAAGTAGTGTGATTCTGTGTAGAGGGATCGAGCCATATGGGGTCAAATCCAGACACGAGAGACGAGCACTTAGTAAGTAGTGTGATTCTGTGTAGAGGATTCAGCCATATGGGTCAAATCCAGACACGAGAGACGAGCACTTAGTAAGTAGTGTGATTCTGTGTAGAGGGATTCAGCCATATGGGGTCAAATCCAGACACGAGAGACGAGCACCTAGTAAGTAGTGTGATTCTGTGTAGAGGGATCGAGCCATATGGGGTCAAATCCAGACACGAGAGACGAGCACCAAGTAAGGAGTGTGATTCTGTGAGAGAGATCGAGCCATATGGGGTCAAATCCAGACACGAGAGACGAGCACCAAGTAAGTAGTGTGATTCTGTGTAGAGGATCGGCCATAGGTCAAATCCAGACACGAGAGACGAGCACCAAGTAAGTAGTGTGATTCTCTGTAGAGAGATCAAGCCATAGGGTCAAATCCAGACACGAGAGACGAGCACCAAGTAAGTAGTGTGATTCTGTGTAGAAGGATCAAGCCATATGGGGTCAAATCCAGACACGAGAGACGAGCACTTAGTAAGTAGTGTGATTCTGTGTAGAGGGATCCAGCCATATGGGGTCAAATCCAGACACGAGAGACGAGCACCAAGTAGTAGTGTGATTCTGTGTAGAGATCGAGCCATATGGGTCAAATCCAGACACGAGAGACGAGCACCAAGTAAGTAGTGTGATTCTGTAGAGGATCCAGCCATATGGGGTCAAATCCAGACACGAGAGACGAGCACCAAGTAAGTAGTGTGATTCTGTGTAGAGGGATCCAGACATATGGGGTCAAATCCAGACACAAGAGACGAGCACCAAGTAAGTAGTGTGATTCTGTGTTGAGGGATCCAGACATATGGGTCAAATCCAGACACGAGAGACGAGCACCAAGTAAGTAGTGTGATTCTGTGTAGAAGGATCCAGCCATATGGGGTCAAATCCAGACACGAGAGACGAGCACCAAGTAAGTAGTGTGATTCTGTGTAGAAGGATCCAGCCATATGGGGTCAAATCCAGACACGAGAGACGAGCACCAAGTAAGTAGTGTGATTCTGTGTAGAGGGATCCAGCCATATGGGGTCAAATCCAGACACAAGAGACGAGCACCAAGTAAGTAGTGTGATTCTGTGTAGAGGGATTCAGCCATATGGGTCAAATCCAGACACGAGAGACGAGCACTTAGTAAGTAGTGTGATTCTGTGTAGAGGGATTCAGCCATATGGGGTCAAATCCAGACACGAGAGACGAGCACCAAGTAAGTAGTGTGATTCTGTGTAGAGGGATCCAGCCATATGGTGTCAAATCCAGACACGAGAGACGAGCACTTAGTAAGTAGTGTGATTCTGTGTAGAGAGATCGAGCCATATGGGGTCAAATCCAGACACGAGAGACGAGCACTTAGTAAGTAGTGTGATTCTGTGTAGAGGGATCCAGCCATATGGGGTCAAATCCAGACACGAGAGACGAGCACCAAGTAAGTAGTGTGATTCTGTGTAGAGGGATCCAGCCATATGGGGTCAAATCCAGACACAAGAGACGAGCACCAAGTAAGTAGTGTGATTCTGTGTAGAGGGATTCAGCCATATGGGGTCAAATCCAGACACGAGAGACGAGCACTTAGTAAGTAGTGTGATTCTTGTAGAGGATCGAGCCATATGGGGTCAAATCCAGACACGAGAGACGAGCACCAAGTAAGAGTGTGATTCTGTGTAGAGAGATCGAGCCATAGGGGTCAAATCCAGACACGAGAGACGAGCACTTAGTAAGTAGTGTGATTCTGTGTAGAGGGATCGAGCCATATGGGGTCAAATCCAGACACGAGAGACGAGCACTTAGTAAGTAGTGTGATTCTGTGTAGAGGGATTCAGCCATATGGGGTCAAATCCAGACACGAGAGACGAGCACTTAGTAAGAGGTGATTCTGTGTAGAGAGATCGAGCCATATGGGGTCAAATCCAGACACGAGAGACGAGCACTTAGTAAGTAGTGTGATTCTGTGTAGAGAGATCGAGCCATATGGGGTCAAATCCAGACACGAGAGACGAGCACCTAGTAAGTAGTGTGATTCTGTGTAGAGAGATCGAGCCATATTGGGTCAAATCCAGACACGAGAGACGAGCACCAAGTAAGTAGTGTGATTCTGTGTAGAGATCGAGCCATATGGGTCAAATCCAGACACGAGAGACGAGCACCAAGTAAGTAGTGTGATTCTGTGTAGATGGATCGAGCCATATGGGGTCAAATCCAGACACGAGAGACGAGCACTTAGTAAGTAGTGTGATTCTGTGTAGAGAGATCGAGCCATATGGGGTCAAATCCAGACACGAGAGACGAGCACTTAGTAAGTAGTGTGATTCTGTGTAGAGGGATCGAGCCATATGGGGTCAAATCCAGACACGAGAGACGAGCACCAAGTAAGTAGTGTGATTCTGTGTAGAGAGATCGAGCCATATGGGGTCAAATCCAGACACGAGAGACGAGCACTTAGTAAGTAGTGTGATTCTGTGTAGAGGGATCGAGCCATATGGGGTCAAATCCAGACACGAGAGACGAGCACTTAGTAAGTAGTGTGATTCTGTGTAGAGGGATTCAGCCATATGGGGTCAAATCCAGACACGAGAGACGAGCACTTAGTAAGTAGGTGATTCTGTGTAGAGAGATCGAGCCAATGGGGTCAAATCCAGACACGAGAGACGAGCACTTAGTAAGTAGTGTGATTCTGTGTAGAGAGATCGAGCCATATTGGGTCAAATCCAGACACGAGAGACGAGCACCAAGTAAGTAGTGTGATTCTGTGTAGAGAGATCGAGCCATATGGGGTCAAATCCAGACACGAGAGACGAGCACCAAGTAAGTAGTGTGATTCTGTGTAGAGGGATCGAGCCATATGGGGTCAAATCCAGACACGAGAGACGAGCACTTAGTAAGTAGTGTGATTCTGTGTAGAGAGATCGAGCCATATGGGGTCAAATCCAGACACGAGAGACGAGCACTTAGTAAGTAGTGTGATTCTGTGTAGAGGATCGAGTCATATGGGGTCAAATCCAGACACGAGAGACGAGCACCAAGTAAGTAGTGTGATTCTGTGTAGAGAGATCGAGCCATAGGGGGTCAAATCCAGACACGAGAGACGAGCACTTAGTAAGTAGTGTGATTCTGTGTAGAGGATCGAGCCAATGGGTCAAATCCAGACACGAGAGACGAGCACTTAGTAAGTAGTGTGATTCTGTGTAGAGGGATTCAGCCACATGGGGTCAAATCCAGACACGAGAGACGAGCACCAAAGTAGTGTGATTCTGTGTAGAGAGATCGAGCCATATGGGGTCAAATCCAGACACGAGAGACGAGCACCAAGTAAGTAGTGTGATTCTGTGTAGAGGGATCGAGCCATATGGGGTCAAATCCAGACACGAGAGACGAGCACCAAGTAAGTAGTGTGATTCTCTGTAGAGAGATCAAGCCATATGGGGTCAAATCCAGACACGAGAGACGAGCACCAAGTAAGTAGTGTATTCTGTGTAGAAGGATCAAGCCATATGAGGTCAAATCCAGACACGAGAGACGAGCACTTAGTAAGTAGTGTGATTCTGTGAGAGGATCCAGCCATATGGGGTCAAATCCAGACACGAGAGACGAGCACCAAGTAAGTAGTGTGATTCTGTGTAGAGAGATCGAGCCATATTGGGTCAAATCCAGACACGAGAGACGAGCACCAAGTAAGTAGTGTGATTCTGTGTAGAAGGATCCAGCCATATGGGGTCAAATCCAGACACGAGAGACGAGCACCAAGTAAGTAGTGTGATTCTGTGTAGAGGGATCCAGACATATGGGTCAAATCCAGACACGAGAGACGAGCACCAAGTAAGTAGTGTGATTCTGTGTAGAGGGATCCAGCCATATGGGGTCAAATCCAGACACAAGAGACGAGCACCAAGTAAGTAGTGTGATTCTGTGTAGAGGGATTCAGCCATATGGGGTCAAATCCAGACACGAGAGACGAGCACTTAGTAAGTAGTGTGATTCTGTGTAGAGGGATTCAGCCATATGGGGTCAAATCCAGACACGAGAGACGAGCACCAAGTAAGTAGTGTGATTCTGTGTAGAGGGATCCAGCCATATGGTGTCAAATCCAGACACGAGAGACGAGCACTTAGTAAGTAGTGTGATTCTGTGTAGAGAGATCGAGCCATATGGAGGTCAAATCCAGACACGAGAGACGAGCACTTAGTAAGTAGTGTGATTCTGTGTAGAGGGATCGAGCCATATGGGGTCAAATCCAGACACGAGAGACGAGCACCAAGTAAGTAGTGTGATTCTGTGTAGAGATCGGCCATATGGGGTCAAATCCAGACACGAGAGACGAGCACTTAGTAAGTAGTGTGATTCTGTGTAGAGGATCGAGCCTATGGGGTCAAATCCAGACACGAGAGACGAGCACTTAGTAAGTAGTGTGATTCTGTGTAGAGGGATTCAGCCATATGGGTCAAATCCAGACACGAGAGACGAGCACTTAGTAAGTAGTGTGATTCTGTAGAGAGATCGAGCCATATGGGGTCAAATCCAGACACGAGAGACGAGCACCAAGTAAGTAGTGTGATTCTGTGTAGAGAGATCGAGCCATATGGTGTCAAATCCAGACACGAGAGACGAGCACCTAGTAAGTAGTGTGATTCTGTGTAGAGAGATCGAGCCATATGGGGTCAAATCCAGACACGAGAGACGAGCACCAAGTAATAGTGTGATTCTGTGTAGAGAGATCGAGCCATGGGGTCAAATCCAGACACGAGAGACGAGCACCAAGTAAGTAGTGTGATTCTGTGTAGATGGATCGAGCCATATGGGGTCAAATCCAGACACGAGAGACGAGCACCAGGTAAGTAGTGTGATTCTGTGTAGAAGGATCGCCATAGGGGTCAAATCCAGACACGAGAGACGAGCACTTAGTAAGTAGTGTGATTCTGTGTAGAGGGATCCAGCCATATGGGGTCAAATCCAGACACGAGAGACGAGCACCAGGTAAGTAGTGTGATTCTGTGTAGAGGGATCCAGCCATATGGGGTCAAATCCAGACACGAGAGACGAGCACTTAGTAAGTAGTGTGATTCTGTGTAGAGGATTCAGCCATATGGGTCAAATCCAGACACGAGAGACGAGCACTTAGTAAGTAGTGTGATTCTGTGTAGAGAGATCGAGCCATATGGGGTCAAATCCAGACACGAGAGACGAGCACCAAGTAAGTAGTGTGATTCTGTGTAGATGGATCGAGCCATATGGGGTCAAATCCAGACACGAGAGACGAGCACTTAGTAAGTAGTGTGATTCTGTGTAGAGAGATCGAGCCATATGGGGTCAAATCCAGACACGAGAGTCGAGCACTTAGTAAGTAGTGTGATTCTGTGTAGAGAGATCGAGCCATATGGGGTCAAATCCAGACACGAGAGACGAGCACTTAGTAAGTAGTGTGATTCTGTGTAGAGAGATCGAGCCATATGGGGTACAATCCAGACACGAGAGACGAGCACTTAGTAAGTAGTGTGATTCTGTGAAGAGAGATCGAGCCATATGGGGTCAAATCCAGACACGAGAGACGAGCACTTAGTAAGTAGTGGATTCTGTGAAGAGAGATCGAGCCATATGGGTCAAATCCAGACACGAGAGTCGAGCACTTAGTAAGTAGTGTGATTCTGTGTAGAGAGATCGAGCCATATTGGGTCAAATCCAGACACGAGAGACGAGCACTTAGTAAGTAGTGTGATTCTGTGTAGAGGGATCGAGCCATATGGGGTCAAATCCAGACACGAGAGACGAGCACCAAGTAAGGAGTGTGATTCTGTGTAGAGATCGAGCCATTGGGGTCAAATCCAGACACGAGAGACGAGCACTTAGTAAGTAGTGTGATTCTGTGTAGAGGGATCGAGCCATATGGGGTCAAATCCAGACACGAGAGACGAGCACTTAGTAAGTAGTGTGATTCTGTGTAGAGGGATTCAGCCATATGGGGTCAAATCCAGACACGAGAGACGAGCACTTAGTAAGTAGTGTGATTCTGTGTAGAGAGATCGAGCCAAATGGGGTCAAATCCAGACACGAGAGACGAGCACCAAGTAAGTAGTGTGATTCTGTGTAGAGAATCGAGCCATAGGTGTCAAATCCAGACACGAGAGACGAGCACCTAGTAAGTAGTGTGATTCTGTGTAGAGAGATCGAGCCATATGAGGGTCAAATCCAGACACGAGAGACGAGCACCAAGTAAGTAGTGTGATTCTGTAGAGAGATCGAGCCATATGGGGTCAAATCCAGACACGAGAGACGAGCACCAAGTAAGTAGTGTGATTCTGTGTAGATGGATCGAGCCATATGGGGTCAAATCCAGACACGAGAGACGAGCACCAGGTAAGTAGTGTGATTCTGTGTAGAAGGATCAAGCCTATGGGGTCAAATCCAGACACGAGAGACGAGCACTTAGTAAGTAGTGTGATTCTGTGTAGAAGGATCCAGCCATATGGGGTCAAATCCAGACACGAGAGACGAGCACCAGGTAAGTAGTGTGATTCTGTGTAGAGGGATCCAGCCATATGGGGTCAAATCCAGACACGAGAGACGAGCACTTAGTAAGTAGTGTGATTCTGTGTAGAGGATTCAGCCATGGGTCAAATCCAGACACGAGAGACGAGCACTTAGTAAGTAGTGTGATTCTGGTAGAGAGATCGAGCCATATGGTCAAATCCAGACACGAGAGACGAGCACCAAGTAAGTAGTGTGATTCTGTGAGAGGGATCGAGCCATATGGGTCAAATCCAGACACGAGAGACGAGCACTTAGTAAGTAGTGTGATTCTGTGTAGAGAGATCGAGCCATATGGGGTCAAATCCAGACACGAGAGACGAGCACTTAGTAAGTAGTGTGATTCTGGTAGAGAGATCGAGCCATATGGGGTCAAATCCAGACACGAGAGACGAGCACTTAGTAAGTAGTGTGATTCTGTGAAGAGAGATCGAGCCATAGGGGTCAAATCCAGACACGAGAGACGAGCACTTAGTAAGTAGTGTGATTCTGTGAAGAGAGATCGAGCCATATGGGGTCAAATCCAGACACGAGAGACGAGCACTTAGTAAGTAGTGTGATTCTGTGTAGAGATCGAGCCATATGGGGTCAAATCCAGACACGAGAGACGAGCACCAAGTAAGTAGTGTGATTCTGTGTAGAGGATCGAGCCATAGGGGTCAAATCCAGACACGAGAGACGAGCACTTAGTAAGTAGTGTGATTCTGTGTAGAGAGATCGAGCCATATTGGGTCAAATCCAGACACGAGAGACGAGCACTTAGTAAGTAGTGTGATTCTGTGTAGAGAGATCGAGCCATATGGGGTACAATCCAGACACGAGAGACGAGCACTTAGTAAGTAGTGTGATTCTGTGAAGAGAGATCGAGCCATATGGGGTCAAATCCAGACACGAGAGACGAGCACTTAGTAAGTAGTGTGATTCTGTGAAGAGAGATCGAGCCATATGGGGTCAAATCCAGACACGAGAGACGAGCACCAAGTAAGTAGTGTGATTCTGTGTAGAGAGATCGAGCCAATGGGTCAAATCCAGACACGAGAGACGAGCACCAAGTAAGTAGTGTGATTCTGTGTAGAGGGATCCAGCCATGGGGTCAAATCCAGACACGAGAGACGAGCACCAAGTAAGTAGTGTGATTCTGTGTAGAGGGATCCAGACATATGGGGTCAAATCCAGACACAAGAGACGAGCACCAAGTAAGTAGTGTGATTCTGTGTTGAGGATCCAGACATATGGGTCAAATCCAGACACGAGAGACGAGCACCAAGTAAGTAGTGTGATTCTGTGTAGAGGGATCCAGCCATATGGGGTCAAATCCAGACACAAGAGACGAGCACCAAGTAAGTAGTGTGATTCTGTGTAGAGGGATTCAGCCATATGGGGTCAAATCCAGACACGAGAGACGAGCACTTAGTAAGTAGTGTGATTCTGTGTAGAGGATTCAGCCATATGGGTCAAATCCAGACACGAGAGACGAGCACCAAGTAAGTAGTGTGATTCTGTGTAGAGGATCCAGCCATATGGTGTCAAATCCAGACACGAGAGTCGAGCACTTAGTAAGTAGTGTGATTCTGTGTAGAGAGATCGAGCCATATGGGGTCAAATCCAGACACGAGAGACGAGCACTTAGTAAGTAGTGTGATTCTGTGAGAGGATCGAGCCATAGGGGTCAAATCCAGACACGAGAGACGAGCACCAAGTAAGTAGTGTGATTCTGTGTAGAGAGATCGAGCCATATGGGGTACAATCCAGACACGAGAGACGAGCACTTAGTAAGTAGTGTGATTCTGTGTAGAGGGATCGAGCCATATGGTCAAATCCAGACACGAGAGACGAGCACTTAGTAAGTAGTGTGATTCTGTGTAGAGGGATTCAGCCATATGGGGTCAAATCCAGACACGAGAGACGAGCACTTAGTAAGTAGTGTGATTCTGTGTAGAGAGATCGAGCCATATGGGGTCAAATCCAGACACGAGAGACGAGCACCAAGTAAGTAGTGTGATTCTGTGTAGAGAGATCGAGCCATATGGTGTCAAATCCAGACACGAGAGACGAGCACCTAGTAAGTAGTGTGATTCTGTGTAGAGATCGAGCCATATGGGGTCAAATCCAGACACGAGAGACGAGCACCAAGTAAGTAGTGTGATTCTGTGTAGAGAGATCGAGCCATATGGGGTCAAATCCAGACACGAGAGACGAGCACCAAGTAAGTAGTGTGATTCTGTGTAGATGGATCGAGCCATATGGGGTCAAATCCAGACACGAGAGACGAGCACCAGGTAAGTAGTGTGATTCTGTGTAGAAGGATCAAGCCATATGGGGTCAAATCCAGACACGAGAGACGAGCACTTAGTAAGTAGTGTGATTCTGTGTAGAAGGATCCAGCCATATGGGGTCAAATCCAGACACGAGAGACGAGCACCAGGTAAGTAGTGTGATTCTGTGTAGAAGGATCCAGCCATATGGGGTCAAATCCAGACACGAGAGACGAGCACTTAGTAAGTAGTGTGATTCTGTGTAGAGGATTCAGCCAATGGGTCAAATCCAGACACGAGAGACGAGCACTTAGTAAGAGTGTGATTCTGTGTAGAGAGATCGAGCCAATGGGGTCAAATCCAGACACGAGAGACGAGCACCAAGTAAGTAGTGTGATTCTGTGTAGAGGGATCGAGCCATTGGGGTCAAATCCAGACACGAGAGACGAGCACTTAGTAAGTAGTGTGATTCTGTGTGAGAGATCGAGCCATATGGGGTCAAATCCAGACACGAGAGTCGAGCACTTAGTAAGTAGTGTGATTCTGTGTAGAGAGATCGAGCCATATGGGGTCAAATCCAGACACGAGAGACGAGCACTTAGTAAGTAGTGTGATTCTGTGTAGAGAGATCGAGCCATATGGGGTACAATCCAGACACGAGAGACGAGCACTTAGTAAGTAGTGTGATTCTGTGAAGAGAGATCGAGCCATATGGGGTCAAATCCAGACACGAGAGACGAGCACTTAGTAAGTAGTGTGATTCTGTGAAGAGAGATCGAGCCATATGGGTCAAATCCAGACACGAGAGACGAGCACTTAGTAAGTAGTGTGATTCTGTGTAGAGAGATCGAGCCATATGGGGTCAAATCCAGACACGAGAGACGAGCACCAAGTAAGTAGTGTGATTCTGTGTAGATGGATCGAGCCATATGGGGTCAAATCCAGACACGAGAGACGAGCACTTAGTAAGTAGTGTGATTCTGTAGAGAGATCGAGCCATATGGGGTCAAATCCAGACACGAGAGACGAGCACTTAGTAAGTAGTGTGATTCTGTGTAGAGAGATCGAGCCATATGGGGTACAATCCAGACACGAGAGACGAGCACTTAGTAAGTAGTGTGATTCTGTGAAGAGAGATCGAGCCATATGGGGTCAAATCCAGACACGAGAGACGAGCACTTAGTAAGTAGTGTGATTCTGTGAAGAGAGATCGAGCCATATGGGGTCAAATCCAGACACGAGAGACGAGCACTTAGTAAGTAGTGTGATTCTGTGTAGAGAGATCGAGCCATAAGGGGTCAAATCCAGACACGAGAGACGAGCACTTAGTAAGTAGTGTGATTCTGTGTAGAGGGATCCAGCCATATGGGGTCAAATCCAGACACGAGAGACGAGCACCAAGTAAGTAGTGTGATTCTGTGAAGAGAGATCGAGCCATATGGGGTCAAATCCAGACACGAGAGACGAGCACCAAGTAAGTAGTGTGATTCTGTGAAGAGAGATCGAGCCATGGGGTCAAATCCAGACACGAGAGACGAGCACCAAGTAAGTAGTGTGATTCTGTGAAGAGAGATCGAGCCATATGGGTCAAATCCAGACACGAGAGACGAGCACCAAGTAAGTAGTGTGATTCTGTGTAGAGGGATCCAGCCATATGGGGTCAAATCCAGACACGAGAGACGAGCACCAAGTAAGTAGTGTGATTCTGTGTAGAGGGAGCCATATGGGGTCAAATCCAGACACGAGAGATGAGCATCTAGTAAGTAGTGTGATTCTGTGTAGAGGGAGCCATATGGGGTCAAATCCAGACACGAGAGACGAGCACTTAGTAAGTAGTGTGATTCTGTGTAGAGAGATCGAGCCATATGGGGTCAAATCCAGACACGAGAGACGAGCACTTAGTAAGTAGTGTGATTCTGTGTAGAGAGATCGAGCCATATGGGGTACAATCCAGACACGAGAGACGAGCACTTAGTAAGTAGTGTGATTCTGTGAAGAGAGATCGAGCCATATGGGGTCAAATCCAGACACGAGAGACGAGCACTTAGTAAGTAGTGTGATTCTGTGAAGAGAGATCGAGCCATATGGGGTCAAATCCAGACACTAGAGACGAGCACTTAGTAAGTAGTGTGATTCTGTGTAGAGAGATCGAGCCATAGGGGTCAAATCCAGACACGAGAGACGAGCACCAAGTAAGTAGTGTGATTCTTGTAGAGGATCGAGCCATATGGGGTCAAATCCAGACACGAGAGTCGAGCACTTAGTAAGTAGTGTGATTCTGTGTAGAGAGATCGAGCCATATGGGGTCAAATCCAGACACGAGAGACGAGCACTTAGTAAGTAGTGTGATTCTGTGTAGAGAGATCGAGCCATATGGGGTACAATCCAGACACGAGAGACGAGCACTTAGTAAGTAGTGTGATTCTGTGAAGAGAGATCGAGCCATATGGGGTACAATCCAGACACGAGAGACGAGCACTTAGTAAGTAGTGTGATTCTGTGAAGAGAGATCGAGCCATAGGGGTCAAATCCAGACACGAGAGACGAGCACTTAGTAAGTAGTGTGATTCTGTGTAGAGAGATCGAGCCATATAGGGGTCAAATCCAGACACGAGAGACGAGCACTTAGTAAGTAGTGTGATTCTGTAGAGGATCCAGCCATATGGGGTCAAATCCAGACACGAGAGACGAGCACCAAGTAAGTAGTGTGATTCTGTGAAGAGAGATCGAGCCTATATGGGGTCAAATCCAGACACGAGAGACGAGCACCAAGTAAGTAGTGTGATTCTGTGAAGAGAGATCGAGCCATATGGGGTCAAATCCAGACACGAGAGACGAGCACCAAGTAAGTAGTGTGATTCTGTGAAGAGAGATCGAGCCATATGGGGTCAAATCCAGACACGAGAGACGAGCACCAAGTAAGTAGTGTGATTCTGTGTAGAAGGATCCAGCCATATGGGGTCAAATCCAGACACGAGAGACGAGCACCAAGTTAGTAGTGTGATTCTGTGTAGAGGGAGCCATATGGGGTCAAATCCAGACACGAGAGATGAGCATCTAGTAAGTAGTGTGATTCTGTGTAGAGGGAGCCATATGGGGTCAAATCCAGACACGAGAGACGAGCATCTAGTAAGTAGTGTGATTCTGTGTAGAGGGAGCCATATGGGGTCAAATCCAGACACGAGAGATGAGCATCAAGTAAGTAGTGTGATTCTGTGTAGAGGGAGCCATATGGGGTCAAATCCAGACACGAGAGATGAGCATCTAGTAAGTAGTGTGATTCTGTGTAGAGGGATCCAGCCATATGGGGTACAATCCAGACACGAGAGACGAGCACTTAGTAAGTAGTGTGATTCTGTGTAGAGGGATCCAGCCATATGGGGTACAATCCAGTACAGTGAAGTCCATCGGCTTTAACAGTAGCAGTAGTAATTGTTTCAGAAGTAGCAATGTTAGTAGTAGCAATGACAGTAGTAGTAGTAGTAGTAGCAATAATAATAGTAGTAGTAGTAGTAGTAGTAGTAGTAGTAGTAGCAATAATAATAGTAGTAGAGTAGCAGCAATATAGTAGCAGTAGTAGTAGTAGATAGCATAGCAGTAGTAGATAGTAATATGAATTCAGGTGTACTTATGGCGAATAATATTGAACATTTGTTTGATTGTTCCGTGAAGGCTTGTTATTATTATCATATCATCAGTGTCTCTCGCAATTCAGGCGAGACGTATTCCGACTTATGTGGTACTTGTAATTTAGATCCCAAGTAAAGGATCATGGTGTTCCGTAGTTCAACAGCGTACAGTGTGCACAATGTGAATTTCTTTCCACGTTGGACTGTAACCGCTGAATGTTCATGGCCCGTGGTCACTAGTGAAAAGTGTTATCAACTTCATTATGGGCGATCCCAACCGTAGTAGAAGTAGTAGCAACAAAAGAAATCGCAGGAATATAATATGATCAACAAATAAACAGTGTACAAGTATTAAGAGCTTCCGAAAAACAAATAGACAAACACAGAATTCGAACCACTTACCCTCATTTCCTACGACACCCATCGTCTAGCCTAGCAAACGAGCATCCTTACGAACACAACCTGCGATCCATTCTAAATATATTAGTATTATTAAAGAACTTTTTCTGCGATCAACTTTTGATATGTGACTACTCCGGTATGTGTCAGAAACAGGGCGGTACGCTTGAGGTCTTCACCGGTCCCCCATAATTTGTTTTGTAGGGTTGCTTCTGTTGACCAGATTTCCATTCTCACACTGCTCAGGCTGGAACAGTCTTGCAGGATTTGCTCTGGGGACTGCTTTGGTGATCCATAGTTGCTGGTAGCCGAGTCTCTGATACCCATTCTATGGAGGTGTGCTCTGAGACCACAGTGTCCCGTTCTAAGTCTGAAGACTGTGGTCTGTGCTCTTCTATTTAGTGTATTTATACTATCGCAATAATAGTAATAGTAATAGTACTAGTTGTAGCAGTATTATTATTATTATTACTATTTTTAGTATTATTACTATTATTATTAGTAGTAGTAATAGTAGTAGTAGTAGTATCCTTTACATGACGTCGCTATGAACCACAGTAAACGAGTCGTTGATTTTCTAGGCACCGCACATACGTTCAGTAGTTTGCAATTGCTTTCTGAAATGTGAGGTCTATATTTATCGTTCGTAAAAATTCACGAGAACAAATTTGCATGCTACTACCTACCCCCACCCCATCCCCCCACCCCTTTCCCTTCCGGAGTTTTGATCCAGGTCCTCTTGTGTTGTAATCGAGCTCACTACCGCTATACTATACAATAACTGGCTTGTAAAGCTTTCCAAAGAACAGCGGATGTTAACAAATGACCTGGACGTACAAAGGAAACATGGAGAAGAACTGTGGACAGAGAGTTGAAAGATTGGGGCCTGACATGGGAAATAAATGGTAGAAAAACGACAGAACGGCATCAATGAAAATCTCTTGTGGGAGACTTACGTTTCATACGGGACAACAAAGAGGATATAAATAATATATAGATACATTAACTAAGCTTCTTGTTGATACACAACAAATACTTCAATACAATCTCACATCAAGTACACTCAAGTCAAGAGTAGATTTAAAAAGTTAATTGCATATTTTTTAAAGGACTTTGCCAATCAACCCAAGGCTTTTTAACGCTATTTGTGATTTTTCTAGGCATTATTTCTTTTAGTAGTATGCTATTGCTTTCTGAACGGTAGTGCAGTCGTCCTTTTGTAAAATTCCATGCTATACAATTTGCAACCAAATTGTCCACAGTATGAGTCACTATCCCACTGCATTCGATAAATCTTCCGCAAAACAAGAAAGAGATAATAAGAAACAAACATTAATACAATCGAATAATAATCATTTATGTCGTACCGTTATACGTTACATTATGCCTGTAAGTAATGTCTCCATACCGATCTATCCTGGGCAATTCGATAAACCTCCTCCATGGAACTGATACTGATATTTCTTGCCTCCCTCCGCAACTTTCGTTTCAGGGTCTCCCTAGGTCGTCATTTCTTTCTTAAACACTTTGCATCCACCTTCGATGCATGCGATGATATTCTTCGATCATTTCTTTTTAACATATGCGTCCAACATATCTCCATCTTCTCCTTCTTATAACAGCTGTTACTGGTGGTTTGACCAGACATTTCTCTGATTTCATCACTTCCCTTGAATTCGATCCTTTTTATGTTCATTATTTTTCACAGACATCTATTTTCAAATGTATTCACCTTGCTTTCAATATCTTTAGCCCTTTTCCAACTCTCGCTATCATATGTTAGAATTGATATACAACAATAGAATGGGTATATATTATTGTAGAAAGTAATATAGTAACGATATTTCACTTGCAAATATGAATGAGCGTGTGAGTCGGAAAAGCAAGCAGAAGGAGAACGAGAGATGTAGACAGAGAACGTCAAGAAAAATACAGGAACGAAAAAGGGAGGGAAAATAGATGTTCATATTTTAAAAGTTTACTCCCATGATATTGATGATTGACAAAGTACCTGGAAATTGAACAGAGAAACTGTACACAGCGTAAAACAACAAATAAAACTTATGAGTACTCAATTACCTGGCTTTGAGCAACAATTTCTCTTTAACTTTGTGATATAATTTACTAGATATTACATTACTTCTGACGTTGTGAAAAAATGTAATTCATATCTAATGACATACTTTGGAAATAAATAAAGCCCGTTTGGTGCCGGGGCCCGCAAGGGAAGAAAAGAACAGTAACACTGCGACCTACAAGGCATGTCGTAAGAGGCGAATGATGTAGGACCTAGGAAAGCTACGCAAGTAAATAAAAAGCATCGAATAAATCGGAAATGCTGGCCTACTTATAGGCGCATAACTGGCACAACGTACTATCGCTCTTTGGCTCAGATCACATACATAGTCGATATTGAGCGTTCAAAGAAAAAAAAGAAGAAGAAGTGAAGTATATAATTTCTACACGGATTCTTTGCAAGGAGTTACATCTTTACTTTTGTTGATCTACAAACTCTTAAATAACCTTTAAAAAATAGACTCGCTCGCAAAGTTAAAAGAGCGTGTTTCGGCTTAAAGAAGCATACACACCCTACATAACAAACAAACAAAAACATAGTTCAGTACCACAAATTTAAATATTTGAAAAACTTACCATCGACAAGATCTAGCATAAGTTCGCAGTTACAAATGCAGTACTAATGGTTATTCCGAAACAATAAAAAGAAAACCATATATAACAACACACGTTTGGAGATGTACTGAAAAAAACGATATTAGTTTAAAGTTTGTAATTATTCCTTGGTTTCATTTTCTAGCCACTGACCAAAAATCTCAGGAAGTGTATTAAATAAGAGTGCTTGCAAGCGCAGCACACAAATGTTTTGTTGTTGTCGGTGGTGGGATTCTACTGCGGGTATGTATCACAGAGGGAAACCACCAGAACGTGATGTGATTCTGCGATCCAGATAGCTGCTGTCGTTCGTGTCAAGAGTCACGTGTCCAACACTGAAATCAATACACTTAACGGGGTATGAGGGAATCAGAACGGGAACTTTAAAGGTAAGTGAATGTAAGAGTGGTAGTTAGGGTGGACACAGTTGTTGAGAGACAGAGAGCGATAGTTTAGCTAAGGGGGGAAAAAAACAATGATAATTCTGGACATATGTAGGCTAGGACAGTTATATTCAGACAAAAAGAAACTGTCGTTAAAAATCATATAGAAAATTGACGTAAGAATGAAGAGAGTGAGTATATACAAAGTAGTGTAGATAAAAAGAAAATGTGAATGAAAATAGACTAACTCAGTCAATAGAGAAACATAGACATAGTGAGAGGAGTGCAGATATGAAACATAGACATAGTGAGAGAAGTGCAGATATGAAACATAGACATAGTGAGAGAAGTACAGATATGAAACATAGACATAGTGAGAGAAGTACAGATATGAAACATAGACATAGTGAGAGAAGTGCAGATATGAAACATAGACATAGTGAGAGACGTGCAGATATGAAACATAGACATAGTGAGAGAAGTACAGATATGAAACATAGACATAGTGAGAGAAGTACAGATATGAAACATAGACATAGTGAGAGACGTGCAGATATGAAACATAGACATAGTGAGAGAAGTACATATATGAAACATAGACATAGTGAGAGAAGTATAGATATGAAACATAGACATAGTGAGAGACGTGCAGATATGAAACATAGACATAGTGAGAGAAGTACAGATATGAAACATAGACATAGTGAGAGAAGTACAGATATGAGAGAAACATAGGAAAAGAAAAGTACATAGAATATAGTTTGATGGAGTTGGGTCCTTATATTTCACTGTAGGTAAGAAGCATTAGTGCTAGTAGTAATTGTAGTAGTAGTGGTGGAAGTGGTAGTAGTTGAGAAGCTGTACGGAGGGACGGAACAGCAGAAACAACAGCAGAATTTATGTGGGAATCTGGTACATCAGTCTAAGCGGTGATGCGAGAGAGAGAGAGTGGTAGTAGTGGTAGAAGTAGTAGTGGTAATAGTAGTAGTGGTAATAGTAGTAGTGGTAGTAGTAGTAATGGTAGTAGTAGTAGTGATAATCAAAATCACAATTAAAGGTTATTTTTAAGAAAAAAATATTAAGGGGCAGCATTTCGAAGATTCGCATCACACAGAGAAAATATACCGCACGGCCCTAGCAATGATTACAGATTTTCTAATATTTTTTCTCTCTGTCTCCCTCTGCCTCGTCTTTCTTTGATTTTACCGGTTGTCTCGATCTACTCTAAACATTCGAAAAATGTTTTCACATTCTTCACATGTTCGAAAAATGATGACTGCCTCTTTCTTAAATTGATAATATAAATAATTTACATCTCTGTGACTGAGAAAGACAGCACAAGAACTAACTTACAATTCAATGTCTGAGGAAGGCAGCAATAGAAGTAATTGACAATTTAATTTTGAGGAGCCTTCTTTCTTCTCCGCTCTAATCCAGTTTTGCCTCACGTCAGGATCAGAAGAGATTTCTAGAACGGGCTTTTATGTGCGCTTCATAAACAGTGTTTTTTGTCGCCGCTGTTATCGCTGAGATCCACCTTTTGCGTAGACGGTCTACTGCTCTAGTCAATCAATATAATCTATAGAAGACATGAATAGAATTAACTAAAAACGTAATGCATGAGAGAGACAGCTACAGAAATAACTGACAACTCAATGTCTGAAGAAATATCAATAACAATTCACCGAATGAACAAACAACAAATAAGGTTGATGTTAGTTGCACACAAGTACAGCAATTGCTAAAGTAGAAGTGTCTAACAACGTCGTCATAAATGACAGAAAAACAGTCAAATATGGCTCAAATGAAGTTAAATAGCTAGACAAAAAAATAATAATGACAATAGTAGTTCAGTGAAGAAAAGGTAGCACAACAGTCAAGAATGGTATTTATGACAACCTTAAAACTAATAGGTCAGGATCGTAACTGGTGCGTGTTGACTAATTACTCGCACCAGAAACCACTAGACGAATCGTAATAGGAATTGAAGGACAAATTCCAAACTAAAATATCTGACAGTTAATATCACACTTGGCTTCAGATAAAATGAGAAACTGGTCTGATACAGAATGCATAATTTTCCGCTATCCTAGACACTATCATCATGCTGTCAAAACTTGGCTGATATCATCATATTTATTTCGTCTTTTTCAGATGTCTGACTTACTGTCAACAACGTCATCACTATGATCAATTTATTAATACTTAAACACTAAAGACAGTATGGAATGGAACTGATTGGGAAACAAAGATCAGAATACTAAGAGCATGCATATTCCCAGTGACAACGTATGAGTGTAAAGCATGGTTATTTAACAAGGCAGTTGAAAAATATATATCTGCTTTTGAATATAGGTGTTACTGAAGAGTCCTCCTTATATCATAAACAGAGAAGAGAACAAATAGATCTATTCAGAAACAACTCAATATCAAAGAAAACTGGCTGATGTTACAAATTAAAATGAGAAAATTGAAGTATTTTAAACATGTAAATAGATATGATGGGCTGAAAAGACCATCAGGAAAGGAGGCATCAGGGCAAATGGAAGAAATAGAAGACCACGGAAAAGATAAATTCAAGATGTTACTGATGATTTGAGCATGACATCGACAAAGGCGGGACATCTGGCCTATGAGAGAGAAATTCCGAAGGACTGTTAGTGTTGCAAAGCTCTGCTCAGGGCAAGACAGTGGCGGCTCGTATTGTTTTTGTTGGTGGGGCCAGACACAAATTTTCTGGAAAATCATGGCTTGGGTTAGGTTATATTTTATCTTATTAAATAATAAATACACATTGCACATTATTTTTGCCCCTCTGGTCCTTAATGACGAGCCGCCACTGGGGCAAGCTATTAAATGATTATGATATACCACAAGAACAACATCTTCAACATCTCTGAAGTTGTTATCTCTGCAGTATCTAAAAATCTAGATTCTACAAACTCAGGCTCTATGGGGCGTGGAGGCAAGGTGCACACCACTTGCTCCAAAGGTACTCGGTCGTACCCCACGTATATCGTTCGGAATATTTTTTTTTCAGAAAGCCCTGATCGTAATGTAGGTGAGATCGAGTTCCTAGTCATAGAGTCGGATGATAAATAGTAGGCCCCGTGTTCAAGTTCATCACCTGAAAGATCCATTCACCTGAAAGATCCATTCACCTGAAAGATCCATTCACCTGAAAGATTCATTCACATGAAAGATCCATTCACCAGAAAGATCCATTCACACGAAAGATCCATTCACATGAAAGATCCATTCACCTGAAAGATCCATTCACCTGAAAGATCCATTCACCTGAAAGATCCATTCACATGAAAGATCCATTCACATGAAAGATCCATTCACATGAAAGATCCATTCACATGAAAGATCCATTCACATGAAAGATCCATTCACATGAAAGATCCATTCACCTGAAAGATCCATTCACCTGAAAGATCCATTCACCTGAAAGATCCATTCACATGAAAGATCCATTCACCTGAAAGATTCATTCACCTGAAAGATCCATTCACCTGAAAGATCCATTCACCTGAAAGATCCATTCACCTGAAAGATCCATTCACCTGAAAGATCCATTCACATGAAAGATCCATTCACATGAAAGATCCATTCACCTGAAAGATCACCTGTAGATAATCAATAAGTGTAGTTTGCAAAACTGTTGTAATTGCAAATTTTATTTTAAAAAGAAAATTTAATTTAAATTCCTACAAAATATGTACTAGTAGTATTTAAAAAAAAAGCTTAAAAGCTTAAAAAGATTGATTTCATTGCACCGGGTTTTACCCCATACGGCTCGATCCCTCTCCGCAGAACTGGTACGCCACCTGCCGAGAGTATTGCACAAAGAACGAACTCCGTAGCTCCAGCAATAATCCTAGTGGTCTCTGGAAAAACTACACTCGTGAACAGAATGGCGCGGTCCGGACTCGAACCCACGACCTTCGACTCACAAGGCAAACGGCTTAGCCACAGAGAGCCCCTACTACTAGTAGTATTAGCAGTAGCAGTAGCATCAGCAGCGGCAACGGCAGTGGTAGCGGTAGTTGTAGCGGTAGTAGTAGTAGTAGTAGTAGTAATAGTAGTAGTAGTAGTCAGTTAACCAATACAGCAACAACAACAATTACTATTGTAACAAAGTAATACAATTCAAACAAGAAAAAAATGTGCACCAAAAAAATAATTTGAGAATGAACAGTGAAACAGAATTAAAAAAAGGTGGCACAACAAAATCTTGTGCGACTAAAATATACAAGGAACAAAAATTGTATAATGGAAACCACAGGAATAAAAATGAAATCTGTTTATTTGTTCATCAAAGTTTCTTGTTAACATTTCTCTCATAAATATCTCAATTAGTCGTTAATGGCTGTCGTTAATATTATGAATATACTTCTTTGACATCTTATATTAGTGTTAAACAAAGTAATTTCTCGCTTGCTTATTTACTGTCTTTAACTCATTTTCTTGTGTAGGTATTGAATTTGAATAGAAAGAAGACGAACGTTCTGGTAATCTTAAAAAAACAAAAACATTCACTAAAATGCATCATCGAAAGTAAATAAAACGATTTTAAGGCAAATTATTTTTCTTCTTCTACATCAAACGCACCATGTCGACCACTTGTTAACCACTCTTTGTGGTTTGTATGTGATCCGAGCCTAAGAGCGATGGTATGTTATGTCAGTTATGCGCCTACAAGTAGGCCAACACATTCGATTTCTGCGACGTATTTATTTACTAGGGTAGCTTCCCTAGGCGCCTACTTATGCCGCCTCTTACGACATGCCTTGTAGGTTGTAGTGTTACTGTTCTTTGCTTCCCTTGCGAGGCCCGGTAACACATGGATGTTAAGACAACTAAATGTAATGAAGTCAATGATCATTTATTCCTACCATGTGGTACATTGGCAAATACGGTGTTTTTCCTTCCCATCGACATACGGTGATCAAGATTACGACGGTTGCCTTTACTTCGGAGGGTGGTTCTGGTACCCAATTGAGTGTGGGTATACTTGAGAGCCGTTGTTATTGGAAACTAATTCCCGATTCTACTATGGAATTGAATCCGGACAACTACGCTATCGCTTCTGTCATTAGTACAAGTACAACAGTAAAATTAAGTTGGCACCCTGATAATAGACAGATAACACATGTACGTTTTAAATAATGAATAAACACAGGTCAGGCAAAGACAGCATTCTAGAAATGAATATGCATTATATTTAACAAGTCAGTGACTATTGGACTATTGAGTTCAGAAAAAAGAGTTTTTAGTTGCACACAGTCAGTACTGTATAAAGACAATAAAAAACAGACACCGCAAACTTTGAATATCACATAATTGTTATCTTACAGAAGAATGTTGAGATTCCTATCGGCTGTTCAAATGACTAATTTCGATGTGCTGGCAGAAGTCAAGACACAGAGAAACAACTACTCGCTCTTAACATAAGAAAGAAGCAATTATCATTTTTCTTGAATGTAATTGTAAAATGAGTATTACATAACATGACATTACATCAATAGTTACATAACATTGTGGTATCTAGCATAATCAATGGATGATACAGAAGACGACAGAAAGATATAATTATGGACAATCAAACTTTATAAAACGTAAAGAAACATCTGAACTGACAGACGAAGTCAGGGTGGACAGATGTGCAGATCAATCATCGCCTACGTTTGCTGGCACGAATCGTGACTTCTTTTTTTAACGCTCCATATCAACCAATTATTACCCACTCTTTGTGATGTGTATATGGTCAGAGCCTAAGAGCGATTGTACGTTGTGGCAGTTTTGCGCCTACAAATAGGCCAGCATATCCAATTTTTGCGACGCTTTTTATTTACTAGGGTAGCTTCCATACGCCCCTACCTAAGTCGCATCTTACGACATGATTTGTAGGTAGCAGTGTTACTATTCTTTGCTCTCATTGCGAGCCTCAGCAACACGGGCGAACTGAGTCATGACAATTACTAAGGCATAGAACAACTGGTCACTCTATATAAATTTAATCCATTTGTCAACACCTTGTTGCAGAAGACTCAGATAGGTCGGTCAGTTGCGTGGATGTCTGATAAATATCTCACAACAGTTGAAATAAGAGAGAGCTTGATTCGAGCAGACGATCGTTTCATACGACATTGCAAAATGTGAGAATGTAACTATTTTCCTTTCATTTCTTACGATCACGAAATTCTTTCTCAAATTACATAAAACATGTTTGAATGATCATATTTTACTTTCGTTTCTTTTTATCAAACCGTTCCTTAGAACATATAAATAAGGAAGGAAATGATAGCATCTCCTTTCACGTATATATATATATATATATATATAATGTTGTATATATGGGGGATGGATTAGCGTAATGTCTAAGAGTACGCCAATCGAGTGGGACACGAGAGGGTTGTGGCTCAACGCCACACGCGACGTTCAGTATGTGAGGAAAGGAATTGTGACTCCTACATTCTGCACACTAGAAACTATAAATGTGAAGTAACACTCACTTCATAAACTATAGTCTGAAAAGGCTGCGTGAAAATATATTTTATTTTATAATTTCTAAATGCGTATATGTCGATATAAAAACACAATCTCAATAGATTAGTTTTTTCTTATGTATATATATATATATATATATATAAATATATATATAAGTATTCTTTGATATTAACATACGTTTTCTGCAAAAGTCGTTAGTATACACGTCATGTTGACTTAATATGTTTTCAAGAGCGAATCGCATGATATAATATTGATTTGAATAGCTAGAGTGAGACATGTGGTACAGTTCTTCACACATCAATAGTCAGTTAAGTGACCCATCTACTTCTTCAACTCGTAACTAATAACAGACAATCCTATCACATATGTCGTAATCATACAAAAATATTGCATTCTCTATTAGAAATCAATAGCATAACCAATTCTTAATAGAAACGAACAGCACAGTAAGCAGTGGTGGCTCGTCACTAACGGCCAGTGGGGCCAGGCCCCATCAAAATAATGTGTAATGTGCATTTATTATTTAATAAATTTAAATATAACCTAAATTCCGAAAATTTGTGTCTGGCCCTACCAACAAAAAGGATCACAAGCCGCCACTGACAACAAGTATATGAGTAGGCTGTTGGAGATATTGCGAAAGAGATCTGAGCATCTAGGACATGTCCAAAGAGCAATGAAGATAATCCGAACAGAAACTGAAATAACTTTTGAAACAGCAAAGAGAGAATATAGTAAAGGACTAACAAAAGCATTGAGAGTTACTATATGGTAGTGGTTAGTAGAATAGCTTCCTTTGCATGTTGTTTGGGTTCAATTCCAGTGGGAGTGGAAATTGGTTAAATATATATCTGTTTACATATGTAAAAATATAACAGAAAATATGTTTAACCAGCGTGACACTGAAACCAACCGGCCTTTATGAGAACAGTAAAGCAGGAACTGATAGAAGTGAATTACAACTTTAACTTAATACAGAGGACGGTCTAAAACAGAGAAGAATGTCGAGCATTTGTTGCTACCCTAATCTCCAAGGGAGTCACAGGCTAGAGAGAGAGTTAGAGACCACTGGAACCATAAGCATGCATAACCTTCATCTTCTACTGGGAAAAAATGAAGCTATGATGTCGGTTTAATAACTATTTTGTTACATAATAAAAACAAATGAAAGCAACAAAATAATGGTGATGATATTCTGTGTTTTTTGCAAGCTTATGATTTGGGTACGTGCCAGTTGGAACAAACTTCAGGTCATTACTAACTCATGTCATATAGTTAATAGATAACATATCCGGATATATATATGAATGAGAGGGAATGAGAGAGAGTGAGAGACAGATATAAAGAGATAGATAGACATAAAGGGAGAATTAGAGGGAGAGAAAGAAAGAACGAGAAAGAGAGAAAGGGTGAATTAGAGAATTAAAGATAACGAGAGAGGACGAATTAGAGAGATACAGAAAGAATGAGAGAGTGAAAGGACGAATTAGAGAGAAAAAGAGAGAACGCGAGAGAGAAAGAGAAAAACATAGAAAGACAGAACGAGAGAGAGAGAAAGGACGAGAGAGAGAGAAATAGAGAGAAAGAGAGAACCATAGAGAAATATAGAGAGAAAGAGAGAACGAGCGAGAGAGCGAATTAGAGAGATAACGAGAGAAGACAAGAGAGAGAAAATTAGAGAGAAAGAGAATTAGAAAGAAAAAGAGAGATAAATAGAGAAATAAAGAGAGAACGAGGGAACAAATGATAGAGAGCGAGGCAAAAAGAACGAGCGAGAGAAAGAGCGAATTAGAGAGAGAAAGAGTGAACGAGAGAAAGTTCAAGAGAATACGAGAGAAAGTTCAAGAGAAAGCGAGAGAAAGTTCAAGAGAAAACGAGAGAAAGTTCAAGAGAAAACGAGAGAAAGTTCAAGAGAAAACGAGAGAAAGTTCAAGAGAAAACGAGAGAAAGTTCAAGAGAAAACGAGAGAGAGAGAGAGAATTATATATAAAGAGAGAAAGAAGATAAATTGAGAGAGAATGATAGAGAGAGAAAACAGAAGCAACAAGAATTTGACCCAAAAAACAGTCAAGACTTAGCTCATGCATGTATGTTCTTAAAATTGCCTTGAATGAATAGAAAAGGTTTGGAAAGGTAGAAGTGAATGTAAAGAAAAAAGATAGAAGTTCAAAGCAGCATGTATCTTTTGAAGAACGTATATATAAATATATATATAAATATATATATACATAGAAACCTTGTAGTTATCAACATTTTGTATATTTATATTACGTGAGTACCGGTAAACTGTGTTAACACGATATGTCAGGGAACAGAGGGGAGTATGTTAGACAAGATAATTACTGTATACACATTTATATTACATGTCTTGAAAATAGATGTACATACACACATGCAAACACACATGCATACATATATAACTATATACATATATTTACACATATATAAATATATATATATATATATATTTACATATACACATACATACACAGATACATACATAGATACATACATACATACATACGTACGTATATACATACATACATACATACATACACGCACACACAGACGTAAATACATACATACATACATACATACATACATACATACATACATACATACATACATACATACATACTACATACATACATACATACATACATACATACACGCATACATATATACATGCATACATACATACATGCATACATACATACATACATACATACATACATACATACATACATACATACACACACGCGAACACATTAGTAAATGCTACTTTTAATGCATCTTGAGAAGAGTGAGAGACAGACGGAGAAAAAAGGGAAAGAGAGAACTAGAACGAGAGAGAAAGAGAGAGTGAGAAAGAAAGAAAAAAGGAGAGAGAGAGAAGGAGAGATAGAAATGTAAAGAGAGAGAGAGAGAAAAAAAGAGGGAGAAAGATATCGAGATAGCGGAGATAGAAAGAGAGCAAGAGAGACAAAGAGGAAGAGAAAGAGATAGAGTGACGGAGAGAGAGAGAAATAGAGAGGAACGAGGAGATAAAGAGAGATACATGAAGAGAGTGAGTGAGAGATAAACGACAAATTTTCAGTTCCGAATTCACCGTAAAGACATAAATCATTATTTTTATGCTTGCTAGTAAACACACTTTGATATCACTGGAAATTTACTCGCTCTCAGGATGAAAGAGACATGTCTCCGCTTAAAGAGGCTTGATTCACCTAAAACAACAAACAAACAACAAAACATAGAGAAAGAGAGAAGAGATATCGAGGGAGAAAGAGATGGTTACCGTGAGATGCCGGAGAGAAAAACCAGTTGATGGCAGAAAATAAAAAAAACATGAGCAAATAGATGGACAGACAATGGGTGGTCTGCACGGCAAGGATAATCATATGAAATGGGTGGAAAAACACAAAGGAAAGAAAGACAGAGATGGAGAGAAATAACACACAAAATATATAGCCGGAAGCAAAATCAACGATGATAAGAGTATAAATCGCTGATGTGTTGCCGGAGCTAGCAAAGGGAACAAAGAATAGTAATACTGCGTACTACAAAGCATGTCGTAAGAGGCGACTGAGGTAGGGGTATATGAAAGCTACCCTAGTAAATAAAAGCATCGCAGAAATTGGATGCGCTGGCCTATTTGTAGGAGTATAACTGGCACAAGGTAACATCGCTCTTAGGTTCAGATCACATACAATTCACAAATAGTGGTTAATAATTGGTCGATGTGGAGTCTTCGAAGAAGAAGAAAAAGAAGAGAATAAATGAGCTTGCTAGCACGAAAAGTTCAATAAATATATATATGTATATATAGAATAAATGAGCTTGCTAGCAAGAAAAGTCCAATAAATATATATATATTTATATATAGAATAAATGAGCTTGCTAGCAAGACAAGTCCAATAAATATATATATATTTATATATAGAATAAATGAGCTTGCTAGCAAGACAAGTCCAATAAATATATATATGTATATATAGAATAAATGAGCTTGCTAGCAAGACAAGTCCAATAAATATATATATTTGAAAACGAAAATCGTGGCATATATCTTACAGGACTGTGCCATCAAAACAGTAAACGAATTGTTTATTTTCAAGACACCACTTATACGTTCAGTAGTTATCCAGTGCTTTCTAAACTGTGAGTTCTCTGTTGTTAACCGTTCGTTAAAATCAGCTAGCACAAACTTGCTGCCAAACTACCAGTCGCGGTGTTTGAACCAGGTACTCTTGGGCTCTGATCCAGCTCACTAACGTCATGCCACAGACGCCCATAGATATATATATATATATATATGTAGTAATAATAGTAAAACACTAATAAAATGTAATTGCATATCCTTTACAGGACTTTGCGAATCAACCCCAGCTTTGTAACGCTGTACAGGACTTTGCGAATCAACCCACAGCTTTTTAACGCTGTTTGTGATTTTTCTAGGCATTATTACGTTCAGTATTTTGCCATTGCTTTCTGAACGGTTGTTGCCATCGTTATTTTGTAAAAATCCACGCGAAACAATTTGCAACCAAATTGTCCGCAGCGTGATTCGAACTCAGAACTTCGGGGCTAATAGACCGAGTCACTATCCCCTAAGCCACAGACGCCACCAAATCACTAATTCATTTATATATATATATATATATATATATATATATATATATATATATATATATATATATATATATATATATATATATATATATAATGTATTAGTGTTTGACTATTATTGAACTCGGCTTGTACGTATCTACCTGTGCTGAATGACTTGTTTCCTGGTTATTTATTTCCGGAAATAATTGTCTCCAATGACACTCAATTTGTTCATTTTTGAAAACTCTTCATTTACTCATTTGCTTAGATCGTCAATTTATTGTGCTCTATCCACACTTACGTATGACGAAGCACGTAACAACAAAGTACTGTAGTTTTACAAAATACAAAAAAACAATAACAATACGCTCCAACGTTTCTACTAAAAAGCCTTTATCAAGCAAAGGATACAACGGAAGTGAAAAAATTGACTTCTTACACGGCATAGAACAAATGGAATCAGACAACAAATTCCTAATCACTTACGTATGGGTATATGTATGATATCTTAATTCACTAACACTAACAAATCCAATACACTACACTCTCAACATTTCTACGAATGGATATATGCAGTGGCGGCTCGTGGTCATTTTTGTTGGTGGAGCCAGACATTTTTTTTCTCCAGATAAATCATGGTTTGTGGTTGCTATATTTAATTTTATAAAATAATATATACACGTTATACATTATTGTTGATGAGGCCTGGCCCCACTGGCCCTTAATGGCGAGCCGCCACTGGATATATGTATGGCATATTAATTCACTAACACTAACAAAGTCAATACACTGCACTCTCAACATTTCTACGTATGGATATATGTATGATATCTTAATTCCCTAACACTACCAACGTTAATACTTTGTACTTGGAACATACCTACGTCTGGACGTGTTCTGGTTATCTTAATTTATTAACATTATGACTAGTTCAATATAACAATTGATTTAAAACATGACTAACAATACATGGCTTTTCTTCATTACACCAACTAATGTCAATTTTGTTATATAATTTCAATAATTCTAAATGCTAATTGCAGATGTATATATATATCTATCTATATATATATATATATATATATATATATATATATATCTATATATATATATATATATATATATATATATATATATATATATATATATAAACACATACATATTCATGAAATCAAATGATAGGGCAAATGGCGCCAATTTTAAGATGCAAACACGTCACCATGGACACAAAAAGAGCAATGTTCAACACAATCTTTCTCCCCACATTATGTTACCAGTGCCAAACCTGGACGCTGACAACAAACGATAGAAGAAAACTAGTCACAACAGAGATGAAGTGTCTACGCAGAATGCTGGGTGTAACAAGAAGAGACCGGTTGAGAAATGAAGACATCAGGAAAAAGTGGGTACAACATCAGTACTAGACTTCATCAAGAAACAACAAATTAAATGGTTCGGTCACGTAAGCAGATTACCATCAGACAGTGCACCCCAAAGAGCAATGCTGCTCCGATACAATGGGTACAAAGCAAAAGGCCGGCCACGCAAAAGATGGACCTCAGAGATAACAGAGGTGACGAAAGAGACTATCTACGAAGCGCATACTAGGGCCCGTTTTAGAAATCTCTTCCTGACCTGACACTGTGAGGCATACAGGATTCGAGAAAGAAGAAGAAGAAGACATATTCATGTAGGTAAATGAAAGTTAATAACATCATTTAATAGCACAGGTTTGTGAAGCGTTGGAGATCTCACAGTATTAGACCACACCATAAGACAGTCAAGTCAGTACCAGCCCCTAGTATATGGGTCAGTACAAAACCCCAATTTAAAGGTTGCGAGGGAAATGTAATGTTTATTCTCCTCGCTAGCTTTTCTCCTTGTCCTAACGTATGGATCAATGTTCTCAATTGCTCAGCTCGATCACATGCATATATGAAGGCCGCGGTTAAAGAATTCATTTTCTTTCTATTGTGACTAAATCTCTAACAAATTGACTGTTCCTGCAATGATATTTAAGTGTAGATACCATTAACACAATATTGTAAGCTGTGTAATTCTAGTTCCTGCTGTTATTGATAATTATTTACCACCAGTGGCGGCTCGTCATTAAGGGCCAGTGGGGCCAGGCACCATCAAAAATAATGTGTAACGTGCATTTATTATTTAATAAATTAAAATATAACCTAATCCAAAACCAGGATTTTCCCGAACATTTGTGCCTGGTCCCACCAACAAAACATAACACGAGCCGCCACTGTTTACCACCATAATTTATAGTTGCTGGTAATGTTACTCGCTTCAGTTTCTTCTTCTATAGCATCCATATTTCTTGATTTATTGATTGATAGAACCGTCATCATTTCAATTCAGTGAATTAACATGTGTTTTCTGATATCTTTCTTACACAGGAAGTTCTCAATGACAGTGCATGTATTCCGTAGCACTGGCAAGAGTCGCCGACACAATATATTTTGAAGATGGTGAATATCTGTGTAGAAATCCTACTCAACGGTCTCTGTGGCGTGGAGTTAAAGTGCTCGATTCTCGTTTCTAAGGTACTTGTCTCGCTCCTGGTGTGGAGCAATCGCAATATTTATTCTTACATAAACGTATCTCTTCATTTATACGTGTAAGCACACAGTTATGTAAGCACACAGTTATGTAAGCACACAGTTATGTAAGCACACAGTTATGTAAGCACACAGTTATGTAAGCACACAGTTATGTAAGCACACAGTTATGTAAATACTACAAAAGAAAACTACACACAGATAACTACATTGCAAGGAATATTTTTATAGAAGAAACTTACACATGGTGTTAGCAATAGAGGATTGACTTAGACAAAAGTAGAACAGCTACAACAAAATGATTTATATTTCTTCAAGTTTCAAAGACGATAATGGAATTAGAAAAAGTGACCATTGATGTGACCGATGATATTGACACAGTCGAAATGACACTATAGAACACTATTGATACATTCTCTGAAGTAAAGAACACAGCAAAAACACATTAATTTATCCAGAAAACGTCTGACCTGCCATGCCGACCGCGGGTTCGGAGTTCCATCGTTATAAATCAATTGAAAACACATCTATTAATTAGAAATTACACCCTAAGGTCAATCTTCGACAAACCCATCGCACGAACGTGCCCCCATGATCGTCTTTCAGAATCTATCTTTTCGAGGCATCAATATTTATAATCAATAACTGCAATCATGCAATTTGTTCAAAATGCACATTGAAAACATTATAGGTGACATGATTGCATGTAGTTCTAACGACTTTCAATGTACAAGCTCAGAGTGTTTCATTGAATCTGATAATGTGTATATCTCATTTTTTCTTGACATAGATATAAACTTGGAAAAAAATGAAAAGTCTTTCTGTTTGTCTGTGCTTGTCTTGCACTTTTCGGATGATTTGAGTGATGGATGTATGCATCTTTAAGTGTGATTGTCTTCATAAAACATCGATCCATCGTTTTGTTGGTCTTCCCATAACCTTTCACCCTGATGTCACCTTCAGGCTAATATTTATCTTAATTGTCTGGCAGGAGATGGGCATCAACCAGTTCATATGTATTTTAACCCCACACTTCGACAGGTCTAACAAGCAGATAGTTATTGAAAGTAAACGTTACTACGCACACACAAAATACAAAACACTTCTAATGTAAAAAAAAAAAAATATTTATCTCTTCAGAAAAAATGACACATTCGAGAGAGCACAAGTAACATCAATTTTTCTTTTTTTCATCAAACACTTTCCACACACTCGTAACATGTTCTTGTATGTATAAAATGTCCCAAGTTTATTTTTTCTTACACCGACGCAACGGATAAATACGTACATTATTTAACCCAGAGCTGCCATATTTTGTTCCGTTTTCTTTGTTCAAAACGTCTGCTATAAAGATATTTTCCACAAGCAAGTTTCCTTTCCAATTTGTTAACTGCTTGTATTCTTCTATGTCTCGGACGTTTATGCTTTTATTGTTTTATTTTCAATTTGTATAGAATGATTTCTATATTGTTAACTTTAGTTTATATTTGTGGCTCTGGGTAGGATACTATTCAGAAAATCAAAGTTCTTCTACTGGCAGAAATAGCCTGTGTTTAATATTGACAAGTGTGGCATGGTTCTGCTCTCTAGAAACAGGCTAGAACATGACTTCCATTTTTCTGGTGTTAATGGTAAGACCCTCATCACGTGTGAAATGAAATGCTTGAGGAAGGCAGTGGGAGTCACCAGGAAAGACAGACTACGAAATGAGGACATCAGAAGCAAAGTGGGCATAATATCATGCACCGAATACATCGAAAGACAACAAATGCAGTGGTTTGGACATTTAATGAGAATGAAATATAACCAACCACATATAATAGCATACAATAAAAAGAGATCGGGTACTAGAGCTAAGGGAAGACCAAGAAAAGATGGATAGACAATATCAAGACCACACTACATAAACATGGATACAACACAACAAGGGCGCCTCATCTAGTCCTAGTACGCAAATTAAAGCTCCCATCCCTACGCTTAACGGCAAAAGTGGACAGCTAACTACATCTTCCACCTGGGAATAGACAATAGGCAATGGTAAGATCAAACATTTCAGTCACAGGCAACATATAAGCCTGCCAATTAATACCTACATTATAGGATGAATTAATCAACAAATAATTCTCAACGACCTGTTAAGTGGAATTATCAAAGTAAGCATAAGCTACAATAAGCATAAATATGTCTTTTATACATACACTAGGTCATTTCTGAAAATTACTTTTTCTACTTTCGTTCTTATTTGTTTTAGCTATAGTGTATCGCTATTTCTTTTTTTTTAACTGACCAGATTTAAAAGCAAATTTACTCACAACTTAATTCGTCACAAATAAAAACACAACTACATCAAACTGGTGAATTCAGAATTATTAATAATATTGCAAGTTCTGTATATTCCGTTACAATTTGGAGGCGTAGTCCAAGGAAATTTACATAAATAAGCAAAGATGGCACAATTTACATCGCAACCAAAATAAAGTAGTTATGGTTGACCAGAAGTTCGTTTTAAAAAAAACCAAATTTAATATTTTTAATTTAAAGAATGTAATTTTAATATTCAAAATTCATTTTACAATACAATAGGCCTATCATTGGATTTATTTGTTACTGGAGTTTCGTAAATATATAGTTTTATTTTTCAATCTCAAAGTGTGAACAGAGAGAGAGAGAGAGAGGAGAGTATTCATGGCAGTGATTCACAGACAATAAAGGCTAATTTTACCTGGCTGTTTCTGAGCTCAACTTTGAATGTCAAGGTCGACAATTACTATGCACATTTCACATAGTTTAGTTTTATTTAGCAGGTTTATGGGTTTTTTTGTTGTTGTTGTTTTGTTAAGTTTTATTTTTCCTGCTAACTAATTCAATACTATGCAAATATTTCAATTTTTTTCAAGAAGTATTAGAATCTGCACAAGGAGAATCTTGATTTCATTTATTCCTTCCTTTCTTTTCTTCTACTTCTTTATTCCTCGATTATGTTATATAGAAGCAATAGTAAATAGTCATAATTTAAATTTTAGCAAAATTTTCCCCAAAAATTGTCAATTTTGTATTATCAGATGGCGTTCTAAGAAAAATAACAAAGAATAACTGCGTAACAAACAAACAAAATTTATTAATATCCAAGAAAGTAAAAATCAAAACAAACAGTGTTCATACAGTGTGATCTCTCTCTCTCTCTCTATCTATCTATCTATCTATCTATCTATCTATCTATCAATTTATATATCTATCTATCGATATATCTATCTATCTATCTATCCAGCTTGTGACATCCCTGGCGCTCACGGCAGCAGGAAATGAAGATCATGCTTCTCTATTCTTCGCCATCAGCTGTGTTGTGTTCTAGTTGTAGTTAATTTCTTTCATTTCTTGTTCTACTTTTCTTGAGCGTAAGATTGAATCCACAACCCTCTGGAGTCCAAGTCGGTAGGCAAATGCTTACACCCTACGCTAATTTGTACCAATTTACTGTAGGACAAAATAAAGCAACAACACGGGAAATTTGATCCTGAGCCGCACACATATGGAGCAGATGATCTAACACTGAACTCTGACTTTTTAATTTCCACGGTAACTACAATATTGGCATTAGTTTTTGTAGAGAAATAAAGACTCTTTAAGAAGAGTCTCGTTCATTCAAGCTACGAACAAGTCTTCTTTTCTTTTTTTTTTGTTATAGCTGGACGTGTATTATAAAAATTATTTGTTTTCAAATTAAAAATAAACTCCTTATGGAGAATCTAAGAGATACAAATAACATACATGTCGTACAAGATATATATATATATATATATATATATATATATATTAATAATAATAATAATAATTCCTCTCGTACCGTTATACGTTACATAGGGCCTGCAAGTAATTTCTCCATACCGCTCTATCCTGGGCAACTCGCTCAATCTCCTCCATGGAACTGAGACCGATATTTCTTGCCTCTCTCAGCAAAGTTCGTTTCAGGGTATCTTTAGGTCGACCTCTCTTTCTTGAACCCTTTGCATCCCACTTCAATGCCTGCTTTGATATTCGTTGATCATTTCTCCTCAAGGTGTGCCCAACATATCTCCATCTTCTCTTTCTTATAACAGTTGTCACTAGTGGTTGACCAGACATGTCTCTGATTTCATCACTTCTTCTGAATTCTTTCCATTTTATATTCTCTTGCGTTCCCGCTTTCCATTTTATATTCATTATTTTTGCAGACATCTATTTTCAAATGCATTCAACTTGCTTTCTATATCTTTAGTCATTTTCCAACTCTCGCTGACTGATATATATATGATGGATGATATATATATATATATATATATATATATATACAGGGTGTTCAACTTAAAAGCAGCCTGTGAATGGAGCTAATCTGGCATATATGTATGGAAATGAGAAGGTTCAGTTATGACGTAGTATAGGTCAAGGTTGTGTGATGGTATGTAATTGTAGTGCGGAAGGGGCGATGAACAAATGTGACGTAGGACAAGCTAGTCAGAACCGGGTTAAATAGTAAATATACGAGATGCAATGCGTACCTGGCAAATTTCTATTTATCACTGGGGCTGCTTTTAAGTTGAACACCCTATATAATCGTAATACTAGTGTATTCTTAGACAGTGTTGTTGAACAGCACACGCAATGATAGCCAAAGAAATTGTACATTTGTGTTAATATTTTACTTTCATTAAAATAAAAAAAATACTGTCGTTACTGCTTGTAGAACCACGTTCTAGGGCAGCGTAGGACAAGTGGGACGAGACCCTGAGGAATTTAATGGTCGCATGGCTATTGCAGTCACCTCGAAGCTGTTCAGGTTAATATTTTTCATTTATGCCCACAACAGAAAAATATCCATGTCCTTACCGTGAATTGAACACGTATCTCCCACATGAGAGCAACGCTCTAATCCATTCGGCTAGACGCTATTTTCATTAAAGTAAAGAAAACAAATTAGGAATTTCAGGTTACATTCACTGGTGATATATTAATTTACACCCTGAACAAAAACTATGAGATCAGTTTTGCTATTCTGTAAATATTATAGAATTTAATGTGGTATGAAAATCATAAAATCACGTGGTATATGTTTATCATAATCTTTAATGTGTTGATATGTTACAGTGATATCGTCAGGTTATATTGACGATGCTAGACGATTCACGCTGTTTTCTTGTATTAGATTTCATAGATTCTAGACACGTATGGAAGGGAGAAAGAATGGAGCTAGAAAATGGAAGATCGTATTAATAACTAAGCGGTATTAATTTGATATAAAATAGACTGATAAAAGAGTTCTTTGTGGAAATTTAGTAAACTTGCAACATGTATACTGGTGTTAATATGTGCAGATTACAAGAAAGCTATCAATTATGTAAAAACCAAATGTTGGTGAACTATATTGTAATGTGGGTGTGGGTGTATGTGTCCTTTTTTTCGCTCGTTCCTCTCGACCATTTTGATCATTCTTATTGTGATATATAAGCAATCTTTGTTAAGAACGATTATATACATTTTGGTCATTCTTATTGTGATATATAAGCAATCTTTGTTAAGAACGATTAGATACATTTTGGTCATTCTTATTGTGATATATAAGCAATCTTTGCCAGAATGATTAGATACATTTTGATCATTCTTATTGTGATATATAAGCAATCTGTGCCAGAATGATTAGATACATTTTGATCATTCTTATTGTGATATATAAGCAGTCGTTGCCAAGAACGATTAGAGAGTTGCGCCCCAGCTACGTCCATACTAATGTAGGAGGAGCGCATCCGAAACAGAAGTTTTCTGCCCAGGAAATGTTCAAGTCTGTCTTGCTGACAGTCAAACACTTTCCTTCCCTTCGCTGTACAATTATTTTTAATGATCCGTTTATCGTCGTATATTTGGGCTTGGGTCTACGCCAAAGAGCCTTTTGTACATTATAGCCTTTTCTGACACAAAATGCGGCGTTCCTTTTGCATCGTATGATAAACAATCTTTAATGATTTGTATCTGTATATATATATAGTGCTGAGAGAGGCAAGAAATATCGGTCTCAGTTCTGTGAAGGAGATTGAGCAAGTTGCCCAGGTTAGAGCGATATGGAGAAATTGCTCGCAGGCTCATATAACGTACAATGGTACGAGAGAAATTATTAGTAATATTATTATTATATGTATATATACACACATTTATTAGTGTGTACTAATTTATATATATATATATATTAGTATGTGTGTATATGTAAGTGCAATTGTATAAGTGTGTGTGTTCGAGTATGTATGTATGTATGTATGTGAATACGTGTGCATGTGTGTGAATGTTTGTGTGTATTGCTTAGCCTGTCACCGCTGACAATAACTTAAAAATTGGAAGGCTGTAAAAACGTAAAAGAAAACGAAGAAAAGTGGTAATAACACACAAGAAGAAGGCTTGGATGAAAAGTGGTAATAACACACAAGAAGAAGGCTTGGATATAAAGTGGTAATAACACACAAGAAGAAGGCTTGGATGAAAAGTGGTAATAACACACAAGAAGAAGGCTTGGATGAAAAGTGGTAATAACACACAAGAAGAAGGCTTGGATGAAAAGTGGTAATAACACACAAGAAGAAGGCTTGGATGTAAAAGAGATGGTCGAACTATTGAAAATTGAAGAAGAAATCATTTTGAATGCAGTTGGATAACAGATAACTGTGACAAGAATGCAAAGAAATTATTAGAACGTAATGAAATAACGAAGACCAATGATAAATAAAGTGGAAAACAAGATGTTTTCATATACTCAAAAAAAAAAGTTAACGAATTATGAAATAGAGGGAAAGAAATATAGCAAACATAAAGTTAACATTTAACATTTAACTAAACAATGAACAATCATTTCAATAAGTATTAAATCTAAGCGCTGACATGAAACGATAGAAGAAAACTAGTCATGATAGAGATGAAGTTTCTAAGGAGAATGCTTGGAGTATCAAATAGAGATCGGTTTAGAAATAAAGAGATCAGGAGGAAAAAGTGGGTAGAACAGCAGTATGCTGAACTTCATCAAGAAACAACAAATGAAATGTTCAGCCATATAAGCAGATTACCTACAGAAAATGTCCCTCACAGAGCAATGCTAATCCGATCTAGTGGATACAAAACAAAAGACCGTCCACGCTAAATGCGGGTCATTGAAATAACAGGGGCAGTGGAAAAATAACTTGTTATGAAGCGCATACAAACATACGTATTCTGAAGCTGTGAGATAAAACAGGATTAAAGAAGAGAAAGAGAAAGAAGTCAATAATTAATATTGAATTAAAATGACGGTCAATATTCATTTTTTTTAAATAAGGAAATTATTTTAAATTTCAAAGAAATGGCATGCAATAAATAACATTTAAGCAAACACATAGTATATGTTTAATAAGTAACTAAACAGACAATCAGAGTAACTAACGCTTAATTGAACACGGTCAACAGTTATTATTTTCCTGAAAAGGATAAAATATGATAAAAGTGACGAAACATTTGAACAATAACTTACACTTGACTGAAAGAAATGTCTTAAGAACGAAGGAGTGAATACATTACTCCAAGCTCAACATATGGATCGGTCTCTATCTGTAGAAATAGCATGCCATCTGCCGATAGTATTCAAAATACAAACTCAGTAGCTAGGGCAACAAATCTAGGGATCTCTGAAACATAAATATACTCGTAAACAGAAATGTGCGGTCTATAATATATATATATATCTTGTACGACATGTATGTTATTTGTATCTCTTAGATTCTCCATAAGGAGTTTATTTTTAATTTGAAAACAAATTATTATTATAATACACGTCCAGCTATAACAAAAAAAAAAAAAAAAAGACTTGTTCGTAGTTTGAATGAACGAGACTCTTCTTAAAGAGGCTTTATTCTTCTACAAAAATTAATGCCAATATTGTAGTTACCGTGGAAATTAAAAAGTCAGAGTTCAGTGTTAGATCATCTGCTCTATATGTTGCGTGGCTCAGGATTAAATTTCCCGTGTTGTTGTTTTATTTTTTTTCTACAGTAAATTGGTAAATGTTAGCGTAGGGTGTAATCTTTTGCCTATCGACTTGAACTCGAGAGAGTTCGAACGCACGACCTTCAGAACGTAAGACAAACGACATACAAGCATGTGATAAAGATCTTTGAATTAAATACACAGTTATAAATTAACATTTAACTATAAATGTAGTGACAAAAATAGATTAACGAAAAATACACACACGAAAAATAGCATGCAACTATAAATATTGCGACATAAAAATCACATTTAACTACAAATACACAATCGAAAAATAGCATTTCATTATAAATACAGTGACCAAAATGAGTACAACTATAAATATACAAACGGAAAATAACATTTAACTACAAATATGCGACGAAAAACAGACTTTAATTATAAATACAGAAACGAAAAATAGCGTTAAACTATATACAGACAAACAGTAGCATTAAACAATAACTATACAGACAAATAAAATATAAGACAAATAAGACAGAAAAATATATTTTAGTTATAAACATAAAAGCGAGCAGTAACTATCAACTATAAATATTTTAATACGAAAAAAAATGTTAACTAAACAACCGGTCCATAGACACAGTTTACACACAAAAGACAAACTGTTGACAACATTTGTACAGCTTCATCTTAATGGTACCCACTTAAGCCGTAACTTCAGATTTATGAGTCAAACAGTAGTATAAAAGTTTTAGACGAAAACTGCAACTTTTTGCGGGATTTAGAGAGTTTTTAGTACAAACACGGTCCACCACTACCATTTGTCTCTTACTCTCTCTCGCAATGTTCTTCCCCTTTTTCTTTCTCTTTTCTTTGCTTGTATTGCTTTTTTCTATTTGATGTCTAAAGCACTACATAACTCACGTCACTGTCTAACACGCATTCCATATACAACACACAATATTTCTACCAAGAACACATTCCTATTTTTTACTCACTTAATCGTTCTCCAACAAATGCACTCTTTATACATCCTCTCACAACAAGCGCACACAAACTAACACGCACGCTCCAATTCTCCTTCATACTTTTTTTTCACAAATTCTGTAAGACATTTTTGTCAATTTTTTTCTCTCTCTCTCTCTCTCCTAGGCTTCACTTTGATTTTGGTTTTTATACAATGACCCAAAATGTTCCATCGCTGCTTGAAATCTGTAAATGTACATTTTGTTTTGGCTCCCAGGTGTACTTATTTATACGGAATTTGTTCCACCCGCATTTAACTTGTCTTACTGTCACTTTCAGAAATCTAAAATCACCAACATTCCAGTCTCTTGATCTAGAAATGTTAACTCTTTCTATACCATAATTGTTATTGCGTTCTTACCACAGTTGTTTTATGACGCCATCAATTTGACCACACAACGGTTTTCGGTTTACGTTGTTTGCAATAGGCACCAAATGTATATATATATATCATGTAACATAATACTTACATAAGTACTATTTATAGCTACAATCTGTGGACCTCAGAAATAACAGAGGCAGTGAGTGATACTATATTGAAGAGCACACAAAGTCCGTTGTATAATTTTCTTTCTATCATGACGATGTGAATCAAAACAATATTACAGAAAAGGATGTAGAGATACAATTAAAACATGTAAGGTTTAGCACAAAGTTAAAGTAGATGCTCTTCTGAGAGCAGCCACTATAGTGGCTATAGTTTGTTCCAAAATTCGTGATCATCTTTACCGACCGATATAAAATCATCCACTTTGACCTAAATTCTTGATTTTTGCATTTTTATATAGGTAACAGTGACGACGTTCCAAAAGTATTTTTGCCCACCCAAACCTTTAGTTCTGTAAGAATTTTATTATATGTTATTACTAAATTTACCGCGATGTTAATCTGGTATCATTGTCGAAATTTTACAGTACGATTGTCAAGTTTGTCTATAACCAAGCATTTCCGTGTTCCAAATGCAATCAATTCAGTGCACGTCAAAATCGGGAATCCTGTGGAATTAATCAGTACACAATGTTTCCTACCGACTGTCATTGGCGTATGTACGCAACATTTACTTTCATTTATAGAAGTGGAAGGTATCATTTGTTCACTATGTGACCTTTCTTGTTATAATATGTAATAGGAATACGCCTTTGCAATCATTCGTCACCATTTTGTGTATTACTGTAAGTTCTAAACTTTGATTATCATTTTGTTGTGCTTATGCAAAATTATATAACAAAAAACTTATTTTGCATCCACTAAGCTACCTACCAATTAGTTAAACATGGATTCGTAACGTCGTGAGGTATATAAGACTGTATGCAAAAAATTACTTGTATCCATCACATAGATTTCGTACAAATTAAACCTTAGTGTGATCACGAATTTTGGAACGAACTATAGTAGTGTGAATGGCAGGAATGTGTACATCGCTGTAATAGTTAGTAGCTTAGATTGAGTTAGCTAGCGGTGGGACCATTTACTTTGTGTTTGGTATGGTTGGTCATATTTTTCATTCATTTACACAAATATTCTTCACTGAACAGTTGGAGAGCTATTTCTATTTTTTTTCATATTGCAATATGATATTATATACTCATCATCAAATAGCTTGACCTGAGTATAAATTTGCCAACCTAACAGTCCCTCTGAATTTTTCTCTCTCATAGTTCAGATGTCCAAACTCTGCGGTTGCCGTCCTCAAATAATCAGTTACATCCTGAATCCATTTTTTCCATGGTTTTTCTCTTTTCCAGTCGCTGGAATGCCTTCTTCCATAATGATCTTCTTCAAAACTTCGTTTCTTTTTATATGTCTAAAATAATTCAAGTTTCTGATTCCTATTTGTAGCATCAGCCAGTTCTCTTAGATTTTGAGTTATTTCTGGATATATCTATTTATTCTCTCCTCTGTCCATGATATACGGAAGAGTCTTCTACTGGATAGATATATTTATTCTCTCCTCTGTCCACGATATACGGAAGAGTCTTCTGTAACACCTATATTCAAAAGCACATATGTGTTTTTCCACTACCTTGTCCATGATTCAAACCCTTTAAACTGTTTGGGTTGTACAAGCATCTTCTTGAAATGAAGTCTGCCGTTGCTTTCCTTCCTGGCATTGACCATTCTGGTCCACGATCATAGCCATTATCTCTTTTACAGAGATACTTTGCTTACCGTCGTGAGTTTTGAGACCATAACCACTGTCACTTTTAATATATAGACATGTGATAAACGTGTTTCAGAAAGATTTCTTTCTTATACCTGTCGTATCTATAATGATAAATTAACCATTAACAACGATGTCATAACGCGACTAGAGGTAGTGTCTGGTTTTTTGTCATAGGTTATGAACACCAAATCTATTTTTGTAAATGACAGTATAACAGAAACTGCACTGAATTACTGACATAATATTAAGAAACATGTTAACACTGTGAAGCACTAGAAAAGCTGAACTAAAAAACGAGTATATATATATATATATATTTAAAAAAACTGTCGTTACTGTCTGCAGTACCGATTTGTTAGGTCGATGTCGAACATGGGGGACGAGAGAGTGAGGAATTTAATGGCTGCATGGCTAGTGCAGTCGACACGACTTTGTTCAGGTGAAGATTTTTTGTTTATGTCCCCGACAGAAAAAGTCATTGGCCTTACCGTGGAATGAACACGAGTCTCCCTAATGAAAGTCACGCTCTAATTCCTTCGGCTAGACGATCATCTATATATATATATATATGTATATATATATGTGTGTGTATATATATATATATATATATATATATATATATATATATATATATATATATATATATATATATTAATTAGTGATAAGTTGTAACCCTAAATTTATTTTTGAACTCAAGGGAATTAGAGAGATAGGGATATAGTATATGTGTGTGTGTGCATGTGTGTGTGTATGTGCTGTGTGATGTGTACATGTACGTGTGCATTCTGTTAACGTACCTGTACCAGATTCGCTGTGCCTACAGAGAACTAATAAACTATGAACACATAGAACGTCTCACGTTTTAAAAAAAAAACCTCTCTATATGTATTCTAACAAATAGAGCCAACACGCCAGCATGTTTACGACAATGAGACAATGTGTTTCTTCACTAGGTAACAAGAAGCATTTATTATCCAATCTTACATACTCACCTACATTTTAACAATAGAGTTGTTGAGATTGTTCAGATGACGTGTAGTTTTTTTTTTTAAACATATCTTCAAGATTTTAAGGAAAATATACCTGAACCCGACCTTGATATGGTAAAACTGTTTGCTTGTTTCATCGATTGTCAAGAACTATGTCAGAACACTCACGCGCTCTTGTTATGTTTACTTTGAACGAAAGAGTCATTTGGTATAGTTTAGTTCATAGATTCTCAAACTTTTTTCAGCCCACCGCCCACTTTAAACAACATAAATTTTGTAACGCCCTCCACATTATAACAGTTTACCAACGCCCCCCACCCACGTATAAACATGCTCTATTTTCTCTTTGACATAGAAAATTGATTTATATTTCTGTCATACATGGCCAATTTTCAAATGATTATATGTATGAAATAGAAAATTGATGAAAATATGGATCGTGTAAGACGGGCATAAGATGAATTAAAATGCAGAATTCAAATTTTAAATGATTATTCAATCGCAAAATTAGGAAAATAATTTATTTTGAAATATATATGATTAATTTCTTCTTTAAGGAGTCACGGACCCTTAATCGCCTGAACACCCCCGCACCCCCAATTCTTCTGAACCCACTATCGCACACCTAGAACGCTTAAGCGCCCACTGGGGGTGGCGGTACAGCTCACTTTGGGAAACGCTGGTTTAGTTCAGTGTAACACTTTTCCCCATATTAAAGAAAGTATTTCAAACTTTGCACATCAGCTACTATAATGCAAATTACTCTAGTATCCAATTAATGTTTTTTCATTTATTTCTACGTCTTCACGTTTAGGTGCAAATGTAGTTATAATTGTCTGTATTTTTATCAAACTTTGATGAATGGCATGTTGTTTTGTAAATAAATTAATGTGTTTTTATCGCAATATAGAATAGTATATATAAAAACAAAACAGAAAAGAATAAGTTAATAATAGTAACTATCATAATTAAATTTAAACGTTGATTTTTAGTAAGTTTGACAATGAACCTCAGCATTGCGCAGTTTGCGATACATTGCCAAATGGGATAGATGAACATGTGATGTCTGCAGCATTTGGTAAATAATAAGTTAAGAAAACAATACAGAATCAAAATATCACGACAGCTGTAACATCGAAGCAATAAACAACTTTATTCAGAATTAGAAACCATGAATCTAAATTAATCTGATATAAAGGTCTACGACCGAAACTTTGTGTTTTTTTTTTGGTAGTTTTATCATTTTACTATTCATTTTTGCTTGCTAGTGTGATACCATACATACGTGTCTTTGTCCTTAAACGCCAATTTATTACGTATCACCGCATCCTCCCTCAGTTTCCTTCCGATCTGATCCGCTCTGACCAGATTAGATTTGTAGGTTTCCGCACATCAGATATAGAACCGAGTTTTTCAAGATTAAGAGATTGGTGTTTGAGAGTGAAACATGGTGGTCTTTTGGTGTCTTTGAAAGTTGTGAATTTAGTCAAATCTGTTGCCGACATTCATATGCTGCTTCTACCTTGAAATATAATAATTAGAGATTATGCTTTTGGTTTCTCTGTAGGACAGTGGATGACTGAGTTGATCTACTTGATACCAGATAACCTTGAAAATGAACACAGAATAAAACGAAGAGATGAATAGCGATCGATAGTTTTTGTTTCAGGCAGGTATGGGTCAGTACAGCAAACGCAGAAGAACATTTGACAATATGTATTTCTTTCTCTCTCTTCACCTTTCAACTCCAAGCACAGGTCTTCAACAAACTTCTTCCAGCGCTTCCTCTCTCTTGCCATCCCTTCCAATTCTTTTCCTGTTTTACCTATCTTGTTAATATCAGCCTCCAGCTCTCTTCCTAAATTCTGTCTAGGCCTTTCCCTACTCCTCTTTCCCTCCGAGTTCCAAAACAGTGCATGTCTTGCAATGCTCCCAGTCAGTCTTCTCAATGTATACCCTATCCATCTCCAGCGTTACTTTCTTCGCTCTGTCTCCAATGGTATCTGCTTAAATATGATTTTACCAATAAAACAATTACCGTATACGGGTATAACAGAAAAACGTACGCACAAAAAATCAACAAGCTGCAACATTTTAGGAAAACACAACAGGAAGAAAGAAGAACAAAATGTATGCACAAGAGATAGCAATAAAGTGTTAACATATATATAAACAATAATTAGTGAGATTGTTTTACATAACAACAAGAGTACTTACATGATTGGGCCACCTCCGTCACCCCCGCTCTCATGAGCACTTGGTGTTGACGACTGCGACGTTAAATGTATTGTATGCTCGAGCCGTTCTCCAACCTCTGAACCCCTTCTGATACTATGTCTGCGTCCACTTGCTCCTGATGAATGTCCGGTTGTGGCTAGTTCGCCAAATAGACGCACCATAGACGGCATGGTGTCAGCTTTGAATACTTTCCAATCTCTATCAGTTTAGCCGTGAGTTTCAATAGAAATATTTGCAATGCTTTAAACAGAATCACACAAAACAAGAATAATAGGAGCGATATTAAAATGTATCCTGTCATCTGACGTTCTTTGAGCAATAAATTGTACCCTTCACAAATCGACCTAAATGTTTCTTAATAACACTAAAAAAGAAATAATAAATGCACATTCAAAGTACTAAAAACTCGGAATCTTCAATTTCAATAATTAAATGAGTGCACGAGAAGACAAAAATATATTGTCCTAGTTTGTTTAGTCAGTTTTTCATATCTTTTTCTTGGCTTCAAAGGCTATCAATAAAGGTCTTTCCTGGACCACACAGGAACAGTGAGAGAAAAAGGGAGGACTAGAAATACATGGAGATGAGATTTGGAGACAGAGATCAACAGTATAAAGAAGAACTGGAGGAAGCTGCAGAAGATTACAAGAGATAGGAAAAATTGGCGTGAGTTGGTAGATGGCCTAAGCCCCAATCGGGGTTTAAAAGGCATGGGGAGAGAGATAGAGAGAGAGCAGACAAATTGGGCATAATTTTATTTGACATTATCTTTGTATGTACTTATCTTATAAATATAAAGGCTAAAATAGCAAATTATTAGTTTGACTATGTTCGCTCGTTAGTGAACTAATTTATTAGTAACATATGATGATTGACTACTCAGACTCTCATACTATCATCATGACATTAAAGCAATTTATGTAACGTTCAATATTGTACTCTGTAAAACCACATCCCCATGACACCCATATATTTTTCTAGCATGTCTGCTTATTTTTTAGGATATATCCCCATCTTTCATCATTGACTAATTATTTAAAAAAACTTCATCAAAGACCTAAGCAGAACAGATCAGGTCATTATATTTCACTTACATACCGGACACTGCAGACTCAACAGACACTTATGTAGACCAGGAATAAGTCAAACAGTTCTCTACCAGTATCATCAGGCGAACAGACACCGGAGCATGTCCTGCAAGACTATCCTCCCCTGTGCGAGCTGAGAAGCAACATGTGGCCCCACTCAGTCGACCTAAAAACTAAGCTTTAGGGAAACCTGACAGACCTGAAGCGGACTGCCCAGTGTGTGGTCCACAGTAAACTAAGCGCATGACCAGAGGTCACGGAAGAAGAAAAATATTGTTGACTATACATACGTAGCAACGAAGAACTCATTTGACTTTCTCGTCTCAATACGCAAACATTTGTTGTATGGAGTTGCGATTTTTTTTAGAAAGTTACTTTCTCCTGATCTAGTCTATTTATAATTCCCATATAATTCCCATCTCCCATCTGATGTAGCGCATCATCTGTACCAGTATGCTCTAAATCTACAAAGTAACTTCTCTCCCCATGTTCTCACTCATCGTCATCAGGTGCCGTCTCCACATCGAAGGTTGGCTGCAACGAATCTCCAGCATCCTCTGTCTTTCGCCTTGGTGTTGCACACTGCCAGACTGTAACCTGTCCATTTCTTAAAGTTTCCCTCCCACTTATCTCTCGGTCTTCCTCTTGCTCTTCCCCCTCAACTTTCCCTTCTAGTAAATGTTTTATCATGGTGTCATGTCTTTTTATGTGCCCAAAATACTTTACTTGTCTGAATTTTATTTCTCTTAATAATTGTTTCTTCATGCCTAGTTTTCCTAAAACTTGTTTATTTGTCTGTTTTTCTGTCCATGAAACTCTGCCTATTCTTACTACATGTTCTCACTACCATGATTATAAGAACCTTGTGTCAGACTTCCAATATATCCGCATCCGTTGCTAATGTGTGTAGAAAGATCTCTTTCCCTTTACTAGAATATGAGAAAACAAATGTTTTCCGTAAATCCTCAACTGTAGACACTGTTGTTGCCTCCCCTTTGAATCGAGGTCATAATATTTCTCTCAAAGAAACCCTTTCTAGCGACAATAGATATTCCTCTTACATAGCAACAAAATATTTTCTAACATTTCCTTTCTACAGTTCCACAGTTTAAGTTCACTTCTACAGTTCCACAGTTTAAGTTCACTTCTACAGTTCCACAGTTTAAATTCACTTCTACAGTTCCACAGTTTAAGGTATTCTATTTCTGCATCGTTCACTTCTTTAATTTGTTTCCAAGACATGTTCAATACTCAAGAATTTGTCATTTATGCCTTGCAGACAAGAAACGAAATTGCATGACCTTTTTGTTCAACATTATCTGAACGTCAAATGGAAGAATCATTTTGATTTTGGCACCATTGTTTGGGACATGATTAATATAGTAATAAATGAGATGAAAAAAACAGAGAAATTGAATCCTTTCTCTTTACTATAGACACAACTGCAGGCTTTAACGGTTTGGTTTAATACAGGTAGAATATAATCAGCATCATCATCAATTGGCATGTCCCTTACAGTATGTTGCTTTCATCAAAGCGGGTCTTCTTCTTTTTTCTCGATCTTTCTTCGCGACCAATTTTATCATTATGATTGTGATATATAATTGATCTTTTCAAGACCGTAATTCATGTTGTGCGATTATGCGCCCATGGTGACTAGGCCCGCCCACCCGATTTCAGCCAGCTGTTTATTTACTAGGAACGATCCAGGCGTGGATCTACACCTTTTACACAGCGAGTCTGAAAATCTATCTTTCTCTAGCAAGTTCTTCCGTCTCTTCTAACGTCATGTTCAATATTTATTTGATGCCCTGCTGTCACATCCGTTTTGGTCTTCCCTTGCCTCTACCCACAGGAACCATGTCTTCCATTATTGTTCTCTCCAAACCACCGTGTCGTTAAATAATATAATATATTTCTTTAAATAATGGCTCCAAATGTTCAGGATTGACTTCATTGTATCGGGTTTACCCGTATGGCTCCGTATCACTCGGTATAAATGGCGCCCCATCAACTGAGATTGTTGCACAAAGCACAAACTCCGTAGCTTAAGCAAACAAACATGTTTAGATAATACACCCATAAGATAAAAGTAATGTTAGCATCAGAACAGAGAAATTAAGGAAATTCATGAAAGAATAATGTATAGTCTTAGTTGTATTTAAATGAAGGAAAATTGTCTAGACAAATAAGAAAATAAATGTTTAATGATTAATAATGTCAAGACAAACATTGGCTTATTACCTGAGCGCAAAAGCAACAAGAAAGAATGTATTGAACATATTAGAAATACTAAGCAAAATAATGAAGCAATTCCATTTGTAGAAGTTCAACAGATAATAACGATTAACACAACAATAACTTTGTACCAAATGATGGTTTACAACAATACAAGACGAAAAGAGTGCAATAAATAAGAATTAAACAGCAAACTCGAACAGAAAAAAAACTATTATTGAAATAGAATGCACTAAAAGTCAATATTTAATCATTATATATTTTCTTCTAAGCTTAAAATGTTCTAATCTGATCTGAAAGAGATTTAAGTATATTCTGCACATTCACGTTTATCAGACATTTTTCTTTATCAAATAACGTCATCAGACTAATCTAACATTGTCTAGGTTCATCTTACAGCTGCTACTCAGTCTTCGAAACATTAGATGTTGATGTGAATTTTCTCTTAATTGTACATCTTTTATGGCCAGTTTTGTAGTGATGTTTTCTGTTGAAATAGTGTAGCCTGAGTCTAACAGATTAATATGTTAAAAACGCCTATTTCTGTTAACGTCTTTGCTTGAGATAAAAGTGGATGAAAAAGAAATATAGATAAAAACAGAGATAGACAGATAGAGAAAGACGATATGATTATATAGATATTAAAATAGAAACAGAGATAGACAGATAGAGAAAGACGAGATGATTTTATAGATATAAAAATAGAATCAGAGAAATAACAATCCTCTTGATCTGTTGTTGTGCCACTGCTACCGGGTTGTTGTAGTTCAGTGGCGTGGACTTCTGTTTGTCTTGAGCTTCTCGGATCGCTTGAGTGATGGATCAATCTTTTCCTAAAACTTCCTCTTGCCTTTCGCCCGATTTTTTGCAGTATATGTTTATATATGGGCGAGAGCATACTTATATATATTTAATTATACAATAAAGTTTGTTTTCCACAAATTAAAACAAGGATTAATCACTTCTAATTGTACTTGAATTCTGAGGGAAATTCAAGATCACATGTCAATATGCTGAAATCAATAACTAGTGAATTGTATCATACTGTTCATTGCTTATAAAGATGTTCGATGCTTATATCAATGTCGATTGTTGCAATTCTACAAAGGTGGTCTATATCTTCTAAATTACATCGGGGACTGTAAACGTTAAATGAGTAAATGGTAAATAGTAAGTTACGCTAAGTAAATGAGCTTGCCTCAATATATTATCAGAAATTAAGACACATATCAAGCCAAAATACAAAGAGTTGTGAAGGCAACAAACCCACAGCAAACACCCACAAGATCCCATCAGCAGACTAAACAGAAAACAGCTCACAACAATTTTTCGCCTAGGAACAGGTCACTGCTGGCTAAGTCATCAGATGCACAGAATAAAACCTGATCAGATTGCATACTGTGCATGTCAGAAAGAAACACAGACTCCAGGGCACATCCTGCAGTCCTGTTCGCCATACATATCCAACGAAACGAAACATGGACTCATGAACGAAGCTTACAAACCAAGCTATGGGAACTCTCGAGGAACTCCAACTGACATGCAGCTTCATAGAGTGTAAATATTCAGTATATATATATGGAACTGCAGTAAAACTATTTGATTGGCAAAACACGTAATTACAAAGTACTGTAGTTTTACAAATTACAAAAACAATGACAAAATACAGCAACGTTTCGACCAACAAGGCCTTTATCAAGCAAACGAACAAACAGGAGTGACAAATTAAAATGAAACACAAATGGACGACCAACTGTAGTTTTACAAATTACAAAACAATGACAAAATACAGCAACGTTTCGACCAACAAGGCCTTTATCAAGCAAACGAACAAACAGGAGTGACAAATTAAAATGAAACACAAATGGACGACCAACGATTAATTTGTCACTCCTGTTTGTTCGTTTGCTTGATAAAGGCCTTGTTGGTCGAAACTGCTGTATTTTGTCATTGTTTTTGTAATTTGTAAAACTACAGTACTTTGTAATTACGAGCTTCATAGAGGCAACTCATCGCATTGTTTTAGATGAGCATACGAAACCGAGCGCAAAGAAGAAGAAGATATTCGGGACAGTCTTGAAGTATGTAATCTGCAGTCTGGAGAATCTGGCTGCATGTAGTGTTAATCTTGAATGTTATATGCATGGGACTACGCAGTGGATTATGTTATGTTTCGAAGTGCAGAAGGACAATTTGTTCTAATCTGACTTAGAGATGTTTGAATATGGATCAGATACAATCATCATGTGGTACAAGTAGATGTCGAAGGAGAATTCTTCTTCTTCTTCTTCTTCTTCGAGCGCCCCAAATCGACCAATTGTAAAAGGATTGTACTTTGTGCCAGTTATGCACATCCGATTTCTGAGATGCTCTTTACTTACTAGGATAGCTTCCCTAGGTCCTACATTTGGCGCCTCTTACGACATGCCCTGTATGTCGCAGTGTTATTATTTTCTGCTCCCCTTGTGTGCACCCGCAACACACGGGTGTTAAGACAAATAAATGTCATGAAGTAAAGCATAATTTTCCTAGCATGAGGTACATTAGGGAATACGGTGTTTTAAAGTATTTATTGACACACGGTGGTCAAGATTTCGACGCTCCCTTTACTCTCGCAGTTGTACTATTCTTTGCTTGCCTTGTGGAACCCGGCGCTACACGGGCGGCGCAATGTTCAAACATGAGATATATTTCATTATCTCTTCTTTTTAGTGATATTGTTATATCCTTCTTGATCTGACTGTAAACAGCAACAACTAAAAGTATTTACATAGCACAAGTAGAAATAAAAATCATGAAAACTAATGTCTTAGAATTATGAGTATTCAAAATAACAATGTAATGTTATATACATACACATACAAAGACTACGATCTAACAGGAAAGCTCAAGTAGGATTTGTATGTTATACTACGATAAGTCATATTGCAAACAAACAGTAGATACAGACATGAGTTAGGATTATAATTATTTTCCTAGACAAACATAAGTAACAACATAAAGAAACCAATGGAATTAACTGAAACGGAAACTAAAAAAATCCAGGAGGGAAATATAGGATTATCTGTAAATGTCACGGGAAGTTAATCTGCCTCGCAGGTTCACACAAAGCCAGTGCACGGATTACTTCTCCAGACAAGGTTTTGTCTTAGCTTTCTTAGAATGTTTGCAATAGTTAATGTGTTTTTTTGCTACCTACACTTGTATGTCTTTTGCCTTTCCCCAGGTGAACGATGGAATTGGTTGTCCATTCTTACCTTTAAGTGCTGGAGTGGGAGCTTTAATATGCGTTCCAGGGCCAGATGAGTCGCTTTTGTTGTGTTATATCCGTTTTTATTTGGTGTGGTCTAGATATTGTCTATCCATCTTTGTCTTTGTTTTTCCTTGATCTCTAGTACTTGATCTCTTTTTATTGTATGCTGTTATTGGTGGTGCATACTTGTATGTACTTTTTATAAAATCGCAAATGTCTGTTTGTTTTCCAGGAAAATATATCGTATGTGTGCGTTTGTGTACTACAATCACAATGGCGAAACACGTAAAAATAAAGTACTGTAGTTTTACAAAATACAAAAAATAGCAATACACAGCAACGTTTCGACCAAAAGGCCTTTATCAAACAAAGGATACAATAGGTGAAGAAAAATCACTTCTTACACGATACACAACAATGACAACATATACAATCAGAACTCCTAAAGGCCCTAAACATTTTGTATTTTGTAAAACTACAGTACTTTGTTTTACGTGTTTCGCCATTGCTGCATAGTTTTACTGTAGTCTTCCCTTATATCTATAATACTACAATCATAGCACGTGTGCGTTTATCTTACTATCAAAGTGCTTGTGCGTGGTTGTCATACAATCTAAAGCACATGTGCGTGGTTGTCCTACACTGAGGATACATTGTGCGTATGTCGTACAATCACATTACGTGTGCGTTTGTCTTATCATTACAGTACTAGTGCGTTTTTCGTATAATTAAAGTACTAGTGCTTTTTTCCTACAATCACAATACTAGTGCGTTTTTCCTATAATCACAGTACTAGTGTGTTTTTTCCTATAATTAAAGTACTAGTGCGTTTTTCCTACAATTAAAGTACTAGTGCGTTTTTCCTATAATACAGAACTAGTGCGTTTTTTCAATAATACAGTACTAGTGCGTTTTTTATATAATCACATTACTAGTGCGTTTTTCCTACAATTAAAGTACTAGTGCGTTTTTCCTACAATTAAGGTACTAGTGCGTTTTTATTACAATTAAAGTACTAGTGCGTTTTTTCCTACAATTCAAGTACTAGTGCGTTTTTATTATAATTAAAGTACTAGTGCGTTTTTCCTACAATTCAAGTACTAGTGCGTTTTTCCTACAATTAAAGTATTAGTGTGTTTTTCTTACAATCAAATCATCATCATCATCATCATTAAATAGATTGTCCTGAGCAGAACTTAGCCACCCCAACAGTCCTTCAGAATTTCTCTCTCCTAGGCCAATTGTCCCGCCTCTGCAGCCGTCATGTTCAAACCATCAGTTAAATCCTGAATCCATCCCCTCCGTGGTCTTTCTCTTCTCCTCTTTGCCGGTATGCCTCCTTCCATGGTGGTCTTTTCCAGCTCCTCGTGTCTTTTTATAATCAAAGCATAGGTATGTATTTTTGTTCTACAGGGTGTTCAACTTAAAAGCAGCCCATGAATGGAGCTAATCTGGCATATATGTATGGAAATGAGAAGGTTCAGTTATGACGTAGTATAGGTCAAGGTTGTGTGATGGTGTGTAATTGTAGTGCGGGAAGGGGCGATGAACAAATGTGACGTAGGACAAGCTAGTCAGAACCGGTTTAAATAGTAAATAGACGGAGATGCAATGCGTACCTGTCAAATTTCTATTTATCACTGGGGCTGCTTTTAAGTTGAACACCCTGTACATTTAGGACGTACGTGTGTATGCTACAAACATAGCACATGTCTGTTTGTCGTAAAGTAAGAGAACACTTGTGTGTTGGACTTACAATAATTGCACGTGTGTACGTTTGACCTATAGATATCTGACTTATGTATCTGACCTATGTATCTGACCTAGAATCATACCATAAGTGTGTATGTACGTGTGTGTACCTTACAATCGGTGCTTATGATTGTATTGGTCATACAATCAAATAGCATGTGTTCATTTGTCATACAATCTTATTCTTCTTTGAACGCTCCATATCGAACTCTTGTTAACCACTCCTTTTTGATTTGTATGTGATCAGAGCTTAGAGCGATTGTACGGTGCATCAGTTATGCGCCTACAAGTAAGCCAACACATCCGATTTCTGCGATGATTTTTATTTACTAGGGTAGTTTCCCTAAGACCCTACCTCAGTCGCCTCTTACGACATACCTTGTAGGTAGCAGTGTTGCTATTCTTTGCTCCAATTGAGATTCCCGGCAACACACGGGCGGTCATACAGTCAAAGCACATGTGTCCTTTTCTTTCAATTCAGAAGACATGTGTCGTGTTTATCCTACAATCAAAATAACATGTGTGTGCTTATCGCACAATCAGTACACATTTATATAATGTATCCTACAATCATAGCACACGTATGTGTTTATCCGTCAATCAGAGCACATGTGTATGTTTATACTACAATTCGAGCATGAGTGCGTACTTGTCCTGCAACTGGAAGTGTGAATGTCTGTCCTACAAACTAGTCAAATAATCGTCTATGTGTTCTTCTTCATCGTTCAACTCCCAATGGAGCACAGGTCTTCAACAAACTTCTTCCAGTTCTTCCTCTCTCCTGCCATCTTTTCCAATTCTTTCCGTGTTACACCTATGATTTTAATATCAATCTCCAGCTCTTCTCATGTATGTCTAGGGCCTCCTCTACTCTTTCTCTGCGGGTTCCAAAACAGTGCCTGTTCTGCTATGTTTTCAGTCGGTCTTCCGATCACAAACCCAAGCGTACCTGGTTCAAACCCCACGGAGGGCTAGTTTGGAAGCAAATTCGTTTCCGTGGGATTTTTACAAAAAGTAAAATAGACCTCACCGTTCAGAAAGCAATGGTAAACTACTGAACGTATAAGTGGTGCTTAGAAAATCAACGACTCGTTTACTGTGGTTGATGGCTACGTCCTTTAGGATATGCCACGATTTTCATTTTTTTTTTATATGTGTCCTTTCCATTGCCAGTGTCACTTCCATGCTCTTTCTCCATTGGCATCTGCTTTGTTCTTTTCTGAGTTCCTTTTTCGTAATCTTATCATACCATCTTAGTTCCTCTATTCTACGTAAACATCCATTTATGATGGTCTGTCGTTTTCTGTTGTTTCCTTAGTTGTCTTCCATGTTTCCGAGACATAGAACAGCACTGACTTCACATTTGATTAAAAGATTCTCAGACATATGTATTCTGCAACGATTAAATTTTTTTTTTTAAATATGAATGTTTTTTCTGCAACGAGATAATGTATATATTTTCAATAGAAAATTATCATATGTGTTTGTTTGCCTTTATTAGCAATCATATTTAAGTATTTGTGCGCATGAATATATCATTATTTTTTTATGCTTATAAAACATTCGGCGAATTGTATCAAAGACAAACATATAACACACTAACAATAGTAAATGTAGAAAACACAACACCTGTCTAAACCGACGTTTCAGTCAACCATTCTTTATCAAACAAATAGTAACAGTCAGTAATTTGAAAATATAGGACGGTTGGCACTTTTCGATCTTTGAAGATGACAATACGTTTTGTCACAAAGGCGTAAAAACTGCAAATAATGACAATTATGACGAACATGATCAAATTACTCCACGCGAAGTCTTACAAAATTGTGACATTGAATTCCATAAACATTATTGCCATCGTGTATCCTGCCATGCCACTTCAGTCGCACATTTTTTAAAATTTGTCTGCACTCAGTTTATCCAACCTCCTAATTCCAATCTTGATCTTCTTTTCCATGTTCTGCAACCGATCTCCTCCAGCTTACAGAAATAAACTTCAACTCATGTATCTCTCTCGCTCTCTCTCTTTATCTCGCTCTCTCTTGTATGCCTTTTTTTAACTCTGATTCGTGCATAGGCCTTTAACCAACTCGTGCCACTTCTTCCTGTCATTAACTATCCCTGGCAGAACCTTCCAGCTCTTCCGGATATTATTAATTTCTGCATCCAAATCTCTTCTCTGCTTCTTCCTTAACATTCTCATCATTCTTCTTCTATAGCTTCAATGATCGAGATAAGATTGGACTCGTGTCCTTCCACTCAATGGCGTGTAGTTAAATCAGTAAAGAAATAGATACAGCAATAAAGAAATAGTTATTTAATTGAAGAAATAGTTGTAGCATTAACACAATAGTTATAGCAATACAGAAATAGTTATATCGTTAAAATAAATAGTTATAGCATTAAAGAAATAGTTATATCGTTAAAAAAAATAGTTATAGCAATAAAGAAATAGTTATTTAATTGAAGAAATAGTTGTAGCATTAACACAATAGTTATAGCAATACAGAAATAGTTATATCGTTAAAATAAATAGTTATAGCATTAAAGAAATAGTTATATCGTTAAAAAAAATAGTTATAGCAATAAAGAAATAGTTATATCGTTAAATAAATAGTTATAGCAATAAAGAAATAGTTATATCCTTAAATAAATAGTTATAGCAATAAAGAAATAGTTGTGTAGTTAAAGAATTAGTGATAGGATTAAAGAAATAGCTATAGCACTACATAAATAGTTATGGCATTGATTAAAATGTTGTAGCCCTGAAAAAATAGTAATGATATTGAAGAAATAAATCTAGCACTAAAGGAATAATTATATCGTTAAAGAAATAGTTAAAGCACGGAAGAAATAGTTATAGCATTAAAGAAAAAAAAGATTTCTATACATTTTGTAACCTCCCCAGGAAGTAGCTAGAACTGAGCGTCTCGGGCACTAAGTATTAGGGTCTCTTTAAGTCGGTTAAGTGAAATGTTTGGTTAATGCCTACAATGTCCCATCTGTGCAAGTCTTATCCAAACAACGTTCTTAGCACATCAGTCAGTTCTACCAGTGCAAATAAAATTATTAATATGTATATGCTCAACAATTAAACCTGGCAGCAAACATATAGATTTTAAAGAAAACCTTTCTCTTTCATAGTTTCTATCCAGGCTCATATAATTTATCACAGTGTCAAATCAAACATTTTCATCGAGTAGTTATAAATTATTTCACTGTTAAATTCATTTTGAGGCGGTATTTCAAAATTTGAATAAAATAATACCTTACTAGTTTTATTCCTTATCCATTAAATAATACTGGTTTCTCCGAAGGAGTTAATTCTTATTTCTCATGTTTGTTGGCCTGCACGCTCTGATAAAACCAAAAAAATGTTCGTCCTTAGGTTGAAAGCGCCGTGCCTTGGCTTAAAGAGTTTTTAATACCTTACATAACGAACAAGTAAAACTTTTTTCGATATATAAACCGCCTATTTTTTATTCTTTTTACTAAAGTCGATGTTGAATCGATCAAGCGATTTAAGTAGTTTGGAGTTACCCGTTGTTCAAGTCGAACTGGATGCTTGAGAGGCAGAGTGAGAGGTGTGTTTAATCAGCGCGCCATAGGAACCATCAGTATGTATACTCTTCGATATCTGTTGGGGAGACTGAGCACCTATGGGTCTGCCCGGAGTGCAATGACCAGTTTAGTAACCAATAAACAATAACCAATATTCTTTTATTACAAATGTGCAGCATTACAGTAAGGCACAGTAGTTGCTAGCTTTTATAATGGAGCTATTTGTACTGTCAGGATTTATGTTTCTGTTAAGTGTCTTATATTCCGTAGACAGACTGATCTGAATGATTGTTGCTCAGTATGATCTGTTAAGCAACAGATCGATACTTGTTGTTTTTTCTGAATGTCATAGAACTTTTGTAACATAGATGTAAATGGTAAATGATGTCACTAGCTACATTGCTCAGTTTGCAGATTTGTAAATATATCAATAAGTATATTCTAAGATGTTTGTGGGCGGTAGGGATGAGGTGGGGGTGGAATATATCCTAAAATGCATTATGCAATACACTATCAATATATATATATATATATATATATACTAGTAAAGAAGACCAAATTGATACAGCAGAGAACAAATCAAGTGTGAATAGAAATAAACATCAAGAAATCAACAAATGACATTGGTAGAGTGCAACATAAAGGCAACATACAGGCTTTGATGTGGGTCTGCAGCTTATATATAAATATAAGAACAAGAAAGACATATAATCCCAAATACGTCTCTGAATCTGAAAACGTTTTCTCACAAATACGCCCCAGTGATTTCTAGAAAGAAATAATGATAGTTGTGATTCAGTGAAAACAAGCTAAATTAACTGTAGAAACAGAACATTGAAGAATCCATATGCAAAATGATAACATAGACAAAAGAATATATTACAGATTCGCCAGTGTGTTGCCGGCGATCGCAAGGGAAGCAAAGAATATTAACACTGCGACCTACAAGGTATGTCGTCAGAGGCGACTGAGGTAGGGGCCAGGGAATCTACCTTAGTAAATAAAAAGCGTCGCAGAAATCGGATGTGCTGGCCTACTTTTAGGCGCATAACTGACATAACGTACAATCGCTCTTAAGCTCGGATCACATACACATCACAAAGAGTGATTAACAAGTGGTCGATATTGAGTTTTCGAAGAAGAAGAAGACTAGAGTGTAAGATTCTTTAGGAGAGCCGAGGTAGCGTAGTTTTTAGTGAACTCGCTTCTCAAGGCTGGATATCCGGGTTCAACTCCGCAGTGGGCGTGGAATTTTTCCCGACCGCGACGGCTTCAGGTCGACCCAGCCTCAACTGGGTACTAGACATGCTCTGGGAAAGTAAAGACGGCAGGCGTGATGCTGACTACATCACCCATCGTGTGCCAACGGTCAATGAACGATACGAGGCTAACACTGTATTGTCCTATATACCACGAGGTATGAAAGGGTTCCTTTACTTTTTTGCTTTTTATGGTTCTTTAGGCTGTGTACTTCGGATATGCTCGTTCCTCTTTTCCTAGAAATCAAACTTATTTTCCAGCATCAATCTACATTTTGCACTTCACAAACTGATATATCAAATATTTTCAATTGAGATAACTTGAACGTATAAAAAAATAAGTCACGTAATGTGTGCCACAAATCAGAAGAAACCACATGTGATGTAGTTCAAAGTAGATGTATATTGAAGACAGATAATGTAAATTAAAGAGAAGCTGTCGTTATTGGGAACATATGGACGCACTTGAAAAGGACGTCGCTGACTAGAAACGAATTGGAAATATTTATTGAGGACCTAGGCTGCAGATCATATTAAAATAGTTTTTTTTATTATTATTGAGGATTTAATTTATTTGAAAAATTATATTTTCAAAGTTATTAACTTTTCCAACTCTCTCAATTATCTTGATGAAACATTTCACTGTGTCACTATAACCCACCACAAACTCTCACTTTACTATCTTTTTAAACAGTCTTCTCTACCTTCTTTCTTGCACGCTATATCTGCCTCGTTGTCTTTTCAATTCTAACAGCCTTAATCGTCCTAAGCCACTATCTTCCACTCCAAAATCTTCCGATTAATTTCTCTCTTGTATCCTCTCTTTGTCAATCTCTCGAACATTTTCATTTCAAATGAACTTTTACTGTGTCTTGACCTCACTGAGCCACTGGTTGGAGTCACTCGTGTCTTTAGCCACATTCCTACAACCCACATTCGCCACTTACTCTTTCCCTGCCGAAGAGTTCTTTTACGTGCTCAAATGAAACACGAAAACTACGTTTTATCGTCTGTCGCCTATATGACTAGAAACTCAATCTCACCTACACTTAGATCAGGAATCTCTTGAAAAATATCCAGATGGCTCTACGAGAGAGCGAACCTGGTATCTTTGGTACGAAAGACGAGCCCAGGCAAAATACATTAGAAAATATTAAAACTAAACATTCCTAAACAATATCTTCACCACCTTCAAAATATTCTCTCGACCTTCGCCGGTGCTACGGAGTTCGTATGCTGCAGCTGAGATCGCTCTGTGTAAGAAAGAGATCGAAGCAAACATGGTTACTCACCGAAGTACAATGATGATGGTCCTATCAATAAATCAATCTTTCCCTAAACATCCTCTTTCTCTCAATATCTCTACCACAATATCAACCGCATCATCTTTCTCTCAATATCTCTACCACAATATCAACCGTATCATCTTTCTCTCAATATCTCTACCACAATATCAACCGCATCATCTTTCTCTCAATATCTCTACCACAATATCAACCGCATCATCTTTCTCTCAATATCTCTACCACAATATCAACCGCATCATCTTTCTACCAATATCTCTACCACAATATCAACCGCATCATCTTTCTACCAATATCTCTACCACAATATCAACCGCATCATCTTTCTCTCAATATCTCTACCACAATATCAACCGCATCATCTTTCTACCAATATCTCTACCACAATATCAACCGTATCATCTTTCTACCAATATCTCTACCACAATATCAACCGCATCATCTTTCTAATTTTTATATCCCACTCTTACTCGCATCACACTCTTTTCTCGTCTAACATCACCTCCTTTTTCTTTCTTTTCCATCCTCCGTCTCTCTTCAGGTAAGACACTGTAGAATGTATGCCAAAAATTCCAACCATCTTTTATTTAAAAGCTACAGGTGCAGCAGCACTTTCATGATTTCATAGTAATGTGTCTTCTATACGTTTAAGCAACTTGTGTTTTTTCTAGAGACAATATTGTAACCAGTGTTTTATGATACCAGGTTCAATTTTCAACATTGCAGTCCAATGTTTTTCTACATAGAGAGGCACATCAGAATGATAATTACGGAGGCGTGGACATATTGAATATGGTCATCGTAATATTGCTGTTACTATTATAGTTCGTTGCAAAATTCGTGAACACACTAAGTTTTAATTTGTACGAAACCTACCTGATGTATAATAGTAATTGTTTGCAGGCAGTCTTATATACATCACGACCTTAAGGATTTGTGTTTAAGTAATTGGTAGGTAGCTTAGTTGATGCAATAAACGTTTTTTGTTATATAATTTTGCATATACACAACAAAATGATAATCAAAGTTTGGAATTTACAGTAATGCACAAAATGGTGGCGAATGTTTGCAAAGGCATATCCCTAATACATATTATTAAAAGCAAAGTGACATAGTGAACAAATGATACCTTCTACTTCTATCAATGAAAATAAATTTGTGTATATACGCCAATGACAGTAGTTAGGAAACATTGTGAACTGATTAATTCCCGGATTCCTGATTTTCACTCGCGCTGAATTGCATATGGAGCACGCAAATGCGAAATTATAGAAAATTTGGCTATGGTACTGCTAAACGTCTACATGAACATAAAATCAACATCGATGTTATTTTAGTTAAAACATATAATGAAAATCTTACAGCACTAAATGGTGGGGTGGGGGAGGGGGAGAGCAAAAATACATTAGTAAGGTCGCCACTGTTACCCATAGAAAAAGGTAAAAATAAATATTTTCTGTCAAGTGGATGATTTTACATCGGTCGGTAAAGATGTTCACGAATTTTGGAACGAACTATAATATCAATATTAATATTATTACAGTTTAGATAAGATGGAGATATGTTGGTCACACCTTGAGGAGAAATGAGCAAAGAATATCAAAGCAGGTATTGAAGTGGGAGGCAAAAGGTTCAAGAAAGAGAGAGCGACCTAAGGAGACCCTGAAATGAACTTTGCTGAGAGAGGCAAAAAATATAGGTCTCAGTTCCATGAAGGAGATTGAGCGAGTTGTCCAGGATAGAGCGATATGGAGAAATTGTTTGCATACCCTATGTAACGTATAACGGCACGAGAGGAATTATTATTTTGTAGTATATAGTTAACCGATATGTGTCAAAGAAACAAACACTCAAACATTTTGTTTACACAAACAAAACGAAAATAAAACTGCTAAGTTACCAAAAATCCCAAGTCAGTGAACTATTCTTAAGTTTGTGTATGCGCGTTGTTTCAACTCGGTTCTGGTAATAACATTGGGTTTGCATTTCATTTTCTGCATGAAGTATCACAGAAAACAACAATTATCTTATTCGCTTTCCAACAATTTTTACAAAAATACAACCAACAGCAAAATATAAATACTTAAATTTCATAGAGTGCGAACAGTTTAAAGAAACATAAGCTTCGTTAATTTTTTTTATCCAACAAAAAAGATAGAACCGCTATTTTAATTCGACGAACCGCGATGACAAATATAGTTTGTTTGTTTCAATAGTTAAATACTATCTTTTTTTTTCCTTGCTTGCTGTAGTATAATGTTTTTCAACATTTTCTTTGTAGTATGTGTTTTATTTAAACCACTTGCGTTTGAGTACGTTATACTATGTTCACGGCAATGGTACAATTGCTGAATCCTTCGGGCCAGCTTCTATTCTACTTCGTTATACACATTTTTTTAAAATTTATGTTGTGAGCTTGGCTGTTTCCCAATAGTAGGTTTGGTAGTAATGAAATTTAAAATGCAATAAATATCCTCTTTTGTTTTGGAAGAGACATCAGTTATACTCCTATGTTATACTCCGTGTGACAAGCTCCCTGTGAGCGCGGGTTCAATTCCGCGGGCTGGCAGAAAGTCACTGGTTCTCCAGATTTACGGTGTACGTGGCACCGAACCGAAAGGTTACGATGTCCATGGCACCGGGCCGAAGAGCTGAAAGCTCAAGTGCTTCTGGATCATGAAACAAATTTTTAAATTCACATGATTAACTGGTAGAAAACGTATTTTTCGTCTGTCTCCGATATAACTAAACGCTTCGTATCATCTACGATGAGGTCTGATATCGCTGTAATATTTTTCTGAATTTTGTTTCTCACTTGTCTGAAGTCAAAATGAAAATAAAAACACATGGAATGAAACTGTAACTAGTAAACGAAACTAATTTATTTTAGACAAGCATTAACGGAGAAATGAAGATGGAAAACAGAGATCAGAAGCAGCATGATAACATCAAGAGACAGATAACATGCAATCTTTGTAGGAAGGTTCCTCAATGGTAAGAGACAAAGGTGTGTGACCTATATTTTAGCCAGACTAAGAGGTAGAGATGATACACGTCAATGTTAACCTACACATTCATGCTTTGTCAGAAGTTTAAAACTGTCATCAAAGTCGGTTTTATCAATTGCTTGATTTCTCTATAGACTATAACACATTTGAGACGGAAGACAACCTGAAATGTCGTTTATAAACAGTTGACTTTACTGAAGGTACGAGCATGAAGGTACCATGAAGGTACTGAAGGTACCATGAAGGTACTGAAGGTACCATGAAGGTACTGAAGGTACCATGAAGGTACCATGAAGGTACTGAAGGTACCATGAAGGTACTGAAGGTACTGAAGGTACCATGAAGGTACCATGAAGGTACTGAAGGTACCATGAAGGTACTGAAGGTACCATGAAGGTACTGAAGGTACTGAAGGTACCATCGTCTATGTAGGTACCCAACATTTTATACTGAAGATAATCGTCTATGTAGGTACCCAATATTTTATACTGAAGATAATCGTCTATGTAGGTACCCAACATTTTATACTGAAAATAATCGTCTATGTAGGTACCCAACATTTTATCTGAAGATAATCGACTATGTAGGTACCCAACATTTTATACTGAAGATAATCGTCTATGTAGGTACCCAACATTTTATACTGAAGATAATCGTCTATGTAGGTACCCAATATTTTATACTGAAGATAATCGTCTATGTAGGTACCCAACATTTTATACTGAAGATAATCGTCTATGTAGGTACCCAACATTTTATCTGAAGATAATCGACTATGTAGGTACCCAACATTTTATACTGAAGATAATCGTCTATGTAGGTACCCAACATTTTATACTGAACATAATCGTCTATGTAGGTACTCAACATTTTATACTGAACATAATCGTCTATGTAGGTACCCAATATTTTATACTGAAGATAATCGTCTATGTAGGTACCCAACATTTTATACTGAAGATAATCGTCTATGTAAGTACCCAACATTTTATACTGAAGATAATCGACTATGTAACACCCAACATTTTATACTGAAGATAATCGTCTATGTAGGTACCCAACATTTTATACTGAAGATAATCGTCTATGTAGGTACCCAACATTTTCGACAGTCGAATATCTGAGAAATAGATTTATAGAAATTCTAAAAAACTGGGGAAAACTGTCGATTATGTGAGCTTCTAACATCTGCGATTACCGATTCCGTGAGTTCCCAACATATGAGGCAGTCGATTATGTGAGCTTCTAACATCTGCGATTACCGATTCCGTGAGTTCCCAACATATGAGGCAGTCGATTATGGGATATTTTCATTATCTATGACAGTCGGTTATGTGATTATCTGACAACTAACTCATTAAATTCTATGAGTTTTCTACATCTGACACATTACAGTATCTCTCTCTCACTCTCTCTTTCTCTCTCTCTCTCTCTCACTCTCTCTTTCTCTCTCTCTCTCTCTCTCTCTCTCACTCTCTCTTTCTCTCTCTCTCTCTCTCTCTCCACTCTCTCTCTCTCTCTCTCTCTCTCTCTCTCTCTCTCATCGCTTAGACCGATGTACCAGATTTTCCCAAAAATCTCATTCATGTGGAAATCTGATTCGTCCAGCTTTATCATGTGTGTGTTTCGTCACATCTTCAACGTCATTTGGAACTCTGGTGCTTATCCTTCGGCGATGTGTCCAGTTTTAGCCAGCGATTACTGGGTTCGCTCTCCGTCAGCCTTTGACTGTCCCCAGCCGTCCTGCAAGGCAGCAGATATTACAGTATGTAAGTACTTCTGAGGTCGGAGACAGTCCGCCTGTATGGTAAGGAAACCAATAGAACGGTAAGCAGGCTTTCACGCATAAATCAGTTAGAAGCGTCACACCAGATGCATGACTACGTTTGAATTCATAGCGGACTTTCGCAGAAGAAGAAGAAATATATAACTTATCAACATCTGACACATTACAGTATATAACTTATCAACATATGACACATTACAGTATATAACTTATCAACATCTGACACATTACAGTATATAACTTATCAACATATGACACATTACAGTATATAACTTATCAACATCTGACACATTACAGTATATAACTTATCAACATCTATCACATTACAGTATATAACTTATCAACATCTATCACATTACAGTATATAACTTATCAACATCTGACACACTACAGTATATAACTTATCAACATCTGACACATTACAGTATATAACTTATCAACATCTATCACATTACAGTATATAACTTATCAACATCTATCACATTACAGTATATAACTTATCAACATCTATCACATTACAGTATATAACTTATCAACATCTATCACATTACAGTATATAACTTATCAACATCTGACACACTACAGTATATAACTTATCAACATCTGACACATTACAGTATATAACTTATCAACATCTATCACATTACAGTATATAACTTATCAACATCTATCACATTACAGTATATAACTTATCAACATCTATCACATTACAGTATATAACTTATCAACATCTATCACATTACAGTATATAACTTATCAACATCTGACACACTACAGTATATAACTTATCAACATCTGACACATTACAGTATATAACTTATCAACATCTATCACATTACAGTATATAACTTATCAACATCAGACACATTACAGTATATAACTTATCAACATCTGACACATTACAGTATATAACTTATCAACATCTATCACATTACAGTATATAACTTATCAACATCAGACACATTACAGTATATAACTTATCAACATCTGACACATTATAGTATATAACTTATCAACATCTGACACACTACATTCAATTACTTATCAACATCTGATACATTAAATTTTATGCGTTCTCAAAATTTTACACACTAAATTGTGCGAGTTATCAACATCTTACACACTAAATTATGCGAGTTATCAACATCGTACACACTAAATTATGCGAGTTATCAACATCGTACACACTAAATTATGCGAGTTATCGACATCGTACACACTAAATTATGCAAATACAGCAGTAGAAAAATGCTCATTACAGCATATGTAAGTTGAGAGACAAATTAGACAAATTATGACAAGTTATGACTTCTTTTACTGTCATAATTTTGTTGAGTTTTGTTGAAAGTTATTTATATTGGTAGTTCCATGAAATTTGAAGATGCTGGTTGGACTTAACTGTGTCAGCGTAAAATATTGTTGGACAAGTGTGGACAGCGGGTAAGAAGATAAGATACTGGTCAATCTAACCTCTTGGCGTAAAAAAAAGTCAACAACAGAATTGATTAACAATAAAAAGTTATAGAAAATTTGAAGTTTATTGAACGGTCTTCATAAGCCACCAGGACATATAAGACAGAGATTACAATGTAATCATGTCTGCTCTATAATCCTAACAGAATGAACTATCAATCTCTATACTTGCTAGCAATATTTCCCAAACTCTTGTCTAAGAATGTGTACTCTAAATTAGATACACACCGTAATTTCCGATGTTTTCAAAAGATCTTATTGTTGTAACTAATTTGAACGTAGAACTATCTAGTGGATGAGATATAGCAAATGTTAATCCTACAAACAAATAATCACAGTTTGTTCAAATAGATTGCAAACCTCGAGAAATATTGAGAGATGAAAATTGATAGATAGCTTATGAAATTCTTATTCTTTTGCGGTCATATCTAATTTGAAACCGGAAATTTAGATTCTGGTACAAATCCTGCTGTCTTTGTATGGATTACAGTTCCACCAAACAGTCTGTTTTTCAAATGTGGATTAGTGTGAGGAACTGTTTTTTCCTCATGTCTGAGTGTAGTGAACAGTTTTGTTGGATATGTTCTGATTTCATATTTGTTAATTTCTAAGGTATCTCTGTGGCGTAGAAGTTAAGTGCTCATCTCTTGCTCCAAAGTGACTCGGCTCGCTCCCTCGTGGAGTCATCGGAATATTTTCTAGAAATATCAGTTTAGGTGAGATTGAGTTCCTAGTCCTATCGGAGACAGACGATAAAACATAGGTCCCGTGTTCAAGTTGAGAAAGTAAAAGAGGCCTGGGCAGCTCAAAATCGAGAAGAGCAGGCTAGAAAGCCGCTTCCCAGGTAAAATTCATCAACAAAATTATTTTTAGAAAATTCTTTCAAAATAGTTACATCTTCTATATTATACCGGAGACACTCGCCAGTGCTACGGAGTTAATGCCGCTGAGATCTTCTTGTGTAGAAAAGATCGGAACGCACATGATTACTAACCGAAAGTGCAATGATGAGGATCAATCATTCAATCATTTTCAAAAATACAGTGAGTCTCATTTCGATGTGATCTGTTCTAATGCAAAGCATGACAACCTGGTCGCTTCTCGACAAATGGTAATATCCATCTTCGTTATTTTGCTTGTAATAATTCTTTTTCAGTTGACATTGTAATAGTTTTTTTATGCAGCTTAAGTTCTTCTTAGCTGACCAGAGAGTGGTTTTTTTTCCTTGCAATTGTCCAACATCGTTGCTCAAACTATTAGTTGTATTCGTCTTGTTAATGTTGCAATCTGCTGGTACATACTGAATTACTAATCTCTGAATGTTATGAACCATCTGCTTTAGAATTTCATTCAGTTAATTAATTCAGTAATTTTGCAATATTTCAGCACAAATATTTTCTTGTAAAATACTTAAGAAATATTGACAGAAGAACAATAATGAACATCTAGAAATGAAGAATATACTGAAAGTTGGTGCAACTCGAAAAAAAAAACTTCAATTTGTTTCAACATTAATAAGTTTTGATGCAGGGGACGAAAAGATATGAATAGATTAAAACAGAGAAAGTAAATATAAATTGGCTAATAGAAGATGAAACAAGGAAACAATATATAGAAGATGAAGAAAATACAACTGCAAGAAACTTCTGAATGAACAATGGAGGAAAACAAATAATACAATTATTGTTGTGACGTGTATAATTATGCTCTTAGTGAAACTGATGCTAGAAAAGTTGATGATCGTTCTCGTACTGATTATTTTGATAACGGCATGATCGACGGTAAACTAAAACATATAGACTAGTTAGTAACTGTCACTTGAATACGGACACGACAAATGATGATGAATCTATACAGAATTTGAGAAATTATGTATTCAAACGGTATACGATTAGGACTAGACGTCTGATAAGTAAAGTAAGAAATATGTTTAACTAGCTAGAAATAAGATTGATATAAAGATTTGCTTGATAAAGGCCTTTGACCGAAACGTTGATGTGTATCATTATTCTTTTTGTATTTTGTAAAACTAAAGTACTTTGTTTTTACGTGTTTCGCAATAGCAAGAAGTAGAAATTTTCAGAAAAATTATCTTTAACATAAGATGAGAGTGACTGAGAACCTATGGGTATATCTGGATGTCTATGACATAACCTTTTACATACGACGATAAAGAATGAGAGCGTATGGGTATGTCTGGAGTGTTATGACACCTTCTCAGCAGCAAATTACCAAGACATAAGTACTAAACGTGAATATGCAAATCGAGATTTTGAAGTGGTGTCGAGGACATCTTTGTCCTTAGAGTTGGTAGTGTACGTTCTATCGAGTGGCATTCTGGTTCAGAATGATATGTATAACGAAAGTTTATTTTGCATCTGTGAGAGAAATTTCAATATTTATAATTTTAAATAAATACAGCAGTGTTACGTTTGTATATATCTTTTAATCTACAAAACATACGTATTTGACAAATCTAATTTCTTCTTCTTCTGCGTTCTCACTAGATTGGGATTTCGGATTCTCTAATAAAGGCAGCCGTCTGCTTCAGATTATCAGCCACGCCATACAGTTTGTCTTGGACGCTAGAGTAGCCACCTCTTTCTTCTCAAGTCTGCATACTGGGGCAGTTCTGTGGGATATAATTCCTATGATTTCTGCTTCCCTATTTGTGCGACCTCTTCCCACAGTAAATTTTGGCCATCCTCGTTATGGTAGGTCTGACATTCTTACTTCATGGCTAAATCTCCTAGGCAGATTGGCGACCGTAGAATCCGTTATCCCATTCCTCATTGTGAGTGGTCGTTGCACCATGTTATGCGCCTTACGGCCTGGTGCATTCGTTTTCTGCAAGCATTTGTTTCGGGTTAGCATTCCCTAGCGGACACGTGCATCCGATTTCAGCCAAACCTCCTTAGTCGTCTCTTACGACATGCGTGGCAGGTAACAGTGATTATATTCTTTACACCCCAAAGTTGGGCCCCGGTAACCACTCGGGTGAAATCTAATTTGAATTTCACGGTGAGAATAGAGTACTTATTTTATCTAGGGCGTCAAATAGTATGGCGTCGGTCTTGGACACCAAAATCGATTACGTTAGATGTTATTCGTCCATGTGTTGCAGGTACTAGCAAAGGGAAATAAGAATAGTAACACTGCGACCTACAAGGCAAAGAGGCAACTGAGGTAGTGATCTAGGAAGCTACCTAGTAAATAAAAAGTGTCGCAGAAATCGGATGTGATGGCCTACTTGTAGGCGCACAGTTGGCACAACGAACAATAGCTCTTAGGCTCAGATCATACACAAATCACAATGAGTGGTTAAGAAGTGGTCGATACTGAGCGTTCGAAGAAGAAAAAGAAGAAGAAGATTGCTACAAATGATACAAATAATATTGATTTTAAAGTAATACTATTCTTATTGTTAGTTATAGTGATACTGGTGATATTGTTAGTTATAGTGATACTGGTGATATTGTTAGTTATATTGATACTGTTGATATTATTAGTTATTTTGTTACTGGTGATATTATTAGTTATATTGTTACTGGTGATATGGTTAGTTATATTGATACTGGTAATATTGTTAGTTATATTGTTACTGGTGATATTGTTAGTTATATTGTTACTGGTGATATGGTTAGTTATATTGTTACTGATGATATTATTAGTTATATTGTTAGTTATAGTGATACTGGTGATATGGTTAGTTATATTGATACTGGTAATATTGTTAGTTATATTGTTACTGGTGATATTATTAGTTATATTGTTACTGGTGATATGGTTAGTTATATTGATACTGGTAATATTGTTAGTTATATTGTTACTGGTGATATTATTAGTTATATTGTTACTGGTGATATTATTAGTTATATCGTTACTGATGATATTGTTAGTTATATTGTTACTGGTGATATTGTTAGTTATATTGTTACTGGTGATATTGTTAGTTATAGTGATACTGGTGATATGGTTAGTTATATTGATACTGGTGATATTGTTAGTTATATTGTTACTGGTGATATTGTTAGTTATAGTGTTACTGGTGATATTGTTAGTTATATTGTTACTGGTTATATTGTTAGTTATATTGTTACTGGTGCATAGACTCCTACACGTTTAGGACATGTGCATCCGATTTCAGCCAAATACTGTTAGTTATGATGATACTGTTAGTTATGATGATACTGTTAGTTACGATGATACTGTTAGCTATGATGATACAGTTAGTTATGATAATACTGTTAGTTATGATGATACTGTTAGCTATGATGATACTGTTAGTTATGATGATACTGTTAGTTATGATGATACAGTTAGTTATGATAATACTGTTAGCTATTAGGATACTGTGAGAGTTGTAATAATACTGAAAGGTATGGTACTACTGATGATACTGATGATATTGATGATACTGGTGAGCATACAAGCAGTAGAACACAAGTATAAGCATTAGATGTTACCCATAAAACCCATATCCGTTTTGTGTTTACTAAAAGCTTTCATGAAACACGACACATTTATAACAATTCCTAACTACACACACAGACACATACACATACGTACACTCACACACGCATACTGGTATCAGTTTCACGTAAGCACCACTTAAATTATTCACCACAAAATATATATGTATATATATATATATATATATATATGTATATACGCCATGTATCGCTTTATGTTTCATACCCTCAAGAAATGACAAATACGCACACATATTACGTTTAAACAACACACGAACACACGTGCTCCAAAACGGAAGAAGTATCTTCCAGACGTTATCGAAGACTTGTATTAACCAGAATATAAACGAATATGTTACATAACATTTGTAATATTCCTTTTTCGTCCCATAGACATTTTGAGTTATCCACTTGAAACGAAAACTGAAAACAACATATGCTAAAAATAAATGTTGTATATATAACGTTGAACTAGGAGTTATGGTAAGTTTTCTTGTTTGGTTTGTTCTGTTAAACCAAGAAACGTAAGAGTACGACATTAATCCAAGTTTTAAACAATCCAAAGAAGTATTATTCTCACAGCTTGTGTATAGTTTGCAAGTGCACGTTCCCACGCGTCCCAACGACACTATCTGCAGTTTTGTGTGTTTTTTTTTCTTCAGGTAATTCTGGCTCTTGCTATAAGTTGAGGGTGGTTTCAGGTTACGGAATGGCATACCTCTTTCACCTTCGTCAGGTAGAAGCTCACTTCATTTATAGTGCATAACAGCGAAAACTCAAAGTGGAAACTCTATCATTTGGATTTTCTTTGTCGATGACATTTTGTTTCTGAAACAGTATATATAACAATCGTTACACGGTATATATGATAGTAGGATGTATTTATGGTGTCAAAACAAAAGTTGATTTGATATTTGATGTTCTTATTTCGTGAGTCATTGTTTTAGTAAAAGTGTTTCCTCGTGTCCTTGTTCTTTTAGAAGCAGTAGATATGATGCTCTTATTTTTTCAATAAAAATAGTTACTATGACTTCCCTTGTTATAGTAGGTATATCTGTTGTTAATTTATAGCTTCTATAAAAGTATTTATTTAAGCGTGGGTTATATTAGAAGTCGTTTCTGAGGTTGTTTTTTTTTTGCTGCAGTAGTCATGGCTAGAATATTGAACGAACAATTAAGGGGTGTTTTTAATCGGAGGAAAAAAAATACCAGACCTTAGATACATCGACGACAAAGTGCTTCTTTCAAAATTATAAATGGGAATTTGGCAATTATTAATGTCAGTTCAAGAGAAAAGTGAAAAACAAGATATATAAATGTGATATGCATTATAATTATAACTTCATAAAAATAGTAACAATTGATAAAAGGAAAACGTCAACTAATAAATCTATGAAAAAAGACAAATTAGAGACAGTGGATATTTTTAGCCTTGGTTTATTAATGGAAAGCAATAGAGATATTCTGAAAGTAAAGAAAAACATTAGATATGGTTGCTGGTATGGCTACTGTAACAAGCAAAAGCGTAATTGACTATGCTGATACTCTTAATGCCTTGGAGATGGTAGGGCATTTATACAATTGAATTGGTGAATGTGAATCTACAATCACAACCAGACGGCAAGAATATAAAGTAAAACGTGTTGAAATCAGACAAGAAAGCTATGCTAGGAGGCAACGAAGAATTGTAAATCGACACACAATGGGTGTTGTCAGTCACAACACGCTGAGAGACATATTGAGAGAAAGATAGAAACACTTTTGAGCTAATAGCTTTGTTGTGCAGTAATAATTATCTGTCGACTAACTGAATAAAAAGATCAGGTATCGCCGGTGAGAAAAGTAAGCAATTTAAATATGTATTTGGTGGAACAGACACGACAACAAACATCAAAGTACTAAAAGCATACATGTATACAGAACAGCACAGATATGTCAGTATTGTATCCAGTGGCAATATAAGGATACGAGTCTTGTACCCAGTGGCAGCATAAGGGTGTGAGTATTGTACCCAGTGGCAGCATAAGAGTGTGAGTATTGTACCCAGTGGCAGTATAAGAGTGTGAGTATTGTACCCAGTGGTAAAAAAGATGCGAGTCGTGTACCTAGTGGCAACATAAGGGTACGAATCTTGTACCCAGTGGCAAAATACAGATGCAAGTCATGTACCCAGTGGCAACATACAGATGCAAGTCATGTACCCAGTGGCAACATACAGATGCAAGTCATGTACCCAGTGGCAACATACAGATGCAAGTCATGTACCCAGTGGCAACATACAGATGCAAGTCATGTACGCAGTGGCAACATACAGATGCAAGTCATGTACCCAGTGGCAATATACAGATGCAAGTCATGTACCCAGTGGCAACATACAGATGCAAGTCATGTACCCAATGGCAACATACAGATGCAAGTCATGTACCCAGTGGTAACATACAGATGCAAGTCATGTACCCAGTGGCAACATACAGATGCAAGTCATGTACCCAGTGGCAACATACAGATGCAAGTCATGTACCCAGTGGCAACATACAGATGCAAGTCATGTACCCAGTGGCAACATACAGATGCAAGTCTTGTACCCAGTGGCAACATACAGATGCAAGTCATGTACGCAGTGGCAACATAAGGACGTGACTCTTGTACGTACTATTAACATGCAGTTGCTTGTGAGTCTTTGTGGCTAAGGTTTTCAGCTCTGGCCTTATATTTTGAAGGTCGGGTTTTGAATCCGCCCTCTCTGTTCTGATCGCAAATGCATTTATTACAGGCCCTAGAATTGTTGCTTTAGCTACGGAGTTCGTGCTTTGCGCAATACTCTCGGAAGTCGATGCGCCATTTCTGCAGACAGAGACTGAGCCATAAGGAGTAAAATTCGGTGTTAATGAAGTCAATTCTTCGGCTTGCGATCCTTTTAGATTAATCTCTCTCCCGAGATGCTGACCATATCACCCATTGTGTGCCTACGGTCAATAAAAAATACAGGCCTAACACTGTATTGACCTATATACCACGAGGTATGAAAGGGTTCCTTTCTCGCCCGAGTGCTGACCACATCACCCATTGTGTGCCTCATCATCATCAGGTGCCGTCTCCACATCGAAGGTTGGCTGCAATGAATCTCCAGCATCCTCTGTCTTTCGCCTTGGTGTTGCATACTGCCAGACTGTAACCTGTCCATTTCTTAAAGTTTCCCTCCCACTTATCTCTCGGTCTTCCTCTTGCTCTTCCTCCCTCAACTTCCCCTCTAGTAAATGTTTTATCATGGTGTCATGCCTTTTATGTGCCCAAAATACTTTACTTGTCTGAATTTTATTTCTCTTAATAATTGTTTCTTCATGCCTCGTTTTCCTAAAACTTGTTTATTTGTCTGTTTTTCTGTCCATGAAACTCTGCTTATTCTTCTATATATCCACATCTCAAATGCATCAATTCTGTCTTCTAACTGCTTGTTCATTGTCCATGTTTCCGAGCCATACATTAATATAGGATATATATAGCATTTGATCATTCTAATTTTTAGCCTGTTTGTGATTTGTTTGGATGTCAGTAACTTTCTCATACTATTGAAATTATCCTTGGCCATTCCTATTCTCTTTTAATTTCAGTTATACATCTGCCATCATCTGTTATCATCTGACCGAGATAGGAGTAGCTTTTTACTTGATGTAGTAATTCTTCATGTATTTTTATATTCATTTTAGGTTTTTCCATTTCCTTGTTGATTACCAAAGTTTTTGTTTTCTGTATGTTAATGTCTAATCCATATTCCTTGCTAGTTCTGTCCAATTGGTCCACTAATTCTTGTAGATCTTGTTCATTTTCTGCTACCAATACTGTGTCATCTGCATATCTTAAGTTATTTATTATTTTCCATTGATCTTGAGTCCTGGCATTCCCTCTAGTTGTTTGAAGATTTTCTCTGTGTAGATGTTAAATAGGCTTGGTGACAGTATGCATCCTTGTCTCACTCCTCTCTTTATGTCTATGTATGGAGAGTAGCTGTTTTCATATTTTATTATTGCTGTCTGTTCCCAGTATATGTTACTTATTAGTCTGATATCATCCCCATCTAGGCCTATTTCTTGTAGACATATGATTAGCTTTTCATGTTGGACTCTGTCAAAAGCTTTGCTATAATCGATGAAACACAAGTAGATACTTTTTTGCAATTCTATATGCTTGTCAGCGAGTAGTCTTATACAAAGTATTGCCTCTCTTGTTCCTCTGTTCTTTCTAAAGCCAAACTGTTCTTCTCCTACTTCTATGTCTATCTTGTTTTTAATTCTTTCATGTATGATCTTGAGTAGTATTTTTGTTATGTGGCTCATCAGGCTAATTGTCCTATAGTCTGTGCACTCCTGTGCTTTGGGCTTTTGGGTAGTGGTATGAATACTGATGTCTTCAAGTCTCTTGGTATATATCCTGTGTTATATATATCATTGCACAAATCTGTAATGGTTGAAATATCAAAATCCTCTAAGGAGGTTAACATTTCCACAGTAATATTGTCCAATCCTGCAGCCTTTCCTCGCTTCATTGTTTCGATTGCTCTTACAACTTCAGATTTTAATATTCTTGGGCTGTTGGGCATTGTGTGCCTACGGTCAATGAAAAATACAGGCCTAACACTGTATTGACCTATATACCACGAGGTATGAAAGGGTTCCTTTCTCGCCCGAGTGGGTACCTGGGCCCAAATTAGGGGTGTAAAGAATAGAACCACTGTTACCTGCCACGCATGTCGTAAGAGGCGACTAATGAGGTTTGGATGAAATCGGATGCATGTGTCCACTAGGGAATGCTAACCCGAAACAAATTCTTGCTGAAAACGGAATCACCAGGCCGTAAGACGCATAACATGGTGCAACGACCCCTCACAATGAGGAATTAGATAGCGGATTCTATGGTCGCCAATCTGCCTCGGAGATTTAGCCACGCATTAAGAATGTCAGACCTGCCATCACGAGGGTGGCCAAAGCTTGCTGTGGGAAGAGATCGACGCAAACGGGGAGGCAGAGATCATGGGAATTATGTCCTACGGAACTGCCCCCAGTATGCAGACTTGAGAGGAAAGAGGTGGCCCACTTGCACTGGCGTCCAGGAAAGACTGTATAGCGTGGCTGATAATCTGAGGCAGAAGGCTGCCTTTATTAGAGAATCCGAAATCACAATCTAGTGAGAACGCAGAATAAGGAAGATTAATATCTTGCTAACACAAACAATATCTGCAAAATCTAATTTCTTCTTACACATCTCCACTTCCCCCCATCCTACCACTCTTTCTATACATCAAATTTCACATTAAGTATGATTGTTGATAAGATTAGCTTCAACTTCAAGCCGTTTGTATTTGCTAAATATTCTTAACATCTCTTGCTTTTAGTAAACACACAGTGTTAACCCCATCTTCTTGCATATTTATTGCTCACAATTAAATAATAAAAGGCTAATGCAGTAACATACAAAATATCCCCACTGACCAAACACCCAATCAAATACATAGCAGCCAAGCGAGAACTGACAAATTGCATATTTCTACCAACTCTCTGTTATCAATGTCAAACATGGTCAATACCTAAATCCCAAGAGAGAAAGATCACAACGTGTGAAATGAATTGTTTTTAAAAAAGCTGTCAATGTTACAAGACTGGATAGATTGAGAAATGAGAACATTAGAAATATCGTTGGAATCACACCATGTATCCAACACATTAGAACACAACAAATAAAATGATTCGGTCATCTAATGAGAATGAATACAGATCGATTAATATCTCGTGCTGTAACTACCGGAAACCCGGAAGCAGAGCCCGAGAAAGACCAAGAACCCGATGGATAGATAATATCACAGATTCCCTGCGACATCAAAGGCTAAAAACTACAGGTGTAACAAACCTGGTACGGGATATAAAACTGAAACTCTCCACGGCGCTTCATGGCCGATGTGGATAAAACAAGACAAAGGCAATTAAATATTTTTTCTATATATACAACAGAAAAACGTTCGACCCTACTTTTATTCACACACACACAAAACCACTTCTTACTGAATGTCATAAACCGTGTTTGTTGTCATGACTACATTGATGTTGATACAGCAACAGTAAACATACTTTCACGTGATCTGTCTTATTGACATGGGTATATCACGCGCATTGATTTATATGCTGACTTCGAAATAAAGACAAAAAATTAATGTGACATAAAAAGTATTCTAACTAAATCTATGGAAATAATCTTGCAAGGCGTAGAACATTAGTTAAATGTGGATTGCTATTTGTCGTTATAACGCTATATAATAGTATATCTGAAATTAATTTGCGTGAACTTGGTGTAAACTTGCGTGGCTCGGGGCATGTGATAAGACATGATTCACTCTCCAAGATTACCCGACAGGGAATAGTTGAGGGAGGAAGAAGGAAAGGAGGGCAGAGAAAATCCTGGTTTGACAAGATCAAGAGCTGGTCAGGGCAGAGTTTCTCCCCACTCGTTCGAGGAGTTGAAGACAGAGACTCATGGCGTGATTTTTGTGCTGATATCTCCACAGTGACACTCCTACGAACATAAAGGGTTATAGGTTTTATATAATTATTTATTTATATCTGAAATAAAGTTGTAATATATCGTACATATGCATACTAACTGATATCTTACATTTCATCATTTGGCATATGTGCAATATTTATATGTGATCCTTGGTACTGTCGCTGGAGCTAACGAGTTCGTACCTTGTGGAGAACTATCGGCAGGCAGCGCGTCATGTCTGTCCACAGGAACGGAGCCATTTGTGGTAATCGGTGAAATGAAATCAACCCTCGCCTTTAGACTCTTTTTACCGCCGTGTGTTGCCGGGGCTCACAAGGGAGCAAAGAATAGTAACACTGCGACCTACAAGGCATGTCGTTAGAGGCGACTGATGTAGAGGCCTAGGGAAGCTGCCCTGATAAATAAAAAGCGGTGCAGAAATCCTATGTGCTGGCCTACTTGTAGGCGCATTACTGGCCCAACGCACAAGTGCTCTTAGACTCAGATCACATACAAATCACAAATAGTGGTTAACAAGTGGTCGATATGGAGCGCTCGAAGAAGAAGAAGACCATTTTTACTCATTCCATCATTTGCTCAATCATTTGCTCAATCATTTGCTCAATCATTCTCTTTCTGTATTGCTATTTATATATTGTATTTCTCTAGGCACTATACAATCACATACTTATTCATTTACTATCTATCCTACTAACCAAATTTCCAACTTTTTTTCTGGACAGTCTACTAGTCCAATTGGTGTGTCCAACTCTCTGTCCAAGTCTCAAACAGTCCAAAACGACACCTGTCAATATAAGTGGACGGAACTTGTGCATGTTTCAGTCATCCAGGGGTCGTAAACGGATTTACTGTTTAGACGTGCAGGTATTCGAGTTCGAGATAACAAAACGTACTCATCATACAATAGTTACAATGAAAGTAACAATAGTTACTTTCATTTTATCCCAGATCATTCTGGGGGGAAGGGCACTGAGAGAGCTGATGAGCAATGATACGATCGAGTATAGGCCTTCTATGGACAACAGCAACAGCATCAATGCTCAAAGAAGAAAGCATTCGCTCTGAGAGTTTCAACAAAGATAAAGGGTATTTTCTACGTTGGCTATACAAAACAGGTATGTTGATGTGTGCGGCAGAAATTTAGCAGTTCTTACAACATTCTTCCTGTACCATCTGACCAGTTGTCGGAGAGCGATGTGTGGCAGTTCTAACAACGTCGAAATCTGTTTCCTGTGAGAGAAACTACTGAGCTGTACACCTATGAAAAGCAGTAAACCCAAGACAACAATCGATTACGTGTCGGCACAACGATTGGAGAGAACAATGTGTAGACGAAGTCTGTAGTCGTATAATTGTTACTTAGTTATGGTAGCCGCACACCTTGAGCAGAGAATACTTGTCCTTTTGTTCGATTAACTGGTTACGTCCAGGTAGGTTTCGGCATTCTCATGATATCAACACCACAATGTTAACAACTCGAACGTTTGCTTATAGCCCTTGACTGCATTATAGATACTCTCATTGTGAAGATAAGATATATGTTTAGCCTGCTGTCACTACGCTTCCGTCATGCAATCGCCCAAACCAATGATATATGCCGGATACTGTGGATAGGAGACATCCACTGCACAATAACACTAATGATGTTAATGGCACGAGAATCAAGCGTGGCATGTCAGGGATGGCCGAGGTTGAAAGAACATTTATCAATGTGACCACGGTTGCGACCCTACCAAAAGGGAAAGAATGGAGCAAAGCAGATGGTAGCATGGCCAACTATCTCAACATTATCAATACTCTTGGAAGAGAATGTAAAGCCTGGGACAACATGGAAACTGAAATCGCAATTAAGCAGTTGATAGAAGATAATGCAAGGGATAATGGTGTTGTTGGATATACCCATGTGTGGGTGCATCGTGATGAAAAATCAAGCTGGGGTTTCTTGGCTAATGCGCATGGTAGGGTTGTTGCAGAGCGAAGTAGAGCATACATGACAACTACTTCTAGTATGAGGATGGAGATTGAAAGCCACTACTGTGTTGTCATTGTTATTTCAACTATGGCAGACTGTTATTGCAGCGTGAAGTAGAATTTTTACTGTTTTTTTTTCCTCATGAGTGATTCTGACAAGTGAACTCTTGTACCAATCAATCGCAAGGTAGACTGTTGTAATAGCACTTAATAGTGATAATATCTGCAAGTTTGAATAATTCAGAGAGATTATATTTACTTATAAGTTAGAATGTTCCAGAAACACAAAGCTAGAGCGACAGATTTTCAAATGAGTGACAACGAAAGTGGTCTGTAGCCATTGCAGGTCGTGTTATGTCACTTAATATTTCCAGTTGGACGTATGCAGTAGATAGGAGGGCAGATTATTTTCCTCACTTGTGGAAATTTACGTACGGGAAATGAAGCGTCCTCCATGTGTTATCCTATTCGATAAACGAGATATCTTCACATTACATAAATACGTCGATTTCCCAAAAAGCAACAACAATAAAAAAATTTTTAATTACTTTCAGCTGTACAAATATTTAAAACATATTTTTATTCTAGCAGAAACTTATTCACTTCATATTAATTTACCGGAGCTTAGATAATCCAGCTACAATAGTTAGTCATCCTTATTTTACTTTTTTTAAACTTCTATATATAAATACTAAATTACGAATTTTCAATTCAAATGTTGTATCAATCCTAACATATGCCAGCGAGAGTTGGAAAATGACTAAAGATATAGAAAGCAAGTTGAATGCATTTGAAAATAGATGTCTGCGAAAAATAATGAATATAAAATGGAACGAATTCAGGAGAAGTGATGAAATCAGAGACATGTCTGGTCAACCACTAGTGACAACTGTTATAAGAAAGAGAAGATGGAGATATGTTGGACACACCTTGAGGAGAAATGATCAACGAATATCAAAGCAGGTATTGAAGTGGGATGCAAAGGGTTCAAGAAAGAGAGGTCGACCTAAGGAGACTCTGAAGCGAACTTTGCTGAGAGAGGCAGGAAATATCGGTCTCAGTTCCATGGAGGAGATTGAGCGAGTTGCCCAGGATAGAGCGGTATGGAGAAATTACTTGCAGGCCCTATGTAACGTATAACGGTACGAGAGGAATTATTATTATTATTATATATAAATACCAGACAAGAAAGATACCACTAGTAAACCTCGTTTACTTACGTACTGATTCAAATAATTGTTATTAAATAGTATTTATCTTCAACTATAAACTGGTCAGAATATTACAACTGAAATTTGTAAATTACAATATTAAGCCTTTTGGTTTCCGATTTCTTAAAATGGATGTCTCGTTTAATAGACCGAAGCTATTTATGTTACATTACGCGAATTATGTTCATTAAAAATAATTGAAAGATAGATCCGTAAAAATAATTTCGTCTTGTTTGCATTTTTATTTTGTGTTGACTTTATCGATCCATCTATCAACAGATAGAGATTGACATCAGTGGCAATATATTAGAGATGGGAAACACGAGATAAAACAGGCAAATAAAGAAGGATTAAGCTTGCTGTAAAAAGAAATAACTTAAATAAATAGTAATTAAAATACTAAAAAATTAATGAATAAAAATTTAAATCGTGGTTTATCCTTTAAGGGAATTCGTCATCAACTACAGTAAACGATTCGTTGATTTTTTTAGACACCACTTATACGTTTAGCCAGTAGTTTTCCATTGCTTTCTGAACGGTGTGGTCTTTTTTTACCGTTAGTAAAAATCAACTGGAACAAACTTTGCTTCCAAACTGCCCCCACTGGTGTTGGAACCAGGTACTCTTGGATTGCGTTCGAGCCCACTATCTCTGAAACTACAGATGCCCACAAAATGATTAATGAAAAATGTTAATGTTGAGAAGTTCTTGACGCCCGAGTGGTTACCGGGGCCCAAATTTGGGGTGTAAAGAATAGAACCACTGTTACCTGCCATGCATGTCGTAAGAGGCGACTAAGGAGGTTTGGCTGAAATCGGATGCATGTGTCCTAAGCGTGTAGAAGTATATGCGTTTAGGGGCCTACCAAACCAATGTGCAACGTATACACGTTCTTGGCAAAGATCAAACATATCACAAAGAGTGATTAAAATTGATCGTAAAGAACGAACGCAAAGAAGAAGAAGAAGTTCTTGAACAGTCTCTAAAAGACATAGATAATAATAACCTCTAAAGACAGAGAAGTCCCGCCTGTATGTCGAGGGATACTGATACCAAGAAAAACATACCTTTCTGAACAAAAATCAGTTAGAAGTGCCTTTCCCTACGCTCTGACCCCTTTCCCTACGCTCTGACCCCTTTTCCTACGCTCTGACCCCTTTCCCTACGCTCTGACCACGCCTGTATTCATATCGGATGAACACAAGAAGAAGAAGAATAACACATAGATCAAATCTGCTCAATAAGATTAAGAGACGGACATCTGTTGAATGTTGCAAAAAAGATTGTCTGATTTATTGATTTATTAATTGATTTATTGTTTGGACCATTATCATTTCACTTTGGTAAACAATCATGTATGCAAGATATCAACGGCACTACACTAACTACGTAACACTGGCAAGATACACATAGATCAAATCTGCTCAATAAGATTAAGAGACGGACATCTGTTGAATGTTGCAAAAAAGATTGTCTGATTTATTGATTTATTAATTGATTTATTGTTTGGACCATTATCATTGCACTTTGGTAAACAATCATGTATGCGAGATATCAACGGCACTACACTAACTAAGTAACACTGGCAAGAGTACCCTTTTTATTTTTGAATATTTGGGGGATAAGGGTCTATGTTGTGTAGGAGTTTTGTGCTCGTCTCTCGTGCCAAAGGTACCAGGCTCGCTCTCTGGTGGAGCCATCCAGATATTTGTCCAGAGATTCCTGATCTCAGTGTAGGGGAGATAGATTTCCTAGTCCTAATGGAGACGGGCGATAAAACGTAGGTCCCGTGTTCAATTTGAGCACTAAAAGAACTATAGGCAGTTAAAAATTGAGTCGTGCAGGCTGGAAAGCCGCTGCCTGGTCAAAATTCATCACAAAAGTTTAAAAATAATATCTCTACAAACATATTTTCACCATCTTCAAAATTGCATCGGGTACCCTAGCCGGTGCTACGGAGTTCGTACACTGCAGTTGAGATCTTCTAGTGTAAGAAAGAGATCGGAGCACACATGGTTATTCAACGAATTGCAATGATGATTGTCCTATCAATCAAATCAAATTCATCATATTTGAAGATGGTGAGAATTGTTACAGAAAACTTACTTTACTCTTTTTTTTTATGTTGATTAGGCAAACATCATATCCTTCACATCCTACTATTATCGATTTTTCAACTGCTAAAGGGTTCTTTTACGCCCTCACCTTGAACACGGAAACTATGTTTTATCGTCCGTCTCCTATATGACTAGAAACTCAATCGCATCTACTTTGAGATCAAAGGTATCTGGAAAATATTCCGATCGTTCCAAAAAGGGAAAGAACTGAGTATCTTTTGAACAATAGGCGTACGTCTTATCTCCCATTCACAGTGACTCCGTAACAATAAAAAGATAAGACATATCTCGTACTATAGGAAATACAGTGTTAGATTCGTTCTTCTCTTTGACCAACAGAACGCGATGATTGATATTGTCACGATCATGCAGGTCACCTTTACTTTCCAGACTATACGTAGTACCCAGTTGAGGCTAGGTCCACCTGTGAGTTGTTACTTTCGGAAAAAAATCCCACTTCAAGTGTTGAAATTGATCAAGAGACAACGTGCCTACAAAGCAAGTACACTACCCACTACGTCAGGGGCGGGTCATCTATAAGGGCCAGTGGGGCCGGGCCCCACCAAAAATAATGTATATCGTGTAAATATTATTTATTAAATTAAAATATAGCAATCTAAAACCATGATTTATCCGGAACAAAATGTCTGGCCACACCAACAAATATTACCACGATCCGCCACTGCACTACGTTATTGAGATTCTCCACTTGCTTCTCAGCCTTTTGGCAAGAATGAAAGTGTAGTGTAAATTTGATTGCTACCATAAGGTTGGTGCCTTCATAAAACGTCAAATGGCACAAACACAATCAAACTCCGAGCAATTTTCATTCGAAAGAATGACGACGTTCGAAGTTCAACCGTTCTGGGTCCACTTGTTGTGACACTTATGGAGAATGCCCAATTAATTTTTAAAAAATCGATATTCTCTAAATGTACAAAAACAATAACATTGCCAACAAAAATTATAACCCTTGGCTGCCAGAGTACCATATATGTCTTATTCTTCTATCGTTTCCACGTTTCCATGACAATAACAGAAAAGAGTCAAAATTAGACTACCAACATCACGCAGGTCTTTCATGAATGGAGGCAGAACGTTGGCATTTTCTCTAAGTTCGCCATCTTACGTTGGACAAGTTAAACAATAGTTGTTCTACCGTCATGAAGCTGGTATTACAGGAAAACCGAACTACGCTCGTATGTTAGGTTTACATATATACGAGTATATTGTGGATAATGTGCTGGTCTGTTGTTTTATGTTGTTCTATTGAGTATGTTGTTTTGCGTTCTGAAGCTTGTGGGTCCTAATCCAGATCGTTCAGGTCACATAGACAACTTTTTTTCTGGAGATCCATAGCACTGTTGCTGAAGCAGCTGACTTTGTGCAATAATTTTGCAATAGTTGGCTTGCCATTTCTACCGAGAGGGACTAAGTCATAAGGGAAAACCTTGTACTATAAAGTCAATCCTTCACCTATCCTAGCCACATCTCCGTTATGTTATCAGGGCCACGCCTTAGTCTATCCTTATCATATAGCCCCTATATATTTTCAATATAGTTTTGAGGAAGTGAATCACCTTCTTATGAATATTTTTTTCTGCAACATTCTTTCCATTTCAGATGCATCTCTTCTCTTCTTCGCGTTCGTTCTTTACGACCAATTTTAATCACTCTTTATGATATGATTTGATCTTTGCCAAGAACGTGTATACGTTGCCCATTGGTTTAGTAGGCCCCTAAACGCATAGACTTCTACAAGTTTAGGACACATGCATCCGATTTCAGCCAAACCTCCTTTGTCGCCTCTTACGACATGCGTGGCAGGTAACAGTGGTTCTATTCTTTACACTCCAAATTTGGGCCCCGGTAATCACTCGGGCGACAGATGCATCAATCTGATAGTTAATGAAATGTGTCCTTTATAAAGCAATGTCCTTATGTATATAGAGAAAGGTGTCTACTGCATGTGTGTCTCATAGTATACGCTCTATAGTCTCTGCAATATTTTCTCCAAGCGGCGGTTGATACTTTTATCATACCAGGATATTCTCTTAGAGGTTATGGTAGATCTATGTTGTTGACCACCGCTTTATTAAAAATATATTAACGTTGATCAGAGGAAGTTGTCATGGTCCAAAATGACATTCTTCAGGCTTTGAGTCTTTAAGAACATAGGGGTTTCAAGGCTATGAATCAAACTTCCTGACCAGATTGAGAGAGATGGGTGCAGCCCGAAAAGAACGACATACCAAATATGCAAAAAGATTGATTAATCAACATCGTACTTGCGCGTTGGGCCACTGGACCCTGCTGGATTTGTTGAAGAGGAAATCGGAGCACCTATGGACGTATCGGGAGTGCTATGATGATAATCCTCACATAACTGATATTCCAGTTGACTCTTCATAGTGTACACATAACAATACACAATACTTTTTTTACTTTTTATATTTCCAACAAATACTCTACCAACTATTTCTTTTCTTACTTTTACATGATCTTTAAATAACTAAACACTCCTTCGATTTCCAAATAGTTTGCAACATTACATTAATGAATAAAAACAGTTTAACGAAATCGAACCACACAAAAACTCATCATCAAACTCAAATACATACACACATTTTACAAAAATGTTTCCAGTTCTCTTAATTTAAGTTAAGTGTTTACATCTAAACGCACGCACTTTCTCTTTCCACCACTTCCTCGTTTTTCTATTCCAAACAAACATGAGACTCTCAGTGTCTGTATCTCGTTCTAGACTTAGTGAGGACATAACATCATCATTTATTTTAATAGTTAAGACAACCATTTTTACACTTGCAAACATGAATATATGTGTAAATGCATGTAATATGATTAACCCTAACAGCTATATAGGCGTATGTGTGTGAAGCATGGACGTTTAACTCATCATCATCGCCAGGTGCCGTCTCCGCATTGAAGGTTGGTTGCAATGAATCTCCAGCATCTTCTGTCTTTCGCCTTGGTGTTGTACTCTTCCAGACTGTATCCTGTCCATTTCTTTACATTTTCCTTCCACTTATCTCTCGGTCTTCCTTCTGCTCTTCGCCCTTCAACTTTCCCTTCTAGTCAAGATTTTATTATGGTGTCATGCCTTTTTATGTGTTCAAAGTACTTTATTTGTCTGAATTTTATTCCTCTTAATAGTTGTTTATATTTCTCAAAACTGTTTATTTGTCTGTTTCTCTGTCCATGAAACCCTGCCTATTCTTCTATATATCCACATCTCAAATGCACGTTTAGCTAGGCAGGGGAAAAATATGTGTGTGCTTTAGAGTATAAGTGTTAGAGTAGAGTGATCAGTATATCATGGACAGAGACAAGAACTTATGTAAAGAAAGAACTCAAATTCAAAGGAAACTGACTCTTGCTACAAAAAAGAATTCGAAAATTGAAGTATTTTGTACAAATAAGGAGACACGAACGGTTGTAGAAGACCATTATGGAAGGAGTCATACCGACAAAGAGGAAAAGATGAAGAACATGAAAAAGATGAAGAACATGAAGAAGATGAATTCAGTTTGTAACTGGTGAGTTGAGCATAACGACTGGAGAGGCGGACATCTGCCCTATGACAGAAATCCCGAAGGACTGCTAGGATGGCAAAGTTCTGCTCAGGGCTAGCTATTTGATGATGATATTATACATGTATAGACCTTAGAGGCTCGCACTCGGCCGTTTCTGCTTAGGTTTATTTCCACAGCCTCTGCCTCTTCCAAGGCTATCAAAATGTTGTGAAGCTATTTGTCCATGTCTGAGAGTTTTGTTCTTGGATATCTCGGTAAATACACTCATCGATGGACATCATAGCGCAAGTATAGGTGCCAGACTTCCTCCGATATATTCTCTAAGGTTTACTTCCCATCAAAATCATTTTAAAATATATCCTATTGGTGGTCGTCCCTTATGCGAGCCATGGTAGAGTTAACCTTTGACCTCGCCATCAAAGTTTCCCTGTCTTAACCTGTACAGACTGCATACCTTTCGATGTTTGCAATGAGAGAGTGAGTACGTCAGGATCTCTCTCTTGCGTTCCCGGCCTAGACTGATGGACCAACTTCTATCATGAATTTTACTGTTGTTTTTGGGACTCCGTTTCTCCGTACAGCTTTTCGCGAAGCTCTGTGTGTTATGGCCAGTACTCTTTCCTTATACCTGCTAATCGTTGACAGTCTTGCAAGACGTGTTCTGCCGTCATGTCTGCCATATTGCAGGGGCACAGGCTAGTTGTGCCAATTTTAAATTTATGGAACATGTGGGCTCGGAGCTTGTTGTGGCCGGTACGGAGGCGAAGTATGGCAACTTGTTCGCGTCGAGAGAGACCATAGTATCCGTCACTGGCTGTGTGCTGAGGGTGGTCTTTTGCCCATTTGCTTCTATAGTGCGAACCGATGGTTGTTTTGACTTCCTCATAACCGATCTCGATATCAGTCTGAGGTAGTCGCCCGCCCTCTTTGGCTAGCTTGTCGGCTGCTTCGTTTCCCTAACGTTGCAGTGTGACGGTATCCATTGGATGACGGTGCGTTTGAGTGAATTCGTTAGTTCAGCGAGGGACGGTTTGAGCTCATTCATCTCTGTTTTGCCAACGCATTTAAGTGCCGTGATGACCGATAGAGCATCGGTGAATATCACGACCTTGTTACGTGTAGTGCTTCTTCTCTCCAAGATCATTTCGGCCGCCTCTTTGATTGCCTCTGCCTCTGCTCGGTAGTTATTCGAGTATTTGCCAGTTGCAATCGCTTTCTTGACCGTTACTTTCTTTGAGATTTTAAGCACTATTCCTCCTCCGCCATCGCTTATTGCGTAATTTGCCGTGCGTCCACTCATTTTCAGGGTACTCTGATTCTATGTACTCTTCTGTTGCAATTTTTCTCTCGAGGTTTTTGGGCCCTTTGTTCAGTATGCCTGGGATTGATTCCCTTAGTTCTGGCATTTTGGTCTTCCATGGCGGGCACTTGTCGATTGCCGGGATTGGTTTGGGTGTGCATTTGGAAAGGACTGGATGGTCCCACGTCAGGATCTATCTGGATTGATATGAAATCGGATAAAACGCCAGCAAGTGCTCTATAAAGTCACAAAATAAATCCAATGCCCAAATTACCCTTTTCACTTCGCAACTTCTTTAAACTTCTGGCAGCATTTATATTGCAACGTATACTAAATTAGACGATATACTAACTTTGTGACATGTTAAAAAATACTTGCACGTTAGTATATCCGCTAGAAAGGTCGAATGGGTTACCATAAAACAGTTACAAAAATAGCAAGTCATATTGAAGACAGCAGCGAAATAATTTGTCTATTTATAATAGTAAAGTAACAAAGTAAAGAGAAAAACAGACATGGAGAGACACAAAATAAAAAGGTTGAAAAAACATAACTGACAACATTCGTGTATTGGCATCATTAGATGGAGAAAATTGTGACAGCAAAAAAAATACTAGATATCTAGAGAAATGCAAAGATATATCATCAAACATAGGAAATAATGGTTATCTACAGTGTCAAACTGGTTCAACATTAGGTTTTTGTTGGTGGTAAATTGCTATGAGTTTGATTACCCAGTGTAGAAATCAACTTTTTTTTGTAAATACTTAATGTCAGATTCGGATTGTGTTGCACTGTAATTTATTCCAGAACTACAGCCCTGCAATTCTTGTCTTGTATCTCGTTAACCAGGATAACTATTGTGTCAAGATTTCAGTCCATACTTCTATAACTTCTAAAAAAAAGGATTGCATGCTACAGAAGGAGTGCTTTCGTATAAATAATTAACATTTCTCTAACTTCTTACATGAATCTATTGTCAGGAACACGCACCACACGTTTGAAGTACCGAGTGAAATAACGTGATGGCTTTGATTGTTAATATTCTAGTCGTGAATAAAGAGGCCCATTAGTATCACTCATCATCATCATGAAATAGGTTATCCTGAGCGGACACCCCACCCCCTCCCACCCCACCCCACCTCCATAGTCCTTTGAAATTTCTCCCATATTGGAGATGTCCTGACATCTGCTGTCGTCATACTCAAATCATCAATTAATCCTTAAATTCAATAATGTTTTAGTTGTTTAATTTTTTTTACGGTCATGTTTGTTTTTCTTTTTAATTTTCTTCATCCTATTTCTACCAGTTAGCAGTGAACCGAGATACACAAAACTATTAAAATTTTATATTTTCCCTCCGTTGATAAAAATATACTTTGTCATGCTAGTTTTATCTGTTGTCATTATTTTAGTTATATCACGATTTTGTTTTTTGCTTGCACTTCCATTATATCATTTATACTCATTAATGTGTATCGTGCATAAGTATGAACACTGAATCTGCAGATAGAAGGTAAACTTGAAAATATACTCGTAGATTGACTAAAGAATTTATCGTATTTCTTGGGGAAAAAACAGTGCAATAAAGCAGCAATGGGGAAGTTAAGGATGAAAGGATAATTATTGAATTATTTTTTTCAATGTGCAATTCAAGCGTTTTGAGAATAGTTTTGAAAAGAGTTACTCTGTAGAAACAAAACTGGAACGAACGGTTGACAACATGCTTATATACAACGAAACACAAGGGGAAAAAATGACATTAAAATATGGACTGAGAATAATTTGATAGCATTTACCACTATTTCGCAGGGTATAAAAAAAAAAACAATGTTAGACCTAATGCAGATAGCTTTTGATTTGAAGATGATTTGGTTTGATCTGACTACATAAGAACACATAGATATTCTTTTGAAAAAAGTACAGCAGAAGATGGGGAGAACAAGTTAAAACTTATGTAGCAGCCATCTATACCATTCCATTCAAGGGATTTGCAAAAACGAATAGCTGAAGCTGACAATTATCTTTAGAAGTTTCAATTTAGTATCAGATTGTAGGCGGAAGTCGGCAAACAATAATTTTAGATGTTCACCTAAAACTGTATAATCACCTTGTTGTGTGTTGATTAGAAAACATATTCTTGGGCTATATGTGTGAAGTATGTAACCAAACCTGTTGTATAACGCGACAGGTTGCTGACATTTCTGAGGCAGTATTTCCTGTTAAAGTGAAGTATCGTAGAACCTCAATGTCTCTCCTAAGTCAACATCTTGAGAAGCCTTGAATTAGATAATGCAGAAGTTATGTCACCAAGATAGTACATTTAATTGTTTCTTGTTGTATGCTGAGACTAGACTGCTATCTTTGATACAATTTATCTACTGTTGCATCTTATGTTGATGGAGTTGTTGCTGTTGAAGATGGTCTTTAACCCCCCAGTTCTTCCGGGGATGTTAGTTGTAAATGCAACACTACCTTGCCCGGTTGTCCCAATGAGGGCAGTCTCGTTAGGCATCACCCACCCCAGTTCTTCTGGGGATGTTAGTTGTTAATGCAAAAGTACCTTGCCCGGTTTTCCTAGGGCGGGCAGTTTCTTTAGGCACTAAAGCGCAACTGTAGGATTTGCGCTTGTCCATACTTACCCAGTAAATTTATCTGCGCTAAGCCACAGCGTTTTCAGACACTTGCCGAGACCTTTGATTTATACTGAATTCAAGATTCTGCTGGTCTTTCCCGTTTTCCCTGCGCATCTGGGTGTTCCGCTTACCCCTACGTTTGTCACGCCTTCCCGTCGCTTCGACACCAGCACCATGCGCGTCTGTCCCGCCTTTGGACTCACATGTGTATCATCCGTATGCGTATCGCTTCATTTTGGTGCCTGCCCCACCTTGTTTATCGGGTTTCTCACCGTGCTCACATTTACCGTGCCTCGAGACTGCCATGACACGCAACTCGACTCGGGCTCAGGGTTTCGCCCCATGTAGGCCTACGACTCAACTCTTGATGCTCCTCTCATCCCTTCGTGTTTATTTTTACGGCCCTTCTCGTCGGATGGGAAACTGATAATTGTGGTGTGACCGTTTTCTTCGTTCACTACTTCTTCTTCTTTGCGTTTGTTCTTTACAACCAATTTTAATCACTCCTTGTGATATGTTTGATATTTGCCAAGAACGTGTATACTTTGCACTTTGGTATGGTAGGCCCCTAAATGTTTGTTTCACTTCTTGCTTATGGACTCTTGCCCGTAGGTGGCAATTTTGGTGCGTCATTTACTCCGGGGAGTTATCATTCGTTCGCTGACGACTCGTACACTGCTGTTTTCTTACGTTTCTGCAAAAATTTGAGAATTTTTTTATTTAATCGAACATCGACCGGGGATGCCTGCATTTTGTTCAGGGATTTTGGACCTGCGTTGCTTTTCCGTGCTTGCACTACCACTACCTGTAGCTCTCCATCGATCCCTACCCGCTTAGCCAGACCGGAACCAATGTCTGTTACCAGGGTCACCACGAGATGGGGGGTAGAAACTTGATTAGTGCCAGCTCACTAATACTGAAGCGGCGTTGTTCTCATGCTCCTTTGACCAAAACTGCTGATTTAAAATTTACACTGTTTTAGTTTAACAGAGAAGGAAGTTGCAAAAGATGAAACTCACTCATTTGATTTTATAGTTTGATGTGTGCATTTAAATGTTTCATTGATTAATTTATTTTATGCATATTTTTACGATATTCTTCTTCTTCCCCCCTGTTACTTTATTCTTGCCTTGTCCAACTCATACTTTTATACTCTGATCATAGTGTTGGATTCAGCAAATCACCATTAGAATAAAATCCCAAGAATCATGCTATTTTAATTTGTATTTTTCTTAAAGTACATGAATAGTCAACAATAAATATAATTTTTATTATCATGGTATGTCTTGGTTTTTACTCGTGCATCGCTCTAGTTCAGTGTCAATCTCGTTTAATTTACTTTCATTTGTATTTACACCAATAACCATGTTTATATATTTATATATCAAGCTATAGAACAGCTTTTTTCCTTAAAAACACTGTATTACTTGTCTCAAGCAGCATCCTGCTTAGCTCGACATAGTTATCATGTAGTTAATAACTGAACATGGTTAATAACTGAATATGAAATACCTGGGGTTGCGGTTTGATCGGAGTCTGGCTTTTACGGAACACATAGATCATGTGATAATGAAGGCGAGTAATGGTTTGCCTGCGATGAGGGTAATCTTCTTCTTCACCTTCGCCCCTAGGGAAGCATAGGTCCGCAACCAAGGCCTTCCAAGCCCGTCTATCCAAGGTCATCCTTTCCAGATCTCTCCACTCTATCCCCATTTTCTTTCATTCCGTCTCCAACTCCCATCTCCAGGTGTTCATGGGTCTTCCCCTACTTCTATTGCTCTAGGGGTTCCATCAGAGAGACTGTCTTGTGATGCTGTTAGGTGGTTTTCTCAGCGTGTGTCCTATCCATCGCCACCTTCTGCTTCCTATCCCTTGTTCCACCTGTCGTTGTCCTGTTCTATCCCAGAGCTCCCTGTTTGTAGTCCTGTCATACCATCGCAGATGAAGTATCATGTGCAGGCATCTATTGATGAATGTCTGCAAATTTTTGGTGTTCCCTTAGTTGTTCTCCATGTCTCCGCTCCATATAGAAGGACAACCTTGACATTTGAGTTAACTATCATTATCGTAGTTTTATTCCTGATCATATTTGCACTCCATGTTCTTCAGAATGGCAAAGGCTGATCTTACCTTTTGTATTCTAACCCTAACATCTTCATCTGAGCCACCTTGAATGTTGATAACACTTCCCAGATATGTAAATGTGTGGTGATCCTTTAATGGTGATCCTCTCAGTCTGATCGAGTGTCTGTAATTAGCATTTAATCTCATGATCTTTGTTTTTTCCCTATGAATAGTCAGACCCACAACTGACAAAGCAAAAGGCTCATCTAACATCCAAATAAACAATGAAGAATTCCAATGTGTAGAGAGCTACGAATATCTGGGCTCAATAATCTACAACAATAACGGTGACTGCTCCAAAGATATCTCAAGAAGATTGGCAATAGCAATCAAGAAGTTAAACACAATTAAGAACATGGGGCAAAGCACAAGCAAAATATTAAAATAAAAAATTATTAGAACATGCATTATTCCAGTAGCTACTTATGGTTGTGAATCATGAACCATTACACAAAAACAAGAACGAAAATCCAGTCCTTCGAAACTAAATGCTACAGAAAGATCCTACGAATACCATGGACAGAAAAAAGAAAGAACACATGTCCTGAAAGAACTAAATGTTAAATAGAATTGACACACTATACAGAAAAATTAGATACTTTGGTCACATTAAGCGTCACGATGGACTGGGGGAGAATGGTGTTGGAGGGCATGGTCCCATGCCGCAGAGGCAGACCAAGAAGAAGATGGCTGTAAGATATTAATCGAAGAAGTGTGTGAACTGGCTAGAGACAGAATGAATTTCAGATGCGCTGCAAATAGAGCAACGTCCTATAAAGGATACGCACCTTGATGATGAGTCAGACCCAGTTGTGAGATTGTTTCCGGTTGTTTAGTTGTCTTCTCTTGCATCTGTTGATGGCTGTGAGAGAGGAGTGCTAGATCGTCTGCAAAATCGAAATCCTCCAATTGACATCATGATCCACTGCATTCCATTTCTCCCCTGGCTGTTGTTGATTTAATTATCCAGTCAATAGCCAGCAGGAAGAGGGAAAGGTGGTAAAGGCAGCCCTGTCTCACAGCTGTCTTTATTTCAAAGGCCTCTGTTAGTTTTTCATGCAATACTCTACTCATTGTCTCCTCATACATTTTCTTTATTAGGTTGCTTAGGTTCTGGGGGACGCCATAATAAGCGATGAGGGTAATGGCAGTGACAAATTGTGAGCAGCGCCATCTTGTCTCATACCAGGGTCTGGTCCTTTCTGTGATTGACTATGCTCTGGCGATCCTGACTCTCAGTCATAGTCAGATAGAACGAGGCGATGTGCATCATACTTGGATGCACTAAAGATACGTCGTGCAGGGTGTTGCTACCTTCTTGATTATCGTACCGTGGAAATTAGAATACGGATGAGCCGTGCACAGACATACCATCGAGTCAGTGCAGACACACAATATCCTCTGCACATGGAAATCAAGAGACAAAAAGAAAATCGGTTAAAACGAGGAACTGCATTTAACACAGTGTTTCCCAACCTTTTTTGTGCCATGCCCAACAAAGCCTTTCAAAAATTCGTATGCATACGAATTCTGACATAATACAATAAAGGTAATGAAACCAAATATCTTTGCTATCAACAAGAGTTTTATTTGTTTCTTGAAGTTGGTTATTTAATATATTTAGTTTTTCAAAGATATCGGTAATATTAGGACAAGATGTTATATTTTAAATTGGTATATATTTGACATCTAAGTAATTTGTTTAGCATATTTTATATATCTTTGGAGGTAGCGGTGCTATCTAAAGATTTACAGAACAACATTTCTTCAGCACTATCCCATTTATCGATATATCTTACGTAAGTTATCAATACGGCCTCACTGTCTTTCAAAGTTGATTCATTCATTGGCACTGAGAATTTTCTTGTTTTCAACAAGTTGTATTTCAATATCTTCACTCATTTCATCTATTCTTCTGCTAACAGTATTGTAACTGAGTGGCATAGCTTTCGCCTCTTTGTCATCTTTTTTCCAGAATCGTTTTAAGAAATGTTGATATTGATGGTTTAATTAAATTCTCTCCTATAGTATGATTTATCCAACATTTAGCAATGAGTAAGGAAATTTCTTCAAATGCGCCTCAAGACGAGCTCGTTTCATTGATTCGTTGGTCAAGCAATTCTGGCATAAAATATATTAATATGGAATACATTAATAAAATAATATTTCACATCAGGTGATATACGTTTGAGAAAATTCGATTATTGTAGAATGACTATTTTGAAAAAACAACAAGTCATTAACAATTTTTATACTACCGGATTTGTGGTCAAATCTGCTCTTCTAAAAATGTATGCGGTGTTCTCTTCTAATAAGCTCTGATAAATTTAAACTTTCAATAATTATATCTTCTACGTGAAACTCTTCGGTTCTTTTCTGCTTTTCTCGTATAATCTTGCCTGAGTCCTGTATTTTAGCTGTTCTGTGTCTAGTTCTCTATTTTTCATTCTAGCTATCTCACAAGCTGATTTGTGTTTGGCTCTCTATCTGCTCTATTATCCCATCTTCTTAAAGTCCACAGTCCATATATATATATATATATAAAATATTCACCCATATATATATATATATATATATATATATATATATATATATATATATATATATATATATATATATATATATATATATATATATATATATATATATATATAGGTGAATATTCTATTACTTTACTATTCCAAAACTTTGTTCTCAGAACTGCGATTTCCCACATCTGTTACTCTCTTGGAAAAGGCTCATTTTACTTCAACTAATGATATTCTTCTGTCATTGTCTAAAAGTTTATGTCCCAACCACGCATTCTCAATCTGTCGCTAAACATGGAAAACAAGATCTCATGACATTCTACTGTAATCCATATATAAATGCTCTTTCGTTAACTATACAACTATGAAATTGTATTCTAAGGACACCTGCATAATCCAGCTGCACAGTGAGTATCCATTACTCTGGTAATCAAACATTACTCTGGCTCATAACTTGTATTTGAATCAAACCCCTTTGATGTTTCTTAGTTGCTTTTCCAATCGTACCTAACATTCCTAGCCAAATCAAACTTCGGACCTGCTTTCTGTGGCGGAAATATGATATGCGTGGCTCTGTCCAATACTATTACATACTCAAGATTGCACTGTATAAACTCATTTTGACCTTCATGACAAGATTGGCAAATGTCGACACATTACATTTTTTTTTAAAATATGACTTGATTTTAACACAATAACACATGATTTCCCGCTTTCAAAGCTTTGTTAAAAGGAGGTAGAAACATACCTAGATATAAGTACTTTCCGTTTATTTAAGATTTTTTAAACTTGAGTAAGTGATTGTGAAGCAACATTCATTTTTGTAAACAGACATTCAAAAGCCGATTTATCGGTTTTGCAACATCATAAACATTAGTTAAACTCCAACGAGTCCATTGCCCCCTAAACAATGAAAATGCCCCTGTGGGCGTGCGCACGTTGGGAAACAGGGATTTAACAGGTGTGTTCAATTGAAGACATTGAACCCGGTGAAGAAAGGATACCAATGCCAACAGAAATCATTACTTCATTTTCAGTGTGCATTAAACTTGATTTTTTTTAAATACAGACAAGACAACCCAATGATCGTGGAGGCAGAAGTTCAGGCATTAATTTCTGAACACTCATCTGCGAATGCTGTAATCAGTTATACGGATTGTTCGGTGATTCCACATATGCAGAGCGAGCTCGTGGACTTTCACTGCCCAGGTCGGAAGGGGCGGGAGGGAAGGGGAGAGAAGTTGTGATGGAAGACAGTGGTAGTTTTGCTGTGACTACGACCAGTCTCACTATGGAAATCAAGGCGGTAACTACGGCATGGCTGTAATCACAGACTTTTATCCATGCATGTTTTCTTAGTGACTCAATGAGTCTCCTCAGGAAGATTGAAACAGGATTGGCTCGGAGACAATGGATAGAGTCGCTGGGGAGGTCTAAGCTGACAAAGATCAGTTTTATTTTTGTACCAGGACATGCAAATATAAAGGGAAATGAACACACTGATAGGCTTACAGGTATGGCAGCTGTGCAAATCGGGCGAGCAATGGACCAGGCTGATATTCTAAATTCCTAAGGAGAGAGTATGTGTACATGATTCATGTAATATTGGTGAATCTACAACACTAACCAGACTGCTAGAATTCCAAGTCAAGTGTGGTGTAGTTAGAGAAGAACACTATGCTGGTAGTCAAAGAAATATAGTAAACCAACACAGAACTGGGGGTCATTAGTCGCCACACGTTGAGAGACATACTGAGGGAGAGATTAGAGCACTTATGGACTAATTGGTTTGACGTGCAGTAATGATGATCCGACAACTAAACATGGTTATGTAAAAATCTGTAAACGTGAAGGAACCCTTTTTTATACCATGTGGTATATAAGATAATATGGTGTTAGGCCCATATTTTTCATTGACTGTCGGCACATGATGGGTGATGTGGTCAACATCACGTATTGTATCAAGAAAATCATTGTCCTTGCGATGAAGGCGCAAAAGTTGAGAGAATGGCAAAGAATCACGATCAGCCTGGGGATGGGAAGAGGTATAGAGGAGAGAACTATATGCACCAGTAGGCTTATAATATACTGGTGTGATGGTGGATAGGATAATGGTGATTTCTCTTTCAGCATGGTATTGTTTTCTTTATACAATAGCTCTAGTTCCACACATGCATTGTTGGCATGCAGATAAATTTGAGTCAAAGCAAGCGGCCAAAGGTAGGTAGGGACGTCACACCAGGATTAGTGAGCCGGCACGTATCAAGATCATACCCCACCTCCAGGTGGTAACCCTGGAAACAGACATCGGTTCCTGTCTAGCTAAGCGGATAGGGATCGAGGGAGAGCTACTCTTGTGTAAGTATATAAGTAGTGATGCAAACGCAGTCACGTTAGATAAGATCCGCTTGCAGCACAGACGAGCGGAATCCCAGTGACTATTAATGCACGACTCTCCCGGCCGATGGGAAAAGCTGAACGGATAAGCATAAAGGGGTGAGAGGTGCATCCAGAGAAGAGACGCGGGTCCAAGTGGGGCGAAACTCGGACCTGGAGGTGGGGGCCTGAGCTGGGTTGCATGTGGGCCCACATAGGATGAAACTCAGAGCCGGGGGCCCAAATTGAGTTGCGAGGGGTGCATCCAGAGAAGAGATGTGTCCCTCGTGGGGCAAAACTCAGGCTCGGAGGTGAGGTCTGAGCTGATTTGCAAGTGGACCCACATATGGCAAAACTCTGATCCCTGCAGTGGGGGCCCGAGTTGGGCTCCATGGCCGGGCAGTCTAGAAGCATGGTAAATGTGAGCACGGTGAGAACTGATGGACATGGTGGGCAGGCACCAGGGCAGACCAAGCACATATGCGGATTATGCACGGGGGCCCATCAGTGGGGGAGATGTGCACAATACTGATGGTGGAGCAACAAAGAGACGTGGCAAGCATAGGGGTGAGCAGACCACCCAAATTGTGCTCGTTTCTGCTCGCAGGGAACTACTACTGTCTTGTAGTTAGGTTGGGGACAATCAAAGGCTAGTGGAGCAAACCGTACACAAAACTGGACCAAAGTAGTTCAAAACCAAAAAAATACCGATAACCTGGGCAGATGTTGTTCAACAACCCGGAGGGTAGGTCATCTAAGGTCACTACCAAAAAGAAAATAGCAACCTGCTGCCTTGCCGGTCGGCTGGGGACAATCAAAGGCTGACGGAGAGCGGCCAGTAACGCGGGTTGAAATCGGATGTGTCGCCGAAGGACAGATACCAGAGCTCCAAATGATACTAAAGATGTGATGTAAAAAAACGGTCCTGGCAAAGGTTGTTTATATATCACAATAAGCATGATCAAAATGGCCAAAAAGAACAATCATGAGAGTCAATGCAACAAAAGACATTGTTCAATGACCTTGTGTGATGTCTGGCTGAAGAATTGAGACATTTTTCAGCGTCTCTTGAACTTTATAACTCTACCGTGTAAGGTCAGATACCATAATTCTCAACAGAGAGGGTCTCCATAATACCTACACTATCAACAATGCAGCCATGACACTCTTCTACAAACAAAACGACCAGGGTCATATAATCAGTCTAAAACTACTCAGTTTTGCAGTTCACTTATTGCCATTAGGGGAGTGTTTAGTGCAATTTTTTTTATAAAAGTAGTTTGTGAACTAATTGAATTGATTACCGCCACATGCACACGTTAAAAGTAGTATGTGAACTAATTGAATTCATTACATATTGATTACCTAGTCACATGCACACATGAAAATATTACACACTCATATTTACACTACAGACTAATATAACAGTATATCATAGAACAGCAAGAAACAACTTTTGTAACGAATATACAACAAATGTGAACAAACTGGATTCACTGAACTTTTTACATATTTAATTCAGATAATACAATTGAATTGTGATTAAAGTTAAAGGATTCCTAATGCTATTAATTTCATACAGTTCCCTCCCTGTCTCCTCTCATCCTTTCTACTTCCATGCTCCCCTCCTGCGTCCACACCTCTCTATCATTGCTGTTGCTCTACCTTTTCCACTTTGACCAAGTCTTTGACCATTTTCTCTGCTTTTATCATATTCTCACTTCTCTTGTCAACTTTTCCTTTCCTTTTCATTATCTCTCCTGTTAAATCTATCTTCATCTCCTCTGTCTCATTTCTTTCACTGGGTCTCTCTACCCCATTTCTGATATATGCAAACTCTTTTTCTCCAGATTCTGTCTTAGTTTTAGGAGCTGACGATTTACGTTTCTTCTTTGATGGCTCATCTGAATCTGATGAATAAAGGTTTTGGAACCGTTATCAATATGTATTTGACATGCTCAATGTATATTTGAAAGTTGTATATGTGCATATAGAAAGGTCAATATGGACATGGTAAGGAGGTCAATGTGCATATAGAAAGATAGATGGTCAATCAGTGCATGGTGCAGTGGTCAAGTCAATGTGCATATGGAAACAAAATCAACGTGCATATGGAAAGAAGGTGAAAATATAATGGAAGTCAATGTGCATATAAAATATGGTTGGCGCTACTTGATGTGTGTACTCATGATCTCCTGGAATAACAGAGTAACAAATAATGAGGTATTGGAATATGCAGGAATTCCTAGCATAGTTACTCTTATTCATCAAAAACGCTTATGATAGTTGGGTCACCTGACCTAGATGGATGACTGCCGGATCCCCAAGAGCTAATGTTATAAAGAAGTAATGGCCATAAATTATAACAAATACAAACTTGTGGAAGAGAACAAGAGTGAAACTAATGCAGCTTGAGATTAGTGAGAGCAAATGAGAATGGATTGGACACATTCAACATAACCAGACATGCACAATACTGAAACCAACAGGGAAAGAGAACAATGAGGAGGCTAGAGAGCGCTTGACAAACAACTGTAGAAAATAAGTCAGAGCTAATAAGGACAGTCTAGAATATCAGAAAACCAGAGCTAGTACAGTTTCATTGCTTTTCCCACACAGGAGAAAAAAAAGTTTTATGCAATAGTAGAAATACAAACTCACATTTGGTATTGCTTAGCTTAGTCTACAAAGAAGTTGGGTAACAATAGGGCTATTATATTTATGTTGGTTTCATTATAGCCAGTAATAAAGCAATAGAAAAAATACAATGATAATTTATTAAAACTTTGGTTTATAACCAAACAATACACTGAGATCTTAACGTTCAATCCCTACAAGACCAGAGTGGAACAGTCCCAAATAGTTGATTACGTCTGCAGAATGGAAGAGTATTGGTTGATTGTTATGACGAGAATGAGAGAGCACCAGTCAAGGTCTGACTATATAGAACAATGAAGTAAAGAACATCTTAAAGAAGAACTTGGCCACCTTTACTTTTAAGCGTTTCTCTGGTACTGAATCGATATGTCCCCAAGAATGGTCCCCAATCTAGGAAAAACAAATGCACTAACAATTGTCACCAAGGATCTCTAGTAAGTATGTGTGGTTTATTAAATAATCAAAGAGCTAATTTCAAAACACTATAGCCAATAACACACTGAATAATTAATAGTGTTATTACCTAATGAAACTGAAATGGGATTAGAAGATGAACTGCTGCCAACAATATTTGCCTGATCTGCTTCCAAATTTTGTTGAGCAATCTGTTTGGTGGTAGCCTTCAAGTGCTCTCTTAAGTCATCCCTGCAAAGAAATACATTGAACTTGTGTAATTTATATAACTGATGTGACTACGTTGTATAATTTAAATAATTGATGTGACTACGACTATCATGTGAATACAATGATAAAAGTCAGCAGCCAGAGATGGCCAAGATCGTGCTCCAGTAGACTTGCATTGTTACATATCTCTGTTTTACTTTCCAGGAAGCAATAAGGTAACATCAACCATCAACAGTTTTGCCAAGATCGAAAAATTGTGGTATGACAAACCAGCATGAACCTGTGTGTAATTAATTTCTTGTTTTGGGGTCACGATTGTGGGAACTATTAATTCTGGCACTTGCACAACTTCTGTATCCTCTATTTATTTTTCAATCTGTCGGCATGGAGAATCGCATAGACATAAGTCACTCTGAGATATGACTCGTCTGTTGTGCAATCTAATCTCATGCAATTCACAGCAGCAATTACACTATTACCTCATCTTAAGATAATATTCATTCTTTGATGCTTACATGTTTTGTTTGAATGCATTGCAGCAGTTTGTTTCCAGGGCCACCCCTTTGGAGATGCAGTAGGGCTTGTGCCAGCTCACTGACCCTGTTACTACATTGTCATCTTATTAAAATAGGAGCCTATGGCCCCCTGATTTGTTTCATTACCCATCATATATTATTGTGCATTCAACATCTCTATTCATCTGTATACTTAACTTTGATTTCATTTGTTTTGTCAATTATAAGATTTTGTTTTCTCAATATTAATATCTAATCCATACCGGGCAACTCATCATTAAGGGCCAGTGGGACCCGCCAAAAAAGAGTAACCTGTACTTATTAGTTTACACATTATTTGTTCATAATTATTACTTTAAACAAGATACTGATTAGTTTTGAAAGTTGATATATAACGCTAAAATATCACACACAGTCTGAAATTCAGCATCTTTCCTCCCTAATTAGTATACGCCCCTGGTCATTAGAACTGGTCCCACCAAACCAAAAATAATTAATGCGTACTTATTATTTTAGAAATTATTTTTCATAATTATTACTTTTAACTTGACACTGATTAGCTTTGAAAGTTGAATATATAACGCTAAAAAATAAATATTATATCAGAATAATATAACAATCCTGTTATATATACAACATCTACTTATTAAAAATATATATATACTGAAGCTCATCATTTTGCCTCTCTTCTTTGCATTTGTTCTTTAGGACCAATTTTAATCACTCTTTGTGATAGGTTTGATCTTTGCCAAGAATATGTATATGTTGCACATTTGTTTGGTAGGCCCCTAAACGCATAGACTTCTACATGTTTAGGACACATGCATCTGATTTCAGACCAACCTCCTTACTAATTTTGCCTCTAATACTTCAAGCATTGTGCCATGCACTAATTCTGGGGCTAGTTTACAAGATTCCTATCTATATGTAACATTGCGACCTCAGACCTTTGATCGCTATTGCAATTATAACACACCTTGTCTACAACAATTTTTTTTATACACATTTGTGATTTGTATTAGTTGTCAACTGAGTTGAGTGAAACACGTAAAAACATTATTAACAATAACAAAGTGCTAGAGATTTACAAAATATAAAAACAATACACAGAAACGTTTCAACCAAATTGCCTTTATCAAGCAAAGAACACAACAGAAGTGAGAATTTCACTTCTTACAATTCTTTACATGACGTAGCCATCTGTCGAAGAGATTATATACTACAAAATCACTAACTATATATCCTAATTATTTAGTAGCTAACTCTCTTTAGTATCAAGCTGTTGCAGAACATAAGCATTTGTTCTTTTCCTGAAAGGAGTAATAACTTCCCGGAATAGACAAATAATAGTAAATACTCCCGCCGAGTAGAAAAAGCATGATTTTTCCAAAATTTTGCAGGGCCCACCAAAAATGTGACCACCAGCCGCCACTGAATCCGTATACACTACTTCTGCTCTTTGTTTCTCTCACTTTCAACTATATCACAGCTACTCTTGTTTTTACCCCCATGCCTGCAAGAACTAGAGGTGGATGGAACTATCATACATTTAAACATCTGTTTTAACTATTCTCTCTATGAAATAACAAAACCAGAGACACACTCTTCATTCCAACATTATTTTTCCAGCAGGGCATAAAAATTACTGAATGTTTAATAAACTACATTAAAACTGGGTTTTAATCAATGAATAATGAAAAAATTGTAAACTGTCGGTTAAAATTGGCAGAAAAGACATATCCAGCTATACATGCATCCGCTAATTCCGAGTTTGATTTTAAGTCCCTCTCTCCAGACCCTGTCAAAAGTTTTCTCCATGTCAACCCATACTATTAGCGTATATTTCTTTTCTTGAAAACTGTCTTTGATCTCCTGGGCAATGTAAGTTACTTGGTCTTCTGTTGATTTGTGCTGACGGAATTCACTCTGCTGTGGTGGTAGTTGTTTGTTTTAGGATTCTAATAACATGTATTTTTTTAAAGATGGCCACTGTTGTCATGGCAACCATGCAATGTTTTTTTTAAAAATGCATTAAAATAGATCTACATTCATAGTTCAACATGCCCATTATAAAATAATTGCTCAAACTTAATAAAGAAAATTATTTTTTCGTATAAATTCCTTAATGAGAATGGAATACAAACAAACAACAATAATAGCATACTGTAAAAATATATCAGGTACTAGAGCAAAGAGAAGACCAAGAAAAAGATGGATAGACAATATCAAGACCACACTAAATAAACACGGATATAACACAATAAGGGCGACTCATCTGGCCCTAGAACGCAAATTAAAGCTCCCATCCCTACACTTAACGGCAAGAGTGGACAACCAATTCTATCATCCACCTTGCGAAAGACAATAGACAAGGAATAATGGAAAATTGTAAAAAAGTATGTAAAAATTGGCAAGAAAAGACAATGAATGATGTTAACCAATAATGTACTTACATCAGTGCTCCTAGGCCAATCTTTGTGAAGAATTCGATACGTAATCTATTGTTCTCAAGATTATCTCTGGCCATGAAGCCTTTACAGTGAAGTGACAGTGTTCTGTGGAATCAGGACATCAAATTTCTTATGGAAAAGCACAACAATAAATGAATTGGCATCAAAATTTAAAAAAAACTAACAATATTTTTCTATATACTTTTATATATGAAGCTGTATATAGGACGTGGGTTGTGTGTAAGGAAGGGCACGTTGCTGGTGGAAATATAAATTTATTGTGTAATGGTATTACTCTCTTGCTTACTGTTATTATAACTAACAGAGGAGTTTTATGACACACACCTATAGAATGGACCTAGTGTTGTCCTTAAAGGAAGAAGTGACTTCACAAAGATCTGGTAGCCTGTTTTAGGTGTCAGGGTAGCAAGTATCTGTTGTAGTACTACATATAGTTGTGGCTGGACAGCAACATGCAGAGAGAATACTCACAGTAATATTTTGTTGTGAAAGCTTTAATATGAGCTTCTCTGGTGGTTACAGGTGCAGTCACATCGACGTTATGCCAGTCTTTTTGGGGCACATAAGCTTGTCCTGGGACGCCATCTTACTCGTGCAACACACCAAGAAAAGTGTCGGCATTCGCCATTGTTCAGCCTGTCAAATCTTTACAATGTCTGACTTACTTTTCTGACCCGTTAGGGTTTATTCTGGAATAGGAACATTCTCAGCCTTTTTGAAGTGCGTGTCAGCACTTGGCAATTTGCAGTTTCTACTCTGCATTTTCCCCTGGCCTCAGGAAACACTGGACTGGGGCTGCGCTGAAATAATGTAGAGGGTCGTTTCATTTGGCGCTATCAGTGCAACTTAGATTTTGCGCTCACCAAGCATCACCCGTTCCGGTTTCTTCAGGGATGTTAGTTGTAAGAAAAACAGTACCGTGCCTGGTTGTTTCAGGGAAGGCAGTTTCGTCAGGAGCTAAAGCGCAACTTTGGGATCTGCGCTTGGCCTCTTGTGCGGAAATAACTGCACTCTTCCCTTGTGTCGTCACTTCACATTGCATCTCTTCCGACGACCCTTCCGAGAGCTGGCAAATGCGTTGCCAACATTACTTCAAGGGGACGTGAATATTCCTGAAGGTATAGTTCTTTACTCCATACAACTCACATCTCTACCTCCTGTGTCAATTTTCTTGACATCACTATCACCATCAGTCTATCCACTATCACTACATCAATATACTACAAGCCTACTGATACACATAGCTTTCTTCTGTATACCTCTTCCCATCCCCAGGCCTGTCGTGACTCTTTACCTTTCTCTCAACTCTTACGCATTTGTCGCCTCTGTAGCGAGGACGACGATTTTCTTGATAGAGCTCACGAGATGCTGGATTTCTTCCCAGCGCCTATACCCGGAGAATGTGCTTACATCTGCCATGCATAGGGTTCAGCTAATTGCTCGCCAGGAGGCCCTTTCTCACATACATAGAACCCCAATTCTGACAGGGTTAAACTTATCTTAACTTTCCACCCTCATAGTTCCCTGGTGAAAAGGTCTTATTCCATCATCTGCCTATTCTTCAGTCTGATCCTGAGACATGTTCAGTCTTCCAACACTATCCTTTGGTGGCGTACAGACGGGACAGAAGCCTTAAGGATTTGTTGGTACACAGCCGCCTCAAGCCTAATATCCAGAGTCACTTTGGCACCATCCAGTGTGGCCGTCCGTGCTGTAATACATGTGCATATGTAATACAGACCCACACTGTCTCTTTTCCAAAAGCTACGTATGCCATTCAAGACATTTTCACGTGTGAGTCCTGCAATATCATCTATGCCATCACCTGCAAACGATGCCACAAGGCCTATATTGGTGAAACCGGTAAGAGGCTCAGTGACCGATTCACCCAACACTTACGCGATATTCGCCAATGCTCTGTGACTCCTGTGGCCACTCATTTCAATGATACTGGCCATTCAGGAGCTGACGATGTCCAGGTCACAGCCATCCGATCATGTTCCTCCGATGAACACAGTCGATTCGCCCTGGAGAACCGTTTTATTTCATTCTATGGCACTTTGCGACCTCTTGGACTCAACGCATTACATTCCTATGCTTCTTAGTACTGTCTTATCTCGTGCCTTGTTATCTATATGTGTGTTTGCTCCATATATGTGTCATTTATCCACTATATTGTTTATTGTTTCTCTTCTTTTCCACTTCGGTTTTGTGTTGCACTCCTTTTGTTGTTCGTTTTTATTCCCAGATTTTCATTAGATAGGTTTATGTTTCCACATGTAATCGTCCATTTGTAGTGTTCCTTGAAATTCGTCATTCTTGTTGTATTGTTTGCTTGATAAAGGCCTTTTGGTCGAAACGCTGTTTATCGTCACTATTTCTGTATTTTGTAAAACTATAGTACTTTGTTTTTACGTGTTTAGCTATTTTTCCAAGTTTTACTGCAGTCTCCACCCTTTTTGAATAATTATCTATATACTTTCATAAATATGAGCTGTCTCTGTGACTGTTGATAGACAATTAACTTATTTGATAGAGTTGGTCGGGACAGAGATCCTCTCTGTCTGATTGTGATTCATCATTGCTATATCTGCACTGATTTTCACACTGCATAAAAAGGGCACAAACTATGACATACATCATGACATTTCCCATCAGACATCAGGAGTTCTTGCAAGGGTTTTTGCGACCATGTGGTGCTGGGACCCGTAAGGGAAGCAAAGAATAGTACTACTGCGACCTACAAGGCATGTCCTAAGCGGCAACTGATTTAGGACCTAGGTAAACTACCTAGTAAATAAAAGCATCACAGAAATCGGATGCGCTGGCCTACTTGTAGGCGAATAACGGGCACAACGTATAATTGCTCTTAGGCTCAGATTACAAACAAATCACACAGGGTGGTTAACAAGTGGTCGATATGGAGAGTTCAAAGAAGAAGTAGGATTGTGAGGTGTACTGAGGGAGAAACACTTCCTCCATACATTTCAAACATCTGCTTTCAGAGGTAGCAGTAAGGAAAGCAGAAACTGGGATTCACATACAATCAAATGCCTCAAAATAGAATATGTCCATTTGCTACGGGAGAACTCTCAAACAACAGAGCATAACTACAGGCAATCCTAGATGCCACAAAGATAGTGAAAGAACAAAGACGAAGGATCAAATAGTCTTCCTGTGCGACTGTATGAAAGTTTTCTAAACATTCCAAAAAGAACATGAGGACCTACTAACAAAAACTGCTATCAAGCATCTAAATCAGCTGTCCGTCAACATCAAAGTATTGTTGCAATGGATTGCAGCACACTATGGTATCACATTAAATGACACAGATGACAGACAGGTGAATCAGACCCAAAAAAAGGAATAATTCCTTTACAGCATCTCACTGAGGAGCAAAAAAACTTATGAAAGGGAAATAAAATGTGCATGGAGACATAGAAATGACAGCAATTACCCAAAACACATTTCCTCAAAATAACGCTGCTCAAACTGACTAATGCACATGTTAAATTAGACCCCAGACTTTTGAACACCTTCTGCAAATATGTCTTCTCTTCAATAGCATGAGGTCTAAAAATTGCCCCATTGAGGAGGACCTGTTTTCCTGTGACAAACTTTTTTGCATCTTTATAGTTTATGCCTGTATCTGGTTGGATGTAGTTTTGACTAATCATATTATTCTTCTGCATTCTCACTAGATTAGGATTTCGGATTCAGTAATAAAGGCAGCCGTCTGCCTCAGATTATCAGCCACGCCATACAGTTTGTCTTGGAAGCTGGTGTAAGTGGGCCACCTCTTTCTTCTCAAGTCTGCATGCTGGGGGCAGTTCTGTAGGATATATTTCCTATGATTTCTGCTTTCCCGTTTGTGCCGACCTCTTCCCACAGTAAGTTTTGGCCACCCTTGTGATAGTAGGTCTGACATTCTTACTGCGTGGCTAAATCTCCTAGGCAGATTGGCGACCGTAGAATCCGTTATCCCATTCCTCATTGTGAGGTCGTTGCACCATGTTATGCGTCTTACAGCCTCGTGCATCCATTTTATGCAAACATTTGTTTCGGGTTAGCATTCCCTAGCGGACTAGTGCATCCGATTTCAGCCAAACCTTCTTAGTCGCCTCTTACGACATGCATAGCAGGTAACAGTGATTCTATTCTTTACACTCCAAATTTGGGCCCCGTTTACCACTCGGGCGACACCAATCATATAAACAAGCTAACACTTACGGATCCTTCAACTTCTTATTGAGCATGAAAAGCCCCAGGTTCTTTGATAGCGCCTGAAAAAGTATTTTCAGGAAGGTCTTGCTGTTTTCTGAGGTTTCTTTCGTCAATGTGACAACTTTAAAAACCTGGTATTTGATGAAACAAGCAAGAACAATCGATAAATATGCTCACATTTCTTTTTAAATTAATTTCCCTCTAGAATAGACGTCACAAGATACAAATATGAATATTTTGAAACCGATATGAGCAAATAAATGTGAAATCTGTGTTGTATGGATTGGAAACATGGCAAGTCCCCAAAGTTAAATACAAATAAGATTCAGACCTTTGTCAACAGATGTCTTCTGCATATTCTCAGACTGAGGTGTTATAACAAAGTGTTTTAAACACGGACCTGTGATTAAGAACAGGACAGGAATTGGAAAAATAAGAAACCTTATAATTTAGCCTTGATGCGACATGCCTATTTAAGTGGCTGTAATTTTGTATTAACTTTACATTTAAATTCGTAAAATTTATGTTCACTGATGCAAGATCTTATAATTTCATAAATAATTGTAAAAAAAAACTTAATTATATATTTTTAAGATGTCTAATCCCGTTGATTGAAGCACACTTATATTTTATCGGAATATTTGAACATACACCATTTTGTAGAAAAGTCTTGTTTTCAACATGTTCCAGCAAAAATCGAAAATTTTCTAATAAAATGGATTCTAATAATTCAGATTAATGTCCTGATGAAGACACCAGATTCTTCAAACATGTTAACATCAGAAGTTGACGCATCTGAAGTGGAGATGGAAAATGTAGCACAACTATACCCGAACATTGTCGCACAAATGAACAGGTAGGAGTTTACTTTTTCGCCATTAGACTTACCAATGTGAAACTGAAACTAACGTTTTTTGTTATAGGAACTATGGTGGATTCTGTGACAATAACTTGTCTTGTTGAATAAATTAGCAATGTTGATGAGTTATATTTTTTTAAATGCTAGAAAAAATAAGTTATTGATATTTAATATGCTTAGCAATTGGTTGCTAGGAGGAAGTTATAATTTGTTGTTCGAGATACAATGTTCTTGTTTACGTTATTGTAGTTGTTAGACCTTGTTTATTTCCACGTTTTTGTGATTTTTTAGTAGGATGTAATGTTTATACACTATGTATGTATGTCTGAATGTTAAAATTATTTATTCCTATATGTTAACAATTATATTTGTTTCTATTGTTTGTTAAGCCCTGTAGGAAGTGACCAGTTATACGCCAGCCTTGACAATAATCCAGGATATATTGCCACCTTTTCGACCAGCAAGACACTCTGGTCTACATCTGCCAGATGTGATAACAAGAAAAGACCATAAGAAATATCTCAACCTCGTAAGTAATTATTAAAAATAGTGGACTGTGTATGGCAGTTTTCTTCATCTCACAGTATGGAAAAAGATGTGATTGATAAATGCATTATGACTGATTTTGTGATTGATAAATGCATTATGATCATTTTTAATATATGTAAAATGGACATTATGCTCACATTGTCTGAAATGCTTTTCCATGCATTTTATAAAGTAGCATTGCAGGTTTTGTATCTGAATTCATAGTCAATGTATCTTTACTAAAATAATTTCACAAATATGAGAACATGCCTTTTTCGTTATTTTTTTAATCTACAGTAAGTTTTATCAAGCTGTATTTTTGCACAGAATTGTTGCAGCAAATGTGCAATTTTACTAACCAGCAAGCAGCTGCAACAGGGCACACCCTGACTTACTATACTAATACAACATTATTTATCAGTGTGTACTTTCAGATGTCATTTTGAGAGCGAGCATTGATAGGGCACTTCTTTGCTAATCTAAAAGAAATGTTTTTGCAAATAAACAGTCTATATAAATCAAATCAACCACGTGTCCATGCTACTGCAAATACAAAGCTGAAAAATAACCGATTTCCTAAATCTATTATGTCAAAATAATACACTATTTGCGAGGGAAGAGACCTATTAGAAATATTGTTCTGTTACAATCAGAATTAGTATTCCTACAAAGGACACACTTAGGAAGTTCACTCCTGTAAAACTAATGCCATGGATTAAATCCTGTTAAAAACTCAGTACAGAAGAAGCAGAAGTCTTGGCAGGCAAATAACCTAAAAGATGGAATACTTCCTATAAACTTAAGATAGGAAAGACTTGTATGTCCAGTAAGACAGCTTTAATTCACTGTGATGACAAGCAACTACTGCTTTGATGATGGTCAGGAAAGAACAAAGTCTAAGGTAGCACAGCCATTCAAATGCACACAGCATGACACACTGGGTCAAAGGTGCAAATGATAAAACATCCGATGTAGTTTTCAAATAAACGAACACAGAAGAAGCCACCACAATATTTTTACAGAGGGCCAGAATTTTAGTCATTGTCCCAAAAATCAAATTTTATTTTACATTCATTGTGCCCGTTGTACTTTGTAAAAGTGTATCACTCGGTGGTTTGTTTCTTTGCCTCTGGTTTATAATTTTAACAGCCTACATCATATTTCCCTTTTAAGCCTCTGACAACTGTAATGAAAATTTAAAAACTGAGCTACATACCTCCCAAGAAATGGCATCCGTGTACAGCAAATGTGCAAAAAACTTGCCCATATTTTGAATCTTGTAAGCTTCCACATTATGAATGGTTTTATAATTGAAGAAACTATTCTGAAATAGTGCAATGAACTTCTTTTCTAGCTGGCAGAGTTCCTGTGAAAGGAAAAATATAACAAAATGATCATTTATAAAGTATTGCCTAACAGATTTGCAAACATAAAGTTTGGAAAATAAGTTGAAAATAAAAACTGCAATAACAGTCTTAATTTCTATCCTCATGCTGAGACAACAACGAGTGTATGATCTATTTTATCTCTAAAGATGGTCATTTAGCAAGTGTGTAGTAACTGTGACAATGAATTTACAACAATGAGTAAACAACTGACCTTAGCAACAAGGGCATAGAACATCCCAGGTACTTTTAGTTTTTCACAGCAGTCTAGAATTACGCTGCACATCATAACCTTAAAAAAAAAAAAAACAGTGGTTCAGAGCAATGTTACTAATATTTACAGTGATATGGAAAAAACAAACTTAGCATTAGCTGCACATTTAGTTTTTTAATACCAATGAATTTGACATGTAACATTTATTGGATTAAAAACAGGCGAATTAAACAGCCAAAAATTGATAGTTCGAGCGAATGCAAATGTCTATCCACGCAGGTCGTCTCTCTCTCTCTCCTTCCTCTCTCTCTCTCTCCTTCCTCTCTCTTTCTCTCTCCTTACTCTCTCCTTCCTCTCTCTCTCTCTCCTTCCTCTCTCTCTCTCTCTCCTTCCTCTCTCTCTCCTTCCTCTCTCTTTCTCTCTCTCGCGCGCGCGATCGTTCTTTTTCCGCAATATTTATCAACCAGCGTTTACTGGGTTCGCTCTCCGTTACCCTTTTGCTGTCCCCAGGAAAACCCACAAGGCAGCAGGTTGCTATTTTCTTTTAAGGTAGCGACCCTTAGACGACCTGCTCTCTCGGGTTGATGAGCGTCATCTGCCCAGGTTACCTGTCTTTTTTATGGACAACTTGGTTTGCCTAGGGTCCAGTATTTTGTACGGTTTGCTCCGCTAGCCTTTGATTGTCCACAATCAAACTACAAGGCAGCAGTAGTTCCCTGCAAGCAGAAATGCACACTGGCTTCAGCCTCTGCTGGGCTTTCCAGTTCTATGCACATTTGGGTGGCCAGTTCACCCTCACGCCAGCCGCGCCTTCATGCGCATGCAAGTTTTCCCACCGTTGGGCCCACCTGTGCATCGTCCGCATGCGTGTTCGCTTTGCCCTGGTATCTGCCTCACCACCTCCGTCAGTTCTTACCGTGCTCACATTTGCCTCCAGGCTGTCCAAACTGTGGGCTTAACTCGGCCTCCACCCTGAGTTGGAGACCAGAGTTTCACCCTATGTGGGTCCACGTCTCCTTGCCGGATGCACTTCCCATCCTATATGTTTATTTGTTACAATTTTTTACAATCAACCTACAACAGTTTCTGTAAGCTCTTACTCTTACCTCTTGATCTGGTTTCCGCTTCAAATTCAATAACTTATATGCACACTGCTTTTCGTTCACACTGGCCTTGGTTATCGCCTTAATGTCTTGTGTAAATAATAGCAAGCGTGTCTCTGTTTTGATAAAAGCATGGATGAGTTCATATTTATAGGCAGTATTAACTCTAAGAAGATAAAAGTAGAGTAGAAAGAGATGGAATGATCAAATGGTTGAGAAAATGAGCATTTGAGTTACTGAATACACCATAGACATACCTCTCTGCCTTATTTGTGATTATTACTATGTATTTAAGGTAAAATCAGGAAGGAAAGGACGATTGTGTCACTCACTCGACACTTCAGTATATATTGTAGGTCAAAAATCAATTTATATAACACAAAAAGTGACCAGAAGATTTAAAGGAAATTGATAAATAGCATACTCACTGATCAATATAGTTACCATTGTTGCTAATAAATTCTCTCTCTTGCGATTCCGGCCTAGACTGATGAACCAACTTTTATCATGAATTTTACCGTGTTTTTAAGGGACTCCGTTCCTCCTTCCAAGCTCTGTGTTATGGGTCCATGTTTCTTTTCTAATACCTGCTATCAGTTGACAATCTTGCAGTACGTGCTCTGCCGTCATGTCCGTCTTTTTGCAGGGGCACAGGCTAGTTGTGCCAATTTTAAATTTGTTAAACATGTGGCGCGGAGCTTGTTGTGGCCCTAATAAATTCAATCCCATTAAAATAAAAATACTTGTTAGATATACTTGAGTATTTTATTTATGTTTTCTTAGCATTAAAGTTTTTTTTCTGTTTCTGAAATTAAGATGTATTTTACAATTGATGGTATCTTACCAGACATACACTGTACAGTAGTAACTAGATTTCATGTCATTAGCAAGATGAAAAATGACTTACTTTCCTTTTCCTCATCATCGCTTTCACTTTCTGACGATTCAGACGACTCCTCATCAGAGCTTTCATCAAAGCAAATGTCTGAACAGAGCAGAAAAGTTCAGAATGATAAAATATCTTCTAATTAAAATTTATAATGTTTTAACTGTGCTAGGGATGGTGCGTTGTCAACATGACATACATCAGGATCAGTCCAGATCTATGCCAATCTTACCTATTACATTTGGGGGCATTTCTATCTTTAAAAAAACACTAAAAATAAATAATACCCAAAAGTCCCACCAAGTTGTAGCATCGCTTGTTCTGAAGAAAACATCACACTTATTAAAGAAGTCACAAAGATTGGCTCAGTCCCGTAAATATTTCAACTGTGGTCCATGAGACAATCATATATTACCCAGATGAATGAATCCATGTATATACAAATGATGCAGTCTTCAGGGGAACTACTAATGCTGGATATGGAACCAAAATAGTATATCCAGACTGAAATATGTGAAGAACTGCAAAATGTGTGTGACAAGAATTGTTCTAACTTTGAGGCAGACATCATTGCCATTGAAACCTCAGTACACCATCTTGCAAAAATATTCCATCTCTGCTCAGAGAAAATCCAGCATACAGTAATTGTTACTGATGGCAACTCAGTGCTGCAGGCATTAGAAAATGCAAACCCTGACAGCATGCATGCCAGTCTCTAACAATATACATCAGTTCATTCATTAACTTCTGTGCCATCAAGTTTACCCAACAGTGAATACCAGGATAATGCAACATACAGAGAAACAAAAGAGCAGACACTTTATGAAAAGGCTGGGAAAAAGTTGACAAACTATAACATTACAGACCACTAAGCAGATAAGAAAAAAAACTGAGGAGCCTCTGAAAGAATATGCAAAACAAGTCATTTTTTAAAAACATGACCACCCCAAAAGATATGATAATTGCCTTATAAGACAAGAACAAATCATTAATTTCCCACTTACTACTCAGAAAGCACAAATGAATGCACATCTACATCTCATTTAATCAAAGATTGTCTTTCAGTATCACCTGTATGACTGCTGATAAAAATCTACCACACACTATCTCCTCCAACGTCATACACTCAAGTGACCAACACCATAAGCATCTATCCCCATGGACAGCTGAGATATCATAGTGGTTAGGGAATTTGATTCTTAGCTTAGATACATGGTCTAGGTCAATCCAACAGTGGAAGTGGCATTTTTCAGACTATAACGACAGGCCAACCCAGTCTCAATTTGGCATCAGAAAAGCACTAGGAAGTAAAGGCAGCTGACCCGATGTTGACCAAATCATATATCGTGTGCCGATGGTCAATGAAAAATACAGGCCTAACACTATTACCCAATATACCTTATGATACCTTATGAAAAAGGATGTCTATATTTTTTCTACTTACCTACCCCCTACCCAGAAGTTGAAACACTACACAAATGCACCACATCTCAAATAGTACTGTACATTTAGATATGACAGAGAAAGTGGGATAATTAATGACATACATGCAACATGCTCTGGGACCTAACATCATAAAAATTGCCCAGCTAAGATCGGAAACAGGTGAGCCAATAACAGATATAAACAAACAGCTCTAAAGATGAGTGGAACTCTATTCTAATCTTTCTTCGGTGGAGAAACCAGCAAACTCTGCCCTAGATCAGATCATACGAAACATCATGAACTAACGGAGCTGGACGCGAACCCACAGAATTGGGAACTTTCGAAGCAATCAACAAACTTTCAAATAGCAAGGTGTCTGGACTAGATAACATTCCTACAGAAATCCTCAAACATAACAAGGATGGTCTCTTGCTTACTATCAGAAGACCAAGGCCATAGTCCACCGATCTCAGCACTAGTCCCTGATAAAGAAAAAGTAGCAGGCGTTCAATATCCACCTCCGCCATAACCTCGAAGCTATCATATGTGATACCATCAAACTGTATACTGGCTTTCATGCCCTCATATAAGGAGACAATCAGTTGGAGTAACTTTGCGGAACAGACAATATGTTTTAACCCTTTCGCTTTGTATTATTTTGACCTCTGGACGCATTTATTTTGTGATTCAAATTTAACATTCAATGTCAATTAGTTTAAACCTTTATAACTCTAGTACTGTTTCTCTAAAGTATGACATATTATATATTAAATTATTGCTAATTGGATGTGGAATATATTAATATAATAATATTTACATCAGGTGATTTACGTTTGAGAAAATTATATTATTGTAGCATGACTATTTTGATTTTAAAAAAAAATCATTAAAAATATTTTTACTCTCGGGTTTGTATTACATCTTAATATTCATAGATGTTTCCAGAAGTAGCTGCTAAATGAAGATAATCCATGTGCAAACATATTCTATAAGTTTCATCTAACTAGGTGCAGTAGTTTTATAATATTCACTTTTTAGTGCGGACATGTCAATAAATGGAATGTGGAACAACCATTCTTTAGATGCAATTATTACATTAGACTTACAACTATCGATACTGCATTTCATAAACAATCAAATATCATTATTACCATCAATTAAATCTTCTTCATTACTATCACAAGTTATAATTTGATCTAACTCAAGATTACACTGTAAACATCGTCAGAATCATTAACGTTTAAAAAAATATGTCTTGACTTGAACACAATAATACACTGCTTTTCCTCTTTCAAATCTTTGTTAAATGGAGATAGTAATGTACCAACATATATGTACTTTCCGTTTCTGAAGATTTTTTTCCTCCATATTAGCCTACCTTATCGTGGTTGGAGGGTTTGTGTGCCTTTAGGATCCTTCAGGCTATGTCGGCGGAGTCTAACTCCTGGCAGGTCTAACCAAGCCGAACAGACTGAAGGTGAAAGGCCAGACCAAAAGGCGGGAGCAGGATGGGGCCTCATAAGGTGACAGTGCAGAACCCACTGGCGAGTGGTAAATGCTCTGGCTGCAACCAACCCATCCCCAGCTATGGGACAAATAGCACTTGTCCTCTCTCTCTTTGAGGAGGACATCCTTTTTCTTGTCTTGTCTTCTACGACACTTTCCCTAAGCATAAGGATTAAACTACAGTGTCCAAGGAGCACACCCTGCATAAAAGCCTGGGTTGGTGAGCCCGGCAACAGAAGGCTGAAGTCATCTAGAGTAGGACGACTCCAGACAAACCCTGGAAGACAGATCTCGTCAGCAGGGACTGCAACTGTCTAGAGAACAACCTCAAAAAGATGTCCTCAGAAACGGAATGTGTCAGCCATTATTGGCGGGAGGAATCGACACATACGAACAACTCAAATGGCCATGCGCAAATATTTATATAACTGTGGTGCCACCACCATGGGAAACAGCCAGGTGGTGGTGGGACCGAACCCCCTGCCTCGAAGGGTCCACCCTTAGCTACTGGCGGCCCTGTTGATTCTTGCAAAGCCAGGGAGGACAGGGTATTACTACTGGCAGCAAGGACAAACTTTCACCCTCACAATTATGCAATGGAATGCAGAAGGGGTAACCAACAAAAACGAGAGCTAGAGGAACGTCTGCAGCAGAAAAGATTGACATCTGCTGTATCCAAGAGACGCACCTTAACCCTGGGAAATAGATTCAGCATTAGAGGATTTGAAACCTTCCGTCAGGATAGAGAAAATAGACATAAGGGTGGAGTAGTAACACTAGTTCGTAATTCCATACTGGCAGTTGAACTTCACAGGTCCAATCAGATGAGCACAGAATTCATAGCTGTTCAACTCCTTATCAACAACACTAAGATGACACTATACAATATATACTCACCACCCTCCATTCAAACTGAGCTGGAAGCTATCAAAGTTCAAGATGACAACTTACTTATAGTAGGAGACTTCAACAGCCACTCACCAAGCTGGGGATATGACACGCTAGATCCTCGAGGTGAAAGCCTTGAGGAATGGCTGATCACCAACAGTCTCACCATTGTCAACCACCCAGATGATCCTCACACATGTTACTCACGACGGTGGCGCAAAACAAGCACCCCAGATCTGGCTTTTGCTACAGACGACATTCACAGGATAAACGAAAGGCAAGTCTGCGACCAGATTGGAGGTAGTGACCATAGACCAGTGAAACTCCTCATAAATAACATTAACAAGGAGGAACTTACAAACTCTGCCCCTAGTTGGAATTACAAAAAGGCAGACTGGAAGCTATTCCAAGAACTAGCAGACAAGTACTGTAAAGAAATTAATCAATCAGGAAAAGTGGACAGAGATGCACGTTCATTCAATAAAGCCATTTTAGATGCTGCAAAAAGGCTATACCCAGAGGGAGGAGAGAAAACTACAAGCCATATTGGACACCAGAGATGGAAGTTCTCCATAGCTCGCTTTGCAGTGCCAGAAATACGATGGAACTCGCACTAACGGACCAAAATGTAATGCAACACAATAGAGCAAGGGCCCTTTATGTTAGAGAAAGAAACCAGCAGTGTAGAAAATCCTGGAAAGAAAAGACAGCCTCTTTGAACATGGAAAAGATACTCAAAAGTTGTGGAGACTTACAAAAGCCCTGAATGATGACAACCCATCTAGAGGAAAACAGTTCTCCAGCAAGGAGAACAACTTCTCACAGGAAAGCGAGCAGCCACCCTGATGGCCCAGTGTTACAAGCAAGAAAGCTCATGCTCAATAAGTCAGGAGCAAGGGAAAGAAGTCAGAAGTGAGATAAATGCTACATTCAAAAAGCAACAAGTGAACCCTGTATGGAGGTAGACATCACACTGACTGAGCTGCAGAGAGCACTGAAAAGCTCAATCGTAAAAAGGCCCGGGACCAGATGGAGTATCAAACGACATGCTCAAACAAATAGGCCCAATAGCACAGAGTCTTCTACTCCAGATTTTTAACAATAGTTGGAGACAGGGAGAGTCCAGATATCTGGAAAATGCCACAATCCACCCAATTTTCAAAAGTGGAAAAGACAAAAGGATCCGCAGAGCTACAGACCTATAAGTTTGCTAAGTTGCACTGCAAAACTGCTGGAGAGAGTGATAACCACTAGACTCCAGTGGTTTTAGAATCCAACCATAAACTGGATCCAGCCCAGACATGCTACAGGCAGCATAGAAGCACTGATGACCAAGTGGCATACCTCGCACAGGACATAGAAAATGGCTTCCAAGAAAAGAAGAAAACCCTCACAGTGTTCTTCGACATGTCTAAGGCCTTCGACAAAGTCTGGAAAGATGGTTTGCTACTCAAGCTCTTACGCAGTGGAATACGGGGTAGAATGTACTATTGGATAAAAGACTTTCTTACCCATAGACAAGCATCTGTAAAATTGGATGGAGTGCACAGTCCCAGATTCAAATTAAGAGCAGGAGTCCCACAGGGCAGCGTATTGTCCCCATTGCTTTTCCTGGTATATATTAATGATCTGCCACAAACTCTGCCCAGACATGTATCACACTCTCTCCATGCTGATGATCTAGCTGTGTGGTACACCTCCGAGTTTCTGGGTCCTGCCATCCTTAAACTTCAGGCAAGCCTGAACAGCGTCATAATGTGGGCAAGTAAATGGGGTCTAGAAATAAACCGGAGCAAAACTATAGCAACGCTTTTCTCATTGTCAACAAAGGAAGAACACTTCAGACTGAAATTTAACGATGATATCGTCCCTTCCCCATACTCCAACCTTTTTGGGAGTTAAGCTGACAGTCGTCTGACATGGAAACATCACATAATGGAAACAAACAGAAAGGCTATGAGGAAACAAAGTGTGATGCGGAAGCTGGCTGGAACTACCTGGGAGCTGATATTCGAATCCTGAGTCAGGTGTACACTGGTGCAGTTAGACCGACCCTGGAATATGCATCATCGACATGGATATCAGCAGCCCATTCAAACAAATCGATACTGGAAAAAACACAAAACAGGTGTCTGCGTACTATTTTGGGAGCCATGAAATCTACACCAATTGTAGAAATGGAAAAGGCAGCCAACATCCAGCCCTTGGAAGACAGAAGAAGGAGAAAAGTGATTCTACAGACTGAAAGGATCAAAAGAATGCCTCACCATCCACTGCATGAAAAATGGCGGCTAGAACAAAGAACAGACTAAAGCGCACAAGTCTAAACCACAAAGCAAAAGAAATAGGAAAGTCATACTTGGAACTACTAAATCATAATTCTATACCTGAAGAATTACTTTTGATCACTGGGAACCAGACTCAGTAGCACTAAACTTCTCAACCTCCATCCCTAAATTATTAAGCAAAGATGCCGAGCCTAATCTAGTGAAAAAGCAATTACAATGGAACATCTCCATTACATGTTTCCAGAAGACAGCTGGATAAGAATTTACACAGATGGATCGGCAATGGAGGCAACCATGAATGGTGGAGCAGGAGTGTACATTAGGCACCCAGATGCTACCACTGTGTCTCTAGCGGCTCCTACTGGAAGAATATGTTCCAACTACAAAGCAGAACTCTTAGCCCTTCTGATGGCAGCACAGCACATGAATAAGCTGCAAGCACCTGCAGGCAAGATGGTATTTCTTACAGACTCACTGTCAGCTATACAAGCCCTGGAGGCTAAATCCACTGACAGCACAGTACAAAACTACAAAGAGAACTTGCTCAGCTTTCAGAAAAGGCAGAATTCACTTGCAGTGGATTCCATCTCACTGTGGCATTGCAGGCAATGAGAGTGCTGATGTCTTAGCTAAGGAGGGCAGTGCCAAAGAGCAAATTTACAACCCTTGTCTTTTCAAGAGGTCAAAACCCTCATACAGAGAAAATCTGCAGTAGACTGGAAGACAAACACTGGATATGATTATGGAAAAGACTCCCTCAAAGACCTAAGCAGAACAGACCAGGTCATTATATTTCGACTACGCACCGGACACTGCAGACTCAACAAACACTTATACAGACTAGGAATAAGTCAAACAGCTCTCTGCCAGTGTCAGCAGGCAGAACAGACACCAGAGCATATCCTGCAAGACTGTCCTCTTCTGTGTGAGCTGAGAAGCAACATGTGGCCACACCCAGTCGACCTGAAAACTAAGCTTTGGGAAACCTGACAGACCTGAAGCTGTCTGCCCAGTTTGTGGTCCACAGTAAATTAAGCGCATGACCAGAGATCGCTGAAGAAGAAGAAGAATGAAGATTTTTTTAACTTCAGTAAAGGGGTTGTGAAGATACATTCTTTTCCGTGAACAGACATCCAAAAGCCGATATATCAGTTTTGCGACATCATGAACATTACTCTGAACCAATATATCGGCTCTGCAGTCCCGTTGGGTTAATCTTATTATATATTTCTTGGTGTTGGGATGTGCTGTTCGCCTATACACAGGGTCAGTTTACATACGAAATTCACAATTTTTTCTGCCAAATTTTATCTTGAAAAGTTTAGATCAACTAAAGAAACGAGTTTCAAAATTGGATCAATATTAGATTTTAAATAAAATAAAATCGAATTTGTGATGCCTAACTACCTTTTATTTACCACATAGTGAAGATAGGTTGGTATACCAGTTAAAGGGATATAATCACTAAAATGACCACATAAGCATGGATTACGTCCCTAAATCAAAATACGTTATTAGCTATTCAACGTATGCTACATACACGCAAAAGCTATGTCAGCAATTTCAAGGCGGCATTAGATTAGTGTTGCCCGCGGACTGCAGTAAACTGCAATCTGCGCTGACACAGTTCCGGCCAGTCAACACGAGCGGACTTAAAGCGCGCCTGTAGTAAACGATATGCTGGAATTAATTTGAGATCTGTCTGCTTTAACCATGGTCAGTTATATGTGGCATGTCTAGAGTTGAAAGTGGAAACAATTTATATATGCTTGCAAATGACGGGAAAACAAGGAATGTTGTTTACTATCAGGCTCTCACTTAGAAAGAAATATAACTTACACAATAATTATGTAATTTTTGCTAATTAAAACAAAATAGTACCATTAAAACAATTTTTTAAATAATCTAAATTCCCGTTAGATACGTTTTCGAATCCGAGCAAGCGGTTAATTAGCTAGTACTTTATAAAGTCCTGGCTGGCTAACTGTGTCAAATGCCTTTGTCAGATCTACGAAAGTAATGAACAATGGCTTTCTCTGCTCTCTGCATTTCTCTTGCAGTTGTCGAAGAATAAATATCAAGTTAGTTGTTGACCGTCCAGCTCTGAATCCACATTGTGACTCTGGAAGAACACGCTCTGCCAGTTTCTGTAGCGTTTTGAAAGGACTAGTGCAAAGGCCTTGCCTGTAACACCTAAATGGGAGATACCTCTGTAGTTGTTGTGGTCCCCCTTGTTTTTGGCGTAGCCCCCTCGTCCAAATATGCAGCGTTAAATGAATCATTAAAGAGAACTTGTACACATGAAGGAAGGGGAAGTGTGAGGGAATGACTGTCAGAGAGACAGACTAATAACATTTTCTGTATGAGAAAAACTAAAGCCCTGACCTACTTGTGTATGGTTCCCACACACACAAGTAGGGACTTAATTTTAACATGGGTTCAACGTTAGTCATTGTCAAAGATCATTTATATATCCCAATAGAGAAAGGTCATATCCGGTGCCGGCAAGATGGCGGTTAAATTTCGCACCGTTACAATGATAATGTACTATGCTACATAAATACATGACTAAATCCAAGCTTAAAGTGTTTTCACGTGCTGACAAGCTGTATGGCTGAGGATAGAATCAGTCGCTGACGTGGAACAGGACTTCTGGCTGTGCTACAGAGTATTGTGCACTAGCGCCAGAACATGTCGTAGCAAAGACACAGTGTTCAGCGTTACCAACGGATATTGATACATCAAAAGGTATGGTCGTGTCTGTCTTAGGTACACGTAGAAGAGGGCAAGAAAGAAAAGCGAGCAGGAGCTAGAAAGAGACAACCAAAATGTGATAGATTGGGTCACCACCATGTTCGAGTACTGTACTGGAATTGCGCCGGCGTCAGACAAAAGCGTCCCATCTTGAACAAACTTCTTTACGGTGCGGACGTTGTTGCATTACAGGAGACCAGCTTGGGTACTGGTACAATCCAAGCCCCTGGATTTCATGTATTCTACAACAGAAAACATCTTGGACAGGCTATCTTTGTACGCAATAACTTGCATGCGTCTGAAGTAGATGTATCAGGATGGAATTGCAATAATTTGCAAATACATGCTGTTAGAATACAGGCATCAACGTCCCTTGTTATTGTCAATGTATATGCATGTAACGGAAGGGTTGATGCCTCCAGGTGGCAAGGAATATTGAAACAGGATGAAAGTAATATCCTTTTTGTGGTGATTTCAATGCCAGAGGACAACAGTGGAGTAATATCATTACCAATCGACAGGGAAAGGAATTGGAGGATACATTGGTCACAATAGAATTGGTGTGCCTTAATACAGATCAAGCAACCAGGATGGCTAAATAACTGGGTGAATCAGATGGGGCAATCAACCTGGCACTGGTTTCGTCCGCCCTTGCTCCTTACTGTAGATGGGATGTCTTAGGTTACCATAGTAGTGATCACTGCCCATGCGTTGTCTTAATCGAGAGGCGCTGATCGAGCAGAAGTCGAATTACGTTGAAAGCGTTCACGTATGACAATGCAGCTCGAGACACGATTGGTAAAATTCGACATGCCAGGTATCTCATCAGGTGCGGAAGAATATAACACAGCCCCTGTGGTGGAATGGGAAGATTGAAACCATTTGGCATACCAAAAGAGCGGTTAATGCATGGCAAAAGGCAAGCTGAACAGCCGCAGCTTTGCCTGAGCATATCTTGGCGTTGAAAGTGGACATGGATGAGAAAATGACACTTTTTAAGATTTGTGCTAACCAAGCAAAGTCAGCTAGGTGGGAAGAATTTTGTGCACAAATGTTTTCCGATGGCTCCCTCTAGAAATTTTGGCGGTTTCACCAGGCCATGAACGGCGTGCCACACAGACGTATCATACCAGATTTTCAAGATCACGATCTGGTGTGGCGAAAAACTGATGAAGCTAAAGGAATGGCCTTTCTGGATCATTCTATTCAACAGATGAATCGAAATGATAGGGAAGCAAGACTCAATACCATTTCGCTTTTATCGGAGCAATGTGTAGACACGGAGTGGAATGACGATCTTGAATTCACGAGTGATGAAATATGTGCAATGCTTAAGAGATTACACAATACTGCACCAAGCCCCGATGGTATCCAATACAGTGACATAAGCAGGATACTGGATGAAGACATGAATGCGCTTAGTAAAGAATTCAACACTAGTTTAAAAATGGCGAGATCAGGGAGGAATGGATACACAGTTATTTAATACCATTGGCAAAACCTAACAAAAATCACAAACACATTAGTGGTTTTAGAATAATTGCAATGCAGAACACAGTGGGCAAGCTTCTGGAAAAGTTAGTGGCATGCAGGCTTGATCGGGATTTGGAGGAACGCCACATGTTTCCTTCCCCCCTTGGCAGATACAGGCGGAATAAAGAAACTTATAATACATCGATCTTTTCCTATGACGTCTTTGAAGGTTTCCAGTCTGGTTTGGAGACTTGTGCTGTTGTACTAGATCTTGAGGATGCCTACAACAAAGTTCCAATCACATACCTTATACACATGCTCACTCTACTCAACATCGATACGCTGCTCATAAGATGGATTGCAAGGGCCCTGTTCGAGAGAAAAGTGGCACTCAGGTGTGGTAATTGGTACTCTGTGCTGACAAAAGTTTCACCGGCATACCCCAGGGGTCCCCACTATCTCCAGTACTATTCAATGTATTCACTATAATGATTACTCTCTCTCTCGTGATCCCGACCATAATGATTACGAAGCAGCAATTATCTGGCAGGGGACGAACACTGTCATTTGCAGATGACATCATGGTGTACAGACAGGGGAGAAACAGGGATGAAATTGCTAATAAACTCCAGGAAGAACTGAACCGCATAATGGCCTGGTGTGATGTTTCTGGGGCAACGATAAACCATATCAAAGCTGTGCTATCATGGTTCTCCCTAAATAATCACATTGTGAAGTCTGATACACCACATGTCACTTTAGATGGACATACACTCACCCGAACAGCATCTATGAGTTATTTGGGTGTAAAATTTGATCGGAGTCTATGCTTTAGGGACCATATCGAACAAGTTATTGCCAAGGCTCGCAACGCCCTATCTGCACTGAGAATCATGGCGTCTGCTAACATTGAGCAATGCCTTCTTGTGCTCTTGTACGAAGGCATTGTTCTGTCATGTATAGAATATGCATGCGCTCTCCTAACAATTAGTCCTACGCAAACAGTGAGACAGGAAAGAATTCAGAATGAGGATATGCGCATCATTCTGGGATGCACCAAAGATACACCAGGAGTGTCAATGCGATTTCTTCTTGACCTCCCAACTATTGCTAACAGAATTGCAACTTGGAGGGTTCGATCATATCTAAGAATCAATGCAAACAAGGAACATCCTCTCCATGAAGAACTCATTAAGGAGAAAGGTGTAGACTCAAGAGAGGCAGATCATGGCTGAGTCAGACGGAAGATAATCTTAGGAAAATATGTGATCCTTCCAGAATTGAAACAGGAGAGGATGGATTGCTGTGGCAACCTCAATTTCAGACTGCTTTCACCGTTATTACATCTATTAAGAAAAACTGCGAACAAAATTATCACTGATTAACGTGGAGGTGGAGACCCTCTTGAATGACATCATCAACGATACAGATGTGGTTATTTACACCGATGGTTCAGTCATTCGCTAACAATGCTGTGCGTGGGCTTTTTCAGCATGCTCAGGAGGAAAAATAATAAGAGGCCAGTAGGACCTACGCAACAACCACCAGTAGTTTGACAATGGAGGTTCGAGCGGTTACGGATGCGGTGAAATGGTTGGCATCTCACAACTACTCTCGTGTTTTCATACTCAGTGACTCCATGAGCATGATTCGTAAAGTCGAATCAGGAATAGTGAGACGCAACTGGGTGGAGGTACTGGTACAGACAATGATCAGAGAAATCACTTTTATTTTTGTCCCTGGGCACGCAGGAGTTAGGGTAATGAACGAGCTGATAGATTGGCTGGCTTGGCTACAATATCAGAGGGAGCTGCCATGGATCGAAATGACATTCTTCACGCATTGAGAGTCTTTCCGAAAAAAGAAGTTTCAGACCTGTGAATCCCACTCGCTGACCAGATTGTGAGAGACTTCTTACGACATGTGTGGCAGGAAACAGTGGTTCTATTCTGACACCCCAAATTTGGGCCCTGGTAATCACTTGGGCATTTAACACAATAACACATGCTTTCCGCTTTCAAATCTTTGTTAAAAGGAGGTAGAAACGTACCTTCTTCTTCTTCTTTGCGTTAGCTTATTTACGACCAATTTTAATCACTATTTGTGATGTTTGATCTATGCCAAGAACGTGTATACGTTGCACATTGGTTTGGTAGGCCCCTAAACGCATACTTCTACACGTTAGGACACATGCATCCGATTTCAGCCAAACCTCCTTAGTCGCCTCTACGACATGCGTGGCAGGTAACAGTGGTCCTATTCTTTACACCCCAAATTTGGGCCCGTAACCACTGGGCGGAAACGTACCTTTATATAAGTACTTTCCGCTTCCTGAAATTTTTTTAACTTCAGTAACGTGATTGTGAAGCAACATTTGTTTTGTCAACAGACATCTAAAAGCCGATATATTGGTTTAGCGATATCTTGAACATTAGTTAAACTCTGAACGAGTCCAATTGCCCCCCTTAACAATGAAAATGCCCCAGTGGGGCATGGGCCCACATTGGTAAATACGGGTCTAAACCAATGAACTAGCGTTATTGGCCAGGTCATGCACTCTGCAATAACTGGATTCAGAGGCAAAGACATCAGCCTGCTTCATTGTACAGAGCAAAGTATCATCTTCCAACTTAGAACAAGACATATTGAGCTGAACTCCAACCTAAACAAATTCACCTTTCACCTACAACATTGCAGAAACTACATGTACTCAATGACAGTACAATACATTTAGTTGGAGTGTCCTGGACAATCCAGCATGTCCATCTATCCAAAACACCATTATGAGTCTATCTCAGTTACAGAAAATATTCACTATAGACAAGCATTAGATGCATAAGCATGAAACATTTACAGTTCTGGTAAGAAGTATAAATAAATCGGCTGGATGAAACACAACGGGGAGACTTGAGACTGAAGCTAACTAAATTGGAACCTAGCATAAAATCTCTTTGCAGTATGCATCAATCGCAAGGATCTCACTAAACGTAAGTAATAAATAATTATTAATAACTAAATTATAGAAAAATCTGGTGTCCTTAAAATTATTTCGTTTCTCCATTATATGTTGAGAAAATTTACTTACTGTGTTACCTCAACAATTGCCTAGTTATTTCTTCCTAAAACCTATCATTTAAGTTTCTTGAGTGATCAATTCAATTTTTTGAAACTAAAAATGTTGTAAATGTTACATAGGGGGAGTGGGAGAGACGCAAACAAATTTTTTAAAGGCTTTGATGGGGCATGGCACAACAAAAAAGGTTGGGAAACACTGGTTTAGACCTCCTTGTGAATTATCTTTTAGAATCTGCTTAACAATTTGATAGTTAACAACTCTGTACAATTGTGTCCTGAGTAATCCTTTTATTTTGTCAGTCTGCTCTTTCATTTACTGCAGTACTTGTGTGACCTGAAATTGACTGTAGGGTTGCAAAGATGGCACAGGAGGAAAGCAAATTGTGGATAACATATGCCATGGATTGTAGTCACTTATTTTAATTTCGTTAGTTTCTTCCACGCCCGAGTGGTTACCGGGCCCAAATTTGAGGTGTAAAGAATAGTTACCGGCCACGCATGTCGCAAGAAGCAACTAAGGAGGTTTGGCTGAAATCAGATGCACGTGTCCTAAATGTGTAGAAGTCTATGTGTTTAGGGACCTACCAAACCAATGTGCAATGTATACAAGTTCTTGGCAAAGATCAAACATATCACAAAGAGTGATTAAAATTGATCGTAAAGAATGAACGCAAAGATGAAGTTTCTTCCAAAACTGACAGAACAAAATTTGAATCAGTGTCACTATTATATCTGTGATAGCAAGCAGTCTCTCCAATTTACAACTGCTAGTGAACGAGTACAATGGCAATCCTAACGGCTATTTATTCCACATCATAGTTGGAACAGATATTCTTAAACGGTCCAATATCAACATAGAAGTTACCATCTGGTTATCTCATGTGCATGCCACAGTCAACTATTCCCATTCCACTTTTAAAAAAAGAACACAACCATTATTATGGTTTATAAAATGATATGATGTAACAAATGTTTTAAAATATTTAACAGTCAAGATCGCGGCAAGCTGGTTGTGAATTTTCTGCTCGACTCTAACCGAAGTCGATTTTCAGTTTTCTTTGGATGAAATTTGTGTATTCTAGCCTGAATATGATAGACTAGTGCACCGTGTGACCCATCTAGGGAATTCTGAAGCCACTGGGTCAGGCCTAGCAAGCCGACAGTGGTATAATCTAATTTGTGATCGTAGAATTATGAAGAGATTTCAAAAACCGGTAAGCAGGGACACAGGGAGGAACCAAGAAATAGCGCCAAGATATGAACTATTAATATCTGTGGATCATGAGGAAAATTTCAAGACATCGTAGAACAAATGAAAAAACGAAAAATAGCAATATTAGGACTAGTAGGCAGATGCACCAAGAGACAAGGCTGCAAAAAGTTACATCTAGACGGCACATACTCAGGAGTAGACAATAACGGAAGAGCTAAACATGGCATGGAATCATCATAGATCCAGACAAAGCCAAGTCAATTCTACACATAGATTATACCTCAGAAATAATTATTACAATCACAATTCAGGACAATGGGGTAGACATGACCTACATCCAAATATACACGCCCTGCAACGCCGCTAACAATGCGGAGGAATGCGATGAATTTTATGACGGCATCAGAGATACTATAAATAGAATCAAAACAAGGGGAGACTGACTACTTTCTATTGGGTGATTTTAATGCACATTTAGGTTCTGATAGGACAGGAGTTGAAGCATATCTAGGACAGTTTGGGGACATCACTAACAGAGAATCGAAAATGACACAAGACTCCTGGAATTGTGCAATCAACATGACCTAATTATTACCAGCACACAATTTCAACATCTGCAATCACACTTTTATACCTGGTACAAATAGAACAACTTAGACTGCAAGAGCCAAATAGATTTTATACTAGTCAAAAGATCAAAAAGAAGGTCAGTGATAGACGCTAGGGATATACCAAATTTATGCATAGACACGGACCACCAAGCGGTAGTTACGACTATCAGAACACACAAGAAGAGTACCAGAGGGCAACACATGACTACAAAAGAAATAATCAAAATCAATAAATTAACAGATGTCAACACACAAGTCATATCTTCAAAGAGTCACAGATAATTTTACTAAATTAACTATAGAAAACAAGTCAGTAGAAGAAGAATGGACAGTATTTAAGAGAACTTTATTAGAAGCAGCCAAAGAAACATGTGGAACAGTAAAATACAGAGGTACAAGACCAAAAATCACAACTTGGTGGAATGACGAAGTAAAACTAGCAGTATTTTCTTTCTTTCGTCATTCGCTTTTTGTCGCTAGGCGTAGCAGGTTTAACTGATGATCGGTTTACGAGATAATGCAAGCTCGGTCGCTTGATATGGTGTGGTATTGTAGAGTTTTAAGATGTCTGTAACTCCATCAACCCATCTTTTTCTAGGTCTGCCCCTTCCTCTTGATTCCATTTTCAGGTTGCACGCTCTTGCAACTGGTGTATTCGGGTTCATTCTGACCATGTGGCCAAACCATTTGAGTCTCTGTTTTTCAATAAATCTAATAGCAGGTGTTGTTCTGACTATTGTTCTAATTTCCTCATTTCTTATATGGTCTCTTCTTGTTTTACTTACTGCTTTCCTCAAGCATCTCATTTTGCATGTGGTAATTTTTCTTTCTTGTTCTTTAGGCAGTACCCATGTTTGGCACTGGTAGCATGGTATTGGTATGATGATTGCATTTATAATCTGTCTTTTAAAATCTACTGGAATTGCTGGATGTTTCAAGATTGGGTTGAGTTGGTGTGTAATGTTGTTGGCTTGCTGGATTCTAGTTTCAATCTCTGTCCAGTCTACTATCAGATGTAAAGATTCTTACAAGGTATTTGAATTATCTGACCTGCCTTAGCGTTTGGTCATTTTTTTATATTTTGTTTTTTTATATTCTCTATTTATAGTCATGACTGATGTATTTGAATGTTGATCTTCATGTTGCATTTCAGACAGCTGTCGTTGAGTAAGTTTATGTGTTCTTGAAGATGTAAAACTAGCAGGAAAGGAGAAAAACAGATACAACACATGGGCAAAAACAAACATCAAAATGACCTCACTGAGTATAGAACAGCTAGAAAACAAGCCAAGGAGATTATACAGAAGTCTAAAATACAAGCATGGAATATTATGGCGAAACATTAACTTCAGATTAAAAAAATTCAACAAGGAAAATTAAAGCCATGCGGGAAAGACAAGAACAATATTACCCACCTGAAATTATTAATGATGAAAATGGCCATGCTCCTAATGATCCAAAAATTATAATGAACAGATGGCGACAATACTTTAATGAACTTCTCAACCTACAACAAGAAGACCAAATGAACACTCATGAACACACAGTAAACGTAACTTCAGAAGTAGAACCAAATATAACACTATCAGAGATTAGAAATGCTGTAAACATGGCTCCATCTAACAAAACACCAGGCCCAGACAATATCCCTGCCGACCTAATCAAAGCAACTAAAGAGGTAGGAATCAGCTGGCTCCACAGACTATTCAACCAAGTCTGGATCACACACAAAACACCAGAAGATTAAAGAAATGCAACAATAGTTCCCATGAGATACAACAAAATACAACATGAGAATAAACATTGACAAAATCGAAGTAATGACATTCGTCAGAGGAAATTGCTACCAATATCTCCATTGACAATCGCCCATTAAAACAAGTAAAAGACTTCACATACCTGGGGAGCATTTTTTTTAGCAAACGGAAGAATAACTAATGAAATTCAACACAGACACAACAAAGCAAGTCAAATGATAGGACAAATGGCGCCAATTTTAAAATGCAAACATGTCACCATGAACTCAAAAAGATTAGCACAAGGAGTTTTTTCAAGAACCCCAGAGGAAGCAGAGCAATGTTCAACAGAGTCTTTCTCCCCACATTATGGTAAGTGCCAAACCTGGACACTGACAACAAATAATAGAAGAAAACTAGATACACGACAGAGATGAAGTGTCTATGCAGAATGCTGGGGGTAACAAGAAGAGATCGGTTGAGAGATGAAGACATCAGGAAAAAGTGGGTACAACATCAGTACTAAACTTCATCAAGAAACAACAAATTAAATGGTTCGGCCACATAAGCAGGTTACCAACAGACAGTGCACCCCAAAGAGCAATGCTGCTCCGATACAATGGGTACAAAGCAAAAGGTCGGCCACACAAAGATGGACCTCAAAGATAACAGAGGCGACGAAAGACACTATCTACAAAGCGCACACAAAGGCCCGTTTTATAAATCTCTACTTGATCTGACGCTGTGAGGCAAACAGGATTGGAGAAAAGAAAAATTTTAAAATGTCAGTCTTAGCTAAATATAGTAAGTACATACTGCTTTTCCAAGTCATATACTCTTCTTCGTTTTCTTCAAAATCCGAATCTTCCTTGAAAACATCTGAAAATATACAGATGAGAAGACATTTAGCATATGTTAAATTACAAATATAATAATCAAGACACAACAAAATAATGAAGAATATAAACACTTCATGAATAATGCACACGCCTGGGATTGGAAGACAGGAAACAAAATTATTATTTTTAATAACATATTTTTTACTACTATTCTGCAATTAGCTAACAGGAATAGTAAAGTTACAATGGAAGGTTAAAGCTTATGAAATTTTTTATATGCAAATAAAAATGATTAAAGGAAGATATAAAAAAAACATACGAGTTTTATCTTCTTCAATGGTATCCTCCAACTGTAATACATGGTTGAACTCTTTAATTCCTACAAGATCAAGATCGCTTAGTACTGCAGGGTGATCCTATTAAGATGAATACAGAAATTAGTAGATGAATGAATTACTAATAAATGATTGCATAAGATAAATGTATAACAGTTTGGGTTGTATATTCAATAGACAACATTGAATACATAAAGAAAATATTTCAAGCGAAGACATCTAAATTTATGATTAAATGACAAAATGAATAAATCTTAGGAGATTCCCAGCCCTCAAAAATTGTTAATAGTGGTGTCATCTGAATTTAAACCACATAGTTATACCAATGATGGTTTATAAACATGATCTGGGATTTAAAATAAATTTTTAGTTATGCAAATTAGGTTCCTTCTTCGTTTAACTTCTGCAATGCGACTACTCCGGCATGTGTCATAAACAGGGCGGTGCACTTGAAGTCTTTACCAGTCCCCCATATTTGTTTTGTTGGGTTGTTTCTGCTGGCCAGATTTCCATTCTCACACTGCTCAGGTTGGGGCAGTCTTGCAGGATGTGCTTTACCAGATTTTGTTGAGCATGGTAAAAGTTTGAATCTCCATCTGGGGACTCCTTTGGTGCAGGCAGCCTAGTCCCTGAGACCTATTCTATGGAGGTGTGCTCTGAGACTGCAGCGTTCCGTTCCAAGTCTGAAGACTGGTCTGATCTTTTCTGTTGAGTGTATTTATACTGTGGTGCTCTGGGTTGTATACTCTGTTACTCTGCTCTAAAGTTGGTGCATGTTTCTCTTGATGCCAGAGTGTGTTTTAGTGTTTCCTTGGAGGTGTGTAATATAGATTTCGCTGCCTCCCTTCCTGATAACATCTGTAACTGAGCCATCTGTGAACATGCATGTCCATGTGCTGGTGGGATATTGCTCTTGTAGCATTAGGAGTGACCTGACTCTTTGATCTACCTCTGTTTGTATTTTTTTAAGATTATTCCTGGGACTTCTAGGTGTATTTGGGCCATGTTTTGGCAGCACGTCCATGGCTCTGGTGTTATGGTTTACCACATTCCTAAGTCAGTTTATAAATGTTGCATGTAGAATTATGTAGCCAGATGGTTGGGACTTTTTCTTGCAAGTCTATTTTTTTGTTTTGGAATTGTGTGTAGAGGGTGTTCTTTTAGTCGTTTTAGTTTTTCAAACTAGGTGTTTTACACTTTTCTGCAGAGCTCTAGAGGCTCGATGTCTGCAGTTTTTTCTATTTCTATGATAGGACTGCTTTTCATTGTTCCCAGAGTTATTCTTAGGCCTATGTTTTGCACTTGGTCTAGTTTCTGTGTGTTTGTTTTGGCTACTGTTGTCCAAGAGCTGGAGTCATATTCCATAATAGGCCTGACTACTCTAGTGTAGACCTGTTTTAATATTTTTGAGTTTAAGCCCCAGGACGTGCAAGCTAGTTTCTTCAACACAGAAAGTCTTTGTATGGCTTTTCTTTGAATCTTTTCTATGTTTGGCCTCCAGGTAAGTCCTGTCAAGGGTAATTCCAAGGTAGGTGGGTGTATATGTTTGGGATATTGTTTGGTTTTTAAATCTGTGAATACTTTTTCCTTGTGTGGGAGAGGGAAAAAAAGTTTTTATATGGTTAATTTTGAGGCCCCAGTTTTCTGTCCAGTTCACTTTTTGTAGTAGATGTGATTTTTTTTGGGTGTGTCCTGCAGACTACAAAGTGTCTGCATGTAGGCTGTTTGAGACTTCTGGGTGCAGCATTTGGTGATGTCATTTATGGATATTAGGAAGTGTTTGTGCTATTACACTGCCCTGTGGAACTCTATTTTTTGCATCATGCTGAGGTGGTTGTCTATTTTTACTCTTGCTGGTCAATGGGAGAGGAGGTTTCTGATCCAGGATAACATGTTGTGGGAGAATCCTGTTTGTAGGACTTTCAGCATTAGGCCCTTGTGCCATACTGTGTTGAATGCCCGGGACAGGTCAAAGAATATGGCTGTTACTTTCTTTCCTGGAAGGCATTTTCGATGTCCTGTGTGAGGTAAGCCAGTTGGTCATCTGTGCTTCTGTTTTGTCTGTATCCGTTCTGGGCAGTGTTGAGCAATGAATTAGTTTCAAGGTAACATGTCAGTCTCTTGTTTACTAATATCTCCATCAATTTCCCTATACAACTGAGAAGACTGATAGCTCTTTGGGTCATTTTTGTCCTTGCCTGGTTTCAAGAAGAGGTAGATGTGTGCCTCCTTCCAGGTTGATGAAACTTGACCTGTTTTCCAGTTCTGATAAAAAATGCAGAGGAGAAACCTTTCTCCAAGAGGACTAAGGTGTTTAAGGAATTGATTAGTGATTACACCTGCTCCGGGTGCCTTTTTTTGTCTTTTAGCTTTTTTATTTGGTCTTCTAGCTCATGCAGGGTAAACATAGCTGACATGCATTTTGTTTGAATTTTGGAGCTTAGACTATTCAGAAGTTGCTATGACTGGTTTTTAACTTGTTTTTCTCTCCTGCTGAATTTGAACTTGGCTTTCTGATTTGTAGTTCTGGCTAATAGGCCTGCTGCTGCCCTGCCAGTGACAAATCCTGTGTTTGTGTGTAGTATGGTTTTGGTCCTTAATGTCCTATCACCATTTCGAGTTTTTGTTTGTGAGGTTCCAGTTCTTTAGTGTAAACATTAGGTTCCAATATGGCAGCTGTTACTAAAAATAGATATATATATTTTTTTCAAACAAGATAACTCGGTAACTAATTCAATGTTCAATGAAAGTCTTCATTCTTAGCTCAAGTATTCATAAGTCTATTTGAGATTGCATGTTAGAGTTAGTGGATTTCATTGGAAACATTAAAAAAAATTAAAAGGTTGTACCCCATATGAAAGTGGTTAATAATTGCTTTCATAAAATCTTTTAAGAGAAAAAACAAACCAGGTTATTATTATTGTATTGAATTCATTCTAACAAACGTTCTACATTGTTTATCTAAAAATATCTTTCAAACATCGGAGCCAAATAAATTTATTCAAATATTTGTTTTTTGTCTTTTCGCTGAGGCATTTTTGCATCAGTTGTTCATTAGCTATCTTCAAACACAGGTATAATGAATTTAATCACTGCATCTAAAAGGCCATTTTTATAATGCTTATAGCTATTGAGATCTGACTGAAACTTAAAATGTGGTGGACAGAAGTGATGCAAAGATTTTTTCCCCTATAACCCAACATGATGAAGCACGGCCGTATTACTATCAATAATATTCTCTGACACACTGTCTTTATCACCGAAATATTTATTGCCGTGGTAACTGCATTTAATTGATCTATAAGATGTCTGTTTGTTTCCCATTTTACTTATAATCTAATAAGAATCACCAGCTACTAGATTATACATTTCAAACTATGAATCAACACTGTTTGATAGCAATGACAAAATAAAGTATCAACTGATGGTGTACTAATGATGTTTACAAAAATCAGTTTGAATATTTTAATAATGTCCCTATGTCTATTATTTTGTCTTTCTAAACTTCAAACTTAATTATAAATTCACTTTTTAAATCCTAAATGTATAGATGAGGTGTGTAGACACGCTGTAACCAAGTGTAAACAATGGTTGCTAAGGAAAATTGAGTGAAGGGTGACCACATAAACATGCACATACATAATGAAAACCAAAAGGCTTAAAAATGTTCAACAACTATGTAAAGTAGTATAGTAGTCTAATGCATTTATCTAAAAGTGTAATATTTCTTTGCTGGGATATATAGAAGTAATGTCCTGGGGGTGTTATTATACAGTAGTGAATGATGGAAAATGACTCAAAACATCATACACAATTTGGGAGACATATCAGAATAAATGTTTAAGAAGAATCCTGCAAATTTTCCGGCCAAATACCATAACAAATGAGGAGCTTTTGAAAAAAAAACAGACTGTGAATCTTTGGAGAGCATCATTAAAAGATGAAGATGGAGGTAGATTGGACATGTATGTCATATGTCAGTGGGGACATTGGCTAGGACAGCTCTCATAAGAAGAGAAGGCCTGGATGTCAAAGAAAACATGGAGTAGAACTGGAGAACATGATGAAGAATTGTGGCCTGATGTGGGAAACGATTGGTAGAAAGGCAGCAGAACAGCAACAGTGGAATTCTCTTGTGAAAGCCTTATGTGTCAATCAGGTAGATGAGATGAATGCTGAAATGTGTCTTGCTGTATGGCTCGGAAACATGGTGAGTCACCAAGTTAAAAACAAATAAGATCCAGAATTATGTCAATGTTTATGACCAATGTGCAACATATACACGTTTTTGGCAAAGTGCAAAACATATCACAAAGAGTAAGAGACTGGCAAAGACAGACCTGGGGATAAGAACAGGACATGAACCCATGATGATACAGTTTAAGAGAAAATGGTGATAGGTTAGGCAAACCCTGCAGTAGACACAGGCGAGTGTCAGAGACAAGTACCTAGACAAGAGTGCAACTTGCAAGGAAAACGAAACTTCCCAAACAGACTGAGACTTCCAGAGTAACTAAATGATGCTGGACTATCCTGGTAAGTCATACAGATAACAGTATGGTATATTCTATGGCCTCAATAGAAAAAAGAGACGAACAGTTTTAAAACACTTTTTGAGGCCCCAAACTCCAAGAGGGGTAAAGTGAAATAAGTAAGTACATGAGATAAATGCATGACTAACAGATGAATGTAAATATTAATAATAATAATAATTCCTCTCGTTCCGTTATACATTACATAGGGCCTGCAAGTAATTTCTCCATACCGCTCTATCCTGGGCAACTTGCTCAATCTCCTCCATGGAACTGAGACCGATATTTCTTGTCTCTCTAAGCAAAGTTCATTTCAGGGTCTCCTTAGGTCGACTTCTCTTTCTTGAACCCTTTGCATCCCACTTCAATGCCTGCTTTGATATTCGTTGAGCATTTCTCCTCAAGGTGTGTCCAACATATCTCCATCTTCTCTTTCTTATAATAGTTGTCACTAGTGGTTGACCAGACATTTCTCTGATTTCATCACTTCTCCTGAATTCGTTCCATTTTATATTCATTATTTTTTCGCAGACATCTATTTTCAAATGCATTCAACTTGCTTTCTATATCTTTAGTCATTTTCCAACTCTCGCTGGCATATGTTAGGATTGATACATTTGAATTGAAAATTCATAATTTAGTTTTAATACTATATAACTTGCAGTTCCATATTTTATTTAGACTTTTGAAAGCTGATGTTGCTTTGTATATTTGTATCATAATTTCTTTTTAACATTTCCTGTGCAATCAAAATTGCTACCTAAATAGGTGAACTGCTCTGTTATTTTCATCATTTTAGATTCCAGGGTGATATCTGTGTTACTTGCCATTGGTGTCTTCATTATATTTTTTTTCTCATAGCTTATCTGCAGTCCAACTTTTGATGCTATAGATGACAAGTTGTCTGTTTTTTTTTGCAAATTTTTCTTGGTTGTTTCTACTTAACAAGGCAATATCATCTGCAAAATTCAAATCTTCAAGTTGACTATTTTCTACCCAATTGATGCCAGTTTCACCCCTGCAACATTTTCACATCACCCAGTCAATGGCCACTCCAAACAATAGCGGAGATAAAATACAGCCTTGCTTTACTACCGGTTTCAACCATAAAAAAGTCGCTGTGTCCACCACAATATTAATAGTTTCATGATTATTACAAACAGGATAAAACAAATGTTTCCATGGCATAGAATTAAAACTGACATAAGTCTCTAAGATATGATGTTACAGGAGTCTCTAAGATATGTTACAGGAGCACAGCTGGTAGAGAATAAACTTCAAATGAAGCTCACTTTAGAATGCCAAAGAGATGCTTACAAAGCACAATAACAATAGTGTCATCCCACCTAAGCAACATACCTTAAATTCATCTGTGCGATTTTCAACCATAGCCTTCACCATTTTTTGAACTCTTGTCTCAATTTGACCTTTATGGAGGATTTTGCGAAGATCTTCAAATATGGCTGTAAAGGAGATGTTAAAATTGAACTAAAGGCATAGTAACTTTTATATAGACAATAGGGAAGATTGCAACAAAAATATGTATCAAATATAACCATGATGTCAATAAAATAAAAATAAAAAAAATAAAATATTATAAGCATGTAAAACATGTAAAAAAAAAAGTAAAGAACAACCTGTATTCGTAACATTTGGTGGTATATTGTGAAACACAAGTTAGACCAGTATTTATCTTTGATGTGGGGGTTTCAATGGCAAAGTTGTTGCCTGAAATACTGAAAGTTGTGGGTTCAAATCCAGACCGAGACACACACAATTTTTCAAGAGATGAGTTATGGAATTTGTGCTTTGTGCAATACTTTCGGCAGATGGCATGTTATACCTGACAAAAGGGGCAGAGCCACATAGGGAAACCCGATGCAATGAAGTCAATCCTTCACCGTTGTACCTTTTCTTTTCAAGCAGTAAATAATGGGTGATGTGCTCAACACCATGGATGTCACCTTTATTTCCCAGTGTTTCTCAGGTCCATAACTGAGCCTGGGTTGAGTCTGAAAAACTCCACTCTAACTGAGAATTTCATCCTGTGACCATCTGGTCTAAGAAGCAAGTGCGATAGCCAGTACGCTATTGTTGATCTCTAAAAACTTATGCACTAAAGAAAAAAAATATCAAAACATTGTACAGTAGTTGTATAAAGCTTGTTTTTGTGTTTTGTTAAACTACCCTACATAGTGTTTTTGATATTTGGCATTTAGTTTTATACAATACAACATTTTTCAATATATAATATGTACAATATAGGAGTGCTATTGAATAATTCACAGGAACAAAATGGGCGCTCATTCAAAAAAGGTTGGGAACCTATGGTTTAGATAGCAGGGTATCTCTCTCTCTCTCATGATCATTCTTCATGGCCAATTTTATCATTATTTTTGTGATATATAATTAGTCCTTTGACAAGAACGCTTGATCTAAGTTGAATGATTATGCGCCCATGGTGACTAGGGCCCGGATCTGCCCACCCTTATGCACCCATGGTGACTATGTCCACCCGCCCACCTGGTTTCAGCCAGCTTTTGATTTACCATGGTAGCTAGCCCTAGTGTACGAACTTTTCTGCAGACTATTTCGGCCTGTATCTTCACCTTTTCGATCAGCTTTGCCGTATATTTGGGCTTGGGGATCTACGCCAAAACGGTGAATTACTACTGTTATGCCCTTTCTGACTGTGAGGTCGTTCCGGATTAGGAACATTTCATAGGGCTTAAAAGCTTGTCCTTGGACTGCGTCTTACTCGTATAACACACCGTGTGAAGTGTTGACCTTCGCCAATGGTTGGATCCAGACAGCCTGTCAGATATTTGCATTGTCGGCCTTACTTTACTGTCCACTTTTGAGTTTGTTCCGAGTAGGAACATTCTCAACCTTTCGAGGCGCGTGTCAGACGTTGCAATTTGCAGTTTCTACTGCATTTTCCTAGCCTCGGAAACATCGGAATGGGGCCAAGCACAAATAATGTAGAGGGTCATTTAAATCGGCTCTAGCAACGCAACTGAGATTTTACGCTTGCCACCATCATCCACCCCAGTTCTTCTGGGGATGTTAGTTGTGACTGCAACAGTATCTTGCCCGGTTGTCCCAAGGGTGGCAGTTCCGTTAGGCGCTGGAACGCAACTTTATGTTTTGCGCTCAGTTAACCTTTTACAGTACATGTAACAGCGCTAACCCTTTGATACGGAGTTTGTTGCAAACTTCCCATGTTTGACACAGCACATTTCAGCATTTTCAGGGTCCCTTGCCGGGACTTTCATCATGCCTCGAGACTGACCGAACAAGCAGCTCCACTCGGGCTTCCAAGTTTCGGCCCATGCGGGCCCACATCTCTACTATGGATGTACGTACCTATCATCCCTACCTGTTCGACTGTACGCCTTTACCAGAGGCCAGGAGGCTGATAATTGTGGTACGAGCATTGTGTTCGCATTTTCCGTATCTCGAGACTGCCATGGCACGCAGCTGTCTCCGCTTTGGGATGCACCTCTCATCCCTTTAATTTTGGTGCGGTCATGTACTCCGGGGGAGTTTGCATTCGCTCGCAGGCAACTCATCCACTGCTGTTTATTATTTTTGGCAACTTGGGCAAGTTGTTTCGGACATCGGCCAGGAGATGGGTGCATTGTTCAGGGTTTTGTGGACCTGCTTTGCTTTTCCATGCCTGCACTGTCAACACCACCTGTGGTTCTCCTATCCCTGTTACCCCCTTAGCCAGACCAAAACCAAAGTCTGTTTCCAGGGTCACCACATGGAGGTAGGGGACAGGGTCTTGGTTAGTGCCCCTTCACTAACCCTGGCGCATGTTGCCGCCAAGCGCCTTTGACCCCAATAGCAGGGTCTGTAGTCCTGGTAATTTTCTGGGCTAGAGTGTTGATTTTGCATCTGTAAAAATACAACAGGTAACTGACTTGGTTGAATAGTATGTGTAGCCAGCTTACTCCACTCTCATGAAAAATTGAGGTAGTAAACGCAACTACATACTTAACTTGTTAGATAGTAGTAGTTAGTTACTGAGAAGGAATAAGCTTAAAGTCTATGGACTAAGTATATGGTATACCACAACATCCCACTAAGTCAAGGATTAATCCAAGTTAAAATCACAACTTTGTTTGATATACTAATCGTCATCATCTGTCCTCTGTGCACCAAATGGCACATAATGCAGGGCAACAAATTTTCCACTCAATTCGATCTTGCGTTTCATTATGGCATCTGGATCTTTGTGAGTAATTCAAGTTCTTTTGTCCCTACTTTTATTTCCTTTTTTTAAAAACGTTTTTGCGTTCGGTTTTGTATGCTTGTCTAAACTATGAGATGAGTTGCCTCTATGAAGCTGCATATAGGGTGGAGTTCCTCATGAGTTTTTCTAGGGTCTAGATGCATTTCTGCTCTACATAAAGGCTATGATCCAAACATTCAAGCATGCTCAGACCTCAACCCGCCCGAGTGGTTACCAGAACCCAAATTTGGGGTATAAAGAATAGAACCACTGGTACCTGCCACGCATGTCATAAGAGGCGACCAAGGAGGTTTGGCTGAAATTGGATGCACATGTCCTAAACATGTAGAAGTCTGTGTATTTAGGGCCTACCAAACCAATGTGCAACCTGCTGACTTGCAGTTCAGCTGGAACAGCCAAAGACTGACGGAGAGCGAACCCAGTAAACGCCGACTCAATCACCGAAGGATAAACACCAGAGCTCCAAATGGCGCTGAAGATGTGTTTAAACCCACCCATGCTAAGGCTGTATAATCAGATTTCCACATGAATGAATTTATGGAGAAATCTGGAACATCGGTCTTTTAAGTGACCTTGAGAGACCTCAAACAGTAGCAAGTATGTGGCTCAAAGACTTAATATGTACAGAAATTATAAGCGATACATGAGAGCACAAAGTAATGTAGTTTTACAAAGTACAAAAACAAGATGCATCGAGCGTTCGACCAAAAGGCATCTGTTAAGCAAATGATCTTTTTCTTATGTCGCCACACTGTTACCGGGTTGTTGCCCAATGTTGTAGTTTTCTGTTTTTGACCTGCGTTGTTCTAGCGGCTTAGGTTTTTGCTTGGCCATCTACCATCTTTCAATATCTTCCTTTCATCTTCTTTTCTGATGTTCTTGTGTAGCAGACTGTATGCAGTGGAGTTTAGTTGCAATCTTATTAAGTGGCTGAACTACTTCATTCTTTGTTAATCAAAGAATACAAGATGACTGTTCTATATGAAAGCCACAGACAACACAGATAAATGTTTTTGCCCCCGAAATGCTCATGTATCTTGTTTTTGTACTTTCTAAAACTACAATACTTCATGTTTCCTTATATTGCTTTTGTCACATAGTTTTACTGCAGTCTTCTCCCTATTGATAATTTTTATATAAAATTCATAAGCTTTAAAATCGCAAATTAATTTATTAATCGCAGAGTAATTTTATATGAACACATCAGATGTTTCCAACTTAGATAAACAAGACACCTACAGTTTATTCCTTGAGGTGAGACTGCAGTCAGTTTCAGTCCACATTCCTTCAGAAAGTCTACAGCAACCTCTACTGAACCATTAGTGGGGTTTAACAGAAGTTGTCTTAACATTTGAAACGCGAGTACTTCATGTGCCTGAAAAGTAAAAACAAAACAGTTGTGGTAAAGTCAGAAATGTTTTAGATTCTGTAGCATAATTCCTAGTCTACATTAAAACTCAGATTGTTGTGAGTTTGTTTAACTCTTAGAATACGAAACGCCACCTGACAGACCATAAAGTTAGTTCCCATTTTACGACAAGCCACTTCATGGACCATATGGTTCTAACCAGTTAATATATCGTAGAGGACTTTAATGTTTTAAGTGTATTTTTAAAATTCAAATACAGCAAGTGTGTGTTTGTAATAGATCTTTCAATTGCGCACATTTTGGTGTATGCAGTTTGTCTCTGCTGTTGAATGTAAGAAAGTTATAACAAATTTTGTAAGGACATCTTCGCCTTAAAATTTGTTCCTTAAAAACAGTGCGTAAAAGGCGGTTTTAGTATGCATATTGTAAGAGTTGAACAAAAAGAGCAATGTTCAACACAATCTTTCTCCCCACATTATGTTACCAGTGCCAAACCTGGACGCTGACAACAAACGATAGAAGAAAACTAGTCACAACAGAGATGAAGTGTTTACGCAGAATGCTGGGTGTAACAAGAAGAGACCGGTTGAGAACTGAAGACTTCGGGAAAAAGTGGGTACAACATCAGTACTAGACTTCATCAAGAAACAACAAATTAAATGGTTCGCCACGTAAGCAGATTACCATCAGACAGTGCACCTCAAAGAGCAATGCTGCTCTGATACAATGGGTACAAAGCAAACGGCTGGCCACACAAAAGATGGACCTCAGAGATAACAGAGGCAACAAAAGAGACTATTTAGAAAGCGCATACTAGGGCCCGTTTAGAAATCTCTTCCTGACCTGACGCTGTGAGGCAAACAGGATTCGAGAAAGAAAGAAAGATTGTAAGAGTTAAACTATAACACATGTACAAAGTAACTGGATGTTTTGATATCTTAGAAATGTCATATTCTACAGGGTTTCAGTAATGGATACTAAATTGTTGTAGGATGTGGCTATTTTATATTCATGCATTACACAACATTATACTTTCAATATACAGTTTCAGAACTATTTTCTCAATGAATTGGTTACAGAGACACAATTAGAGACTTTCTGTAGCACTTTTAAAGTATTGATGTAGCATAATCAGCACTAACAGAGGATTGTTAAAGCACCATCAAAGGATTGGTGTAGCACAACAGGAGGATTGGTGTAGCACTAGAAGAGGATTGGTAAAGCATTTTCAGAGGTTTGATGAAGAACAATCAGAGGATTGGTGTATCACACCAAGAAGATTACTAAGACTATCAGAGGATAGATAAAGAACCGCCCGAGTGGTTACCGGGACCCAAATTTGGGGTGTAAAGAATAGAACCACTGTTACCTGCCACGCATGTCGTAATAGGCGACTAAGGAGGTTTGGCTGAAATCGGATGCACATGTCCTAAACATGTAGAAGTCTATGTGTTTAGGCACCTACCAAACCAATGTGCAACGATACACGTCTTGGCAAAGATCAAACATATCGCAAAGAGTGATTAAAATTGGTCGCAAAGAAGAAGGAGATGAAGAACAATCAGGATTGTTGTGGTACCATCAGGAAACTCCTTATTTTTAATGGCAAAGTATTCATTGGACTAAGAAAAATGTCATATACACTATATACTACAGCCACAGATATGGTTTTACAGAAGAACATTGAGAATCTCATTGATTGCCTCAGTGACTTATGTTGATGTTGATAGAGACCAACACAGAAAGAAAAATCATCAACATAAAAAAGAGACAATCATCACTTGTTAATGTCATGAAAAAAGAAGGGCTAGAACACAAGATGTCAACCTGGAAAATCAATGGGATGAGTGAGTGGGGGGCAGAGAGTTAAAATTCTGGTCAGCATAACTTTCATGGTACAGAAATATTTCAACATTCAAACTTAGTCATTACTCAGTATTAATGACATTCGCTAGAGAGGAAAACTACCAATATCTCCTTTGACAAATACCCATTAAAACAAGTCAAAGGCTTTACACACATAGAGAGTATATTTTCAACAAACAAAAGAATAACTAATGAAATCTAACAGAAGCAACAAAGCAAATCAAATACTAGGATAAATAATAATTTCTCTCGTACCATTATACGTTACATAGGGTCTGCAAGTAATTTCTCCATACCGCTCTATCCTGGGCAACTCGCTCAATCTCCTCCATGGAACTGAAACCGATATTTCTTGCCTCTCTCAGCAAAGTTCGCTCCAGGGTCTCCTTAGGTCGACCTCTCTCTCTCTTGAACCCTTTGCATCCCACTTCAATGCCTGCTTTGATATACGTTGATCATATCTCCTCAAAGTGTGTCCAACATATCTCCATCTTCTCTTTCTTATAACAGTTGTCACTAGTGGTTGACCAGACATTTCTCTGATTTCGTCACTTCTGAATTCGTTCCATTTTATATTCATTATTTTTGCAGACATCTATTTTAAAACGCATTCAACATGCTTTCTATATCTTTACCCATTTTCCAACTACTATATTTGTTTTTTCATAGCTCATCTGCAGTCCAACTTTTGTTGCTATAGATGACAAGTTGTCTGTTTTTCTTTGCATATCTTGGTTGTTTCTACTTAACAAGGCAATATCATCCGCAAAATTCAAATATTCTAGTTTATTTTCTACCCAATCGATGCCAGTTTCGCCCCACTAGGATAAATGGCACCAATTTTAAAATGCAAACATGTCACCATGAACACAAAAAGAGCATTGTTCAACACAATCTTTCTCCCCACATTATGCTACCAGTGCCAAACCTGGACGCTGACATTAAATGATAGAAGAAAACTATAGAAGAAAACTAGTCACAACAGAGATGAAGTGTCTACGCAGAATGCTGGGGGTAACAAGAGGTCAGTTGAGAAATGAAGACAACAGGAAAAAAGTGGGTACAACATCAGTACTGAACATCAAGAGCTAACAAATTAAATGGTTCGGCCACATAAGCAGATTACCAACAGACAGTGTGCCTTAAAGAGCAATGTTACTCCGATACAGTGGAGACATAGCAAAAGGTGGCCTACAGAACTAATCACAAAATAGATGAGACTGCAGTAAAACTATTTGATTGGCAAAACACGTAATCACAAAGCACTGTAGTTTTACAAATTACAAAAACAATGACAAAATACAGCAACATTTCGACCAACAAGGCCTTTATCAAGCAAACGAACAACAGGAGTGACAAATTTAAAAAACAAATGGACGACCAAATACAAATGTTTCTAATTAAAATCTGGGAATAAAAACGAAAAACATGTAACAAAAAAAAAACACATAAAAATTAGAAATAGAACGAAAGAGAAACAATGAAAAATCTAGTAAATATATAACTTGAAAACATGCAACATATACCCATATAGATTACAAGGCATGGGAAGAGAAAGTACTAAGAAGCATAAGAATGTAATACGTTGAGCCCACATGGTCGCGAGGTACCATACAAAGAAATCAACCGATTTTCCAGAGCAAATCGACTGCGATCATCCGAGGTACATGATCGGATGGCTGTGACCTGGACATCGTGAGCTCCTAAATGGCCAGTATCATTGAAATGGGTGGCTACAGGGTCACAGAGCATTGGCGTATGTCGCGCAAGTGTTGGGCGAATCGGTAACCAAGCCTCTTGCCTATCTCGCCGATATAAGCCTTGTTACACAGCTTACATATAATGGCATAGATAAGATTACGGGACTCGCATGTGAACCCATCGTCAATAAAAAACGTGGCTAAAGGAAAAGATACAGTACGCGTCTGTATCACATAAGCACACCTGTTGCAACGCAGACGGCCACACAGGACAGTGCCAAAATGAGTGGATATTGACTTAAGGCGACTGTGTACCAACATATCCTTAAGACTTCTGTCCCGTCTGTAAGACACCAAAGGATAGTTGGGGAAGACAGAACAGGTCTCTGGATCTGACTTAAGGATAGACAGATGACGGAATAAAACATTTTTCACCAGTGAACTATGGGGGTGGAAAGTTAAGATAAGTTTTACTCTGTCAGAGTTAGTAGTCATATGCTGGATGGTAAGGGCCTGCTGGCGAGTGATTTTCTGAACTCGATGAATTGCCGAGACAAGCACCCTCTCCGGGTATAGGCGCATGCGAAAGAAATCAAGCATCTCTCAAGAAAATCATTGTCCTCGCTACAAAGGCGACGAAGGTGCAAGAGCTGCGAGAATGGCAAAGAGTCACGACAAGCCCGGGATGGGAAGAAGTATAAAGGAGAAAACTATATGCATCAGTAGGCTTGTAATATACTGATGTAGTGATAGTGGATAGGCGTATGGTGATAGTAATGTCAAGAAAGTTGACACAAGTGGATTAGTTCTCCTTTTGAGAAAGAACTGGAGAGCTTTAAGGCCGTCAGGATGAGGTATAAAAGTGTACAATGAGCACACATCAAGGAGGAAGAGACAGTAGGTTCTCTTGGGTAGCAACTCAATGGAAGAAAAGACAGACAAAGCGTGGTTCGTATCTTTCAAAAATGACGGGAGTGTGGTGACTATGGGATTAAGGATACTATCAAGGAATTCGGAGATGCGTTCCGTAGAGCAAGAGCAAGCAGAAACGATAGGCCTACCAGGATTGTAGAGTTTATGAATTTTGGGGAGCATATAAAAGGCGGGTTTGCCCAAACAGCTATCGATCACACAGAGTGATGATGAACTAGTAGGAAGATCGTTCGTGGTAATTAAGTTCTTAATGACTTTCCAAACCTTATTATTATTAGACAGAGTGACATCAGTAGGGTTGGTTTTATAAAACAGTGTCACGCAGTTGGTTATTACCTTCCTGAAGGTAAAGATCTTTGCTCCAGACGACTATAGCTCCGCCTTTATCGGCAGGTTTGACAACAATGTCATCACATCGACGGAGGTGTGATAGAGCACGAAACTCCGATGGTGACATGTTAGACTGCTATAGGCGTTTGGGGTGGAGCAGTCCAATATCATGTATAGTATTCTTGATGTAGAGATCAAGAGCGTTAGAGAGGCACCAGGTTTGGGTGTCCAGTCATGTTTACGAGTAGAAAACTTGGAAAACATACTCGTGTCAGGACATTGGTCAGTTATTTCGTTATTCGTTTTATTCCCAGATTTTCATTAGAAATGTTTGTATTTGGTCGTCCATTTGTTTATTTAAATTTGTCACTCCTGTTCGTTGCTTAATAAAGGCCTTGTTGGTCAAACGTTGCTGTATTTTGTCATTGTTTTTGTAATTTGTAAAACTACAGTACTTTGTGATTACGTGTTTTCCCACAGAACTAAAAGATGCGACAAAAGACACTTTATGAAACGCACACAAAAGCATGTTCTAGAAATCTCTTCTTATCCTGAAGCTGTTAGGCAAATCAGGACAGGAGAAAAGAAAAAGACATAGGTAGACTCATCCCAGGCGTCTCCTTTTTTTAACCTGAAGCTGTAAGGCAAAACACGATTAGAAAACAGATAGTTAGTACTCAGAACAGACGTTTGTGGAGATGCATGTATGCCTATTCCAGCCAGTGTATCAAATCATGATGATGTTGACATACAAAGATGTCAGAGATATTAACAAATACCACACAAAAAACAAAACGTTAAGAAATGAGATTACAAAAAAAGAATTGAGACGGACAAGACACTCTCAGAAAACAATCTAGCAATATAACCAAATATGCCCTCAACTGGAGCATAAATAAAAGAAGAAAGTGTTAGAAGATTGAAAATCAGAAAAACAGGACATCAGAGTAACAAGAGCCCTGTGGGTGGGCTAAAGGCAACAAAAATAAAAATTTGTGAAGTAACAGCTGCAGTCCTATGATACACTGGGAACAAGACGAACATGTCAAGTGTGATGTGGGTTTATTAGATAAAATCATCCAATAGCTTGTCCTTTGCCACCCTAACCGCCCTCCTGAATTTCTCTCTCCCCTCTAAGTCCAGTATCTGCTGTCATTATTCTCAAATCATCCTGGATTCATTATCCCCATCATTTATTTTTCCGTCAAGTGCGATGTGGGTTTATTAGATAAAATCATCCAATAGCTTGTCCTTTGCCACCCTAACCGCCCTCCTGAATTTCTCTCTCCCCTCTAAGTCCAGTCTCTGCTGCCATTATTCTCAAATCATCCTGGATTCATTTTCCCCAGGGTCTTCCTCTTTATCAGGATGCCTCCTTTCATAATGGTCTTTTCCAACCATTCGTGTATTTTTATTTCCAAAATACTTCAATTTTGTCATTGTTATTTGCAGCTAAGAAAATTTTCTTTTGATTTTGAGTTTCTTCTGTATAGATCTATTTGTTTTCTTTTCTATCATGACACACGCAGAACCCTTGCAACAGTTATATTCAATAGCCCATGTATGCTTTTCCCCCTGCCTTGTTAAAAGTCTATGTTTCACAGCCATGCGTTGCCACTGGGAATATGCATGCTATTCATATACTGATCTTGGGTTTCCTATAACTTCCATTCTATACTAATTTCAGTTTATGTAAGACTATGTTTGTTCTTATAATAACTAAATTACAATGAACAAACCTGCATCTGACCTTCAAAAACAAAACCAGTTATTAAAAAGCACCAAAAAAAACCAAGCAAATATATGAGTTCAGTTGATGTTTGTTTGTTTGTTAAGAACCCCAAAGAGGTAGTGTTTGCACTCTTTCCCTATTTAAAGTTAGGGCAATGTTTCTAGAACCTATTTTTCATACTTTTGTGGTGTGCAATACATGAACAGTGAAGGTCACTACTCAGATTGGAACTATGAGTTATTACTGCAGTACCTGGTTCAGTATCTTTGGGAAAGAGTTCCAGATTAGTGGATCACAGATGTTCAGGATATACATTGCCCGCACCAATAAACAAGCCTAAAGACTTTGCGGGACCAAATCTGACAATCTTTGCGCGATTTTCACAGCGGCCCCAGGGCTCTGAACCATTTTTTCTAGGAATATGTTTCCTGGAAATGGAACACCACCATTGTCATTGGGGCATATATTTAGTGCCTGCCTCAAACTGGATGATGCAGAAAGTGCATATAAAGTAAAGATTGCAGTTTAATATCATGTGATATATTGGAGCATGCAATGTTTGGCTCATATTTGATTTATTTTGACTAATAGCACACGATGGGCGGTGTGGTCAACATTGTGTCGGCTAGCTTTACTTTCCAGTGTTTTGTTGGAACCCAATTGACAATGAGCTAACATGAGTCATTTACAGAAAATTATACTCAAACTGGGGATGGAACTGAGATCACTTGTCCAAGCAAGTACACTGATCACTGTGTGAACTCAGCTCTCAGAAAATGTATATATTGACATCATATTCTAATCAATAATGAGTGAACTCAATTAACTTCTCTTGATTGTTGCTAAGGTTTCATCACACTACATGGTTTATTTATGTTATAGTATTTGCAAGTTACAATGTTCTGTCTCTGTTGTTATGTTCAATTTACACTGTATATATCTTCTGCATCTTATCTATTTTTCCATGTACTAAAACTAGAAGATGTTTTTCATATTCCCATAAGTGCATTTGCATTACTTAAATTATCAGATACTCTTTTTTTATTTCAAGATTAATTAATTACAGAATGATCAATTGGTTATAGCTGGTCAAATGTCCTTAATCAACTTGCAAACTCAAATGGTCAATTTGTTATAACTGGTCAAATGTCCTTAAAAGTCAACTTGCAAACAATTGTATTGTCCACACAACAAATCATTTTGGGATCCTCAATATTAAACAAGTTTTAATTAAGCTTTGATCAACTGCGAATTTTGAATTCACATGATTAGAGAAAGATATATACTGCATTCCCAAAAACTAATACCAAGATTCAAGTATATATGGTATGAAGTATATATTAAAATGTATCCTTAATTATTTATGTTAGAGGTGTAAGTAATCTTGATGTATTTTGTTTAGAATTAAATATAGTCTCTTATTTCTGGAATGGACATGACTGCAAACAATGGAGTGGTATTTATATTACATGTGCTGGCAGTCAATAAAAAATATGAACCCAAAACTGTATTCCCCAATATACCTCATGGTATGAAAAAGGTTCTTTAACTTCTGCGTTATTAGAGTATATCACCTTTATTAGAGTATCACAATGTTGCATGACCAGCACGCAATCTGATGGTGGGGAGTGAGCACAGTGAACCTAACCTTGACAGCTGCCTCAGTGAGCAGCACAGAGAGCCCCCTCGTCCATATTGCTAGAGCAATCGAACTATGGCTCATGTCCATGGTGGGTATAAAAACCAGACACCTCAGCACTTCAATGCGCACAATATAAATACTACATGGTATTGGGTCGAAGGTCAATACCCCAAAACTGCAGGATCATTGAAGAACATAGTTCAAGCTATGATAAACTAATTCAACAGACTTTCTAGATCAGCGTTTCCCAAAGTGGGCGGTACTTATTTAACTCTCTGCATCTTTAACATAACATTTTTTAACTGGTGCTGTTTTTTTAACACTTTCCTTAATCTGAATCATGGAGCAAAACTCAATGTAAACTTTAATCGATGAATTATGACCAGAGAACTTTTATCGTTGATAAATGAGCAACAGTTGTGATAGACAATGATATAATGATAAACTTGTCTATGAAATGTGAATGAAAAGAATCTACTAAACTTATACAAAAATCTGATGGGAGGCCTAGGACAGTATTTGACAGCTAAAAAACAGATGTCATCTCTATGACTGCTGAAATGATTAACTCTTTCCGCACGGAGTATTTTCCCAGTTGTACAGTTAATTCAAGGCAGGAAAAAGCAATTAAACACAATATATATATATATATATATATATATATATATATATATATATATATATATATATATATATATATATATATATATACTAATTTTAAGAACCTACTAGAACAACAAGGTTATAAAGTAGAAGTAAAATAGAAGTAAAACTAGAAAGACTTTATAAGGGCAACAACTCTAATGGCGCAGTGTACCGCGAGAATGACGTTCAATGGAATACCCTGAGGCAAAGTCTGCGGCAATTGGCATGGAAAGAGTTAAGTGATCAACTGAACTAAAACTGGAACAATCCTCTGATCTAATGATCTTGGCATGATTAATAAGATGAGCCACCAGCTATCAACCAAATGATTTTAGTTCTCTAATTCTCATGACAAGCGATTTGCCATATCAGATGACCAGTAACTTTAATGACTAGTCACAGCTATCCACAGACCAGTACGATAAATAATATGATGAGCGCAGATTCATAAACATTTGAATACTGGTCAGATGACCAGTCTCTTGACTGTTGTTGGCTGCTTTCTTGGTCAATAACAGATCATGCGAAGTCTTCTGAAATGATCAAGCTTCAGTGACCAACCTGCATCCCACATTCAAAAGTGACTTGTTAATGTGACCAGTCAATTGACTGATGTGATGATCCTCATACAACTGACCACTGTTCCAATGATCAAGTGCTCAATCAGGTTTCCTTCTCCAGAGAAGGGCGGAGACAAATGCAGATGACTTCATGAGACATAACTCACCACTTGTAGGTTGACGAGATGTGCAATAAATGTAGTCGTAGAGAGGCACATTGCTTTGTCATCTCTTTTGCAGTCTTGACGAAACATCAGGATCAGACGCCGAAGGATCAGCTCACCAGTTTTGGGCAACTGAAAAGAAATACATTTAAAAATTAGCTGTACAAAAAATTGTTCTCATGTAAAAACATATTTTATATCCATCTATGATACAGGATCTCATATCTATGGCATTATCAAAGAGAACATCAGTACAGGAGTAATGACCATTTAATCTTAAAAGTTATTTTTAAAAAAAAAAAATTAATTTCTTGACACTTTGAACACAGAGTGGCTCAACTAACTTTCATTTTTGTATGAGGTCATACAAAATAACAAGCGGGCCGATTGTCTGCCAGTGGTCAGGGAAGGACATTGAATAGATAATGCAGACAATATTGATGTAAGGAAGCAGGTCAAAAAGGTTATGTCACACATAACTGTCAATCTGTAGCTCTGACCAGAGTGAAAGAGATGGAAGCTGCAGGGTATGAACACTTTGTTCACGACATAAGGCACAAGTCATTTGATTAATAAACATAGAACATGTGTCACATTATACTGATGAGGGTGTTGGGGAGAAGACCGGAGCACACATGCTCTGAGTGCTGGGATGAGGATCTTGGTAATCACTAAAGTAAATATTCATATTCTGTTTTCCTGCCATTGTATTTTATGGGGGAAAGTGAAATAGAACATGAGTGGAGTGATGTGATTAACCAACAGCTTTTATTTTTCAGTGTTTCTCTAGTACCAAATTGGGGCTGGGTCAACCTGAGAACCATTACGGTTAGAAAAAAATATAACTACAAAGGGAAATTTGATACTGAGACCACGCAGTGATGAAGAAATAGCACTAGTCACTACACTATAGCAACTCTTGCTATTTAATCTTAGATCCCATTAAATGCAATAAAATTGGAAAAGTCTACTTTACCCTAAGCAAGACACCACATATATATATATATATTGCAGTTTTAATGAACATCATATTTTACAAATGAAACCAATAAGTTCCAAGATGACCTCTTTTGTCTTTTATTTTAAATATATTTATGAAAGCTAATACCCTAATCTAGTTGTTATAACCTTGCAATAATCACAAGACTATTTATGTAGGTATATAAAAAAATAATCTATACACAGTAAGGGACATTACAACTACAGATCATGTAATGGCAATTTGTTAAAAGATAGAAATAAAACCAAAAGATTGTGTCTGAATATGTCAAAAATTATTAATAAAAACTCTTGAATAAAAGTTATTTGTTTTCTTTAGTCAGAATGAACAATCTAAGATTCCCCGATGACACAATTTTCATAGCAACAATTGAACAAGATCTACACAACTTAATAGACAAATTGGTGAGAAAAAAGTGAAAAGGATTAAACATGAATATAAAGAAAATAGAGGTAATGGTTATCTAAGAAATAGGGAACACCAAAATGCAATATCAAAATAAATAATACAACACTGAAACAAGACCATCGATTCAAGTATCTGGAATCATTCCTAACATCAGATGGAAGATGCACAACAGAGATTAGGAGTAGAATAGCTCAAGTGAAAGCAGCTTTTATGAAAATTAAAAACACACTATGCATGAATTGCCTACCAATGACACTGTGAAAACAAGTACTCCTGTGCTATATTGAACCAACACTTAGGTATGGCAGCAAATCATGGACAATGAACAAAGAATCAATAAGATCACTGGTAGCTACAGAGATGTGGTTTTACAGAAGAATGCTGAAAATTCCATGTAAAGCTGATAGTAAACAAATGTTTTAAATCAGGCCTGCACACAAACAAACCTTATCAAAACAATAAGAATCTGACAACAAGGTTCTTCTGGCATATAATCCTAAGAGAAGGTTTAGAACATTTGGCCGGAACGGGTAATAAAACTCAGGGAAGGAGAGATCGAGGAAGACAGAGGGAGATGTTGGATGGTCTGACCTCTTGGTTCGACAAAAGATTGATGTCAGAGCTGATTACCTGCACTGAGAGAGAGTTGTGGAGAGACATGATCGCCTACGACAACAGGCATCGCACTTGTTTACAAATGTTCATGAAAATAATTATGGTATGAAAATGGTATGTCTGGAAATTCAGCTCTTTTTAATAACTAAATGTATGGAATAAAATAAACAGCACAATTGCCAATAACAAAAATAACACAAAAAAACCATTAAGTGACTTAACTTCTGACCTTTGTATTGATAGTGACGACTAATGCAGCATACACATGGGTGAGTGTTGGAGATGCTGCCTGAGCTTGGATAATTGACCGTGCTAGAAGACCACTAGAAGAGGATACAACATACTTCATTAATGACAATACTTTTCATTGCAGTATAGTAATATTTAATATAGAAATATCACTACTACAATCACTAACTTTAAAACAGCATAATATATAACAGGAAACAGAAAAATACAAGTCATGGACAACAATTAACTCTTTAACGTTCATGGGGTTTTACGGTTTATTTTTTATTTTTGATGTCCTGCTCTATTACTAGCAGCCATATATATTTTGTGCATTGAAAATATACATATTATATATGGTTGGTATGCTAATTGAATGGACTATCACGATATGTGGTTTTAATAGTGTGATGTAATATGTGATATCAGTGACTTAATTTTGGTGATGCTTCTGCATTCGACTGCTATGAATTCCCCAAGGAATGCCGAAGGATAAGCACCAGAGCTCCAAATGGCGCTAAGGATGTGACAAAGCACACCAATGCTAAGGCTGCGTGAATCAGATTTTGGTGATGCTTCTTCTTCTGCATTCGTCTGCTAAGAATTCCCCAAGGAATGCCGAAGGATAAGCACTAGAGATCCAAATGGCGCTAAAGATGTGATGAAGCTCACTCATGCTAAGGCTGCGTTAATCAGATTTCCACTGATCTGGGTTTTGTGTCTGCAAGCTGTGCCTCCTCATTTTGAAAATAGCCGACGAGCGAGCCAGTAAGCGTGTGTGGTTCCCAGTGTCGATAACCAATTGCGTGCATAGTCTCTAACAGCTGAGCGTGCCTCTCCGCTTCTTCATGCGACGAAGCGAACAAGGCTCCCAGCGAATAAGGGACAAGGTAGCGTCTGCTATTAAGACTCGCACTGTCTTACTGGTGGTGTGTGTGTGTGTCCATATATCGAAGTTGCTCGGTCGTGATGTGATACAGTCAGTCTAAAGTTTTAAAAGCTTGACTGTGGTCGCGTTAAATGCCCGGCTCTCACAACAAGCTTGTGGGTCTGCAGGTAGAAATATGGTGTCGTTCTTTGCTTAGCGAGGTCTTTCCGGCAAAATGGTGGAAGCGAGCGCCTGGTCATTTCGCTCAATTTCGCAGGGACGCGGGATCAGCTCTGCACAAAGCGTCGTCTCCCTACCCTGAACATTGTCTGTCCGGTCACATCATTGACAGCTATCTGGTTGATCGTGCCAGTAGTCATATGCTTGTCTCATAGATTAAGCCATGCATGTCCAAGTCCACACTTTCTCACGGTGAAACTGCGAATGGTTCATTAAATCAGTCGAGGTTCCTTAGATGACACGATCCAGGGTCAAAGGCTCATGGCAGCAACATGTGCCAGGGTTAGCGAAGGGGCGCGCTAACCAAGACCCTGCCCCCTACCTCCAAGTCGTGACCCTGGAAACAAGAGTCAGGTTCCGGTCTGGCTAAGGGATCGGAGAACTACAAATGACTGTAGTAGTGAGAAAGGAAAACAATGCAGGGCCGAAAATCCCTGAACGAGCACGCATATCCAGGCCAATGTTCGAAAAATATGCCCAAGTTCAAAAGTACGCATCAGCAGCATACGAGCGTCCGCGTACAAAACAGTGGTGGAAGTGCAAACACGAAAAAGCAATGAAGAGGCCGGAAATCCCTGAACAACGCACACATTTCCATGCTAAATTCCGCTAAAATATTCCCAAGTTCAAAAAGAAGTGGGAAACACCAGAGCACGAGCGTCCGGGAACAAAATACCAACTCTCCCGGAGTAAATGACTGAATTTAAGGGAAGAGGGGTGCATCCCAAAAGCCGAGACATGAAGTGAAACTAGGTGCCATGTGCACGAGTCAAGCTGAGTGTCGGAGCAGTCCCGGGGCAAGGTACATGAAACGGCAGATGTGTGAATATCTTGGTCGTGTCAGCTTCCCAGCAGATGGGAAAGGCTGCATGTGAAGGGATGAGAGGTGCATCCTGAACGGAGCGAAACTCGAGTCATGAGCGCAAGTTGGGCAGCGTGCGGTGGCACTCCCAATGCACGGTAACTGTGGTACATCAGGTGACGGTGGCACAAGGGAAGATTGCGATTAAACTCCGTACATGAGGCCAAGCGCGGACTAAGATACTGGGTAAAGTTGACCGAGCGTAAATCTCACGTTTTAGCGCCTTACGGACAGGGTACGATTGTCCACGCAATTACATCCCCAGAAATATAAGGGCGGGTGAGTGCAAATCTAGAAGTTGCGCTGATAGCGCGGAATGAAATGACCCATACATTACGATGTGCAGGGCCACAGCCCAGGGTTTCCGGATCAAAGGAAACGACAGAGCAAATGCAAATTGCCTAGTGCCGACAGGAGCGTCCATAAAGCGTCCCAGGTCTCTGTTCTCTTCGTAGGGAACCACTGCTGCCTTGTAGTTTTGGTAACAAAACTGGACGGTAGGCAAACCAAGCAGTCCATTAACAAAACTGGTACAGCTGGGCAGATGACGCTCATCAGCCCGGAAGGGCAGGTTGTCTACGGGTTGCTGCCCTGAAAGACAGCAACGTGCTGCTTTGTGAATTTGGCTGGGGACAGCCAAAGGCTAACGGAGAGCGAACCCAGTAAACGTTGCTTGAAATCGGACACACGACTGAAGGATAAGCAACTGAGCTCCAATTGGCACTGAAAGCGGTGACGTAGCTACCCATGCTAAGGCTGCATGGATCAAATTTTATCATGAATGTTTAGTACAGAATCTCGATATGGTGCTACGCCTGTGGAGATCCGTCGGGCAGGACGAGTGCCGGGCCCCATGCCTCGAAGGGACTCATTTTTAGCTACCGACGGTCCCCGCCTTCCAACTTGACAAAGCAGCGAGCGAGGCCCACGGGAAAAAGCTACTGGTTCAATACAGCAAAGTACTGGCCAGAGACGATTAAACATTGTGCAATGGAATGCCGAAGGTATTCATCACAAAAAGCAAGCACTCGCAATAAGACTAGCAGAAGACGAAATTTATGTTGCGTGCATACAAGAGACCCATCTAAATGCCCAACATAGATTCAGTATCAGAGGTTACCAAACCTTCAGAATAGACCAAGAAGGGTACACGGGTGGAGTCCTCACCCTAGTTTGAAACGGCATTCCAGCTAAGCAAACAGAAGTAACCACAGGAAGTGCTGGTGCAGCAGAGAGCGTAGGCGTCCTAATTACATGCGACGAAATGCAGATTCTTCTGTATAACTTATACTGCCCAAGTGACATCTCGCTGTTACTCGATGCAATGAGCATCAAGGATACAGCATGCATGGTGGTCAGTGATTTCAACAGCCACTCAGAAAGATGTAAGATGGGGCTACCTCGAAACGAACAGCAGAGGCGTAGAAGTGGAAGACTGGGCGATAGAGAACAACCTGTTCCTCATCAATACCCCAGACGATCTGCCAACTTTCTACTCAAGAAGGTGGCATACGACTAGCACCCCCTTTCTGGCCTTTGCAACAATTGACCACTAGACAAAACATTACGACGGTCACAAAGCAACTCGGAGATAGTGACCATAGGCCCATCAAACTGCAAGTAGACCTAAAATTTGTACCTGAGCCCAAAATGTGGTTGCCATGGTGGAACTACAAAAAAGCAAATTGGAAACAGTACTGGGCACTGACAGATGCCAATGTTGAGCACATCAACATGCATGAAAAGAAACACATGCGATCCGTGGCAAGGGAACTCATAGAAGCAATCCTGAAAGCGGCACGGGAAACCATTCCTAGAGGCGCACAGAAGGATTACAAGCCATACTGGACAGTAGAGGTTCAGAAGCTTGAAAACGACTTTGAATTGGCAAGGAGTGAGGCAGAAAAGGCACAGTCAGTAACGACCAATACTGCTTACAAGGCGGCAGCAGCAAAGTACAAGCGGGAGGTCAAGCGATCAGCACAACAGAGTTGGGTTGATAAAACCGAATCCCTAAACCTTTGATAAGGACGGCCATAAAATGTGGAAGCTAGTAAAAGTGATGAGTGATGAAAACACTAGCTGACCCCAATAGTCCTTGAATAAGATAAAAGATGTCCTCTGGAAGGGAAGCCACAAACATTCTAATGCAAAAATATGCCAAGTCAGCAGAGTAAGCATAGCAAAGAAAAAGTCGATGACACAAAAGAGAAAACTAGAGCACTCAAGGCGAGCCAAGAAAAGCTGATAGTCACCTAACGGATACATTCACCAGTAATGAAATGGAAGAGTCATTAAGGGAGCTGAAGCTCAGAAAGTCATTCGGAAAGGACAGGATCACAAATGAGATGCTTAAAAACCTTGGGTACTAGAGCAAAGGCAGCTCTACTGGCTGTCCTAAATATGTCGTGGAGGACAGGCATAGTACCACGAGAATGGAAGGAAACGATCATGGTCATCATCATCAAGGTGCGTATCCTTTATAGGACGTTGCTCTCTTTGCAGCACATCTGAAATTCACTCTGTCTCTTGCCAGTTCACCCACTTCGTTGGTGGTCATGTTCATGGTTTCTTTAATATCTTGTAGCCATCTTCTTCTTGGAATGCCTCTGCGTCCTGGGACCCTGCCCTCTAGTATTGTTCTTTCCAGGCCATCGTGACGCTTGATGTGACCAAAGTATGTAATTTTTCTGTATAGTATGTTGTTAATCAGCCAATTCTCTTTAACATTTAGTTCTTTCAGGACATCAGTGTTCTTTTTTTCTGTCCATGGTATTCGTAAGATCTTTCTTTAGTATTTAGTTTCGAAGGACTGGATTTTCGTTCTAAATTCTTAATTAAGCGATCATGGTACCCATCCTAAAACCAGGCAAAAATAAACTCGACCCGGCGAGTTACAGACCAATAAACTTCCTAAGTTGTACGGGCAAACTCATGGATCGCATAGTGAACAAACGGTTATATTGGCACTTGGAAAGCAAAGGGCTTCTCATGGCCCAACAGAGAGGCTTTCGGAAGCACCGATCTACAGAAGATCAAGTAACCTATATCGCCCAGGAAATCAAGGATGGTTTCCAAGAAAAGAAACAGACACTGGTAGTTTTTATAGATATGGAGAAGGCGTTTGACACAGTCTGGAAAGAAGGGGCTAAAACTGAAACTCCTCACCCTCGGTATAAAGGGAAGAATGTACAAATGGCTTGATAGACACCTAGAGAACAGAACAGCAAGGGTTCAAGTTCAGGGTACACTAGCATGAAAGCCACAGTAGAGCAAGGAGTCCCCAAGGAGGAGTGCTCTCACCAACCCTCTTTCTAATCTTTGTCAATGACATAGCCACATGCCTACCAAAGCGAGTTCACTCTGCCATGTATGCCAACGACCTGGCACTATGGACGAGTCAATGCCAATAGCAACAAATCGACTGCAAGCTACGTTAAATAACCTGGAAGTCTGGTAAAAAAGTGGAATATGAACATAAATGCGTCTAAAACCACCTACACTATGTTCTCCCAGAACAACCAAGATCACAAAATTAAGCTTAAAGTCAATGGGCAAGATCTTCCAGAAAGCAAGACCCCAACGTACCTTGGAGTCACACTCGACTGAAAACTGATTTGGTGTCCCCATATAGAAAATGCTACGGCAAAAGCGAGACACAGGATCACGATGATGCGCAAACTCGCAGGCGCCACGTCGGGGCAGAGGCAATAAGAACAGTGGTTGAAATGATCCTAGAGAGAAGAGGCACCTCTCGCAACAAAGTTGTGATATTCACTGATGCTCTATCTGTCATCACGGCACTCAAAAGTGCAGGCAAAACAGAGCTAAATGAGCTCAAAGCGACCTCGATGCACTAGTGTACGCACTCAAACGCACCGTCATTCAGTGGATCCCATCACACTGCAACATAAGTGGAAATGAACAAGCCGACAAGTTAGCTAAAGAAGGCGGGCAACTACTCAGACTGATCTCGAGATCAGTTATGAGGAAGCCAGAACAACCATCGGCTGGCACTATAGAGACACATGGACAAAAGACCATCCTCAGTACAACAACAGTGACGGGTACTATGGTCTGTCAGGTAGCAAACAAGTTGTCATACTCCGCCTCCGTACCGGCCACAACAAGCTCCGCGCCCACATGTTTAATAATTTAAAATTGGCACAACTAACCTGTGCCCCTGCAAAAAGGTGGACATGACGGCAGAGCACATACTGCAAGATTGTCAACTGATAGCAGATATAAGAAAAGAAACCTGGCACCATAACACAAGAGCTTCGCAAGAAGCTGTAAAGAGGAACGGAGTCCCTTAAAAACACGGTAAAATTCATGATAAAAGTTGGTTCATCAGTCTAGGCCAGGATCGAGAGATTTCCACATGAATATTACAAAATATTTAGAACACAGAATTTATGGGGAAATCCGGTACATCAATTTCTCTCGCGATAACCCAGACCAATGTACCAGATTTCTCCATAAATTCTATTCATGTGAAAATCTGATTCATGCAGCCTTAGCATTGGTGTGTTTTACGTCACATCTTCAGCACCATTTGGAGCTCTGGTGCTTATCCTTTGGCGATGTGTCCGGTTTCAGCCAGCATTTGCTCGGTTCGCTCTCCATTCTGTAGACATCTAGTGTTTTTTTACGGTGTGGGGTAGCTAGAACCCCACCCAACCTTCTTAGTCGCCTCTTACGACAAGCGTGGCAGGTAACAGTGGTTCTATTGGTGTGGATGGTGGTTCTAAAGGTGTGTCTCTTAGATACAGCAGATATCCATCTTTTCTGCTCACAGACATTCCTCTAGCTCTCATTTTTTTTTTTTGGTTACCCCTTCTGTATTCCATTGCATAATTGTGAAGGGTGAAAGTTTGTCCTTGCTGCCAGTTGTAATACTCTGTCTTCCCCTGGCTTTGCAAGAATCAACAGGGTCGCCAGTAGCTACATGTGGACTCCTTCGAGGCAGGAGTCGGTTTCACCACCATCTGGATGTTTCCCATGGTGGTAGCACTAGTTATATAAATATTTGCGCATGGCCATTGAGTCATTCGCATGTGTCGATTCCTTCCCGCCAATAATGGCTGACACATTCCGATTCTGAGGACTTTTTTTTTGGAGGTTTTTCTCTAGATAATTGAAGTCCCCTGTTGATGAGATCTGTCTTCCTGGGTCTGTCTGGAGTCGTCCTACTCTAGGTGACTTCAGCCTTCTGTTGCCAGGCTCACCAACCCAGGCTTCTATGCTGGGTATGCTCACTGGGGCACTTTAATTTAATCCCATATCCTTAAAGGAAAGTGTCATAGAAGTAGAAGACAAGACACAAAGAAGGATGTCCTCCTCAAGAGAGAGGACAACTGCTATTTGTCCCATAGCTGGAGGATGTTTTGGTTGCAGCCAGAGCATTTACCTCTAGCCAGTGGGTTCTGCGCTGTCACCTTATGAGGCCCCAACCTGCTCCCTGTCTTTTGGTCTGGCATTTCACCTTCAGTCTGTTCAACTTGGTTAGACCTGCCATGAGTTAGATACCCTCTGACATAGCCTGAAGGATCGTAAAGTCACACAAACCCTCCAAACACGATAAGGAATGCTAATATGGAGGAGCAATCACAAATGTGGAGTCTTCACTTACCGTCCTCTTTTAAGGTTATTCTGGAATAAATTCCTTGTGATCCTATTGATATTTTCGGCGTTGACCACGTTAATGTGGTCCTTAATGCTCTGCTTCAATGTTTTCCATGATTTTCTTTGATTGTTGACACTGAAAGAAAGTAAATGGTACTGCTAGAGTTGAAGCTAACTATCCATAAAGACAGTTCAGTTATCTAATCAAAATCACTCCTGGCAGGTCCTGATTACATCCTTTTTTCTAGTCTTGTATTATACTTCTATGGCACAAATATGGATTAGACACAGGAGCACACTCTGCATAAAAACCTGGGTTGATGAGCACATAGACAGAAGGCTGAAGTCACATAGAGTAGGAATTCTAAGTCAGGTATACAGTAGTGCAGTTAGACCGACCCTGGAATAAGCATCCTTGTCGTGGATATCAGCAGCCCATTCAACAAATTGATACTGGAAAAAATTCAAAACAGGTGTCTGCGCACTATTTTGGGACCCATCAAATCTACACCCATTGTAGAAATGGAAAAGGCAGCCAACATCCAGCCATTCGAAGACAGAAGAAAAGTGATTCTACACGCTGAAAGGATGCATCACCATTCACTACATGGAAAAATGGTGGCTAGGACAAAAAACTGACTAAAGTGTACAAGTCTAAACCACAAAGCAAAAGAAATAGGAAAGTCATACTTACTCAGTAGCACTAAACTTCTCAACCTCCATAACTAAATTGTTACACAAAGATGCTGAGTCTAATTTAGTAAAGAAAGCAACTACAATGGAACATCATTACATGTTTCCAGAAGACAGCTGGATAAGAATTTGCACAGATGGATTGGCAATCGAGGCAACTATGAATGGTGGAGCAGAAGTGTACATTGGGCACCCAGATGCTACTACTATGTCTCTAGCGGCCCCTACTGGAAAAATATGTTCCAACTACAAAGCAGAACTCTTAGCCCTTCTTATGGCAGCACAGCACATGAATAAGCTGCAAGAACCTGCAGGCAAGATGGTATTTCTTACAGACTCACTGTCAGCTATTCAAGCCCTGGAGGCTAAATCCGACAGCACAGTTCAAAACCTAAAAAGAAAACTTGTTCAGCTTTCAGAAAAGATAGAAATTCACATGCAGTGGATTCCATCTCATTGTGGCATTGTAGGCAATGAGAGTGCTGAGGTCTTAGCTAAGGAGGACAGTGCCATAAAACAAATTTACCAACCCCCGTCTTTTCGAGAGGTCAAAACCCTCTGTATATACAGAGAAAATCTGCAGTAGACTGGAAGACAAACACTGGATATGATTATGGAAAAGACTTTCTCAAAGACCTAAGCAGAACAGACCAGGTCAATATATTTTGACTACATACAGGACGCTGCAGATTCAACAAACACTTATATAGACTAGGAATAAGTCAAACAGCCAGTGCCAGCACGCGGAATAGACATCGGAGCATATCCTGCAAGACTGTCCTCTCCTGGGGGAGCTGAGAAGCAACATGTGGCCACACTCAGTCGACCTGAAAGCTAAGCTTAGAGAAACCTGACAGACCTGAAGCTGACTGCCCAGTTTGTGATCCATAGTAATTTAAGCGCATGACCCGAGATCGCTGAAGAAGAAATCAGAATGAAGTCAAATTGGCTACTACTCTGTGCCTACAAAAGTAGAATAACTGGTCTGAGGGCATGAGAAAAGTTGAGAGGCAGATGGATAAATAACATCAAAGAAATACTAAGACAATAGAGGCTCACAGCAATTGCTGTGACTCCCTTTGCCCAACAATGATAATACCAACTTCCCACAACTCTTCATTGTATAAGTGGTTAAACAAGAAGAACCATCATTATCAACTATCATTACACGTAGTTCCTGTTTGCTATCAATGTTTATTTGGTGTTGTCTACTTTAGCTATGTCCATGAGGATAATATGAGAATAATTATTTATATATCTTCTTTTTTAACCACTTATGCAATGAAGAGTTGTGGGAAGTTATATATAAGAATGAAAAGAATTTAATTGTATGGGTCTGTTCCCATTGTTTCAAGATATCTGAACATCCTAGGACCTGAAATTTGGCAAGAGGTTAGCTTTCATAGATGAGAAGATGTAAAATTTATAAAACCGGACTATTGATTCGTCTCTATATCTAAATTCCAACTTAACGAAATGGTTATGAAAAGTTTAAAACGGAAAAGTTTTATCCATGTTTTCACATGCCTGTCACATGTTACGGTGATGATGAAGCCACATGTTACGCTAATATTTGATGCTATTTATTGGTATTTCAGTACATCTGGCAAATGGCTGAATGGGTGAGATGCTTGGCGGCCATTCGGGAGACCCGTGTTCAATTCACAGGTAGGAATATCGATTTCTACTGTCGCTGCTATAGGCGTACATTCACGTTTGTGACCTACAAACAAAGAGTAGCTATTTTTAGCTCCGTCTTCAGAAAGTATGTAGCAGCGAAAAAGTTAAGAAACTAATCCCAACATTTAGAATGCATTTTAAAGTTTGTGTTAATTCTCTAAATGGTTATGAAAATACAACATTTTAGTTCACTTACCTTGACATTTTCTTTTGTTCCCTTTTATCTGATAATATCATCGTGTCCTCTCTTCCTTTCAGTATCCTGTCGTGATCTGGTATCATATTTGTCTGGGACAGCTCTGGTGTCATGACTGTCTCGGACAGCTCTAGTATCGTGTCTGCCTCAAACAGCTCTGGCAAACATTCTTGCCCTGTTAGTAGGTCTATTGGGGATCCAAAGCGCCTCTGTAGCGGACAGCAGCACTGCCTCTTGTGACAGATTATCTTCGTGGCATATGTCTTGGGCAGAAGGCTGTTCCCAGGTGGCAGCTCTTCCTGGGGCTGCCCTGGACAGGAGGGCTGCATTGGACAGGAGGGCTGCCTCTTGCTGCAGCTATCTCTCTGTCTAGTTGCTTTTTGCAGCATATGTGTGTCATGCGACATTTTCCCCGATTCATCATTTACTGTAAAACAACATTAAGATATAATTTAAAATAAAAATAATAAAATCATTTAATAATTAACTGAAATAAAAATACATATATAAAATTTATATAGAAATTCTTTACATCAGTACTGAAATTTATCAAGTTACAAAAATTAAACGGTTCGGCCACATAAGTAAGCAGATTACATAGGCAGTGGGAAATGTTACCCATCCGGTATTTCGCGGCACTAGCGAACTAATGCGCATGTGTCAAAAAATCGGGCAATAAGTTTAATTGTATATATTGTTACACATTGTGTTCCAATTGTCTTCAGTGTTCTGTTCATTTTCACCATTGAGTAACTTGAAACTATTCTTATGTTCGAGCTGATATTACTCTTTTACTTCTTTTTTTTTGTACTTCTGGTTATTTGCAGTTTCAAGTCATTTTCATTTCAGTTTCAGAATTATACCTATGCATAAATTATGATCACTTCCTACATCTGCCCCTTTGTATGCACGGACATATAGCAATGATGTTCCAAATTTTGTATTTATGCACATATGGTCAATCTGATTCCTGGTCACTCCATCTGGTGAGTGCCAAGTAAGTTTATGAATTTCCTTATGTGCAAAGATGGTACCTCCAATTACTAAGTTTGACAGCATACATAACTCCGCCAGTCTTTCTCCATTCTCATTCATTGTGTTTATTCTCTGTTTTCCTATAGCTCTCTCTACCCCTACATTATCACTTCCAACCTTGGCATTAAAGTCCCCATTACTACTAACAGGTCATGTTTTTGGGTCTTGTTAATTTGATCTTGTAGTTGCTCATAAAATGTGTCTTTCTTATCATCGTCAGCCTCGTTTGTTGGTGCATAACACTGCAGTATTGTCATATTGACATGCCTGGTACTGAAGCAGGCTCTGATTATCCGACTTGAGATGGGTTCCCATTCTAACATGCTCTTTGCTACTCTAGGTGTCATCATTATACCCAATTCTTCAAAATGCTTACCATCCTCTCTCCCTGAATATACGAAAGTTAATCCACTAACTACTCTTCTATCTGCTCCAGGCCATCTCACCTCACTTAACCCCAGTATGTTCAGCTCGTATCTCTTCATTTCTTCTGCAATTTGGTCTGATTTTGTAGCCGTGGCCATCATTCTCACATTTCAAAATCCAATTTTAGTGTGTGTTTTTGAGCCAAGTAATGTATGAGTCGGGTTGCTGACTTCAGCAAAGCCGATATATAACCCAACGGACTGCAGAGCCGATATATCGGTTCAGAGTAATGTTCATGATGTCACAAAACTGATATATCGGCTTTTGGATGTCTGTTCACGGAAAAGAATGAATCTTCACAACCCCTTTACTGAAGTTAAAAATCTTCAGAAACGGAAAGTACATATATGTAGGTACAGTACTATCTCCATTTAACAAAAGATTTGAAAGAGGGAAAGCAGTGTATTATTGTGTTCAAGACATTTTTTTAAACGTTAATGTTTCCAACGATGTTTACAGTGTAATCTTGAGTACTGTTAGATCAAATTGTAACTTGTGATAGTAATGAAGAAGATTTAAGTGATGATAATAATGACATTTGATTGTTTATGAAATGCAGTATTGATAGTTGTTAGTCTAATGTAATAATTGCATCTAAAGAATGGCCGTTCCACATCCCATTTATTGACGTGTCCGCACTAAAAGTGAATATTATAAAAACTACTGCACCTAGTTAGATGAAACTTTTAGAATATGTTCGCACATGGATTATCTTCATTTAACTGCTACTTCAGGAAACATCTATGAATATTAAGATGTAATACAAACCCGAGAGTAACAATATTTTTATGATTTTTGGTTTTTTCAAAATAGTCTGCTGCAATAATCTAATTTTCTCAAACGTAAATCCCTGATGTAAAATATTATTATATTAATGTATTCCACATCAAATTAGCAACAATTTAATATATAATATGTCATACTTTAGAGAAACAGTACTAGAGTTATAAAGGTTTAAACTAATTGGCATTGAATGTTAAATTTGAATCGCAAAATAAATGCGTCCAGAGGTCAAAATAGTACAGAGCGAAAGGGACAATATACTGTGTAGATATATATTATATATATATATATATATATAGATATATATAATATATATCTACACAGTATATCCAATAATAAGAACAAATCTCAAAACACGGAAATTGAACAATATTTAGTAAATAATTTACACTACTTTAAGTAGAAACAACCAAGATATGCAACGAAAAACAGACAACTTGTCATCTATAGCATCAAAAGCTGGACTGCAGATAAGCTATGAAAAACAAATATAATGAAGACACCTATGGCAAGTAATACAGATATCACACTGGAATCTAAAATGATAAAAATAACAGAGCAGTTCACCTATTTAGGTAGCAATTTTGATTGCACAGGAAATGTTAAAAAGAAATTATGATACGAATTGGCAAAGCAACATCAGCTTTTAAAAGTCTAAATAAAATATGGAACTGCAAGTTATATAGTATTAAAACTAAATTACGAATTTTCAATTCAAATGTTGTATCAATCCTAACATATGCCAGCAGAGTTGGAAAATGACTAAAGATATAGAAAGCAAGTTGAATGCATTTGAAAATAGATGTCTGCGAAAAATAATGAATATAAAATGGAACGAATTCAGGAGAAGTGATGAAATCAGAGACATGTCTGGTCAACCACTAGTGACAACTGTTATAAGAAAGAGAAGATGGAGATATGTTGGGCACACCTTGAAGAGAAATGATCAACGAATATCAAAGCAGGCATTGAAGTGGGATGCAAAGGGTTCAAGAAAGAGAGGTCGACCTAAGGAGACCCTGAAGCGAACTTTGCTGAGAGAGGCAGGAAATATCGGTCTCAGTTCCATGGAGGAGATTGAGCGAGTTGCCCAGGATAGAGCGATATGGAGAAATTACTTGCATGCCCTATGTAACGTATAACGGTACGAGGGGAATTATTATTATTATTATTATAGTCTATGACCGTATCGCTTGTTGCCACCATCATCCATGGCAAACCATTTTGTACAGTTTTGGTAACTGGCTTGATAATACAATAAATATGACAAAATACTGTACCAAGAGTCTATTTAAAGTCACTGCAGCAGTACAGATTTGGAACACTAGCTGCTGCCGTAAGTTTCACTAGTAACATTTGTAGTTTGTACTCAACAACCGTAAGATATTATCATTAATAATATTATTGTCTCAACAAAACACAATTACACATTGACCAAATGAATACGTACTAAAACTTAGTAAAACGTACCTTCTAAACTTTCTTGGACATATGATTATCAGTAAACTTCGAACCAATTGAGATATAATGTTTGTGCTTATACTCTTATATGAGAATGTGTCAATAAATAACAAACAGGCACGGGATTTTCGTGATGTGTTATTCATTTTGAGCGACCTCTAATATCAACAATCCTGTACGTAGTCGATCCAAAAACATTCTCAAAATTTCAACATTTTCAACGAGTACGATATGCTTCTCTTTCATTGTATCGTAGTCGGCAATTATAATTTTCTCTATTTAACTCGACTACAATACTTTGTGTTTACAATCATCAGCCTGTTCCATTCCACATGGAATATTTGTCCGCAACAACGGCAATGGATATTCAACAAATTGTGTTCCTTGTCCTAAAGGTACACTCTTTACAACCTGCTATCTGTAACCTCTTGATGTTTTCCTTTAAATTATATCTGTATCATGTAGGTAGTCATCTTGTTTATAACAAGATCTAATTATTTTATGCCGTTGCTGTTAATAAGTTAATATACAAAATTTTGTTTAGTAAATTCAAACTGTGATACTGATTGATACTACTATGATGTCAATGTGATTCAATCACCGATTGTTATTGTCAACTTTGAACTACAAACACAATTTCCCCTGTAACTCAACTGTAATCTTCACGACTAGAGTGTACCATTTTTTTAGATTAACAAAGACTTTGTGATCAATTGACGTCGCAATAATAAGGGACATCAATCAACAGGCACAACCGTCAGCAATGACTTGTGTATTTTGATAAAATAATGACGTATCATTTATCTAGAAATTTCCACATTAGTAGAGAAGCGTATACTACACGTATAAAATAGAACGTTTCAAAATTGAGCTTTTATATGAGCAAATCATACCACACAGCATTTGTTATACATTACCTTTAGTTCTTCTGGTTAATTATAATTTTCAATTTACTATAAAATATAAACAGCTGGATTTATTATATCAAAACAGCTAACCTTGTTCAATTTGTGTTTAGGCAAAGTTTCAGCACAATATAGATAAATAAGTGTGCATTAGAAAAACAAATCAGTTTTTTTTCACTTTCAGCAATTCACTGTCCATCAACAGCAGTATCAGTTCAAATCATTTCAGTCAAAAATATGTTTCAAATATTTGCTGGTCCACAAGATGCTACAGATAAACAAAACATGATGTCTCTTTCTAATGTACTGGACAGCATTTTGTTCAACTTTGGAGAGCCAGTCACTATAAGGAAAGCATCTACAGCATCACCAAAGGCATCAGATGTAAGTCTGAGTTTAATAATTATCTTCATATTCTTATTTTGCGATCATTCATTTTAGATTGCGATTCTCTGATAGTCTACCATACTGTTTTTATTTAAAGGTGCAGCGTGTGGACCACAATATTTGTTTATGTCTGCCTGCAGTGAACAGTTTGAAGGATGTGTTATGTCGTTGTATCTGCCAATTTACAGTGAATTCTTCTTCACCTTTCAACTCCTAATGGTGCATAGGTCTTCAACAAACTTCTTACAGCTCTTCCAACAAAACAGTGCCTGTATTGTAATTCTTCTGGTCGGTCTTCTCAATGTGTGTCCTATCCATCATCGGCATCTCTCCCGTAGCTCTTTCTCAACTGGTATCTACCTAGTTCTTTCTCCATTTTCATAATCTTATACCATCTCAGTCTCTCTATTCTACGTACTTATCCATTTACGAAGGTCTGTAGTTTTCTGGTGATTTCTTTTGTTGTCATCCATGTTGCCGAGCAATACAACAGCACTGACTTCACATTTGATTGAAGGATTCTCAGCTTCATGTTTGTTTTGATCTCCTTTGACTTCCATATCTTACTCAATGCAATACTTTCCCCTTGCTTTTTGTATTCTCATCTTGACATCTTTGTTTGTTACCCTTCTGTGTCTATGTTGCTGCCAAGGTATATGTATGTTTCTACATCCTGTAGAGCTGTTTCCTCCAGCATAATCTGGTTTACATTTAAACATTCGCTAGAGATGCCTATTGTTGATTTATTATGCAAGTGACATCTCATTTTATTGTGTCCTGTTCTGTTGCAGAGTATGACTACCCTGTCTCTTCTTTACAGTTGGTACAGTAAAATCCATCCTCTCTTTTGTGTTTGCTGTGATTTGTTTTACACTTTGCATGCACCATTCACATTAAATGTCTCACTTATGAAATTAACAGTAATGGAGGACATTGTTCCTGGAAAATGAAGCAAGGGGTGACAATCTTGAAATTAAGAGCTGTTATAAATGAATTAGAAACTGATTAGAATTAACGTCCTTGCACTCAGTCCACTCCCTAGGTGATCCGTTCATTTCAGTGCAAGCTTTAGAATACTTTCTCAGTAACTGGGGTCTCTGTGACTAAACCATTGCTGTGCATTCTGAAGGTCATGGGTTCAAATCTGGACTGGGTCGTTATGTTCGCAAGTGCATTTTTTTCCAGAAACCCCTAGGAATTTTGCAGGAGCTAGAGTTCATGCAATACTCTCGGCAGGTGGCATGCTATTTCTGCAGAGTGGGACTGTGCCATTTCTGCATAGTGGGACTGAGCCATATGGGGTAAAAACGGTGCAATGAAGCTCATTCTTCCGCTTTAAACCTTTAGAAACAGTAGCTACAGTGATGAATATGTATCGACTTCCAGCCCAGAAAACTAGGATAGACATATTTAATTGGGTGTATTATGGAATTGAACATATTGAGAATTTATTTTGGATATATATATCTATATATATATTGGTGACTGAATCCGACACATTTCTACTGTGGTGTCCTAACAATTAAAAGTGCACTGTAAGCACATGTTTTAAGTGTTTGAATTGTATCCCCTTACACTGTGCCACACACATTTTATGTATTAATGTGTGTGTCTGCATTTATAATAAACATCTAATAACAGAATTACATTAATCTTTGTTCTGAGGCAGTGTTGTATTGAGAAGGGTCCTTGCCTGGAACCCGCAGGGACAGCGAAAGAAGGGAGGCCGAGAAATACATGGAGACGAGATTTGGAGGCGGAGATCAACAATATAAAGAAGAGCTGGAGGGAGCTGCAGGAGATAGCTAGAGATAGGAAGACTTGGCATGAGTTGGTTGAGGGCCTATGCCCCAACCGGGTAAAAAGGCAAAGAGAGAGAGAGTGTTGTATTGGTAACATAACTCTAATCACATTTGCCTATGTTCATATACATTCATATACAACAATGTTTCTTGATATATGACATTCTTATTTCCTTATTAGAGGCTTAAAGCAGATAAAGAATTCCTTGTACACTTGGAACTTCAAGACTACCAGCCTGAAGAAGTGAAAATCACAGCAGATAATCACCAAGTAACAGTTACAGCTAAGCATGGACAAAGGCCGGACAACTTTGGCTATGTGTCTCGGAAGATAACTCGTGTGATCAACCTACCAGAGGTAAGGATCTCAGTGCAGCTTTTGTAAAACATGTGGTTTTTTCAGGGTAAATGCTGTTACTAAACCAATTTTTATGACTTATGGGTTCATATTTTTCATCTTACTGTCTTATCTATCCATTTATGTTCTTGGTATATTGCTCACATTTGATGAGCATTTCAAATGCATTATTTTGTTGCCATGTCTCCACTAACTCTGACAATGCGGTTCCAAGCCCGGATGAAAAAAAGGAGGACTTGTGCGTGAGGCCAGCTACCTCATCACAAGAAATTGAAAGAGCTACAGAAACTTGTAAGAAAGGACGCCATACCGGTAAACCGACCAGCCAGGTGGTGTGCGGTGCACCTAGTGCATCAATGACGGTTGCTGATGAAAGCCGCCTTGCAAAAGTCACCAACCTGACTCGTACATTACTTGGCTCAAAAACACACACTAAAATTGGATTTTGGAATGTGAGAATGATGGCCACGGCTACAAAATCAGCCCAAATTGCAGAAGAAATGAAGAGATGCGAGCTGGACACACTGGGGTTAAGTGAGGTGAGATGGCCTGGAACAGATAGAAGAGTAAGCATTTTGAAGGAGTGGGTATAATGATGACACCTAGAGTAGCAAAGAGCTTGTTAGAATGGTAACCCATCTCGAGTCGGATAATTAGAGCCCGCTTCAGTACCAAGCATGTCAATATGACAATACTGCAGTGTTATGCACCAACAAACGAGGCTGACGATGATAAGAAAAACACATTTTATGAGCAACTACAAGATCAAATTAACAAGACCCAAAAACATGACCTGTTAGTAGTAATGGGGACTTTAATGCCAAGGTAGGAAGTGATAATGTAGGGGTAGAGAGAGCTATAGGAAAACCAGGAATAAACACAATGAATGAGAATGGAGAAAGACTGGCGGAGTTATGTATGCTGTCAAACTTAGTAATTGGAGGTACCATCTTTGCACATAAGGAAATTCATAAACTTACTTGGCACTCACCAGATGGAGTGACCAGGAATCAGATTGACCATATGTGCATAAATACACAATTTAGAACATCATTGCTGGATGTCCGTGCATACAGAGGGCAGATGTAGGAAGTGATCATAATTTATGCATAGGTAAATTGAAACTGAAATTTCACCATACTAAAAAAGAACAACTGCGAATAGACAGTCAAAGACTATAAAATAATGAGGTAAAAGGAATATCAGCTCGAACTTAAGAATAGGTTCGAGTTACTCAATGGTGAAAATGAACAGAACATTGAAGACAAATGGACTAAGATAAAGGACACACTATTGGGGCAGCAAATAGTAGCGCAGGATTAAGGACGAAAGACAGAAAACCCTGGATAAGCGATGACACCTGGAAATGTATTCAAGAAAAATGAAACTAGCCATATTTAATACTAAGGATGCACAGATGAAATCCAAGCTAAAGAGGAATATAGACTAAAAGGCAGAGGCAGGAAATATCGGTCTCAGTTGCCCAGGATAGAGCGGTATGGAGAAATTACTTGCAGGCCCCATGTAACGTATAATGGTACGAGAGGAATTATTGTTTAACTCTTTCGCCCATTTATTTTCTCAATTTTTAAGCAGTTAATTCAAGGGAAGTAAAAAAAAATTTTAAATTACGATCCCAACTACTCGTCAATAAATAAACATATATATATTATTATATAATAAATTGAAGAAAACTGGACAACCCAATAGAATAACAAGGTTAAAAAGTAGTATAAGTAAAATAGTAGAAGTAAAACTAGAAAAGACTTCTTACAAGGGAAGCAAATCTATGGCGCAGTGTGCGGCTTAAAGCGTGGAAAGAGTTAATATTATTATGTCTCCACTAGTACAATTTTACTATTGTACATGGGAAGATGGATAGAGGTCAGTTCTGTGACCGTCTTGAAAGAGGTCACTACAATTGATGTTAAATATATCCAGCAATTTAAGAAGATTGGAATACAAATACAAGCATGGAATACACATACAAGCAGAAATTTGCTTTTGAATATATTTGTTACAGAAGAGTCCACCATATTCCTGGACAAAGTGAGAACAAATAGATCTATCAAGAAGGTACTCAAATCAAAGAAAACTATTTGATGCTACAAATAAGAAAATTGAGCTATTTTGAACAAAAGGGTTGGAGAAGACCATTGTGGAAGGAGGCAAAGAGGAGAGGAAGACATATTCAGGATGTGACATGATTTGAGAATGGCCTGACATCTATGATTCATTCTGATCACCATAAGCTATTGGATGATGAATATATAGTATTAACCCTAGAAATAGACACAGAAGGAGGAACAAACAAAGATGTCAAGATAATACAAAAGCAAGGGAAACTTTATTGCATTGAGTAAGGTATGGAAGTCAAAGGAGATCAAAACAAACATGAAGCTGAGAATCTTTCAATCAAATGTGAAGTCAGTGCTGTTCTATGGCTCGGAAACATGGAAAACAACAAAGGAAATCATCAGAAAACTGCAGACCTTCGTAAATAGATGTTTACGTAGAATAGAGGGACTGAGATGGTATGACAAGATTACGAACGAAGAACTCAGAGAAAGAACAAAGCAAATACCAGTGGAGAAAGAGCTCAGGAAGAGAAGTTGGCGATGGATAGGACATACATTGAGAAGACCAACCGGAAGCATTGCAAGACGGTCACTGTTTTGGGACCCGCATAGAAAGAGGAGTAGGGGAAGACCTAGACAGACCTGGAGAAGAGAGCGGGAGGCTGATATTAAAAGGATAGATAAAACATGGAAATAATTGCAAGGGATGGCAAGAGAGAGGAAGAGCTGGAAGAAGTTTGTTGAAGACCTGTGTACCATTGGGAGTTGAAAGGTGAAGAAAAACCCCAGAAATAGTTTGTCTAAATTGTCCTGTAATTTCTAAATTCTTGAGATACTTCTGAAATGTGTGAATTAAGTATATTTCTATATATAATATTCATAGAGCCTGAAACTAACGTGTGATTATACATGTTCAAATAAATTATTTTCAGGATGTTGATCCAACGTCAGTAACATCAATTATGAATTCCAATGGCATTCTTGTTATCAGAGCTAAAAAGCACATACCAGAGATGCTACAATAAATATGCACAGAGACTGGGAAAAGTGGAAGAATACTGTTGAGGCCATATGCTCCATGAGGAAAGGAGAGGAATAAGTCAAAGATAAAAATTATCATTTTTCGTGTTCTATGAAATATGGAATTGTGTTTGAAATGTATTTGAATAGCTATGGTGTTACACTAAGAGAATCTCAACAAGTGTTAATTTTGTTTCACAAACCTGAGAACATTATTTTAAATAATCAGTCGCCCGTGTGATGCCGGGGCCCGCAAGGAAGCAAAGAATAGTACCACTGCAACCTACAATGAATGTCGTAAGAGGCGACTGATGTAGACCCTAGGATGCTACCTAGGAAATAAAAAACAGCGTAGAAATCAGATGTGCTGGCCTACTTGTGGGCGGATGACTGGCACAACGTTCAATCGCTCTTAGGCTCAGATCACGTACAAATCACAGAGTGGTTAACAAGTGGTCGATGAGCGTTTGAAGAAATAATCAATCGAAAGGTATAAATTGATAATATATTTAGATAGATGTGGCCAATTTGTTTCCAAAATGATTAGTCAAGTTATTCTTGTAAGACTGTAATTTTTACTGTAATCTAATTGAGAATGTGTGATGGTTTAAATTCATATCTATATTGTATGATTGGTGTGAATAATTCTAACGTGTGAGATGAAAAATTGTTTTCCGAATGTACGTTTCTTTACTTTCTCTGTGGTTGTTGATTACTGAACCGACTGCACTCCAACTATACCAATAGGTGCTCAGACTCACCCAGCAGATGTCAAAGGATATGCATTCTAATGGTTGCTGTTTTAGAGCACTCCTCATTTGGTTGTGTACAACATGTAATTCCAAACTCCTTGAATCACTGGATAGATTCAACATCAGTTATAGTCTTCATACAGGCATTTTCTGAATAATGCTCCCCCATTTCCTTGTTGGTTGCAAGTCCAAAGCATCACCACTCTCTCATTGTGTTATGTAGTTTGTACTGAGATCTTCCTGTATATGAAAGTGATTGGAGCACACATGGTTATTCACTGTAGTGCAGTGGTGATAATCCAATCAATCTCTTGCTATCAGATGTATCAAAATTTTTCATGATCAGTTTTGTCGCTAACCTCCCACGCTATATAGAATGTTCCCATTAGAATCTTTTATTACATGTCCAAGGTATACAAAAATGTGATACTTGTTCTAGTGTACTCTTTTGTTCAGAAATTGTTTCAAAATATTATTGAACTTGTGTTATTAAATCAAGCGAATACCACAGTGTGTTTGTATATGAACACATATCTTTAGTATTCTGTTTATACATATCAAAATCTGAATATATGGTGTTAACTATTTTGTCATGATAGAATTAATTGAAAAATGTGTATACGCGCTGAAGAAATTGTTGCACTAAAGCAGACATGGTTGAAATATTGGGGAAAAAATGAGCCTTTGAATGTGACAATTTCTCATTCTGAAGATGTCACACAGAAACAGAACAGAAACCAAGAGTTGTGTGTTGATTAACTAAAAAAGATTTATTATAAAATACATTTGTTGATTGTGTCTGATTATTCCTTTCATTATATAAAAATACTACATATTTTAAAATAAAGACAGATATTTCATTAAAACTTTTATTATGTTTATAATTTTATTACATATTACAAATATACATGGAATTGTAAACATAATCATACATAATGAAATTTTAACGGTGACAATAGTGATTTTATTCAACTCTCTGCACATGAACATACATTAATTAATAAATAAACATCAATGTCAATTATTTAAAACAATAATGAAACTGTTATATCATTTACTTGTTAGATAATATAAATATTAAGGCAGTATTGCAATAGTATTTGACACGATCCTTGCACATGTGAACGTCAAATTTTCACCAAGCTCAAAAATCTAGACGACTTATCAACTTGGTTGATAGAAAGTCAACTGTACCAGCAATGTAACACTATATGTTGATGAAAGTCTGTGTACCCGTCATTAAGTTGCTATGGAATCAATTTTACCTGTAATATAACAGTGTATGTTGACAGACTACCAGGTGTGTTCTGCGCCTGGCTCTGCATCAAGTAGTCTTTTTAGGAAGGCGACAAGTAGAATCATGCTGACCCATAGAACGCACAAACCAACTCCACCTCCCAGTATTTTTACCTGGAAAACGTTGACCATGATGTTAAAAGCTAGCAGACCCTGGCTTGTCTACGGTCAGTTTCTATTGTCCTATGTAGGTATGCAAACCCAAATAAAGCATGCAGAAACCGGATGTGCTGGCCTACGAGTATGCAGGCACCTAACTGGCACAAGGAACTCATGCTCTACAGCACAAATGACACCAATCACAAAGAGTAGTTTACCAAGTAGTGGTTGTAGAATAAATGATAAAGAAGAAAGTCTGTGCACCCATCTTACAACTCGGCGGTTAGTGAATCGACAGTACCAGCAATGTATCTTCTTCTCTTCCACCATTTACTTCTTTATAAAAGTGTTGGGGTGAAACGTAGTGATCTTGTGTGTGCTTTTTTAAGGCACTTTGTAAGCTGATATTCATGTTCTTGATGCCGTCGCTCCATTTTTTGCGTGGTCTTCCTCTTGCTTTGTACTCATTATACTTTTATGTGTGGCTCTCTGTGGTAGGCGATACCAGGACATTCTGGTCAGATGTCCAAACCATTTAATCTGTTGTTCTTTTATGAATTGCATAACTGGTTTCACATCCAGTCTCCTGATTTCTTCATTTCTAATTTTGTCTCTTATTGTCACACCTGCAGCTCTTCTAAGATACCTCATCTCTGTCGTTATGATTTTCCACTCATTAGCTGCTGTTGTTGGCCACGTTTGACACTGGTAACATAGTGTTGGCCAGAAAATCGTTCTTATGAAATTTGGTTTAGTTGTTAGCGGTATCTCTTTATGTGACAGCAGTGGTGTTAACTGTCCTAGCTTTTGTGCAACGATTGCTGATTTCACTATCGATACTTCCATCTGCTGTGAAAATTGCTCCTAAGTATTTGGCCTCAATTGTTTGTTTTATGTCTACGTTCTGGAGTTTCATTGTAAGGCTTTCTGGTTGTCTACTTATTGCCATTGTCTCTGTCTTTATTATATTTATTTTCATGTTGTACTCCTCACCCTTGATGTTAACTAAGCTCAAATAGTTCTGGAGAGATTCTTCATTTTCTGCAATAAGTACTTGATCATCTGCAAATAAAAGTTCTGAAATACTATTTTCTTTCTCTATTCCTGCTTCTCTACTTATGTTGTCCAGATCACTGCTCTACACTAAATCACCAAAGTTCATACACTAAATATTTTATATAATAATCACCAAAAGTAATAAGAGGCAGAACAACCAGGGTTAGTCTTAATACAACATCTAAAAAGTAACAATTAAGCACGGCATTTGAATTCTTTAAACCCAACAGTAAACTCTCAAAGAAAGCGACTGCCACAGGTAAGTACTTGAATAACTACCGGCAGAGGCAATAAGAACAGCGGCTGAAATGATCCTAGAGAGAAGAGGCACCTCTCGCAACAAAGTCGTGATATTCACTGATGCTCCATCAGTCATCACGGCACTCAAAAGTGTAGGCAAAACAGAGCTCAATGAGCTGAAAGTGACCCTCGATGCACTAGTGTACTCACTTAAACGCACCATCATTCAGTGGATACCATAACACTGCAACATAAGCGGAAATGAACAAGCTAGCTAAAGAAGGCGGGTGACTACCGCAGACTGATCTTGAGATCAGTTATGAGGAAGCCAGAACAACCATCGGCTGGCATTATAAAGACAAATGGTCGAAAGACCATCCACAGTACAACAACAGCGACGGGTACTATGGTCTGTCTTATAGTATCTATATTCCGTCTCCGTAATGGCCACAACATGCTCCGCACCCACGTTTAATAAATTTAAAATTGGCACAACTAGCCTGTGCCCCTGCGAAATGGCGGCAGAGCACATACTGCAAGATTGCCAATTGATAGCAGGCATAAGAAAGAAACCTGGCCGAAAACACAGAGCTTCGAGAAGATGTCGAAGGACGGAGTCCCTTAAAACCACTGTAGCATTCATGATAAAATCTGGTTCATCAGTCTAGGCGGTGATGGAGAGAGAAGAACCCATTAAATGTTGTACATCATCCGAGTATTCATTCTACAGTTATACAAAACTGTGTCCACTGTGACATTTTTTAGTTCAGCCAGACGTTCTGCTGTAAACAAGGTCAAACCAGGATGAGATACATGAACTTTACTCTGTGGAGGAAGATAAAAAAAAATCAGTTGTTGTGATGGCTGTATGAGTATTTGTCTTTCTACAGGAACTTGTTAGCTAAATTAACTAACATGTCTGCCCGAGTGGTTACCGGGGCCCAAATTTGGGGTGTAAAAAATGGAACCACTGTTACCTGCCACGCATGTTGTAAGAGGCGACTATGAAGGTTTGCTGAAAACGGATGCACATGTCCTAAACGTGTAGAAGTCTATGCGTTTAGGGCCTACCAAACCAATGCGCAACGTATACACGCTCTTGGCAAAGATCAAACATATCACAAAGAGTGATTAAAATTGGCCGTAAAGAACGCAAAGAAGAACTAACATGTAGATCTTAATTTCATGTCTGTGTTGTTTATTTTACTAAAGATATTTCGACATGGCAGAATGTACAAAAGAGAAGATAAAATCTGACCTGAAAGTATAGACCATTTTTTATTATTATCATTTCATTTACAGGGAAGAGGGCACCATGGCGGTGTCTATGTCTTTCAGTATGACTCATCCGCTACCTGTACATAATTTTTGGGAAGGATTGCCTTACTCGATTAACCAGAATCTTATTTGATTTAAGGGTCGCTACATAGATACGTACTGCTCAACTCTGACTTCTGTCAAATTATTCACTGTTTTAGATTTTTTTTTTAAACATGATAATATAGTTGGTAACTACTGTACTTAAAATTATTTTTCTGTAATAATTGAGAAGCTATAAAATACATTCTACAAGTGCGTTATATATATATAATGGCTCACTATGTTAACAAAAACTCCAGACTAAAGCTGGAAGACAGAAACTAAAACATTTCTTTTAGATCTCCAAGTGTAGTGGTGAAAGCAGTTTATATAACAGTCCTTAAAAAAAAAAATCCTATACATTTGCACCATCTTCAAAATTACATTGAGAACTTGTCTGTGTTATGGAGTTTGCGCACTGACGTTGAGATTATCCAGTGGATGAAAGTGATTGGAGCACACATGGTTATTCACTGGAGTGCAGTGGTGATAGTTTAATCTATCTCTTGTTAATCAGAAGTTTAAATTATCAGTTTTGTTGCTAAACTTCTCCCTTGCCATATATGATCAACAAATAAACAATGTACAGGTATTAAGAGCTTCCTAAAAAACAAAAAGACAAACACAGGATTCGAACCACTTACCCTCATTTCTTACGACACCTATCGCCTAGCCACAAGAGTGTCCTTACGAACACAACCAGCAAGTCATTCTAAAAAAATGGCGTACTGAGGAGTGTCTTTCTCAAACGCATCATTATAACTAGACACAGAATAATCAGGTAAGGTTCGACTGAACAGTGTTTGCACAAACATATGCTATAAGCTTATTGTGCTTGTATATATATGAAAGACAATATCATACATACATACATGTATACACATATAACAAACAGAAGTTTCCTTGCCATATAGAATGTTCCCATATTGACAACTAATATCAAAGCAGGCATTGAAGTGGGATGCAAAGGGTTCAAGAAAGAAGGTCGACCTAAGGAGACCCGGAACGAACTTTGCTGAGAGAGGAGGAAATGTCTGTCTCAGTTCCATGGAGATTGAGCAGGTTGCCCAGGATAGAGCGGTATGGAGAAATTACTTGCAGGCCCTATGTAACATATAATGGTACGAGAGGAATTATTATTATATTTCTTCTATTCTCCTATCTTTGACAACTCTTCTATTCATTAGATGTCTATACAACTGTTTCTGCTGTCTCTCACAAAATAAGGTATAAAAAAGGGTATAACAGTGTAGGATTGACTTCATTGCACCAGGTTTCCCAAAATGGCCCAGTCCAGTTTTGCACAAATTCCATAGCTCCAGGAACAATCCTAGGGGCCATGTGAAAAAATTGCATGTGACTCAGTCCAGATTTGAACCCTCAACCTTCAGGCAAACATCTTAACCATTTCACCATTCAGACCTCCCCCAAATGAAGTATATAAACCACAAATCACCATAACTTTGTGTTGTCCTACTATATATCCACTAGTGTTCTCTGTTACTCTCTAGAAATGCGGTTAACCATATACAATAAGCAGCAACTATTTACTATTTGAGATGTGTGCTTATAAAAGTGGCATTATAGAATGGTTAAACCATGTAAGTATCTATCCATTGAAGATTAGTTTGTAATGGTGGTACATTCTGCTGCTTGCTCATCTCATGTTTCAATTTCATTACATACATTTTCAACCAGGTAACTATTGTGATTTTTTTTCTGTCCATCCATTATGAACTCAGCTACAGTCATGGTGCTTCTGATTTTAGTGTTAATACTTGCTTTCCATATCACCAGTCTCCCTTGTTATTCAGGTAAGCTTTACTCCCACTTCAGAGAATGTTGTAATTTAGATAATGTATGCACACTGAACATGTTTGGCTCAAGCTAGCCACAAATCCCATGGCATGTGTTCACTAATGCAGTGTATTATGAACTTAATTATCAGTGACCCCCATTATGATGATAAAGTTTTACAGCAACAAAAAAAACAGAGATTACATACTTCTTTTATGCTTCCAGGAACAAAGTATGGGCTGTCTGTCTCTAGAAGAAGACGGTTGAGAGGTATGTGTCTAGCTGAATTGATGGAATCATAAGCAGATCTATATGTGATAACTGGAGTCAGACCAATGTAAAGATTAGGAAAAGTATCCATCCAGATGTCAGCTACTTCCATGTTGCCACAGAAACAGTGAAGATGAATACGCCACGTGCGTGGTACCATCTGTAAATAGACAAATATCCTGGATTTAGTTGAACAGTTGAAAATATATGCATATGAACCGGTAGATCAAAGCATCGTTTTGTATCTCCATCCCCAACAAATAAATCATATGTATATGGTATATTTATCATGAATCTTACGCGTGTACTGGCCGACTACTATCTCGAACCAAGAATTGCTTGCACGATGCCAACAAGAGAATATGGGCACTATCACCTGAAGACGACGCTGGAGATAGACTCAGATCACATACAAATCACACAGAGTGGTTGACAAGTGGTTGATGTTGAGGGGTTGAAGAAATAATCAATCGAAATGTATAAATTGATAATATATTTAGGTAGATGTGGCCAATTTGTTTCCAAAATGATTAGTCGAGTTATTCTTGTAAGACTGTAATTTTTACTATCTATATTGTATGATTGGTGTGAATAATTCTAAAGTGTGAGATGAAAAATTGTTTTCCGAATGTACGTTTCTTTACTTTCTCTGTTGTTGATTACTGAACCGACTGCACTCCGACTAGACTCTCCACCTTTCATACAACTTGTCTGTGAAAAATCTTACACATGTACTGGCCGACTACTATCTCGAACCAAGAATTGCTTGCAGATGCCAACAAGAGAATATGGGCACTATCATCCGAAGCGGCTGGAGATGGATTGGACATGTGATGCGCATGGAGACTGGCTCCGACACGAAAACTGCACTGAGAAGGTAGGCGAAAGCGTGGAAGACCCAAGACGACCTGGAGGAGAACAATAGAGCAAGAACTGAAGGAAATGAATCATAGCTGGAACACAATACAGAGGAAGGCCATGAACAGGGAAGAATGGTGTGCGTTTGTTGCTGCCCTAAACGCCAAGGGTGTAACAGGCTAAAGAGAATATCATGGTATATTCTACATTTCTCAATTTCTTCAGAAGCATGTATTACCAAACCTTCACAAAAGCTTTCTTTAGGTCTCTGTCCATGCCACTAGTATCAGTGCAACCATTCTACTGGGGATGACGACATATGTGTCTGCTTGGATTGCTATGATGTTGGTTCAGTAACCAAGTAGCAAAAGCATGCTTCCTTACGTTATCTTCTTCAGTTTTCAACTCAGGTCTTCAACACACTTTTTCCAGCTCATTGCTCCATACATTATCAGATACATATATAATCATCTTCAATGGCAGTATTTGTGAAGCCCTACCTCCTTGAGAATGATCAAGCAGTCATCATAAGCATCACGACAGTGAAGAACGAGAGGTAGTTGTAAGTCTAGCGCCATCTGAAGCTGCCGTCTTAGTACTGCCTTTTGTGTTTCTGCATGTCTGTAAAACCTAGAAAACAAATAACATAAGTACATCCAGCGATGAACACCCAAGGGGATAACAGCTATTTAATTAAACACTTAATGGCATCTCCAAAGTATGTTGTTGGTCTTGTTAATATATATATATATGCATTCTTGCAATGAAGTTCAGCTTTTGGAAGTCTTCATAGTTATATCATAACATTTTGTCCATAAAATATGGAATTAATAAAGACGTAAAATACTAACTTTTTAATGTGTCCCTTTCGTAGCTATCATAGTTGATAGATTTAAACTATGTAATATGTGAGCGTCTGTAGCCTAAGCGGTAGTGAGCTCGATCACAACCCAAACGTAGATGGTTCAAACTCCACTGCGGGCAAGTCCTGAAGCAAATTAGTTCACTTAGGTTTTTACGAACTGTAAAAATAGACTTTACCATTCAGAAAGCAATGAAACTACTGAACGTATAAGTGGTGCCCAGAAAATTGGAGACTCGTTTACTGTTGTTGATGGTTACGTCCTGTAAAAAGGATATGCCACAATTTTCATTGCCATAAGTAATATTACACATATACTATAGAGTGGGGATTTCACTAGTCTGAATGAAGGCTTGACGCTAGCCTTTATGATGGGTGACAGAAAGTTGCACTAATTGGTTATCTATATTCAGGTCTAGTCAGTATCATTCTAGCCTCTTTCCAATCAAAGAGTTGAGCCTTGTCCAATAGAACACAAAAGTTGTACAAGCATAACTGGATGTCTGGGGAAGAGGAGAATAAGGAGTGTGTTTAGCCAGCAAGCAACGGAAACCATCATTATGTATGCTCTTCAACATCTGCTGGGTGAGACTGAGTACCTATGGGTATGCTCAAAGTGCTATGAAGTCAGTTCAGTAACCAATTCAAACAGAAAACCCCACTTTACAGAACAACATCTACCAAGTTACACAATTGCATACCAGTTGGGAGTTGACTCATGCCTCATTGAAAGTTAAATATCAAAGTAAGAGTATGCCGTTTGTCTGTTCATTTAGATTTAATTCAAATATTCAGCCAACTGCTATGTCGGCTGGCATAGGCGGTCATGGCTCTCCACAACTCTCAGTTAATCAGTTCTGCCGTCAATCTTTTGTCGGACCATCCAACATTTTCTCCCCCTGCCTTCCATGATTTCTACTTCCCTGTATTTTACCAAATGTTTTAAACATCCTCTTTGCATTATGTGTCTAAAGAAGCCTGATTCTTACCCTTTTGATAAGGTTTCTTTGTGTGCATCCCTCTTAAAACTACCAATCTACGGCCATAAAGCAACCAGGTTAGCAAACTTCAAACAGAAAGCGCAGCATAATGAAAGCAGATATACTTTACAGAAAAAGCAGACGTGTGCTCAAATCACAATGAGTTGTTTATAACTTGTTACACTAGATCGAACCAAGAGAGAATAAACCATATGGTCAAATTTATTTTAAAGTAAAGAACTGACTATTGTACTATGTGCTATACTGTGAATTACCGCATACGATAGGTGATGTGGTCAAAATCAGACTGACAGGTTTTACTTCCCAGTGTCCAACAGAGACTGGGTCAACCTTAGTTGTTTGCACAACAAAATCTTACTTCTACTGTGGATCCAAACAGAGATCACCCGTCTAAAATACGATTGCACAAACCACTGTACTATGAGTGTAAATAAGCGAGTTATGTCTAGAAACATATACAAACTTACGTTCCAGAATAATCCAATCCTATCTCGCCTAAAGCTACAACTTTAGGATGTGCAAGTGCTGTTTTCAGGCCTTGTTCATGTTTGGCTGAAAATTCTGTAGCACTTTTTGGATGACATCCCAGAGAAAACCAGACATCGGCATCTTCTGTCAGTGTTTGAAGGAGAGTGTTTTGTGGGTCTACAGGAGAAAATAATAAATACATTATGTAGTTATCGATCACCAAAGGATGATTTAATCAATCAGAAAGCAACTAATGCCAAAATATGAGTAGATTAGAGCAAGTTTTCATTCAGTGTCTTGGAAACAGGGCACAACTGACAGCACAGCCACATGTATACAAAATTGTCAAATTACCCTACACTGCAGAGTGCATACAATGTGACTGCTCTGAATATTGTATACTGAGGCAAACTGATAGTCATATAGAAACAACACTGGAAAAACTGCCAGGATCTCTGTGTGTGAGCTAGAAAAGACAATAAAGTTTATACAAGAGACACCATTGAATATAGACAGTATTTTAAGCAGACGAAAGGAAGAAAAACATTCTTTTCAAATGTATGTTTCGATAATTATGTGTATTTGCTTTTATGTGGATTAAGCAATACAAGAAGTCAAAGGGCATCCACGCAAAAGGTGGACTCAGATAAGAGGCGATGGAAAAGACTATTTATAAAGCGCACAAAATAGTCAATTCTATAAATCTCTTCTTATCCTGACACTGTGAGGCAAGATGACAGAAAAAATAAAAAGATGCAATGTGCAGACTATGATAGAAATTTAGTGATTACTTGTTTAAAACTTGCCATTACTTAGCATTTCTTTCATAAAAATGATTGCAAAGTTGACATAACAACTTATATACTCTGAAATTATATTCATGCATGTCAAGTTAATGTGAAAAAATTGTTCAATGTAAGAGTTAAGTAATAGTTGTACTTACTATAAGGGCTGTATGTCTTGGGATAACAAAATATTGCAACACAGCCTTCAAAGTTGGTAGGAACAGAAGAAGCAACCATTTTACGAAATTCGCTAAATGGAGTTGTGTGAGGGATGCCAAGTCTATCATATAAAAGATCAATGTGGCAGTGAGAGTCGATGAAGGTATTCTTATAATTCTGACTTCTAGCAATAAGGTCACGACCCCAAGCACTGGGTTGATCTAAACCTCTGAATGTTGATCTTGGGGATAGGAAGCTTGCCATAGGAGATGTGAATCTTGGAGATGCCTCAGAATACTTCCTTTGTGGTGTCATAAAATTGGGGGATGGTGAAGAGCAATCTGGGAAAGAAAACATATCATCTTGATCAAAATGAAGTTTTATTATTGAATACATTTAGTATGTATACTTGACATTCTTTAAAGTAGAGAAAATTTAGGCTATTATAATGTAATTTGATACAGTTGTGACTGTGCTCAAACAAATGAAACAGTACATCATATCATCATCAGGTGCCGGCTGGCGTAGGTGATCATGGATCTCCACAAATTTCTATCTTTGGTGTTTGCTATCAATTCAGATGTTGACGTGCCATGAAGTCAGGCTGTCCAAAATTTTCTCTCTGTCTTTCTCTGTCTCGTCTACCCTCAATTTTACCAGTTGTTACAATGTGTTCTAAACCTCCCATCACATGCCCGAAAAATGATGACTGCCTCTTTCTTATATTGGTAATAGGTTTTCTCTGTGACTTGACCTCATTCAGCACCTAAACATTAGTGATTTTAGCAGTCCATGAAATTCTCATCATTCTTCTGTAAAACCACACCTCTGTGGCCTCCAGAGATTTTCGATCTGTTTGTTAATTGTCCATGACTCGCATCCGTATGTCAGTATTTGTTCTATGTAGCACTGAATAACTCACATTCTGACCGTAACTGACAAGGACTTGTTGCATATGTTTCTCATTTTCATGAACGATATTTTCTCTTGCCCTATTCTGCTCTTTATTTCTGATCGGTATCTGCCATTACCAGGACTCTTGAGGTATTTAAATTGCTGCACTTATATATACTGTTGGAATATCCAAAACTCTCACCTAAGAGAAGAAAATTATCGCCAGATTGTCAAGAATCTGCTTAAGAATGATCAGCACTAGACAATAAACAACAATATATCATCTCCAGCATGTCTCATCTGTCATGGTGGAGCATTCTGTCAAACTGTTCTTTCATTCCCTTCTTGATTGAAAGACAAACACTAGAAATGATTATGAAAAAGACCTCAGAAGAAGTATCCAGGTTTTTATATTTTACCTACTTACTGGACACTGCAGACACTTAGATTAGGACTAGACAGTATCGTCTTCTCATGGGTATGGTGAGCTTTATGGACTTGCAGCGGAGGACAGAGCTTGCATGGGAATACCCAATGTGCCCCGAATTTTATTTGCATAACATAACTTAGACTAGAAATAAGTCAAGCAGCTCTCTGTCAGTGCCAACAGTCAGAAAAGACACCAGAACATGTTCTGCAAGACTTGTTCTCACCTGGATGAACTGAGAAGCAACATGTAGCTGTACCCAGTCGACCTGAAAACTAAGCTTTTGGGGAAAACTGGCACTGACTGCCCAGTTTGTGGTCCACAATAGATTTAGAGCATGACCAGAGACTGCTGAAGAACATAAGAAAGGGACAATCATCATTTTTCAGGTGTGTCATTAGAAAAGTGGGTTAGAACAGATGGCGACAACCTACACAAACAATTAGAGATTAGGACAGAGAAAACTGCATGTTTTAACTTCAAGGCATAGAAAAGTGTCAACATCCAAACTGATAGTGTACAATGCAGATGTTTGTCGTAAGTCATGACCGTCGATGCCAGCAAGCATGACACATGGTGGTGGTTCTTTTCCTGGTTTCAATTTCCCAACTTTCTACACCCGGTTTGTGTGTCAAAAAATAACTTTCATCTTCCAGGTTATCTCTCCCTCGCATACAAGCATATTTATTTCCATCAATAAGCACAATCATATCAAAAATTTGTTAAAATAAATTGAAAATCCTTACCTGAAGTTGATCCGAACCTGCCTTTCTTCCCATAGGTGAGAGGTGATACGCTGGTTGATCCATCAATATACCTTCTGTCTGATGAAAGTTCTTTGCTTCTGTTATTGTATTTATCTGCGGATGTGCAGCAATTCTGTGGCGAATTAAAGTTTTGGAAAGATCTTTTCCTACTGCTATGGCCTTCGTCAGAAGCAGAGGGATAACTAACAGGGACCATGACAAAACCTCGGGCATCAGTGTTTGTCATGTGATCAGAGCTTTCTTTTGCAGTGCTCTCCTGAAATGCTTCATATTTGTTGTTTTTCTTTGATGATAATCTTGACCGTTTGTTTGTGCTTGCCAGATCATCTGACGATGAGGATTGAGATGAACGACTTCTCTTTCGTCACGATTCCCATGAAATTTCATGCTGTCATTTAATGTATTTTCCGTAAGTAAGATTTCTTTGTTTGTAGTGACTGTACCTGCAGATGAGGAAGAATGGAGCTTGTCCAAAAAAACAAATCTTGTATCAATGAAAGAGCTGGTATTTTTATTTGTTTGCTTATCGCCTTTGGGAGAGCTCCCACTATCTTTTGAAGAAAAAGGATGTGTCTTATTTTTCACTGAAGTGGAACTTCTGTAGTCACTTGATGAGGAGGAAGATTCCCTTTCCTCTTTGAATGAGGAAGCATTATGTTTCTCCATGAGTGAGTATGCGACTCTACTGTCTGTGGTTACCTTATTGTCTTGTGTTTCAATTTCTATGTTTTTATCTGTGAGTGAGAAAATATATTTCTTGTTTCGAGATGTAGAAGAACTTGTTCTGCCTTTTTTTTTCTTACAATATTTGTTTGAATAGTCTGTATCTAATGGTACAAATGAGCGTTTATTCTCTTCACTGACTTTTATGTCGCTATCTCTGTCTGAGCATGATGATGATGAATAGTTACTTTCTTTTGTAGCCATTTTATCCCTGGTTTCTTTATATCCCTTGATTGGATTTTCTTTATTAATAGTTACAAGTGGACATGTTATGTTTCTGGTTTTCTCATCATAGTTGACTGCTGAACGGTATACATTTGTAAGTGAAGATGAATGGCTTCTGGCTCTTGACTTTTTGTAATCTTTTACTGGACTATCCTTGTCTGACAATAAAGACATGTCTCTTGAATCTTTGACTTTTGTATAGTCTTTGACTGACCAGTCTTTAATAGATGGTGAGAAATGTGCATCTTCTCTCGAGTTATTTATCCTGATGTCTGATGAAGATTGCACATAGTCTGTGTGTGAGGAAAAATTGTGATTATCTCTTGATGATGTCGTCTATTGTTTTCAGAAAAAAGCTCTTCCTCTTGATGTCGTCTACTGTTTCGGAAACTGAAGGACTTCCTCCTGGTGATGTGCGTCTACTGTTTTCAGAAAAGGAAGGACTTCCTTCTGGTGATGTGCGTCTACTGTTTTCGGAAAAGGACGGACTTCCTCTTGACGATATGCGCTTATTGTTTTCAGAAAATGAATGACTTTGATTTACTTTATGTGCGGACCAATGTATCTTGCGTTTCGATGATGGTGAATGATTCTGGTCTCTGGGTGAAGGAACACACTCCCTTTCAGTTTCCTTGTAACCATTAACCAATCTGTCTCCATCTGATGACAAGGAGCATCGATGTCCTTTAGAAGTATACCTTGTTCTTCCGCGCCTATTTACTGGAGGATTATCACTCTCTGAAGATGAAGAACGTGGGTGATCTGTTTGACTGCTCTTCATTTTCTGAAAATAAAATGTCTCTTATCAATATTTGGTGATTACTATTTGTATATAAATTGTAAAAGACAGAACTATTACTTTGCAGAAAATGTGTTGGGAGATTTAACATACCTTTTTATTAATGGAAACAGACAGTTAGGTAACAAGGCATGTTGAAAATATTTCAAGCAAATCTTACCCTAACAGTACACTCTACTAGTTACTCCACCATATGATGTTTACATTTCAATTATATCTTATCTTCTCATTGATCCTCTTCTTTCTCCTCCAATATTATCTTGAACAGGATGCTGTATGCTTTAACCTTCTCCCATAGAGTGTCCACATAAGTGGGCAACTAGTTGTCTGTTTCACAGCTACATATTCGTGTTTTGTGAGCTCTGACACATGCAGTCTACAGCTAAGAACTAGCTGTGGACAGTGCTTCTATTGCCAGAGCGGCAAATTAACATGTACCTCTACTGTAATATGGCGAACGAGACGATATCTAATAAAAAAAATTCATGCATGAAAGGGTAACCAAAATAGTTTGTATCTTCTTTTTTTTATTTTAGCAGTTCTAAATTTTAGTTCTTGGATCTATATATTATTTTTCATATCCGTTCATGCCCAAATGTACATACTGTTACACTGTATTTTCGCAACTAGAATTAGAATGACTCAATTCTATTTTCCTGCTGCGATATTTTCAGTTATATATGTCACTACACTGTTACAGATACATGTACCAATGAGTGTCAGTGTGCACTGTATAAACATCATATCTTCTTCTTTGCGTTTGTTCTTTACGACCAATTTTAATCACTCTTTTTGTGATATGTTTGATCTTTGCCAAGAACGTGTACACATTGCACATTGGTTTGTTAGGTCCCTAAACGCATAGACTTCTACATGTTTAGGAGATGTGCATCCGATTTCAGCCAAACCTCCTTAGTCGCCTCTTATATGGCAGGTAACAGTGGTTCTATTCTTTACAACTAAAATTTGGGCCCTGGTAACCACTCAGGCGAATACATCATATGAAAATGAAGGTCGTGACATATCCCTCACTCACAGGACCAGGACGTAGCCATCAACCACAGTAAACAAGTCTTTGATTTTCTAGACACCACTTATATGTTCAGTAGTTTGCCATGGCTTTCTGAACGGTGAGGTCTATTTTACCTATTGTAAAATCCACGGAACGAATGTGCTTCCAAACTTGCCCACCATGGGGTTTGAACCAGGTACGCTTCAGTTTGTTATCGAGCTCACTACCACTTGAGCTGCAGACGCTCACAATCTACATCATATACCATGAAGATGAAGTAAAACATATTTCTCACATGTCATTATGTATTACTCATTTCATTGGATGTTAATATTTGTCTCTAATGCTGTTAAAAAATAATATTTTTGGCATTGCCTATTCAGAACTATTCTCTTTTAATTTACATCTTGAATATTCAATATTCTGTTATAATAAATAAATGACATTTGCGATATTTCCATGGTACACACGCAAAGTACAAGATTTTTTTGTTCCAATGTGACTAACACTATGATTCAAATCTTTGAAGTATCTAGAGTTAAATACCTTTCTAGGTACCCGGTGAGTGCTGGTACTTAACTGATTCGGTCCCGTGGAACACTGTAGTGCACATATTTCTTATCTGCGCGTCCCAAGCGTCTTTTAAAAGACGGCTACTATTGCGTTGAGTTTTTATTAATTTTCACTCCGATTGTAGTTTTATATCAACCGGAAACTAAGTAGAAAGGAAGTACTAACGATAACCAAATCACAACATCGTGGTTTTGACTAGAATCAGAAGTGAAACCAAGTTTAATTTTCGTTTTCAAGTTACCCTGTGATTAAAAAATAATGTATAACAATTCAGAGTCTAGAAATGGTTTGTTATCAGCTCGTTCTGCACGTTTACAGCTGCAGAAGCGCGAGATTGGTTGCATGAAGATGTAGATACTGATAGTGAAGCTTCTGATGACACAGAAGTTTGTGATTTAAATACGTCGATTATTAATAATTTAAATAATACTAGTAGTGTTTCCCAACCAGCTGAGAGAGGCGTTGCCCAGTCAGGTTCAGTAGGATTGCAACAAAAGAAGAAGGATTCAGACAGAACCTACACAGTCTACTTGGAGAGAAGTTATATAGTTGCTATGTTAGGACTATTATTCATATACTTTAGTTCTTTATTCCTGTAAATATTGCTATAATTTCCACTGTATGTGATTATATATTATGAGACATGAATGTTTAGTATGTGAAATCTTCAATTTGACAATTTTTAATGGAAATTTCTTCAAAGATAGTCGTGTTGCTAATTTGCGAACAGTTAGTAAACCATATATTCCATCAATATTTTCTTAATTTTTGTGTATTCATAAATGGATTACTTATATAAAGAGAGCAGTTACACTGACTTATTCACCATATTGTTCCTCAAGGCCCTTGGTAAGTTGGATTTTGTTCTCACAATTTCAATTAATTTTTTATTACATGCTAATATTTGTCATGCAGTCAACACAACATTATATTTTCGCATACAATAAATATTTTATGAAAGTACAATCATTTATCTTTAATTTGATATATAATAAGTTCAACTTTAAATCATATTTAGAAACAATATTTTAATTTAACTAAAGTATGTGTGCAATATTTTTGAAGCTAAAAAATAATTCCGTCCAGAGGTGAAAAAACCTGGTACTGAATCAGTTAACATAAGAACAACAATGAACTATGAGGCAATAGTTTATTAGTTATAGAGTCTATTTGCAATACTTCTTTAGATTACTTACTGATTGTGTAAATCCAGTTCAAAATCAACAGTCAGACTTATTGAATTGAATACAGCTTTGAGTATACTAAGTTCATATGTCGATAAAATAATAATCAATCGTATGTGATTGACAATGACATTTTATAATAAATATTTTTAAATAAACACAATACTCAACTTTACACATAAACCACGTGTGGACCTAATAATTATAATATAACTTATAGTAATGTTTTTTATTTTAAATCCCAACATACAATATTGGAACAGCTATATTTATAATTTAATATAACTAGCGGTAAAACTGAATTTTAGTGTAGTTAATCTTAACAGTAGCAAAACACTTAATGATTAGTCATGTCTAACTCACTGGATTCACTTTGAATTTCGCACCGAGGTTGAATAAAAATGTTTCAATTTCAAGCTTCTGTTTACGCTAGATAACTCATTGAATTCCATTTGTTTACTGTGAGTAGATGCATCAAGTGTTTTACTGTTTAGTGTTTCGACGGAAATCTATATTTCTCAAATAAATAAAAAATAATATTTATCACTCTTTAGTATTTCGCAAGTTAGTTCTCGGTTTGCTAACTTGGATTTTCTTTTAACAATAATTAAATACAATGTATAAAATATAGAAGCTAATAATTATTTTTTAGTTAGCCGTTCTAAAATTACTAATTAGTAATTACTACTAAAAACACCCGGTCCGGTATTTTACTATTTATTAATATTATCACTATTATTAATAGAGTATCAAAACAGAATGCACAATACGTAGACTAAAATGGAAATGCATCAAATCTCATGTCAAAATAATTAAACAGACCTGAATTTTAAAAAATGCAATGCGACTTATCAGTTGAGTTAGAAATCCATCGTGTAGTCGCGCATGGCCAATAGGAATTAAAATACTGCAGTTTCTCTAGTGATAGGCGAATAGTAACTATTCGTTTCTCGAATATCATTTTTTTGGATCCGAGTATCATCATCATCATCAAATAGCTTGTCCTGAGCAGAACTTTGCCACCCCAACAGTCCTCCATAATTTCTGTCTCTCATAGGCCAGATGTCCTGCCTTTGCGGCCGTCATGTTCAAACCATCAGTTACATCCTGAATCCATCTTCTTCGTGGTCTTCGTCTCGTTGCCGGTATGCCTCCTTCCATGATGGTCTTCTCCAGCCCTTCATGTCTTTTTATATGTCCAAAATATCTCAATTTTTCTTTCTTATTTGTAGCATCAGCCAGTTTTCTTTGATTTTGAGTTCTTTCTTGATATATCTATTTGTTCTCTTCTCTGTCCAAGATATACGGAGGACTCTTCTGTAACACTTATATTCAAAAACACATATATGTTTTTCCACTGCTTTATTAAATGTCCATGCTTCACACCCATACGTTGCCACTGAGAATATGCATGCTCTTAGTATTCTGATCTTTGTTTTCTTATCAGTTCCATTCCATACTGTTTTGAGTTGTTTAATTTTTGTAAAGCCATGTTTGTTCTTTTTTAATTTCCTTCATCCCATTTCCATCTGTTGTTAGCAGTGAACCAATATATTCAAAACTGTTCACATTTTCCACTTTCTCTCTATTGATAAAAATATCATTTGTCATGTTCGTTTTTATCTGTCATTATTTTTGTTTTTTGCCACATTGAGATATAGATTTTATTTTTCGCTTTTATCTTTCACTTCTACTAATGATCCGAGTATACATGAAATGTAGGCTGCACTGGATTTCCAGGTAATGTGGTTCCTTGTAATGACAATTTGGAATATCTTCATTGCACTCCGAACATTTCCATAGGTACTCACATCTTCTTCCCAATAGCATACCTCTAACAGCATCCTACAGAAAGATCCTACGAATACCATGGACAGAAAAAGAAAGAACACTGATGTCCTGAAAGAAAGAAATGTTAAAGAGAATTGACTGATAAACAACATACTATACAAAAAATAAGATACTTTGGTCACATCAAGCGGCACGATGGCCTGGAAAGAACAATACTAGAGGACAGGGTCCCAGGACACAGAGGCAGACCAAGAAGAAGATGTCTACAAGATACTTAAGAACCCATGAATATGGTCATCGACGAAGTGGGTGAACTGGCTAGAGACAGAGTGATTTTCAGATGTGCTGCAAAGAGAGCAACGTCCTATAAAGATACGCACCTTGATGATGAAAAACATCGTACAGCGACTAAAAGTACCAGTACTATTTTGATTAATGGGCCTACTCATATACCTGTTGTGCTGTTCTTTTCGGTCACTTCAATCTTAAATCCAATCTCTTGCAATCTAGCGATTGGCGAGGATTGGTGTAACTAAAAATCCTCTTTGCGACCACACTCTATGTGGACGTTCAGAATGCCATCTTTTAGTCATTGGCTGACTTCCTGATATGGTGGCATAGCCATATGCTCTTGTAGTTTTTTACAATGATTGTTTTGGTTTGGTTTAAGTAGGACAACAATTGATGATTGCGATAGATAGTCATAAATGTTATTGGTAGCTGAACCGACGTCACAGCACTCCGGGCAGACCTGTAGGTGATCACTATTCCCCAACAGATATTGAGATATGTGCATTCTGATGGTTTCCGTGGCTCGCCTATTAAACTCACGCCTCTCTTTGTGGATCAAGCATCCAATTCTAACGTGTAATTTTGAATTCATTATACCGCTAAATAGATTCAACATCAATTTTAGTAGGTCGCCAAGAGACGGAAAAACATTCCCCTTATCCTTCCTAAACTTGCGGCACTCGATGCAAGCCTATCGGTGTTTTCCTTGTCGCGAACATCCAGATGCCCTGAACAGTGGATCCATGTTAATCTCTGGAAGTTGAAAACCTCTATAGACGATACCTCAACCAGCCATTCTTGATCTTCCAGAGCATAGAACATGAATGATAAATTAGTACGACATAAGAAGTATGTACAGTTAAGTAGAGACGAAGCTAGATTATGTGACAGTCAAAACTATCAGTAAAATCAAGCGACTTGCACAGATTATTTTGGTGACTAACCATTTTGGCTTCAGCGCACAAACTCCGTAGAACCGGAATGAATCCGCGAAGTAATTTTTAAGTTTATGATAATTTGTTGGAATTGTTCGTGGTATTATTGCTATTTGCGCTGGCAGTGACTTTCCAGCCAATATCTAATGATTTTCAACTGCCAGAGTTTCTGTTCGATAACTTGAACATGAACTTAGCATTTAGCAACCGACTCCAATACAACTAGGAACTCGATCTCACAAACATTGTGATCAGTGATCACTAGAAAAATACTGGCTACTAAAATTAGGATTTGGAGTCGAGATCTTTTGAAGCTTGACGCAAACACCTTACCTCAACCTAACATAGAAACATTTTATATTTTACTATGCTTATCAAGCTCAACACAATCAACCAGCTATCACTTGAACATGGTTGAGCAACAAGCCACTCAGTCGATTATCAATATCAGACGCGATGAATATGCTTCAAAGGATTGGATCTGGAAGTCTGCGCGCGGAATAGGTGGACATCATTCAGAGGTCACATTTTAAGACACTGACTTGGCCGTGCACACCTGCAAAGGCTGGAGTGAAGGGAGACGAACGTACTTACTTTCTTGCAAACAATCTCTCGACTCAAGCTGGCAGAAGTAGGGACAGAACCGACGAGTCTCAGAGAACGGACCGATAACGAGAATTAAAAAAGTTTGAACATGCCAGCCAGAGTCGTCTTCGTGGTAGAGTGATAAGATATATTACTAACATTTTCATGAGTACGATGAGAAGTTGATTTTGGGAAGGCTGCTGCAGTGGACGACGAAGTACGCATTGGAATTCCCAATTTGCCATGAAGTCCATTCTTCTTCTTTTTTGAACGCTCCATATCGATCACTTGTTAACAGCTCTGTGTGATTTGTATGCGATCTGAGCCTAAGAATGATTATTAAGTAGCCCAGCACATCCGATTTCTGCTATGCTTCTTACAACGTCTTGGTGGTAATATTCTTTGCTTTCCTTGCGGACTCCGGTATCACACGGGTGGGACGTTAATCCAAGAACACAACATAACGTAAAATTTAAAAAGCTAAAACATCAATAAGATCAACATTAAGTCGTGATTTATTGTTTTTTAACGTTTAATTTCATGGTTGCTATGAAGTAATAACAGATAATAACAGAAAGGTGGAAAAGTTTGAAATATTAGTAGTGTAGCAAACAAATCTATCATTGTCAAAAATTATTATTATACAAAATCAATATTAAAAATTGATGATTATTAGAAACAGGAAAGCATGTGTTATCGATACGAGGCAAATATATTTAATGATTGATAATTATTCATGTACATTGTTTCAAAATCACTCAGTTTCATGATGTGTTCAGTAGTTTCAATTCAACTTCATGCACGGTTCAATTGTTTTAAATCGACTTCATGTAAGGTTCAATTGTTTTACAATCAGTTCCTTGCTATGTCCCTTTGTTTCAAATCAAATTCATGCAATGTTCAGTAATTTCAAATCAACTTAAATTATGTTCAGTTGTTTCAAAACACAACTTCATGCAATGTTCAGTTGTTTCAAAATGAAACACCTTTATGCTATGCCCTGTTATAAAATCATAAAATGTTATGCTATATTCAATTGTTTCAAAATAAAACATGTTATGATATGCCATGCTTTACAATCAAATAGTTTTATGTTATGTTCAATTGTTTCAAAATGAAACAGTTTCATGCTATGTTTATTCTGTTAAAGTCAATCAGCTTTATTCTAATTTTATTGTTTCAAAATTATTTTCACGCTATGTCGCATCCCTTTCAGATTAAGCAGCTCTATACTATGTTCTCATCATCATCATCAGGTGCCGTCTCCCCGTCGAAGGTTGGCTACAATGAATCTCCAGCATCCTCTGTCTTTCACCCTGGTGTTACACACTGCCTGACTGTAACCTGTCCATTTCTTAAAGTTTCCCTCCCACTTATCTCTCGGTCTTCCTCTTGTTCTTCCCCCTCAACTTTTCCCTCTAGTAAAGATTTTATCATGGTGTCATGTCTTTTTATGTGCCCAAAATACTTTCTTTATTTGTCTGAATTTTATTTCTCTTAATAATTGTTTCTTCATGCCTAGTTTTTCAACTAGGTCCGCTTTCCAACCCATAACCTTCAAATCGACTGGCAAAAGTCTTCCCTACTTCACCATAGAGATCTCTTTCAGAGTTCCAATGTAATTGAAGTAAGTGATATGTTACATTGTCTGCTCTCCATTCTGTAGCTTCTTCCCTACTTCACCATAGAGATCTCTTTCAGAGTTCCAATGTAATTGAAGTAAGTGATATGTTACATTGCCTGCTCTCCATTCTGTAGCTTCTTCTTCTTCTTTGCGACCAATTTTAACCACTCTTTGTGATATGTTTGATCTTTGCCAAGAACGTGTATACGTTGCACATTGGTTTGGTAGGCCCTAAACGCATAGACTTCTACACGCTTAGGACACACGCATCCGATTTTAGCCTAACCTCCTTAGCCGCCTCTTACGACATGCGTGGCAGGCAACAGTGGTTCTATTCTTCACACCCCAAATTTGGGCCCCGGTAACCACTCGGGCGATTCTGTAGATGATGCTTCCTCTATGATTTTTTATTTTTTCCAGTATCGCTTTCGTTTCAGATCAGTTGATGTCCATACACCAATTTTAAATGTAAATTGTTATTAATTTAAACAATAATAATTGTACATTAGATGTTAACAATACAGAGTTAATTAAGAATTCTCAAAATCAATTATTAGTAATCGATAAACATATAACAATATATAAATAGTTAATATGATAAATGCTGCACTGTAAATGTTATCAGCGCCAAATAATAAATAATTTATAATTGCAAACATGAATAATGAAAGTAATCTCAATGCTGTTTATGTGCATACAATAAATACCAGTTAATATCAAATATTAGAGAACACAAAAACATTATATATTTTAAAAAAGCTATCAATATATATTAAACATGGACGCACATGAATTGTACACACTTTTCAAACTACAGTAAAAATGTTCTAATCTATGTGTAATGATTTATTTTAAAAATAATTATTATAAAATGGATAAATAAATTACATCATTCGCATTTTATGCTAACATGTGTAATAAAAATCTCAAATCATATATTACTGGTGTATGAATGTGAAGTAATAGAGATATAACAGTACTACGACAACAAATAGAGGTTGAACTGGTTAGTTCACCTACACAATTACGTTTACGTTGTCATATACATATATATATATATATATATATATATATATATATATATATATATATATATGAAAGCATGGAAATATTTTCAAATGACGTAATCATTGCATACCTGATATACTTGAGAGTCCGATCTGCATTTAGTGTATAAATTGTTTAAAATTAAAAAGTGCTCGCTCATTATCTGAAAGGCTGTTCTTACTAGAGAAATACCTATTTTTGTATGCATACATGTCTATAAAATATATGAATCACACGAGCAAAGATAGAAGAGGGCAGTCTTCGAGCGTTGACATGTTTTTGGGGGTACTTATGCTACATAAACAAGAATGGAACAACAATTGAAGATATAAAAAAATAAGTTGAATGCATTTGAGGACTAGTGTAGATGTATGTAAAAAGTAATGAACATAAAATAGGGCAACTTCAGATAAGGAGAGGAAATCAGAAATGTGTCTGGTCAACCGCTATTAACAATTGTTATAAGAAAGAGACGATATAGATATGTTGGACATACTTTGAGCAGGAATGATCAAAGTCTCACAAAGCAGGCATTGAAGTGGGTAAGAAATGGTTAAAAAAAGAAAGAACGCTCACTGGAAACCACGAAACGAACTTATTGGAAAAACGCGAGAAACGTCAGATTTAATTAATTACAATAAAATGATCGAATTGTCCAGGCCATAGCGGTATGAAGAATTTGCTTGCAGATTATATGTAACGCCCAACTGTACGGGATGAATACAATGTAACATTTAAACAAAAAGTCTTTGCTATTGTTGTTTTCATCAGAATCCACATTAGCGATATAATGATACACTTTTTTTTTTTTTCTTTCGTCCGCTTTCAACTCAGACGAAGTTTCATCTCTGAAACTGATTTTTGCGTGAAAATCTGTTTTCCAATTTCTTACAATGGCAGCAGCGTGCACATTGTAAATTACTTTACACTGGCAGCCGTGTGCGCAATGTACTCGTAATTAGTATTCCCTCGCCATACAGGCAGATTTTCTCCGACTTCAGAGGTACTCACGTTATCGTCCTGAGTAAGACCAGGGGACTCGAACAAATGCCGGACAGTAGGTTCGAACCCGAGCTATGAGGCGTCTCACAGCTAGCAGGCCGAGCTACTATCAACTACTCTAGGCAGTCCCCCTAATGATACACTAAATTGAGCGCCCGAGTGGTTACCGGGGCCCAATATTGGGGTGTAAAAATGGAACCACTGTTACCTGCCATGCATGTCGTAAGAGGCGACTAAGAAAGTTTGGCTGAAATCGGATGCACATGTCCTAAACGTGTAGAAGTCTATGCGTTTAGGGGCCTATCAAATCAATGTGCAACGTATACACGTTCTTGGCAAAGATCAAACATATCACAAAGAGTGATTAAAATTGGTAGCAAAGAACGAACGCAAAGAAGAAGAAGACTAAATTTATGTCATACTGTCTTCGTAAAACAAGTATATACATGTTGTACTTGGCAGTGAGATTATATTCATATATATTTACATTTATATAGTTTTATAAATATGTTATGTGGATTTCATTTCATGTACATGTATTGCACTTTCAAAACATACTTTTGATACTAATACGCACAAAACCGTGCTTGAATTACATAGAGAGACAAAGAATGAAGTGGTTTGGCCACTTAATAAGAATGCATCCAAACTCCACAGTATACAGAGTCTTCTACAACAGAACACCAGGAAAGAAGGCAAGAGGAAGACCACGGAAAAGATGGTTAGATGGCGTAGCAGAATCCTGTGAAAGAGCAAAGATAACAGTCACACAAGCCACCAGAACAGTTCAAGACAAAAACAGAAAACCACGACACTGGGCAACAACCCGGTAGCAGTGTGACGACACTGGGCAACAACCCGGTAGCAGTGTGACGACACTGGGCAACAACCCGGTAGCAGTGTGACGACAAAAGAAGAAGACACAACCATATTGTGAACATTACGATCAGCAAATGTTAAAAAAGAATATACACTAAATAAAATACACAAATAAGAATGAAACATACCTAAATTCTAAAAGGCGGAAGGGAATGAATGAAAAGAATAACGACCACTGAAATCGTAAAAGACGCGTCTGTATGGCGAAGGACACTGTTAATAAAGAAAGCATGCATTCACGCACAAACTAATCAGAAGCGCCACACCAGGTGCCCTGGCTACATCTGAATTTATAGCGGGCGAATGCAGAAGAAGAAGACAAGAATAATAATAAAACATTAACTGCACTGAATTCTAAAACTAGGACTGTGAAGTAATAAATATATCACAGAGCTAGACATATCACAGTAGCCTTTGCTTGTGACTTTGTTTGTTATTTTCTTCAGAAACGATATTATCTTTTCACATTCACAATTGATTATTTACAGCTGGGCTGATTGGAGAGTGCATATACAGGGTAATAAATCATGTTCTCTTTCAAAATCGAAACCAACACTCAAATTTCTGAAATGCGTTAATTGAATTCCCACGAAATACTAACAAACATGACATTATAAATAAAATATACAATTTCCTTTAGCCTTTTCAGACTTTTGGGTATGAAGTCACTTCACTTTTCACCTCTTAACCCTACTGCGCAGGAGGTAGGAGGGTCAATTCCTTTCCTCAAGTGAGATACGCCGAGTCTAAGATTGAACCTACAACCCTCTTGTATCCAAGTCAATATCCGAACGGTTATGCATAACGACAATCCGTCCCACAAACAAATATAAAATTACTAATGATAAACATGTACATTTTTTCATGAAACCTATTGGTGTATATGCATTAGATAAATACTAAATCATTTTTGCATATATGAAATATTGAGCTTTAGTTATCAATCTCCCCAAATCTAATATTCTGGTGTTTTTTTATTCCCTTTTAAAAACAATTCATGCTTCTCGCCATTGCAGGTTTACAATGTCCTTTTAAGAGTTTTGCTGAATTTACTTACATATTTTATCTAGTAGTTTCCAATCAAACCCATATTTGGTTACAACGTTATGCCCTGTCGATGTTTGTTATCTATGATTGCATTCACTCTCAAATTTATGTCTTAGTCTTGTTCATGTATACTATTTTCAGACAAATACTTACTATCAATAGGAGGAAGGGGTGAATGCACCAGTGTTGATATAGGAAATGAAAGAAGAAGAAGAACAATATACATATGTGTCTGTGCCAAAAGAATTAATACGTGACGTTAAACTAACTACACACAAAGTCTGCACACAAAGAAACCGTATCAAAAGAAAACGAATCAGACAGTCAATGTTCTTTGGGCACACAATGTGAAGAGGAGGTTTAGAGCATTTGGTAACAACGGGTAAAATTCAGGGAAGAAGAGATCGTGGAAGACAGAGGAAGATGTTGGATGGTCTGGCTTCGTATTTCGCCAAAAGATCGGTGTCAGAACTGATTAACTGTACCTCAGAGAGAGAGAGAGAGAGAGAGAGAGAGAAAGAGAGAGTTGTAGAGGGACATGATCGCTTATCCAGGCAGGCATGGCACTTGTTTGAGTGAAACAAACTACATTAATACAGACATCAATACAAAGCTGTTTGGAAGCTTTGCTGAACTAACAAATACAACAACATTCATCAAGAGAACCGGACTCATTGTGTAGACATTGAACACCAGCGAACGAGAAGAAGAAGAAGAAGAAGACTACATTAATTTTAGTTTACATTATATTTAGAAGTAACCAGGAAAGCTGAACAGCATCAAAGAAATTTCACGAATCTATCTTAACATGACTTATTGCCCGTCTGCCCAACGGTTTCATAGCGCGTTGGACTACGGGTGACTATCCTCTGTGTGTGCGGGTTCAATTCCGCGGGATGGCAGAAAAAGTCACAGATTCCCCAGATTTACGGTGTTCGTGGCACCGAACCGAAGGGTTACGATGTTCATGACACCGAGCCGAAGAGCTGAAAAGCTCAAGTGCTTCTGGATCGGAAAAAAACCCCCAAAACATGACTTATACTGCTGTTCAATGAACTATTTTACCCATCTGAGGAATAATTCTTATCTATCCACCTCCAAATATGTTTGCCCGTTCTTCTTTCTCTTTATAAGTATTTATAAATATAGATGATTCATATTTGTTTTGTACATGCTGCTAAAGTTGTATCAATAGAGTTGAAGTATTGATCACTCATGTGGTGCCAAGGCCAGCATTGGAAGCAAAGAATAGTACCACTGCGACCTACAAGGCATGTCGTTAGAAGCAACTGATGTAGGACCTAGGAAGTTGCCTAATAAATAAAAAGCATGGCGGAAATCGGATGTGCTGGCCTACTTTTAGGAGCATAACTGTCACACCGTACAATCGCTCTTAGGCTCAGATCACACACAAATCACACAGAGTGGTTAACAAGTAGTCGATATGGAGCGTTGGAAGAAGAAGAAAAAGAAGAAGAAGTCTAGATGTGTCAAAAAATCTATGTGTTCTCATCCAAAATGGCTAATTAATTCGAGCGAATTATTATCATATAGCATTTACAAACGTAAGGGGTTTCTGTGCTGTAAATCTGCCATGCTTTACGTCCTCCATGTGAGACCATGGGTCTGATCATCGTTATGAGTGGTCAGACTAGGGTTTCTTGGCTGATACATATAGCAGAGTCGTTGCGTAACATATAGGATAATATATTGTGGGTCTCTGTGACTAAGTGGTTAAACCCTTTCCGTGCGATCCGGAGGTCGTTGGTTCGAATCTGGACCAAGCCGTTCGCGAGTGCATTTTTTCCAGAGACCTGTATGATTTTTGCTGGAGCTATGGAGCTTGTGCTCTGTGCACTACTCTCGGGAAATGGTGTGTCATTTCAGTGGAGTGGAAGCGAGCCATATGGGTTAACTCTTTGTGGAACAGGAGTCACACTAAGTGGCGTTTTAACTCTATAATGGTTTTGCCTGGTCCACTAAGAGTTAAAGCTCGGTGCAATAAAGTAAATCCTAGGTAAACACGTAAAAACAAAGTACTACAGTTTTACAAAATACATAAACAGTGACGATAAACAGCAACGTTTCGACCAAAGGCCTTTATCAAGCAAACAATACAACAAGAGTGACGAATTTCGAGGAACACTACAAATGGACGATTACATGTGGAAAAATAAACCTATCTGATGAAAATCTGGGAATAAAAACGAACAACGAAATGAGTGCAACAAGGGACAGAAGCCTCAAGGATTTGTTGGTACACAGTCGCCTCAAGCCTAACATCCAGAGTCACTTTGGCACCATCCAATGTGGCCGTCGGCGCTGTAATACATGTGCATATGTAATACAGACCCGTACTGTCTCTTTTCCAAAAGCTACCTATACCATTCAAGACAGTTTCACGTGTGAGTTCCGCAATATCATCTATGCTATCACCTGCAAACGATGCCATAAGGCCTATATTGGTGAAACCGGTAAGAGGCTCAGTGACCGATTCGCCCAACACTTACGCGATATTCGCCAATGCTCTGTGACTCCTGTGGCCACTCATTTCAATGATACTGGCCATTCAGGAGTTGACGATGTCCAGGTCACAGCCATCCGATCATGTTCCTCCGATGATCGCAGTCGATTCGCCCTGGAGAACCGTTTTATTTCATTCTATGGCACTTTGCGACCTCTTGGACTCAACGCATTACATTCCTATGCTTCTTAGTACTGTCTTATCTCGTGCCTTGTTATCTATATGTGTGTTTGCTCCATATATGTGTCATTTATCCACTATATTGTTTATTGTTCCTCTCCTTTTCCACTTTCGGTTTTTGTGTTGCACTCATTTCGTTGTTCGTTTTATTCCCAGATTTTCATCAGATAGGTTTATGTTTCCACATGTAATCGTCCATTTGTAGTGTTCCTCGAAATTCGTCATTCTTGTTGTATTGTTTGCTTGATAAAGGCCTTTTGGTCGAAACGTTGCTGTTTATCGTCACTGTTTATGTATTTTGTAAAACTGTAGTACTTTGTTTTTACGCGTTTACCTATTTTTCCAAGTTTTACTGCAGTCTCCACCCTTTTTCGATAAAGTAAATCCTGCAGCTTTATACCCTATATTAATAGATAACCACTCCCATTATGATGATATTGGTTGAGGCGTTACTGCTATCCTGATACAATATCTCGCTGGGAAACCGTTTCCTTGCGCCGTTGCTGTATCTGCCTCTTTGTCTATGGTTCGAAAGTTCCAAAATCGCACGTTGCGATATGAGTAGATGTCGTCTATAGAGGTTTCCGACCTCCAAAGGCTTATGTGAATCTACTAATCTTGGTATTTGGGTGTTCGCTGCAATGAGGGAGCGGACAGGCTTGCATCCACAGCATTGATCGAGGTGAGCTAACGATGTATAATGGGGATATTCTTTGGTCGCTTGGCAACCGTCTTTTGGATAATTACACTAACATTGATCTTTAATCTGTCCAGCAATTTAAGGAGTAGGAAATGTCGCATTTTACAAGTAGAACTGGAGACCTGAAGTGCACAGTACATTTAACCTGCGACCCACAGGAACCATCAACATGCATACCCTTTAACATATGCTGGAGGAGACTGCGCACATATGGGCCTGTCCAGAGTGTATAGAATCGGTTTAGTAACCAATAAGCAATAACCAACCGAGTGCTAGATAGGAACAAAACATCTGATGACGATTCTAAAGCGAATTAAGATACTTCGCCTCCGGACGGGTCACAACAGAATGAGACACCACCTGTACACTAAATTCAAGATAGACACTACCGACCTGTGCTTTTGTGGCTTGACTAGTATGAGAACAAAGCATATCCTACAGAACTGCCCCCAGTATGCAGACCTGAGAAGAAGACTACATTAATTTTAGTTTACATTATATTTAGAAGTAACCAGGAAAGCTGAACAGCATCAAAGACATTTCACGAATCTATCTTAACATGACTTATTGCCCGTCTGCCCAACGTGTTCGTAGCGCGTTGGACTACGGGTGACTATCCCTCTGTGTGTGCGGGTTCAATTCCGCGGGATGGCAGAAAAAGTCACAGATACGTGGCCCACTTACACTAGTGCCCGAGACAAACTGTATGGCAGGGCTGACAATCTGAGACAGACGAGGGCCGTATTAGAGAATTCGAAATCCCAATCTAGTGAGAACGCAGAAGAAGAAGAAGAAGTGAATTAAGAAAATTATTATAAAATGTTGCACAATTTGGACTAGACACACGCTGATCAGAATAAAAAGTATACTTAAACATCAAGACACAGAAACTTCCAGCGTGCATAGCCTACTGCTGGAAATATCTGATCATTAAGGTTCTGCCAGATTGTCTATGATGTCGGTTCATTTCCCAAAAACCAAAACTAGTGAGTCATTGCATGGAAATCTGTTGCCTATTATATGATTTATATTTTTATTAGATCAATAATGGGGGACTGCCTAGAGTAGTTGATAGTAGCTCGGCCTGCTAGCTGTGAGACGCCTCACGCAAAAATCAGTTTCAGAGATGAAACTTCGTCTGAGTTGAAAGCGGACGATAAAAAAAAAAAAAAAAAGATCAATAATATCCGCATTTCATTTCTTCAGTTTTAGCAAGTATTAATAATATCTATTATTTTTCTTTTACTTCACTGACGTGTCAAGTCAAATATGTTTGTGCAACATATATCTACGTGGCAATAAGACAATTTGTTTTTCTTGGATTCCATTCCAAAGGGTTTGGACCTTTTAAAAATTGGTTCGTTTTATTTGAACACGACAACGAAGTAATAGAAACTATGATTGTGTTCTTTTGTGTTTCACATTTTTCTCGCTGCAACTCTCTTTGTTTGCTGATCACAATCAACTTCACAGCAGAACAGTAGGTTCTCATTCTCCTTCAGCAGAGTGTGAGATGTGTTCATAATGCTGGTTCCTCTTATATGTTAACAGTGGACCAGGACAAAAGCCATTATAGAGTAAAGACGCTACTTAGTGTGGCTCCTGGTCTACAAGGAGTTAATATATCTATTTGATAGATTAGGTGAAGTTGCAAATAGTTAAATAGCACAATGTAAAAATGTAATAAAAGGAAAGATCCAATTTTCATACCATGTAATAAATTAGGTAATACGATGTTCAGCATATTTTTTCTTTGACCATCACTACCCAATATGGTCAACGTTACTTCCGAAACGTTCAGTTTCAAGAGAGTGTCTATGTGGAGGGAGGTTTAGAACACATTGTGACAACCGGTAAAATTGAGGGTTGACGAGATAGAGAAAGACATAGAGAGAACATTTTGGATAGCCTGACTTCATGGCACAGTAGATCGTCAACAACTGAGTTGATAGCAAAAAAAAGCCAACGACACAGATCTGTGGAGATCCATGATCGCCTACGCCAGCCGGCACCTGATAATGATGGTCTATGTGGCTAAATGGTCAAACCGTGTGTCTTGCGTTCTGAAGGTCGATGGTTCGACTTCATATCGTGTCGTTCCGTTCACTATCAATTTTTAGAAAACTAACAGCAAAACATGATAGCATGGTAGTTGAGAACAGTCTTCTAGTCCTATCGCAAACTTTAAGAACAGACCCCAAAAATATCGAAATAAATGTGGGCTGCTCAATGTTATCGATTTTAATTTATGTTCTCCCAGATTTAATATCATGAAAAACAATCAGAAGGCGAATCTGACCAAATAATATTAAATGCAGTGTGAAATCCGATGTGCTAGACTCAAAGACCCAATCACAGCTTAGTCATAAACGCACCACAAAGAAAGCTCTGTTTTTAAAATCACACTAATATCAAAGAGAATGATGATATATAATGTAGTTATACTAAACTAAAAAAAGAAAAGAATAAGAAGTACAGGACACGGAATGATTGACACATGTCAGAATGAATATGCAAAGACATTTTCAAATAAGACGATTAGGTAAATAATTGCTTGTAGTTGAGCAAAAAAAGCAGATTTGTGGAAAAGAACAAGACAAAATCTAATACTGATGAATGTTACAGAGAGAAAGTAAAAGTTAATTGATCCTACTCTCAGGAAAAGAAAACACGCACAAGATACTATTTATGCATTTGACTGGGACTCATTGTCAAAGAAAATAGTGGGAAGGCCCCAAATACACAGAGAAGAAGTCTCAAAGATGTTGGTTCTTCATGGTCATAGATGAAAACATGGTCAAGAATAGAGTTGGTAGAGAGCAAAGGTTGCAAATATATATATATTTCTTGGAACAATATTTTTGTTAGTAGTAGTAGTAGTAGTAGTAGTAGTAGTAGTAGTAGTAGTAGTAGTAGTAGTAGTAGTAGTAGTAGTCTTCTTCTTCTTCTTTGCGTTCGTTCTTTACGACCAATTTAATCACTCTGTGTGATATGTTTGATCTTTGCCAAGAAGATTATACGTTACACATTGGTTTGGTAGGCCTCTAAACGCATAGACTTCTACACGTTTAAGACATGTACATCCTATTTCAGCCAAACCTTATTAGTCGCCTCTTACGACATGCGTGGCAGGTAACAGTAGTTCTATTCTTTACACCCCAAATTGGGACCCAGGTAACCACTCGGGCGATAGTAGTAGTAAAAGCAGCAGCTGCAATGTAGTAGTAGTAGTAGTAGTGGTAGTAGTAGTAATAGTAATAGTAGTAGTAAAAGCAGCAGCTGCAATAGTAGTAGCAGTAGTAAGGGTAATGGAAAGCGAGCCACTACATCATACACAAGTTGGAGGTACTCGAAAATACATGTTTATGTAGAAGAATAAACTTTTCTGGCCAAGTACCATAGCAGATGAAGAGCTTTGGAAACAACAAACTGTGCATAATTATAGATCATCATTTAAGGACGAATATAGGGATGGATTGGACATGAATGCCATGTGTCAGTAGAGTCATTGACCAAGACAGCTCTACGATGGACAGCGAATAGGCAAAGAAGCAAGGGCTTGCAAAGAAAACATGGACAAGAACTGTGAAACAAGAGTTGATAGAATTAGTAAACAGTTCGTAGAAAGGTCACAGAATTGCAACAATGGACATCTTTTGTAGAAGCCTTATGTGTCAAACGGTAATGCTGAGCTTACACAGCCACCAGAGACATTATACCTTCTTTGAAATCATCAGAGCGTAAGTTGTCACTTAGATCATTGATGATATTGTTTTTGTCCACGGTAAGTTCATTCTCGATAGCATAATTGCTCGCCATTGTATCTGCTCTATAATTGCATTTTAACACAAGAATAACCTTGGACAAAGATGCAGGTGAACAACTGGATTGTCGAGTTTTGTATTTACTGTATCCAATGCTGTCGCGCATGACCGGTCTTGATCTTCTGTATCATGCTCATAGACTCGCTGAGCACGCATGAATTAGTAAACGCTTGCGTCTTTACCCACTTCATGGACTTTTATCGCTGTCATAATTTCCTTAGTTGTCTGTAGTTGTCTCATATGCGACAGTTGCCCTAGTTGTAAAAACACATGCACCACGATCCAGGCACATGAATCACGGAACCATCAGTGTAGACAATGAGTTATGAGAAATTCTCTGTCATTGCTACGCAATACTTCTCATACTGAAAAAGGATGATGGATTTGAAGCTTTATTTGCACATTTGTTGCCTGTAATAATATTGTTCATTGTTTGAACTCATAGATATATTATATCGTTACTTTTTTTTCAATTGGTAGCATAATAGTTCACTGCTACCTCAGATTATCAGCTCTCACGTCACATTACTTTACCAAATGTTAATATTATTTAACCCAGAGTTTTTTTTTAACTTTCTCAGAACTAGTCTAATTTTTTTCTTCAGGTTTTAACATCACGTTACAGTTTTCAGTTTCAACTTCACCTTCACGAGCACTAATTCACTTTGGTGGAACCAACTTCACTTTTTAATAAGTAACTTTACTTCTCGCTACCAACTCTTAACGTTCCCTGCGTTGACTTTACACGTTAAGTATTAGCATCACATTCTACAGTTATCTTCACTTTTTTTCAGACAATTGTTACTTTCAAAAAGCTAATTTCTCGTTCCCCAGTGCTAGCATCACTTTCTCCAGTGCTAGCATCACTTTCTCCAGTGCTAACTTCATGCTCCTCATCTCTAACTTTACGTTTCCAGTGCTAACGTTACTTTTCTCAATGAAATCTTCTTTTTGTCAGTGCTAAATTATTTTTCCCTAGTACTAGCGTCACTTCTCTCACTGCACGCGTCACTAATACTAACGTAGTCGCCACTTCTCTCACTGTAAGCGTCCCTAATACTAACGTAGTCGTCACTTCGCATTACTAACATTAGTTTCCCCTCTGCCAACTAAACTGTTCCAACAGTAACTTCTCTCTACCATTATTGTCTTCGCTTCCCAAAGTCCTAATTTAGTAAATACACTTCCTATAGTTATAATTTCCACACTTCCCCAAGTTATAATGTCCACACTTCCCCAAGTTATAATGTCCACACTTCCCCAAGTTATAATGTCCACACTTCCCCAAGTTATAATGTCCACACTTCCCCAAGTTATAATTTCCACACTTCCCCAAGTTATAATGTCCACACTTCCCCAAGTTATAATGTCCACACTTCCCCAAGTTATAATGTCCACACTTCCCCAAGTTATAATTTCCACACTTTTCCTAGTTACAATGTCCCTTTTCTTACTGGAACGAACACTTTTCCAGTGCTGACTTTGCATTTCCCTTGATGCGGTAATTCTTCACATTTATATGGTTCACTTGCCAAAGTCGCAACTTTCCTTACATAAGTCACTAGGCCAGTTCTAATGCCTTTGACTTGTTCCTCTTCTTCTTCAAACGCTCCATATAGGAACCACTTGTTAACCGCTTGGTGTGATTTGTATGTAATCTGAGCCTAAGAGCGATTGTTCGTTGTGCCAGTTATGCGCCTACAAGTAGGCCAGCACTTCCTATTTCTGCGATGTTTTTTATTCACTAGATCCTACCTCAGTCGCCTCTTTCGACATGCCTTGTAGGTCGCAGTGTTTCTATTTCTTTGCTTCCCTCCCGAGTCCCGGCAACACACGGTGTGGGCATTTTCCATTTGGGATCATTCTTGATGTCATTTTGTTTAGTCTACTTTTAAATCTTATTATTTCAGTCGAGCTCTCATTACCCTTTCTTCTGTTTTAGCTGCTTCTTCTGTTAGCCTGTCTAGTATTTTTATGCATATCATGTTGGTTAACCATTTCACTATGTATTTTTTTCTATTTTCTATTGTCTATTCCCAGGTGGAAGATGTAGTTAACTGTTCACTCTTGCAGTTAAGCGTAGAGATGGGAGCTTTAATTTGCGTACTAGGGACAGATGAGTCGTCCTTGTTGTGTTGTATCCGTGTTTATGTAGTGTGGTCTTGATGTTGTCTATCCATCTTTTTCTTGGTCTTCCCTTAGCTCTAGTACCTGAACTCTTTTTATTGTATGCTGTTATTGGTTATTGTTAGTGGTTAGTATTTTTTACTTCTGAACGCGTTTATATTGTGTAATGTATATTGAACTAGAGAGGATACTGGCTTTGTGACCTCTTAACAAAATATTGTGAGCCCGTATATCAGTTCAGAAGCGTGAAATGGTTAATGATATAACACTTGTTTATTAGTTTTCATGATCAATTTCACTGCATTTCATACATACATGCTTAGTCTATTTCTACATTTTTTTTATGTTGTTGTTCGATCAGAAGCACTTGAGCTGAAAGCTCTTCGGCTCGGTGTCATGGACATCGTAACCCTTCGGTTCGGTGCCACAAACACCGTAAATTTGGGGAACCTGTAGCTTTTCTGCCAGTCCGCGGAGTTGAACCCGGACATACAGAGGACTTGTCACCCGTAGTCCAACGTGCCACGAACACACTGGGCACGCGGGCCTACATTTTGTTAAGATTATGGCTGTCAATGGTTCTCATATCTCGCTGATTAAATCTCATTTTAACATCAATTTGCACCAAGTTCAATTTCAAATTCAAACAAACTTGTAAATGCTGTTCCATTTATGTGATTAATCAATAGACTGACACTCGTTTATTAGCATCAGCAAGTTTCATTTAACGCTATTTAATTATTCACATGCCCGGGTGTTGCCGGGTTCCACAAGGGAGAAAAGAATAGTAACACTGCGACCTACAAGGCATGTCAGAAGAGGCGACTGAGGTAGGGGTCTAGGGAAGCTACCCTAGTAAATAAAAAGCATTGCAGAGATAAGATGTGCTGGCTTACTTGTAGGCACATAACTGACACAACGTATAATAACTCTTAGGCTTGGATCGAATACAAATCACAAAGAGTGGTTTACAAGTGGTCGATATGTAGCTTTCGAGAAGAAGAATTGTTTACATATTTGTCTACTGCTTCTTACTAACACTATTTATCTGTCATGTCAGTTGTCAGACTATTTCTGAAACCTGGTCGGAAAATACCGAACGAAATGAGACGCTGTACGGAGGGACTCCCTAAAAACAACAGCAGAATTTATGTGGAAATTTGATACACCAGTCTAAGCGGTGATCGCGAGAGAGAGGCTATTTCTCCTAATATTATACTATCAGTGTTAAACATCAAACGATAGGATATCACTAGTCACGACAGAGATGAAGTGTCTATGCAGAATGTTGCGAGTATCAAGGATAGACTGGTTTAGAAATGAAGACACAAGGAAAAAAGTGGAAACAACATCAGTACTGAACTTCGTTAAGAAACATCAAATTAAATAGTTTGGTCACATAAGCATATTTCCAACAGACATTGCGCATCAAAGAGCAATGTTACTCTGGTACAGTGGATACAACACAAAAGACGGTCCACGCAAAAAGTGGATCTAAAAATAATAAAGGCGACGAGAGACAATATTTATGAAGCGCACAAAAAAGCCCGTTCAAGAAATCTCTTCTTATCCTGACGCTGGGAGGCAAAACAGGATTAGTGAAAAGGAAAGGTCAGCGGTCAACTATCATTCATCGTGTTAAAACGTACACATTAATAGTCAATATGAAAACACATAATGAAAACTCGGACTAAATATTCAACAAATCACACGTTTTGTAACAGTAAACATTAAGTAATGTGTTTAATATTCGTAATAAACATTGATTATAATATGTTAATTTAAAAACCATCACAGTTTGATTAGCATAATAAAAACATGTTAAACATAACAGAATTGTGTCAAGTGTTTTCAACCTATCTATGAAAGTTCAACATGTGCAAATGCACTCACATTGATGTGTAACGCTAATACGATAATATTCATGGATAAAACAAAAATCTATATGACATAAATATGTCTTGCTATGTATTTGATGCAGTGGTTAGTAGCAACTAGTGTACGCTACTGTGCTCATAACATTTCTTGCCTGCAGTGGTTAGTAGCAGTTACTGTAGTTCACTGCGCTCAAAACATTTCTTGCGACATGTGCACATACATTACTGTTACCTTAGAAGCAAATATATATAAACTTCTGTAACTTTTGGAGCGAATATACATAAACTTCTAAAATTTAAGGAGTAATTACACATAAACTTCTGTAAATTTAGAAGTGCTTACATATAAACTTCTGCAAATGTAGAAGTAATTACACACACACTTCTGTAAATTTAGTAGCAAGTACACATAAACTTTTGCAAATTTAGAAGTAATTACAAATACACTTCTGCAAATTTAGAAGTAATTACACATACACTTCTGTAAGTTTAGTAGCAAGTACACAGACACTTTTGCACATTTATAAGGAATTACACATGCAATTCTGTAACTTTAGGAACAAATACACATATACCTCTGAAATTCTATAATTAATTACACATTAACTTTTGTAACTTTAAGAAAATGTTCATATAAACGTATGTAACGTTTGGATTAAATGCAGATACATATATTTAACTCTTTAGTATTTATTGTATATACACTTCTGAAACTAGAGACGCAAAATAGATCTACAATTTTGTAATTTTAGTAATAAATAAATGTTAACTTCTATAATTTTAGGAGTAAATACTCATAAATGTATATAACTTTATGAACGTATTGACATCCATTTATGTTAATTAAGTTGCATGTAAACTTACAAATAATTTACAAAACTGTGTACATATTAAAGAGAATTGGCTGATAAACAACATACTATAAAGAAAACTTAGATACTTTGGTCACATTAAGCGTTACAATAGCCTGGAAATGACAATATTAGAGGGCAGGATCCCAGGACGCAGAGGCAGACCAAGAAGAAGATGGCTACAAGATATTAAAGAAACCATGAATATGACCATCGACGAAGTGGGTGAACTGGCTAGAGACAGAGTGAATTTCAGAATCGCGGCAAAGAGAGAAACGTCCTATAAAGGATACGCACCTTGATGATGCATGCATACATTTCTGTAATGATAGAAACCTATGCACAAAAAGCATGTAACTTCAGGAGACTACGCATTTAGACGTCTGTAACTTTAGGAGTCTATGCATTTACATGTATGTAACGGTAACAAACTGTACATATAGACATCTGAAACTATATGACTATGTGTACATACATTTATATCGTTTCAAGAGCACATGCACACACTTCTACGTTAATTCCATGTGCACTTACAATTATTATGTCCACTTTAGAATATGTGTAACTTATGTTCCACTACTTTCAAAACCTTTAGATATAAGATGTTACTTTAGAATATGTGTACCTTATGTTCACCTTCTTTAGAAACATTTTTAACATAAGCTAGTGCAACTTTAGATTCTACCTTGTGTTTCACTAATTTAGAAACAATTACATAAAAGTTAATGTTACTTTACATTCTACCTTGTGTTTCACTAATTTAGAAACAATTATACATAAGTTAATGTTACTTTACATTCTACCTTGAGTTCTACTAATTTAGAAACAATTATACATAAGTTAATGTTACTTTACATTCTACCTTGTGTTTCACTAATTTAGAAACAATTATACATAAGTTAATATTACTTTACATTCTACCTTGTGTTTCACTAATTTAGAAACAATTACACATAAGTTAATGTTACTTTACATTCTACCTTGTGTTTCACTAATTTAGAAACAATTATACATAAGTTAATGTTACTTTACATTCTACCTTGTGTTTCACTAATTTAGAAACAATTATACATAAGTTAATATTACTTTACATTCTACCTTGAGTTCTACTAATTTAGAAACAATTACACATAAGTTAATGTTACTTTACATTCTACCTTGTGTTTCACTAATTTAGAAACAATTACACATAAGTTAATATTACTTTACATTCTACCTTGTGTTTCACTAATTTAGAAACAATTACACATAAGTTAATATTACTTTACATTCTACCTTGTGTTTCACTAATTTAGAAACAATTACACATAAGTTAATGTTACTTTACATTCTACCTTGTGTTTCACTAATTTAGAAACAATTACACATAAGTTAATATTACTTTACATTCTACCTTGTGTTTCACTAATTTAGAAACAATTACATATAAGTTAATGGTACTGTAAATTCTTGTTTGTTCAGAATATATTACTATAAAAGTTCGTTAGAGTATACTTCCGTTAATATACTTGTGTTTCTTGCATTCTTGCCTATAATTGTTCCATTAAATGTGGTCTTCAACAATGTATCATGTCTTTTAAAGTAACCTAAATACTACACTTGTCTAACTTCTACTTCAGCGAGCTCTTTTTTTCACTGTTAATTGTTGTAGCAACGATAGTCAATTATTAGTTACGACAAAGATTAAGTGTCTACTTCAGAATGCTGGGTGTATCAAGAAGAGGACTGTTAAGAAATGAAAACACCAGGACAAAAGTGTGTACACCATCAATACTGAACTTAATCTAGGAACAACAAATTAAATGGTTCAGCTACGTAAGCATATTAAAAACAGACAGTGCGCCTCAAAAAAGCAATATCACTTTCGATGCAGTGGATATAAAGCAAAATGTCGTCCACGTAGAAAATGGATCACAGAAATAATATAGGCAGTGAATGACACTTATGAAGTGCATACAAAAGCCAAAGAGGATTAGATAAAAGAAGTGCCGACAAGTTAGCTAAAGAAGGCGGGCGACTACCTCAGACTGATCTCGAGATCAGTTATGAGGAAGCCAGAACAACCATCGGCTGGCACTACAGAGACAAATGGACAAAAGATCATGCTCAGTATAACAACAGCGACGGGTACTATGGTCTGTCTCGTAGTGAACAAGTTGCCATACTTCGCCTCCGTACCGGCCACAACAAGCTACGCGCCCAGATGTTTCACAAATTTAAAATTGGCACAACTAGCCTGTGCCCCTGCAAAAAAGGAGGACATGACGGCAGAGCACGTTTTGAAAGATTGTCATCTGATATCAGGCATAAGAAAAGAAACCTGGCCTCAAAACACAAAGCTTCGCGAGAAGCTGTACGGAGAAACGGAGTCCCTTAAAAATACGGTAAAATTCATGATAAAAGTTGGTTCATCAGTCTAGGCAGGGATCGCGAGAGAGAGAGAGAGAGATAAAAGAAGAAGAAGGTTGCTGCAGATCATTTTTAAAATTAGTTTTTCTTCCTTTCTATAATTTTTCCCTGTCTCTTTTGTGTATCCACTTATTGGAAGCCCATATTCTGTTTTACAACTGTTTGTGCATAGTCATCATAAAACACACAACTGCTATTGAAATAAAGATCTCTTCTTCTTCTTCTTTCTCGAATCCTGTATGCCTCACAGCGTCAGGTCAGGAAGAGATTTCTAAAACGGGCCCTAGTATGCGCTTCGTAGATAGTCTCTTTCGTCGCCTCTGTTATCTCTGAGGTCCATCTTTTGCGTGGCCGGCCTTTTGCTTTGTACCCATTGTATCGGAGCAGCATTGCTCTTTGGGGTGCACTGTCTGATGGTAATCTGCTTACGTGACCGAACCATTTAATTTGTTGTTTCTTGATGAAGTCTAGTACTGATGTTGTACCCACTTTTTCCTGATGTCTTCATTTCTCAACCGGTCTCTTCTTGTTACACCAGCATTCTGCGTAGACACTTCATCTCTGTTGTGACTAGTTTTCTTCTATCGTTTGTTGTCAGCGTCCAGGTTTGGCACTGGTAACATAATGTGGGAGAAAGATTGTGTTGAACATTGCTCTTTTTGTGTTCATGGTGACGTGTTTGCATCTTAAAATTGGCGCCATTTGCCCTATCATTTGATTTGCTTTGTTGCATCTGTGTTGAATTTCATTAGTTATTCTTCCATTTGCTGAAAAAATGCTCCCAGGTATGTGAAATCTTTTACTTGATTTAGTAGATGATTATCGATGGAGATCTCTATTCATATATATCATTTAGTGCTTCATGTTTGTTACTATATGTCATAAGTAATGCTAATTAACAAAAAAAAATAAATACTTTCATGGCCATCACTGTCATCCTTTGCACATAAAGGATGTAAATGCTGGACTGAAAGCTTTGACTGTCTGTTGAAAACTTCATTATTTCATTTGAAGGTTTTTAAATTCTGAACATGTAACAAGTTCTTCTTCTCTTCTTAACGTCCACTGAAGCATAAGTCATCAACAAATTTCCTTCAAACAAATATAACTTTAGCATCTCAGATTAGTTTATTCTTTCCTGCATCTTATCTTTCTACATTTATAGTTCCTAACCATGTATCTCTAGGTTTTCCGTTTCCTTCCTTGCCGTTTTGATTCCATTTCAGAGCTACATATGGGTGCCTGGTCGTCTTCATATTTAATGTGTGTCCCAACCACTTCCATCTCCTTCTGTTTATTTTCTATTTGATATTGTGTAACAGATATTGTTCTTTTTATTTTCTCTTTGATGTTGTGTAACAAATGGTGTGCTAATACATTTCAGTAACATCTTGCCGTCAATATTAGTACTCCTCTAACATAAATTAGTATGTAATATGTTGTTGATTATCATCATCATTATGGTCATCTATTTTGTAACTGTCGGAACTTCTCTCCCATAACATCAACACAACATGTCTCCATGTCCTGAGCAAGGTGTCTGGCGTTTGCCTCAGTCGTACTTACCTCGTCTATGACATCTTCCAACTAGGAAACTACCTAGTAGATATAAATGTGTTGCAGAAATCGGATGTCCTGGCCTACTTGTAGACGCATAACTGGTACAACGTACAATCGCTCTGACGCTCAGATCACATAAAAATAACAAAGAGTGGTTAACAAGTGGTCAATATGGAGCGTTCGCAGAAGGAGAAGAAGTTTCTCAATGTAATTCAAGCACGGTTTTGTGCCAACTTTCATATGCTGATGTTAATTAACTTTATGTCTGAAAGTTTGATTTCCGAAACAATCATTACAGTTGATGGAACACAATAATTTTCAACAAAATAATATAATTGGCTTACCCTGCCGCACATAATATCAAGAACCCCGTAGGGAAAGCTCACCTTAGTAACTCAAAAGCTGGCTGAAATCGGATGTGTGGGCCTAGTCACCATGGGCGCACAATCGACCCAACGTAGATCACTCCGTTATTCTCAAAGGACCAATTATATATCACAAAAGAATGATAAAATTGGCCGTGAAGAACGATCGAAAAGAAGAAAGAAGAAGATATCAAGAACAAATATTAGAACAACTAAACAACTTTAAATTCATCAGAAATGAGTGCTGTGTAAATTTAGATTCAACCAAATGAGAAATTATTAATTCTTACTTTTATATGTATGAGCACATATTCAATATCATGTTGAATTTTATGAGGATTAGGTAGTTCATATACAAGTATTATTTGAATGTTCACTAAGTCGACATTCCATTGTATGTTCATTAAATGAACATTTAATTTCATTCTATTGTATGTTCATTAAGTAACAATCTAATGAACATTAAAATAAGAACAAACATGACTTTTACAAAAAATGAAACAACTCAAAACAGTATGGAATGGGACTGACATGAAAACAAAGCTAAGACTTCTAAGAGCATGCCTATTTCCAGTGGCAACAAATGGATTATGAAACATAGACATTTAACTAGGCGGTGAAAAAACGTATATCTTATTTTGAATATTTGTATTACAGAAGAGTACAACTTATATCATGGATAGAGAAGAGAACAAAAATATATATATATACAGAAAGAACGCAAAATCAAAGAAAACTGTCTTATGTTTCACCATCATCATCAAATAGTTTGTCCTGAGCAGAACTTTGCCACCCCAACAGTCCTCCAAAATTTATGTCTCTCATAGGCCAGATGTCCTACCTTTGCAGCTGTCATGTTCAGACCATCAGTTACATCCTGAATCCATCTTCCGTGGTCTTCCTCTTCTTCTCTTTGCCGAGTATGCCTGCTTCCATGATGGTCTTCCAGCCCTTCATGTCTTTTTATATGTCCAAAATATCTCAATTTTCTCTTTCTTATTTGTAGCATCAGCCAATTTTCTTTGATTTTGAGTTCTTTCTGAATAGATCTATTTGTTCTCTATGTTACATATAAAAAATAGAAAATTGAAGTACTTTGGACATATAAAGAGAGACGAAGGGCTAGAGAAGACCATCATGGAAGGAAGCATCACAGCAAAAAGGAAAAGAGGAAGACCACGTAGAAGATGGATGCGGGATGTAATTGATGGTTTGAGCATTACGGCTGCAGAGGCAAGGCATCTGACCTACGAGAGAGAGAGAGAGAGTAATCCCGAAGGACTGTTAAGGTCGCAGTTCTGCTTAGAACAAGATATTTGATGCTGATGATGATGAACATTTCATTTCATTGTATAAGCACTAGGTGAACATTCCATTATATGAACACTAAGTAAATCTTATAATAGATTGTATGTAAACATTCCAGTATATGAACACTAAGTAAATCATATAATAGATTGTATGTAAACATTCCAGTATATGAACACTAAGTAAATCTTATAATAGATTGTATGTAAACATTCCAGTATATGAACACTAAGTAAATCATATAATAGATTGTATGTAAACATTCCATTATATGAACACTAAGTAAATCTTATAATAGATTGTATGTGAACATTCCATTATATGAACACTAAGTAAATCTTATAATAGATTGTATGTAAACATTCCAGTATATGAACACTAAGTAAATCTTATAATAGATTGTATGTAAACATTCCAGTATATGAACACTAAGTAAATCTTATAATAGATTGTATGTAAACATTCCAGTATATGAACACTAAGTAAATCTTATAATAGATTGTATGTAAACATTCCAGTATATGAACACTAAGTAAATCTTATAATAGATTGTATGTAAACATTCCATTATATGAACACTAAGTAAATCATATAATAGATTGTATGTAAACATTCCATTATATGAACACTAAGTAAATCTTATAATAGATTGTATGTGAACATTCCATTATATGAACACTAAGTAAATCTTATAATAGATTGTATGTGAACATTCCATTATATGAACACTAAGTAAATCTTATAATAGATTGTATGTAAACATTCCAGTATATGAACACTAAGTAAATCTTATAATAGATTGTATGTAAACATTCCATTATATGAACACTAAGTAAATCATATAATAGATTGTATGTAAACATTCCATTATATGAACACTAAGTAAATCTTATAATAGATTGTATGTAAACATTCCATTATATGAACACCAAGTAAATCATATAATAGATTGTATGTGAACATTCCAGTATATAAACACTAAGGAAATCTTAAAATAGATTGTATGAAGACAAAGAAAACACTACAATTCATTTAACGAACACTAAGTGAAACGTACATGAAATTGTACAAACACTAAGTAAAACTTTCATTCAAATATATGAAATTTTATATGTATTAGATCAACCTTCTTTTACTTCAAAGGAGATCAAAAACAAATACAAAACTAGAACCTTTCAATCAAATGCGAAGTCAGTGCTGTTCTATGACTTGGAAACATGGAAGACAACAAAAGAAACCTCCAGAAAACTACATCCCTTCATAAATGGATGTTTGCGTAGAATAGACGGGCTGAGATGTTATGATAAGGTTTTGAACAAGAAACTCAGAGACAAAACTAAGCAGATACCAGTGGAGAAAAAAATAAGGAAGAAGAAGATAAACTTCAACATTAATAGCAGAAAATTGTTTATGTATTAGATACAGTCTACATTATTTTGTATGAGTGCTAGGCACATTTTACATTCTGTAACAAACAATTCAATGAGTACTAAGAAAATCTTATATTCTCATACCAAAAATTATAACAGCACCAGAGAAATATTGCATTCAATTTTATGAGAACTAAGTAAACATTACAGTTGGTTGTATGAGAACTAAGTAAACTTTAGAATTGGTTGTACGAACACACTAAGTGAACTTTAGAATTGGTTGTACGAACACACTAAGTAAACTTTAGAATTGGTTGTACGAACACACCAAGTAAACTTTAGAATTGGTTGTACGAACACACTAAGTAAACTTTAGAATTGGTTGTACGAGAACTAAGTAAACATTACAGCTGGTTGTATGAGAACTAAGTAAACATTACAGTTGGTTGTATGAGAACTAAGTAAACATTACAGCTGGTTGTATGATAACTAAGTAAACTTTAGAATTGGTTGTACGAACACACTAAGTGAACTTTAGAATTGGTTGTACGAACACACTAAGTAAACTTTAGAATTGGTTGTACGAACACACCAAGTAAACTTTAGAATTGGTTGTACGAACACACTAAGTAAACTTTAGAATTGGTTGTACGAGAACTAAGTAAACATTACAGCTGGTTGTATGAGAACTAAGTAAACCTTACAGTTGGTTGTATGAGAACTAAGTAAACTTTAGAATTGGTTGTACGAACACACTAAGTAAACATTATAATTGGTTGTACGAACACACTAAGTAAACATTACAATTGGTTGTACGAACACACCAAGTAAACTTTATAATTGGTTGTACGAACACACTAAGGAAACTTTAGAATTGGTTGTACGAGAACTAAGTAAACATTACAGCTGGTTGTATGAACACTAAGTAAACATTACAGCTGGTTGTATGAACACTAAGTAAACATTACAGCTGGTTGTATGAACACTAAGTAAACATTACAGCTGGTTGTATGAGAACTAAGTAAACCTTACAGTTGGTTGTATGAGAACTAAGTAAACTTTAGAATTGGTTGTACGAACACACGAAGTAAACATTATAATTGGTTGTACGAACACACTCAGTAAACATTACAATTGGTTGTACGAACACACCAAGTAAACTTTAGAATTGGTTGTACGAACACACTAAGGAAACTTTAGAATTGGTTGTACGAGAACTAAGTAAACATTACAGCTGGTTGTATGAACACTAAGTAAACATTACAGCTGGTTGTATGAACACTAAGTAAACATTACAGTTGGTTGTATGAACACTAAGTAAACATTACAGCTGGTTGTATGAACACTAAGTAAACATTACAGTTGGTTGTATGAACACTAAGTAAACCTTACAGTTGGTTGTATGAACACTAAGTAAACATTACAGTTGGTTGTATGAGAACTAAGTAAACTTTAGAATTGGTTGTACGAACACACTAAGTAAACATTATAATTGGTTGTACGAACACACTAAGTAAACATTACAATTGGTTGTACGAGCACTAAGTAAACATTACAGCTGGTTGTATGAGAACTAATTAAACCTTACAGTTCGTTGTATGAACACTAAGTAAACTTTACAATTGGTTGTATGAACATTAATAAATTTCGAATTGCTTGTACGAGCACTAAGCAAACTTTAGAAGTGGTTGTATGAACACTAAGTAAACTTTAGAAGTGGTTGTATGAACACTAAGCAAACTTTAGAAGTGGTTGTATGAACACTAAGCAAACTTTAGAAGTGGTTGTATGAACACTAAGTAAACTTTAGAAGTGGTTGTATGAACACTATGCAAAATTTAGAAGTGGTTGTATGAACACTAAGTAAACTTTAGAAGTGGTTGTATGAACACTAAGCAAACTTTAGAAGTGGTTGTATGAACACTAAGCAAACTTTAGAATTGGTTGTATGAACACTAAGTAAGCTTTAGAAGTGGTTGTATGAACACTAAGCAAACTTTAGACGTGGTTGTATGAACACTAAGTAAACTTTAGAAGTGGTTGTATGAACACTAAGCAAACTTTAGACGTGGTTGTATGAACACTAAGCAAACTTTAGAAGTGGTTGTATGAACACTAAGCAAACTTTAGAATTGGTTGTATGAACACTAAGCAAACTTTAGAAGTGGTTGTATGAACACTAAGTAAACTTTAGAAGTGGTTGTATGAACACTAAACAAACTTTAGAAGTGGTTGTATGAACACTAAACAAACTTTAGAAGTGCTTGTATGAACACTAAGCAAACTTTAGAAGTGGTTGTATGAACACTAAGCAAACTTTAGAAGTGGTTGTATGAACACTAAACAAACTTTAGAAGTGGTTGTGTGAACACTAAGCAAACTTTAGAAGTGGTTGTATGAACACTAAGCAAGTTTTCGAAGTAGTTGTATGAACACTAAGTAAACTTTAGAAGTGGTTGTATGAACACTAAGTAAACTTTAGAATTGGTTGTTTGAACACTAAGCAAGCTTTAGAAGTGGTTGTATAAGCACTAATTAAGCTTTAGAAGTGGTTGTATGAACACTAAGTAAACTTTAGAAGTGGTTGTATAAGCACTAAACAAACTTTAGAAGTGGTTGTATGAACACTAAGTAAACTTTAGAAGTGGTTGTATAAGCACTAAATAAACTTTATAATCGGTTGTATGTGCACTAAGGAAACCTTAAAATAATGTGTACACACACTCAGTAAATCATGCAGTTAATATCAATGTAATAATTATGATTGAACCTTGCAACAAAAGAAAGTGTTGACATGAAATAAACCTAAATTTAAAGAATACAAAAATGTAAGAACTTTGTTGGTAAGCCTTACAATTCAACAGACAGAAAGTGTATGAGTCATAGATACTTGTTACGTGCAAGAAAAAATATTGCATGAAAACTAAAGTAAACTTAAATTAAATAAAAGAAAATTATTATAATGCTAAATAATTATACATTAATTAATTCATCTAAAATATTAAAATAAAGTTATTTATAATTTTTCACCATCTTTCAAATTACATCGGGGAGATTTGCCGGTGCTACAGAGCCTGTGCAGCTGAGATCTTTTTTTTTGGTAAGAAAGAAATAATCGGAGCACACGTGGTTGTTTTTTATCCAAGTGCAATGATGATGGTCTTCCAATCAATGAAATAAATTAATTAGAAATGATCAAGTTAAACTAACTCAAATTTACATAATATAGAAGTCATGTACACAACTTTAGATTGCAAACAAAATAGTTGTGCGAAAACTTCTTCAATTCAAGTAAATGAACTTATGTGACAACTCCTTAAACCTTACATTCTTGAAAACATTGTTTCAGCAGCAAGAAAATCTCACAGGCAACAAAAACAACTACACGTAAACACATAATAAACCTTACATACAACAATAAATTAATATTCATTAACACGTAGTTATACAAATTAGAATGCTGGAGAATGACAGAACAAGATACTTTCAAATTTGCATCTTCCATACAACTTGTCTGTTACTCGTATACTGGCCAAAATCTTTAGCAAAGAACTGATTGCACGGTGTCAGTAAGAGATTATGAACAATATCATCTAAAAGATACAATATAATTAGATCGAACAAATGATACGCATGGAGACTACCCCTGTCACAAAAAACTGCACTGAGATGAACACTAGAGGGTAAACGAAAACGGTAAAGACTTGAAACGACCTGATATAGAACATTAGAATTGAAGCTGAAAGAATTAAACAACAGCTGGAATTCAATACAGAGAACTGCAAAGAACAGAGAAGAAGCGCATTTTCTGCTGCTCCTAGCGCCTAGGAGACAGAGAAATCACATAGTAAACCTTCAATAGAACAAAAAACAATATGTGCAAATGCTAAGAACACATTATATATGACACAAACAGCTTACGCAACCCTTTTGTAAACTTCAAGTACAACAGAAATAATATGCGTATTCATTTGGTAAACCTTTACACAGCAAAACAATACATATAAGCACTTAGAAAACCCTTCACATATCGAAATAGCACGTGTAAGCACTTAGTAAACCTTCTATTCAACAAAACCAAAACGAGAAAGCACTTGGTAAACTTCTCATACAAGAACGCATATGAAAGCACTTGGCGAACCATACAATACAAACAATACGTGCAAACACTTAATACAACATTTCCACAACAAAAGTAACATGCGCAACCATTTATTAAACGTTCCTTATAGCAAAAACTGCACGAGTAATCACTTAGCAAACCTAATTAAACCCAGACACCATATGTAAGCACTTAGTAAACCTAATTAAACCCAGACACCATATGTAAGCACTTAGTAAACCTAATTAAACCCAGACACCATATGTAAGCACCTAGTAAACCTAATTAAACCCAGACACCATATGTAAGCACTTAGTAAACCTAATTAAACCCAGACGCCCTATGTAAGCACTTAGTAAACCTAATTAAACCCAGACACCATATGTAAGCACCTAGTAAACCTAATTAAACCCAGACACCATATGTAAGCACCTAGTAAACCTAATTAAACTCAGACACCCTATGTAAGCACCTAGTAAACCTAATTAAACCCAGACACCATATGTAAGCACTTAGTAAACCTAATTAAACCCAGACACCATATGTAAGCACTTAGTAAACCTAATTAAACCCAGACACCATATGTAAGCACTTAGTAAACCTAATTAAACCCAGACACCATATGTAAGCACTAAGTAAATCTAATTAAACTCAGACACCATATGCAAGCACTTAGCAATTCTAATACAACAAACCTAACAAGTACAAGCACTTTAAAACACTGTATACAATAAAAGCATGTCTGATTAGGAAGAATCATCATCATTGCACTACAGACTGGTCCATTGTGGTTTCAATCTCCTCTTCAATATCTTTACCAGCTTATCATCATCAAATAGCTTGTCAAGAGCAGAACTTTGTCACCCCAACAGTCCTCCGGAATTTCTTTCTGTCATAGGCCAGATGTCCCGCCTCTGCAGCTGTCATGTTCAAACCATCAGTCACATCCTGAATCCATCTTCTCCGTGGTCTTCCTCTTCTTCTCTTTGCCGGTGTGCCTCCTTCCATGATGGTCTTCTCCAGCCCTTCATGTCTTTTTATATGTCCAAAATGTTTCAATTTTCTCTTTTTTATTTTTAGCATCTGCCAGTTTTCTTTGATTTTGAGTTCTTTCTGGATAGATTACCAGCTTATAGCAATTAATAATACCCATTCTGTGTTGATTAATCAAATATCTCGTACCTCTAACAAAGTGTTAATGTCTGACAGTTCCAAGTTTCGCTACCATCTCCTTCACTCTTGATAGGGATGCAGATTTATAAATGTTTTCGAAGTCGTCTATACTACCTGCAGCTCTTATGGCATGGATGATGTATGAACTATCAATTGATTGTCTTTTCTCAAGCACTGTTGTATCACACAGCTGATCTACTCTCTTATTATCTTTTACTTCCGCATGCTTTGTTACAAAACATAAAAGTTAAATTGATCATTCATGATGTACTCAATGTGACAAACTACTCCTGCTTTATACAGTCAGAGTAAATTTTATTAGGTATATTGATGAGATGTCTACGAAAAGCTGTCAACGTTACAAGGAGAGATAGAGTAAGAAACGCTAATATCAGAAGCATCTTTGGTACTATACCATGCATACAGTACACCGAGAAGCAAAAAATTAAGGGGTTCGGCCATCTAATTAGAATGGAACCACATTTACTACCATCACGTGCCAACAATAATTTACACTCATGGCGCAGAGCACGAGGCAGGTCAAGAACGCGATGGATAGATAACATCTCAGAGTCCCAGCAAGAGCATGGACTGGCAACGTCAAGCGCAACACACCTGGCACAAGTAGAAAACTAAATCTCCCCACGGCGCTTTACGGCAAATGTGGTTAAGATAAGATAAGATTTATTAAGTTTCTCAGTATCAATCATGTGTGCATTTCTATGTTCTCGACAACTTCAGAGCAACTGTTACCACTTTGATCGCCATTATGAGACTGCTCATAGCTACAGCTACATATGAAGTCGAAGAAAGCCCGTCTGTAATGCGAGGGAAACCGTAAAAACGATAAGTAGACTTTCACGCAAACATCAGTCAGAAGCTTCATACAAGACATCCTGACTATATCTGAATTCATAGCGGTCGAACGCAGAAGAAGAAGATAGTTACAGTAAAGGCCACACTGTACTACTTGACAGGTTTTCATCTAGAGCTCGCAATAAATTACCCATGACCGCCCCTGGCTTCGAATGTCTAAGCCTTCATTCTATACCACAACGTCATCATTCCGTGTGTACTCATAAATCATCGATTTGACCTCTCTATTTACTATAGTAAGAACTGTTCTATGCAGCTTCTGTCGAGTAGGATGTGGCCATACATGGCACTGTTGGTATCCACTGACATTGATAACATTTCGTTGCTAAGATCTTAAAGTCTGTCCATATACCTGTTTGATAACATCTTCGACACGGCTTATCCATAATTTATATTTCTTCTGTCTATTCTATTTAGCTAGCAAATCATAGACTTGATGCCGAATGTTAGCCTTTCAAGTCAAGTAGTTGCATGCCCCTTGCGGAATGTCGCATTCATCACATCCCACACGAAAAGCTCTCTGTCTCTTGCAAGTTCTCCTGCCTCTTCTAGGGTCATGTTCAAGGCTTATTTGATGTACTGCTGACACTTTCCTCTTGGTCATCTCTGCCTCGTTTTCCAGGAACCATGCCTTTCATTAAATGTTAAAAAAGAAATTGTGATACGAATTGACAAAGCAACATCAGCTTTTAAAAGTCGAAATAAAATATGGAACTGCAAGTTGTATAGTATTAAAACTAAATTACGAATTTTCAATTCAAATGTTGTATCAATCCTAACATATGCCAGCGAGAGTTGGAAAATGACTAAAGATATAGAAAGCAAGTTGAATGCATTTGAAAATAGATGTATGCGAAAAATAATGAATATAAAATGGAACGAATTCAGGAGAAGTGATGAAATCAGGGACATGTCTGGTCAACCACTAGTGACAACTGTTATAAGAAAGAGAAGATGGAGATATGTTGGGCACACCTTGAGGAGAAATGATCAAAGAATATCAAAGCAGGCATTGAAGTGGGATACAAAGGGTTCAAGAAAGAGAGGTCGACCTAAGGAGACCCTGAAGCGAACTTTGCTGAGAGAGGCAGGAAATATCGGTCTCAGTTCCATGGAGGAGATTGAGCGAGTTGCCCAGGATAGAGCGGTATGGAGAAATTACTTGCAGGCCCTATGTAACGTATAACGATACGAGAGGAATTATTATTTTATGCCTTTCATTACCATTCTCTCCAGATCGCTGTGGCGTTAAATGTGACCAAAATATTTCATCTTCATTCTCATGTTAGCCGTTACCCAGTCATAAACACTTACTCTGGGTAGTTTAACTCTTCTATTTATGATGGGGAACTCTAGAAGGTTTCTCATAGCTTAAACATGACATAATTCTGATCAGTTAACACTATGTATACAAACACACACAACTGTTGTTACTGCCCCTTTTTAGGCGATGTAGAGCAGGCTGGACATGTGCTAGTAGAATTTAGTAACAGCATGGCTAGTGCAGTCGTTGTGAAACTGTTACGAAGAAGGTTACAATTCTTGATGCCTCCAACATAAAACACTGATTGGCCTTACCGTGAATTGAAGCCGGGTCTCCCACATGGGAACCCGCCTTCTAATCCATTCGGTAAGATGCTCCAGTACGTATGTATAACACTATGTGTAAGCCCTTTTATAATATCATATTTTGCATATAGTTAGTATGGGCATTAGCTAGGGCAGTTCTCTCAGGTGGGCATCTCTGTCTAATGGACAACAGATGAGAAGAAAAGACCTAGACACCAATAGACAACATGCAGATTATCAGTAGAAAGAAAGTTGAACGATTGTGACCTGGGAAACAATTAATATAAAGGCGGCAGAACGGCAGCAATGGAAATCTCTTGTCGAAGCCATATTTTTAATACGAAACACTAAGAGGATATAGATAGATCGAAACCTTTCACAGAGCAAGATCAAAAGGTACAAGCACTTTGTAAGCTTACCACACAACAAAAGCAATATGTATAACCATAATGATAAGCCTTCCATACAACAGAAACAAAATGTGTACCTTTCACAAACCAAAAACAAAAAATGAGAGCACTGGGTAAACCTTTCACAAACCAAAAATAAAATACGAGAACACAAATTAGACCTTTCACAAAACTAAAAGCAAAACATGAGAGCACTAAGTAAACTTTTCCAAAACCAAAATACGAGAACACAAATTAGACTTTTCACAAACCACAAATAAAATATGAGAGCACTAAGTAAACGTTTTCACGAACTAAAATCTTAATATGAGAACACAAATTAAACCTTTCACAAAACTAAAAGCAAAACATGAGAGTACTAAGTAAACTTTTTCATAAACCCATAAACAAATTGGAGAAAATTAAGTCAACCTTTCAACCAACTACTAAAAAATATAAGAGCAGTAGTCAAACATTTCATTGCACATCAAAAATGAGTGTGAGCATTTAATAAACATTATTTACAATAAAATATGTTTAAATCTACATTCAAGAACATTAAACAAGAGAACATGTGATAACTAACTAACCCTGACATACTCAATACTGTTATTAGTATGTGTATAATACTTAGGTAATATTAAAAAAAGCTGCATCAGGAATACTATCTGAACATCAAAAAAATTGAATCAGCCAACTCGCTAACAAATCTATTTCAACCAACGATTGGTTTGTTATCTACCACTTGTTAGCATGTTATTTATACATTTAGATATACTACAGTTTGTACAAGTCAATAATCTAAAGAGAAACAAATGGAAGTATAACTTATACATGTTATTTCCAACGCAAACACTTTATACATAGTGTGTTCTTGATATATATGTTTATATATATATATAAATATATATATATACACACATATATATGCATATATATATATATATATATATATATATATATATATATATAGGTTTGCTCCTAACAATTCAGGCGTAATCATGACGTCTAATATGGCCCCTTTTATTGACTCATTTTTGCATGAAAGCTTGATTTTCTTGTCACATGTGTATATAACATGCAAGGATATATATATATATATATATATACATTTATAGCAAACACATATAAACACCAACATGCTTGCGCACATTTATGGCTGTGCAACACATGCATGTACACACACGTAAACACACTCTTTATCTTGCATTCTCAAAGGTATACATGTGCTAGCACGATAACCTACCTAGTTTATGTTTTTAATCTTGAATTGTTATAATACATAAAATATTAAGTTGTCAGTATTATTTCAATCTGTTTGTTTGTTTGTTTGCGTTCGATCTTACCATCCACGCTAACCACCTTTTGTGATGTGTGTTTTCGTCGAGAACGTGAGTACGTTCCGCACTATAGACCCCTACAAGGAGATCATAGTGTCAGCCAAAGTCTATGAATATTATTCCAAATTACACACATCTTTACCCGAATGGATTAGAGCGCAGCGCCCATACTGGAGACCCGTGTTCAATTCACGGTAAGACCAAGAAATTTTTTTTTCCTGGACAAAAATGAAAAAAAAATCCTAACCTGAACAGCCTCGCGTCAATTGCACTAGCCTTGCGGCCATTAAATTCCTCAGTCTCTCGTCCCACCTGTCCTACACCGCCCTAAAAAGCGACACTACAGGCAGTAACGACAGTACAGTTGAGTAGTGGTTAGATTTTGCATACAGAAAATGCCTACTTTAAGGTACCACATCTGGAGGTTTACTGTAGAATGATATCAGATCTGAGTGGTCATATCTCTCTTCTCTCTCTTCTCGATCCCCGTCTAGATTGATGAACCAAATTTTATCATGAATTTTACTGTTGCTTTAAGGGACTCCGTCCTCCGTACACTTCTGCGAAGCTCTGTGTTAACGGGCCAAGTTTCTTTTCTCGGGGCTGCTGACCGCTGGCAGTCTTGTAGTATGTGCTCTGCTGTCATGTCCGCCTTTTCACAGTGACACAGGCTAGTTGTGCCAATTTTAAATTTGTGAAACATGTAGGCTCGAAGTTTGTTATGACCGGTACGGAGGCGGATTATGGCAACTTGTTCACTACGGTACAGACCATAGTACCCATTACCGTTGTTGTACTGTGGATGGTCTTTCGGCCATTTGTCTTTATAATGCCAGCCAATGGTTGTTCTAGCCTCCTCGTAGCTGATCTCGTGATCAGTCTGCGGTAATTCCCTCATTCCTTAGCTAGCTTGTCAGCGTGTTCATTTCTTCTAATATTGCAGTGTGATGGTATCCATTGAATGACGGTTCGTTTGAGTGAGTTCACTAGTGCATGAGTGGTTATATGAAGCCCGCCAGAGCTGACTCATGCTATTTCATCTCAGTCAAATACGATTACGTCCAGCTGCATGCTTCTTTGCAAGATCACAGGTTATGAATATGAGTGATTTTCTGCTACGCTATTGGTTACTAAACTGACACCACAGCACACCTGGCAGACCTATAAGTGCTCAGTCTCCCTGAACAGATGTCGAAGGGTATGCATAATGATGTTTCCTGTGACTCGCTGGCTAAACACACACGCTCTCCCTGCCTCTCAAACATCCAGCTCTACTTGTTCAAAATGTGGTTAAAAACTCCTTAAATCACTGAATTGATTCAACATCAATTTTAGTGTATGCTACTTATGTATAGTAAACAGGACCGTGCGGTATATTTACTCAGTATGATGCAAGTCTTCGAAATGCCCCCACCTAAATTTTGTTTCTTTAAAATAATCTCCAATTGTAAATTTGATTTTTCTGCTTATGCCTCCTCCCCCTCCTCCCCCTTATGGTACCGCCTGATGCGGCTGCCTATCTGTGTCATAGCACGGCACGGTCCTGATACTAAACTTGACACTTATAAACTCATTTTATTTTTCGTTTGCTTTTTGTAAATTCACGCGTAGTCATGACATCTCTGACTGATTTATGCTTGAAAGCTAGCTTTCCGTATCACCAGTGTCCTTCACCATTCAGGCGAGCTTTTCTCTGACTTCTGAGTTACTTGTAATTTAGATTCCCAAGTAAATGATCATAAAAACGCGTACAGTGCACACCGTATGTGTTTTGGCTCACGTTGGCCTCGAACTCCCAAATTAGTGATCAACCTCGCTATCGGAGACCGAAGAAACACGTTTCTTTGATTCTCAGAAAGGATTCACTTTAAAATGTACATTTTTGGTATAATTTGATTAGATGGAGACTGCAGTAAAACTATGTAGAATGGCGAAACACGTAATAACAAAGTACTGTAGTTTTACGAAAACAAGGACAATACACAGCAATTGTTTTGACCAAAAGGCCTTTATCAAGCTTTATAATTTGATCGCTAATAAATAGCTTTCTGGACAACACCGTTTTTCTCTCTTAATCTGTGCACCTTGACGCAGATGTCATGACGAAACCAATGAGAAGGGTGTTAATATTATTTATTTCCGTGTATGACTATAGAACATTTTCTTTTGTATGTAGCTTGATCGGTTTCTTACTTGATTCATCCCTCTTTATATTTCTGTTTGTCTTCTTTTTCTTTCAATAAATTGGTTCTTTCGTTTCGGTTTACTTCCTACTCGTATCAGTTCAACTGGCTCGTTATTTATGATTTTTTTTCGTTTTAATTAAACATGTAGGTTTTTTTGGTTTAATTTTTTTTATAAATGTTGTAATTCAGCATATTCTGAGAATAATATCTTTAGCAAGGTCTGAAGCTTCAGTTAGGTGTCCATACAGCAGTTCTACATGGGTCCAATAGTAAGTTTCTAAGCGTACCTGCTTGATTTATGACTAATCACGTTTCTTGAAACCTTACATGGGTAGGTCCTCTTCGACTATCAAGCAAACTTTCACTGTTGTCCTGTCATCCTCCAGTATGTATAGTCTCTGTATTAGATATTGATAAGGGAGGCATACAACAGCAGTCTACCTTCTGTCTGTTAGATGGGCGAAAGAAAGATAGATCGACATAAGGAGACCCCGTAACAAACTTTGCTGAGAGAGGCAAGAAATATCGGTCTCAGTTCCATGGAAGAGATTGAGCGAGTTGTCCAGGATAGAGCGGTATGGAGAAATTGTTTACAGGCCCTATGTAATATATAACGGTATGAGAGGAATTGTTATTTTATTGAAAGCCCCTAGCTAACGGACAACTATGTAAAAGACAAAAACAGGTGACTGAGAAAGAGAAACATACAAACTGCAGACTTCAAATAGAAGAAGATACAAAGAAAGAATAGTCGAAGTCGAATTTTGTATTTGTCACAGCTGATGGGAGCCGCGGTAGCGTAGTTGTTAGTGAAATCGCTTCTCAAGGCCGGTGGTCCGGGTTCAACTCCCGCAGTAGACTTGGAATTTTTCTCGACCCAGCCTCAACTGGGTACCAGACATGCTCTGGGAAAGTAAAGGCGGCAGGCATGATGCTGAACACATCACACATCGTGTGCCGACGGTCAATAAACAATACAGGCCTGACACTGTATTGCCCAATATACCACGATGTATGGAAGGGTTCCATTACTTCTTACATCACTTACTTACAGCTGATGTGCTTAAAAAGATCAACACACACACAGGACGCACGCTTGTTATCAACAATATAAATAAATTGTCGAGTATCTCATGAACAAAAAGAGGATTAAAACACTACTGCATCCAGTAAATCAATGGATATTGGGAGAGACGAATACAGAAAGAGAAAATACACATTGAACAAAATTTCTTCATTCATAAAATAAAGTATGCAAACGAACTTACAGTCCTTACTCAGAACTTACTCTAGCATATATATTTTAAGAACACACGTTAGAAGACATATACTAAGAATATACATTAGTAACAATTCATAATCTCCTACCATATCCTACATGGTACATGATGATGACGACGATTCTTGTCTTCCTTTACTGTATCATCATCATCAGGTGCCGTCTCCACATCAAAGGTTGGCTGCAATAAATCTTCAGCATCCTCTGTCTTTCGCCTTGGTGTTGCACACTGCCAGACTGTAACCTGTCCATTTCTTAAAGTTTCCTCCCACTTATCTCTCGGTCTTCCTCTTGCTCTTCCCCCTCAACTTTCACCTCTAGTAAATGTTTTATCATGGTGTCATGTTCCTTTACTGTATACACTCTCAAAAACATCAACTTGAATATATTAAAACAAATCGGTGGACAGTCGTATGCATATTGAGTATCTAAAATGTTGATCACGTAATTATATTAGTTGTACATATAATGTCTCTGTTCAGGATATCTTGTTCAATTTTGCAACAAATATTTTGCAATAATTATTCTGTCTCACAGTCGTACTGATTAGAAGCACCTATTATCAGTTTGTTTAACATATGGTTCTTATTTCTGTTGTGACTTTTTCGAAGATCTTTACTTGCTGTAATCCATTGAGCTGAGAATATGCGTCAACGCTCTTGAGGTCTGGATGTTCTGTTTCTCACTGCTGACAAATCGCTTGTTTTCTTTATATTTTAACCATGTTTTAGGTTGGGTTGGTTGTTATAGCCTCTTCTACAAATAAATTGGACGTCTTACTGCAATGGATGATGCAAAGTGATGGAAACGTATCATTGCAAGGTTGATGCAATATGATGGAAACTTATCTTGCAAGGGTTGATGCAACGTGAAGGACATTTCTAACTGCAATGGATGAAGCAGTACTATGGAATCGTATATGACAACTCATTTAGATCGCTGACAGAGCATTTAAAATATTTCTCATATGTTATTTAGATGTGTCTTCTTTTTGGCTGAGCAGTACTGCGTGCATCTACTGATGATGAATACATGAAAACACTACATGTTTCTGCTACGTCTTCTATAATTTGTCCTGCTACACCAGTGTTCAATGCATATATTTGTACCCTGAATTTACTTGCACTCAGGGCCGTGTCGAGCTATGATACGGAGAGGCGACCGTATCAGGCGGTTCCGCAAAGGGGGCGGCATAAGCAGCGAATTAAAAATCACAATTGAAGATTATTTTCAAGAAACAAACATTTAAGGGTGGCATTTCGAAGACTTGCATCATACTGAGAAAATATACAGCATGGGCCTGCTTGCACTTTCTAATATCAACCGTTTTTTGCACCATATTAATTATCATTTCCTTTCACATGTATTATCTATTGTAACCGTTACTTATCAATCTAGGTATGAAACTCCAGATGTGGTAAATATGTAATATATTTCATTCAAAAGAATATACTATATACAAATCAACTAAAGTCATATAAGTTATGAATTAATTCTATATTGCCATTCATAATGAATTGGAAGAAGATACTTAAATATACTCAGTGATTTACAATGTCAGTAAATACCATATGTTCTGTTTATTTCACAACACGCTGATTGCACATCGAATTAGATACTATAATCTTGCATGACAGTTTTTGAAAACTATACCTAATGCGTGGGGTAAATATTAGAAGTCATATATATTAAAAAAAAGTTTTTGCTACATGCTGGAGTAAACTGGTAAAAATGACCTGAAGGTAGTCATGTTTGCCGAATGTGGTCTTGTTCATACAGGCTACACATCAGTCATTGCTGGCTGTTTCTGTAGATGAGGTTTCAGCCGATGCATCCAAAGAAACGTTTGTGATTGATGAGGTGATTTGATTCACCGTACTGGAGGACTTTAATGGAGATAATGCAAGCTTTGGAGAAAGTTTTGGTTTTTGCAAAATTGATGACGGTGAAGATGTCGAGTTTGGTGTAGATGAAGTAGGTAGTGATGATGATGCTACTGTTGCAGGAAGTGCAGAACTAGTTGACTCTACTGAGTTATTCTGCGAATCAGCTAACTTTTGTGTTTCTTCTTCAGAGGCACATAGTTTGGCTTTCTCTCTGTCCTCAGCATCTGGATACAGGAAATGAATAACATTAGTTTATTAGAAGCAATCTTGCTCTATCAAACTGGTTCTGTCTTTAACCTGCAGTAATCATAAGAGCGTCTGTAGCTCAAGCGGTAGTGAGCTCGATCCGAAACCCAAGCGTACCTGGTTCAAACCCCACGGTGGGCAAGTTTGGAAGCAAATTCGTTTCCGTGGGATTTTTACAAAGGTAAAAATAGACCTCGCCGTTTAGAAAGCAATGGTAAACTACTGAACGTATAAGTGGTGCCTAGACTCCTTTACTGTGGTTGATGGCTACGTCCTTTAGGATATGCCATGACTTTCATTTCAATCATAACAGACAATTTTTCGACTTCAGTTTTCTACGCCTTTGAGGTTCATTGCAGCAGCTATCACCTGCCTCTATTATTCTCTATTCTTGACTTTATCTTGCCAACTGTTGAACCCTTGTATTTACTCTAATTCATTTTATGGGACTTCATTTACTGGAGTAGTTGTTGTATCTGACTCTCAGTCGATGCTTCACAAGATCCAGAAGGGCAGGTTTCGGTATGAGTGGATGTCGTCTATAGAAGTTTCTAACCTCCAGCGGCTTACGTGGATATACTGTCCTGGGCATGCGGTTGTTTACGGTAATGAGAGAGCGGACAGGCTTGCATCAACAGCATCGATTGTTGGGGAGTTGAAGATGGATAAGGGGATATTCTTCGGTCTCTTAGCGACTCTCTGTTGGATGAGGACACTAAAATCGATGTTGAATCGATCAAGTGATTTAAGCAGTTTGGAGTTACCCGTTGTTCAAGTCGAACTGGATGCCTGAAAGGCAGAGTGAGAGGTGTGTTTAATCAGCGAGCCACAGGAACCATTAGTATGCATACTCTTCGATATCTGTTGGGGAGACTGAGCACCTATGGGTCTGCCCGGAGTGCAATGACGTCAGTTTAGTAGCCAATAACCAATAACCAATAACCAATTCATTGTTATCCTTTCTATCGTTTTCTTATTTTCCTCATGCTCTTCCCCTTTCAATTTTACACATATAAGTATTTTGTGCTCTCTGTTATATGCCATTCTCTCAATTCCTAATATTCTTTCTCTCAATATTTATCCATTGTGTTCTTTTAACGTTAATGGTGATGGTAATTAATTGTGATTTACATTAGTTTTGATAATGGTGGTAATTAATTGTGATTTACATTAGCTTTGATAATGGTGGTAATTAATGGGGATTTACATTAGTTTTGATAATGGTGGTAATTAATTGTGATTTACATTAGCTTTGATAATGGTGGTAATTAATTGTGATTTACATTAGCTTTGATAATGGTGATAATTAATGGGGATTTACATTAGTTTTGATAATGGTGGTAATTAATTGTGATTTACATTAGCTTTGATAAGGGTGGTAATTAATTGTGATTTACATTAGTTTTGATAATGGTGGTAATTAATGGGGATTTACATTATCCATGATGATGATGGTAATTAATGTTTATTTAACATTAGCCTTGATAATGGCGGTACTTTCAAGATTTAGTATTGACATTGATGAAGGTGGTAATTAATGGTAATGAAATTGTAAATACTATTATTATTCATTAAAGGGTTGTGTTAAAGGATTGGACTCTACAGTCAACTCCGCTCACATAAGAGAAGTGCAACAACACTCGTTTGAGACGTATGTCATCATCGCTTGTCGTAGACGGATATTACTATTAGTCAGTAGGAAATGCACATTTTTGATAGGTAAAGAGACATGGTATGTTTATAACGTTGAAGAACGTCAAACAAGAAAAAAAACGAGACACAAATGGGGAGGAAACATCTAAAAGTCTAATATCAAGGCAAGTGACATGGGATGTTAGATATCAATTGCAGTCTATCTTTGATGCGGAGACGGCACATGAAAAGTATATATATATATATATATATATATATATCTATGGGGTCAAAGCTGGTGGTCTGGGTTCAGCTCCCGCAATGCGCGTGGAATTTTCCCGACCACGACGGCTCTCAGGTCGACCCAGCCTCAACTGGGTACCAGACATGCTCTTGGAAAGTAAAGGCGGCCGGCGTGATGCTGACCACATCACCCATCGTGTGCCGACGGTCAATGAAAATACAGGCCTAACACTGTATTGACCTATATACCACGAGGTATGAAAGGGTTCCTCTATGGGGTCAAAGATGTATATATATATATATATATATATAGATACATAGCAAAAGAGCACCATAAGTACACCATGAAACGAGCCTTAATGAGAGAGTTTTTAGAAATATCGAACACAGTTCCATAGCAGAAATTCAACGAATTGTCCAGGATAAAGCAGTATGGAGAAATTGCTGGCTGGTCTTATATAATTAATAAGGATTTATTATGATTACAATACTAATATGTAAAATACTACAATACTTATGTAAAATATGATTACAATACTAATAAAATATATAACACATTAAATTAGGAAACAATACAATTATTGAGATTACCTTTAATTCAGGAACGCAAGAGAGAGACAGAGAGAGAGAGAGAGAGAAAGAGAGAGATTACCTTTAATTCAGGAACGCAAGAGAGAAAGAGCAGAGAGAGAGAGAGAGAGAGAGAGAGAAAGAGCGAGAGATTACCTTTAATTCAGGAACGCAAGAGAGAGAGAGAGAGAGAGAGAGAGAGAGAAAGAGAGAGATTACCTTTAATTCAGGAACGCAAGAGAGAGAGAGAGAAAAGAGAGAGAGAGAGAAGAAGGAGTTACCTTTAATTGAACGCAATTTCCACAAACTTTTGTTTTTCACAAGGCAATCATTCCAAGGTCGCTTTAATTCATAACGTCCGTCTGAAACAGAAGAGGTATTATAAGTATATACAAACTTAAATATATTTCTTGCCCGCGTGCCCAGCGTGTTCGTAGCGCGTTGGACTGTGGGTGACTAGCCCTCTGTATGTACGGGTTCAATTCCGTGGGCAGGCAGAAAAAGCCACAGATTCCCCAGATTCACGGTGTTCGTGGCACCGAACCGAAGGGTTACGATGTCCATGGCACCGAGCCGAAGAGCTGAAAAGCTCAAGTGCTTCTGGATCGAAAAAAAAAAATATATATTTCTTTTTCTTTTTGAACGCTCCATATCGACCACTTGTTAACCACTCTGTATGATTTGTATGTGATCTGAGCCTAGGAGCTATTGTGCATTGTGCCAGTTATGCGCCTACAAGTATAATTGATTTCTGCGATTATTTATTTTTACTAGGATAGCTTTCCTAGGTCCTACATCAATCGCCTCTTACGACACGCTTTGTAGGCCGCAGTGGTACTATTCTTTGCTCCTCGAGAGCCCCGCACCACAAGGGCGATTACAAATACAAGTCAGGTGTATAACAAGTGTAAGTCTATACAATTTGTGTTTTTGTGTTATACAAAATAGATTTTGTCCGAATTTCTGTTCTGTTGAGACACTCTTTCTGTTGATGGGATCCCATGCTAGTAAACAATCTTTCATTTCAAGCTACGCTACCATACATGCTATTTTTGTTTGTGATGTCTTCTTCTTCAGCCTGTTGTTCATCGAATAATTGTCTATGTCCAAGTGCCCGGACACATATATTATAAGCGTTACGAATGCGCCCACACAGCGATTACATTTATCAGAGACATCTACGTCTTCTTAATCTGTTATATGCCCGCCTGCCCAGCGTGTTCGTAGCGCGTTGAACGACGGGTGACAAGCCCCCTGTGACGGCGGTTCAATTCCATGGGCTGGCAGAAAAACCACAGGTTTTCCAGATTTACGATGGCACCGAACCGAACGGTTACGATGTACATAGCATCGAGACGAAGAACTGACAAAAGCTCAAGTGCTTCTGGATCGATAAACAAATCAATATGATATATGGGCTAGTTTACTGCATCTCTTTGATCTGTTGTTAACAGATCACAGAATGCAGAATGTATTTTGTATATCATTTTATTCGGTAGCCAGATTATGATGAGAATGTAATCGACAATATCTATTTAGACAATTAATGGCTCGGTGATTGTGTTCTAAGAAACCTCGTATTGCTAGGCTAGGCAATGGGCACCGTAAGAAATAAGAGTAAATAGTTCGAGTCCTGTGTTTGGTAATTTGTGTTTTAAGAATCTTCTAATACCTGTACAATGTTTATTTATTGATCATATTCATTGCCCCTGTTGCTTCTCCTGGGGTTCTTATAAAAAATTCTCCTTGTTCTCAGGTTAAAAGTTATAGTAGCTTATGTACAGTTTGACTAAAGGCGCGATGAACGAGTTATGTCAGGAAACCCGTGCTGACCAAGACCATACTCTACATCAGTGCTATCCATTTTCTTATATTGGGGCACATGTGACTAGTGACAGTAGAGGCGCGGGTGCCATGTGACAATTGCAATAATGATAATAACAGTAAATTAATATTATTAATAACATTAATAACAATAATAACAGATGAAAATTATTTAATCCTGACTACAAGTTTATTTTAAAAAAAATTGTGCATACTATGAAAAAAACTGAATCATACTGTTGTCCAGTGGCGACTCGTGCTCATTTTTGTTGGTGGGCCAGACACAAATTTTCGGAAAAACCATGGTTTTAGGTTAGGTTATATTTTAATTTATAAAATAATAAAAACACGTTACACATTATTTTTGGTGGGACCCGGTCCCACTGGCCCTTAATGACGAGCCACCACTGCTGTTGTCATTCAGAAACGCGCATTCTTTTCTTGATATTCTGATAAAAGTTAAAACTCGAGAAATAACATAGAGCGTCAGGGATATACTAGCTGGGCTGGTCAGCTCTGCCTACATCAAAGCGATGCCCCTAGTAACACTGCATTGGCTGAAATCGGATGCATGTGTCCTAAACGTGTAGAAGTCTATGCGTTTAGGGGCCTACCAAACCAATGTGCACCGTATACACGTTCTTGGCAAAGATCAAACATATCACAAAAAGTGATTACAATTGGTGGTAAAGAACGAACGCAAAGAAGAAGAAGTAACACTGCAGTCTAGCTAAGCGAATAATACAGGTAGAGGGTAATCAAAAAAAGTTCGAGCATGTCTTGTTGGAGAAGGACATGTCCGTGAAAAGGTGAAACTATTATGGCGTCTGTAACTCAAGCGGTGAGCCCTGTAGCTCAAGTGGTACCGAGCTTGATCACAAACCCAAGCGTACCTGGTTCAAACCCCACGGTGGGCAAGTTTGGAAGCAAATTCGTTTCCTGGGATTTTTACAAAAGGTAAAATATACCTCACCGTTCAGAAAGCAATGGCAAACTACTGAACATATAAGTGATGACTAGAAAATCAACGACTCTTTTACTGTGGTTGATTGCTACGTCATGTAAAGGATATGCCACGATTTTCATTTTCATTATAGCCTTACTGTAAACAGCGATAGTAACATCGTTATTTTTGTGATGAACGAAGAAGGGAAAATAATTCATGTTCAATTCATGGCAGAACAGATCTACTGTGTTATATATTGGGGGCACATCTGAATGACCATTATAGAGGCGCGTGCATCATATGTTGATTGCAATACTACTATTACTAATAATAACAATAGTCATATTAATATGTGAGCGTCTGTAGTTCAAGCAGTAGTGAGCTCGATCACGAACCCTAGCGTATCTGGTTCAAACCCCACGGTGTGCAAGTTTGGAAGCAAATTCGTTTCCGTGAGATTTTACAAAAGGTAAAAATAGACCTCACCGTCAGAAAGCAATGGCAAACTACTGAACGTACAAGTGGACCTAAAAAAAAATCAACGACTCGGTTGATGGCTACGTCCTTTAGGATATCCCACGATTTTCATTTCATTATTATTTTATAATATAGTTAAGATGCCGACGCATTCTCCAGTAAAAACTAAAACACAGGGTGGCGGTTTATGAAGCAGGTACAGAATAAAACATGATGGAAAAGTAGGATGATTGTATTTATGGGATTGTTAAACAAATGGCGAAAAGAAAACAATAGTTAGTATTCTTGAAATCTGATTAACCTTAAAGCTCGCTGAGTCTTCTTCCTCTTAGACCGCTCCTTATCGACAACTTCTTAACCACTGTGTGACTTGTATGTGATCTGAGCCTAAGAGCGATTGCACGTTGTGGTAGTTATGCGCCTACAAGTAGGCCAGCACATTCGATTTCTGCGACGCTTTTTATTTACAAGGGAAGATTCCCTAGGCCCATACCTCAGTCGCCTCTTATCAGTTATCAGTTATATGAGGACTATCATCATAGCACTCCGGACATGTCCATAGGTGCTCCGATCTCCGCCTCAGCAAATCCAGCAGCTTCCAGCGACCCAACACGCCAGTTCGATGTTGATTAATCAATCTCTTTGCATATTTATTATGTCGTTCTTTTCGGGCTGCACCAATATTGACACCCATCTCTTTCAATCTCTTTCAGTCGTCTCTTACGACATGCCTTGTAGGTTTCAGTGTCACTGTTATTTGCTTATCTTGCGCAGTCACAACAACACATTGATAGTTCGATAAGTAAAATAGAGCGACATGAATTTATAACATTTGGAGAATGCCGATCCAGAGAGTATATGATGTGAATACTTGTTTACTTACAAGGCGATGGAGGTTTAGGTGTACCCTGTCGACTAGACAAACTTGTGGTGCTGGTACATTTATCTTTGCGCTCTTTATCAAACACTTCTTCTGTAATGGCTTCGTCAATGTTGCGATTTGCAGAAGGCGGGGCTTGCTGATGAAGAGGGGACATTACTTTTTCCAACATATCTCCCATTACTTGGAAGCTAGGGTCAACGATGAAGTCAATAAAACCTAGCAATGAAAGGAAAAAGCATATATCAATATCTTAATTCTTATTTATCTTCTTATTCTTTTCCTTAATTTTGTTTTGTATCCCAGCGTCAGGATAAGAAGAGATTTCTAGAAAGGTCTTTTGTGTACACTTCTCTAATCCTGTTTTGTATCCCAGCGTCAGGATAAGAAGAGATTTCTAGAACGGTCTTATATGTGCGCTTGATAAATAGTGTTTTTCACAGCCTCATTTATTTCTGAGATCCACTTTTTGCGTGGACATCCTTTTGAATTGTATCCACTGTATCGGTGTAACATTGCTCTTTGATCAGAGTTTAATATTATAAGTGCTGTTGAATGTAGGTGCTACAGAACAGTCCTTTGCATACCATGGTAGAAAAGAGAAAAACAAAGATCTATTAACAAGGAACTCAAACTCAAAGAGAGCTGGCTGATGCTACAAATAAGAATAAGAAAATTGACGTATTTTGGATACATAAATAAGGTACCAAGGGTTGTTGGTGACCAACATGAAAGAAAACGCCTTTGTAAAGTGAATAATACGAAGACCAACGAGAAGATAGAATCGGGAATGAAATGAGCATGGAGACTGCAGAAGAGGGACATATCGACTAGGAGAGAGAGAGAGAGAGAGAGAGAGAGAGGCTTAGAAAGACTGTTAGGGTGGCAACATTTTGTTGAAGATAAGCTATTGGATGGTGACGATTTAGGAGATATGTCATGGGATCTAAGTTTCGAAGAAGACATGCAAATGAATGAAAGAAAGAATGATCTTCTGAAAAACGTATATATTCTATTATATGTACACTTTTTAAAATCTATCATGTGTAACAGTTGTTTCAGATATCATCCATACTTCATACTATTACTTTCATCCATCTTCCATGCTGTTTAATTATAAATCTTTCATTTCTTTCATCCAGTCTTCCCACTATTTCTTCCATCCATCCTTCCTACTATTTCTTCCATCCATCCTTCCTACTATTACTTTAATCCATCTTTCATGCTGTTTGATTGAAAAGCTTTCCTAGTATTTCTTTCATCTAGTCTTTCTACTATTTCTTCTATCCATCCTTTCTACTATTTCTTCCTTCCATCCTTCCATCCTTCCAACTATTTCTTCTATCCATCTTTTCTACTATTACTTTCATCCATCTTTCCTACTATTTCTTCCATCCAATTTTCCTACTATTTCTTTCATCCATATTCCCTGCTGTTTATTTAGAAATATTTCCTACAATGTCTTTCGTCCAGTCTTCCTACTATTTCTTCCATCCAATTTTCCTACTATTTCTTTCATCCATATTCCCTGCTGTTTATTTAGAAATATTTCCTACAATGTCTTTCGTCCAGTCTTCCTACTATTTCTTCCATCCATTCTTTCTACTATTTCTTTCATCCATCCTTCCTACTATTTCTTTCATCCATCCTTTCTGCTATTTCTTCCATCCATCCTTCCTACTATTCTTCCATCCAATTTTAAACTATTACTTTCATTCATCTTCCATGCTGTTTAATTATAAATCTTTCCTACATTTTCTTTCCTACAGTCTTCCTACTATTTCTTCCATCCATTCTTCCTACTATTTCTTCCATCCATTCTTCCTACTATTTCTTTCCCATGTCCGCATTGCTACACTTGCCATCAATCATGAGTACCACTGTTTCAACTGTTTAAACTTAAGGACCTACCAATTTGGGATTCTGCAACCAGTGTGTTTTTTCTGTCACAGAGAGGTGAGAATGGAAGACCTAGTTCTTGCTCTCTGTCTCCCTGAGGATTCAACAGAAAACACATTGTCAATAAATTTCTGCATGCAATTTTCTACTTATCAATATACTCTTTATGTCCCTTGTGATACATAATTCTTCGATAAAATATTTCCACTATTTATTTAGCACTTAGTGTTTGTATGTGTTGCCTTGATAAAGTCTTTGGTCGAAACGTCGATTGTTGTTATTTTACATATTTTTAAAATTTATTATTCCACTGTTGTAATACTGTCATATACATGATTCCGTCCACATTGTCCGTTTTTTTGGGTATATCTGCAATCTTCTCTCGGTTTCTTGAAGATCGCATCCAATGCGTTCTGACCAACTCAGATCTGTAAGTTTGCCGGTTTAATGAAAAGATGTCATCCAATGCGTTCTGACCAACTCAGATCTGTAAGTTTGCCGGTTTAATGAAAAGATGTCATCCAATGCGTTCTGACCAACTCAGATCTGTAAGTTTGCCGGTTTAATGAAAAGATGTCATCCAATGCGTTCTGACCAACTCAGATCTGTAAGTTTGCCGGTTTAATGGAAAGATGTCATCCAATGCGTTCTGACCAACTCAGATCTGTAAGTTTGCCGGTTTAATGAAAAGATGTCATCCAATGCGTTCTGACCAACTTAGATCTGTAAGTTTGCCGGTTTAATGAAAAGATGTCATCCAATGCGTTCTGACCAACTCAGATCTGTAAGTTTGCCGGTTTAATGGAAAGATGTCATCCAATGCGTTCTGACCAACTCAGATCTGTAAGTTTGCCGGTTTAATGAAAAGATGTCATCCAATGCGTTCTGACCAACTCAAATCTGTAAGTTTGCCGGTTTAATGAAAAGATGTCATCCAATGCGTTCTGACCAACTCAGATCTGTAAGTTTGCCGGTTTAATGAAAAGATGTCATCCAATGCGTTCTGACCAACTCAGATCTGTAAGTTTGCCGGTTTAATGAAAAGATGTCATCCAATGCGTTCTGACCAACTCAGATCTGTAAGTTTGCCGGTTTAATGAAAAGATGTCATCCAATGCGTTCTGACCAACTCAGATCTGTAAGTTTGCCGGTTTAATGAAAAGATGTCATCCCAAAGCGTTCTGACCAACTCAGATCTGTAAGTTTGCCGGTTTAATGAAAAGATGTCATCCAATGCGTTCTGACCAACTCAGATCTGTAAGTTTGTCGGTTTAATGAAAAGATGTCATCCAATGCGTTCTGACCAACTCAAATCTGTAAGTTTGCCGGTTAAATGAAAAGATGTCATCCCAAAGCGTTCTGACCAACTCAGATCTGTAAGTTTGCCGGTTTAATGAAAAGATGTCATCCAATGCGTTCTGACCAACGCAAATCTGTAAGTTTGCCGGTTTAATGAAAAGATGTCATCCAATGCGTTCTGACCAACTCAGATCTGTAAGTTTGCCGGTTTAATGAAAAGATGTCATCCAATGCGTTCTGACCAACTCAGATCTGTAAGTTTGCCGGTTTAATGGAAAGATGTCATCCAATGCGTTCTGACCAACTCAGATCTGTAAGTTTGCCGGTTTAATGAAAAGATGTCATCCAATGCGTTCTGACCAACTCAAATCTGTAAGTTTGCCGGTTTAATGAAAAGATGTCATCCAATGCGTTCTGACCAACTCAAATCTGTAAGTTTGCCGGTTTAATGAAAAGATGTCATCCAATGCGTTCTGACCAACTCAAATCTGTAAGTTTGCCGGTTTAATGAAAAGATGTCATCCCAAAGCGTTCTGACCAACTCAGATCTGTAAGTTTGCCGGTTTAATGAAAAGATGTCATCCAATGCGTTCTGACCAACTCAAATCTGTAAGTTTGCCGGTTTAATGAAAAGATGTCATCCAATGCGTTCTGACCAACTCAAATCTGTAAGTTTGCCGGTTTAATGAAAAGATGTCATCCAATGCGTTCTGACCAACTCAAATCTGTAAGTTTGCCGGTTTAATGAAAAGATGTCATCCAATGCGTTCTGACCAACTCAGATCTGTAAGTTTGTCGGTTTAATGAAAAGATGTCATCCAATGCGTTCTGACCAACTCAGATCTGTAAGTTTGCCGGTTTAATGAAAAGATGTCATCCAATGCGTTCTGACCAACTCAGATCTGTAAGTTTGCCGGTTTAATGAAAGATGTCATCAATGCGTTCTGACCAACTCAGATCTGTAAGTTTGCCGGTTTAATGAAAAGATGTCATCCAATGCGTTCTGACCAACTCAGATCTGTAAGTTTGCCGGTTTAATGAAAAGATGTCATCCAATGCGTTCTGACCAACTCAGATCTGTAAGTTTGTCGGTTTAATGAAAAGATGTCATCCAATGCGTTCTGACCAACTCAAATCTGTAAGTTTGCCGGTTTAATGAAAAGATGTCATCCAATGCGTTCTGACCAACTCAGATCTGTAAGTTTGCCGGTTTAATGAAAAGATGTCATCCAATGCGTTCTGACCAACTCAGATCTGTAAGTTTGCCGGTTTAATGAAAAGATGTCATCCAATGCGTTCTGACCAACTCAAATCTGTAAGTTTGCCGGTTTAATGAAAGATGTCATCCCAAAGCGTTCTGACCAACTCAGATCTGTAAGTTTGCCGGTTTAATGGAAAGATGTCATCCAATGCGTTCTGACCAACTCAGATCTGTAAGTTTGCCGGTTTAATGAAAAGATGTCATCCAATGCGTTCTGACCAACTCAGATCTGTAAGTTTGCCGGTTTAATGAAAAGATGTCATCCCAAAGCGTTCTGACCAACTCAGATCTGTAAGTTTGCCGGTTTAATGAAAAGATGTCATCCAATGCGTTCTGACCAACTCAAATCTGTAAGTTTGCCGGTTTAATGAAAAGATGTCATCCAATGCGTTCTGACCAACTCAAATCTGTAAGTTTGCCGGTTTAATGAAAAGATGTCATCCAATGCGTTCTGACCAACTCAAATCTGTAAGTTTGCCGGTTTAATGAAAAGATGTCATCCAATGCGTTCTGACCAACTCAAATCTGTAAGTTTGCCGGTTTAATGAAAAGATGTCATCCAATGCGTTCTGACCAACTCAAATCTGTAAGTTTGCCGGTTTAAGGAAAAGATGTCATCCAATGCGTTCTGACCAACTCAGATCTGTAAGTTTGCCGGTTTAATGAAAAGATGTCATCCAATGCGTTCTGACCAACTCAGATCTGTAAGTTTGCCGGTTTAATGAAAAGATGTCATCCAATGCGTTCTGACCAACTCAGATCTGTAAGTTTGCCGGTTTAATGAAAAGATGTCATCCAATGCGTTCTGACCAACTCAAATCTGTAAGTTTGCCGGTTTAATGAAAAGATGTCATCCAATGCGTTCTGACCAACTCAAATCTGTAAGTTTGCCGGTTTAATGAAAGATGTCATCCCAATGCGTTCTGACCAACTCAAATCTGTAAGTTTGCCGGAATGGCCACATATAAACTGAGCGGGATACTTTGGAAACATGTGAAGATTGTCATACATAAGCCTAAAAGTGACCACTTTATATCAGTTACACGCCCGTCTGCCCAGCGTGTTCGTAGCGCGTTGGACTACGGTGACTATCCCTCTGTGTGTGCGGGTTCAATTCCGCGGAATGGCAGAAAAAGCCACAGGATCTCAAGATTTACGGTGTTCGTGGCACTGAACCGAAGGGTTGCGATGTCCATGCCACTGAGCTGAAGAGCTGAAAGCTCAAAAGGTTCTGGATATAAAAAAAAAGAAAATCCGGGACAACGTCGTTTGGCTCAAGAATGCATTTGATTCAGGTGATTCCTTATGCTTGTTGCGGGAGCTGCAGAGTTCATGCTCTGTGCAATACTCTAGAGAGGTGGATTTCCATCTCTTTAGAGAAAGACCAAGCTATATGGGGAATGACAGAACGAGATGTGTACAAGATGTGTTCCATATTTCATACAGCTTGACAGATACAACGAAACAGATCTAACGTGTGTTCTTGTCAAATACTATCTATAACCAAGTGTTGTTTGAACAATGCAAGTAAGAGAACATTAAGACCATCATCCAAAATAGACGCTGGAGATGGTTTGGACATTTGATACTCAGGGAGACTAACTATATCACGACAACTGTACTGAGATGGACAACGGGGTAAACAAAATGGGGAAGACACAAAACGATATGGAGGAGAATAGTAGATAAAAAACTGCAAGAAATGAATAACAGCTGGAACATAATGCAGAGAACGGTTAAGAATTGAGAAGAATGTCGTTTATTTGCTGCTGCCTAAGCGTTAAAGGCTTTACAGGCTAGAGAAAAGAGAGAGAGATTGGGAAACACAGAGCAATGAAGTAAATTTTTCGCCTCCTCCTTTCCGTAGACTCCCATTCCTCGTGGCCTTTACGAGGCTGAAAAATAGACAAATATTCACAAAACAGATGAGACTGCAGTAAAACTATTTAATTGGCAAAACACGTAATCACAAAGTACTGTAGTTTTACAAATTACAAAAACAATGACAAAATACAGCAACGTTTCGACCAACAAGGCCTTTATCAAGCAAATGAACAACAGGAGTGACCAATTTAAAAAAAACAAATGGACGACCAAAAACAAACGTTTCTAATGAAAATCTGGATATAAAAACGAAAAATAAACCGATGCCGGCCGAACAAATAACTATAACAAACTTCATGATCTAGTATAATCGATGACCTCAATGTAGAAGAAGAAGAAGAAGCATACCTGTCTGAAAAATTCTTCTAACAATAATCCTGTCCAACGCTCATGAAGCTCCCAACCTTTAGCTGGGTGACTGATGTCCGCACAGTGTAGCACTAGCGACAGCACTTTTGACTTCTCAATACTGGAAGATAAGGTGACAAAAATGAGTATATAAATTACAGTTCAATATGAGCAAAGGAAAAATTATGATAACAAATATTAAGATTTAAAAAAGATTAAAAATGAATAAAAAATACAACCAACTTTTCGATCATTGAGTCATAATCAAAGTAACATGTATATATTTATATATCTTCTTCTTCTGCGTTCTCATATATATTTATATATAAGTAAGTAAGATGATTAATGTAAAGGACAAATGAACATATTTATTAAAACATTAAGTAATAGTTACAGCTGATTGTTTCAACCATTCAAAAGCTGGTTATAAAAAATATCGAATTTTAGTTATGAATGGTTATTGGTGACTTAACCAACGTCACAGTACTCCGGGCAGATCTATGGATGCCCAATCTATTAAGTTTATTTTAAATTGCAATTTCGTGTTAAAATCTTGTGTATATTTTGGCAGCAGTTATTTTCTTCTCATATTATATTCAAACCAATGTAACATTTTCTGAACACCCAATGACTCGCATTTTAATGTTGATATTTTTTGATTGCATGTGGTTTGTACTATTATTTTATGAAATTATAGAAATTGTATAAGAAATTGTGTTATTATTTTATTATCACATTTTAATAATGTGTCATTAATTTCATAATTTTTTTGTGCTGTTAGTTTTTGATTTGGTGAAATAATTAAAAAAATAAGTTATATTTTGTGTTATAATTTAATGTTTTATTTTAAAATAAAATCAGCATGTTGTATTTGTTTTGGTTATGTCCCCTGGTCCACAAGTGTCGTCAATACATTTTGGCGTTCACAGGTTAGAAATGAAATTTCAAATATATTCAATCTAGTTTTATTAGTAGTAAAGTTGTCAGTGCAATTGTGGCTTACTAAATTGTATGACTTTAACTTATTCCCTCAGTCATCGTTAAGAATAGAACCTCAACAGTTATTCTCCACTTTTTCCGGTCACTTTCTGTTTATTTTATGACTTCACAGGATAGTCAAGCGCCATTCAGTTCCTCAAAAATACTCAGCCTCCAGGTCTATTTGGAAAGTCCAACTTTTCGTTTCGGATTCCACTAAAGTGTTTGTGTAGTGATACTCGTCTGTGTCTTCAGTGTCAGTTTCAGTTTGGAATATCTTCATTGCACCCAGGACATGTTAATAGGTGCTCCGATCTCCTTCGCAATATCTCCAACAGCGTCCAGTGACTAACTGAACCAGTTCGATGTTGATTGATGAGCCTACACATACGCCTGTTGTGCTGTTTTTTCTGCCATTCCAATCTTCGATTCAAGTTCTTGCAATCTAGCAGTTGATGTATATGGGTTTACATGAAAATCCTCTTTGATGCTGCACTCTATGAGGTCCTCCTTCAAAATGTCAGCACTATCCATTGGCTAATACCCCAATATGGTGACAGAGCCTGTCTGCTCTCTCATTACCCTCGACACCAATATACACAGGAACAAAGATGAATGTTATTCTGCAAATTGTTAGGCTTGTAATCGTTCAGTCCATTACCTGCGCATCGAACCGGCCTCCATATTTCAGACTGTGTCTTACACAGGATACATCGTCATTTTCTACCTGTAACATGGGTCATTATAAGCTCCTGTCCTTTTCTAATCCTTAATTTTGTGTTAGAAACTCTGCATTGCCATCTTAGTTTGAGAATCTAAGTTATATGGACTATCGTAATTTGCTGAACTTAACGAAAGCAATGAGAAAAATGGTATACTATATTGCGTAACATATTTAAGATCACTTACTTTTCTGGCATACCAAGTAAACCCTTCATGTTCTTAATTTGTTGAAAATGGAAAGACATATCAGTGGCCAGGACCATATCAATAACCAGAGATCGAAACTCTCTGTGGGAGATATCAGATGTATAAGAAAATGTCAACATGTTACTGTGATGCAGATTTTACAGACAACAGATACCTTTTCAACCTTTTTCTATGTTATTTACTAGTGATTAGCTGTATTGATTTCAGGTCACTGAGATATATACATTTTAAGTATCTTCAGGTAAGTCCTGAAATAATTAGGAATAAAAGTAATTTTTCATGATTATTACACAAAGACAAAGCAAATATGATGTATACATAAAGACATGGCTCTCTGCTGAAACCATGTTGGAGGAAAAGGTTGAAAGTAAGCGGGGAATATGAAGATATTGTTACCTATGAAATGGGTATTTTATAGCGACAGAGATGTTTGACAGAATGGATCACAGTAACGCATGGAGATTAATTCTAACATGAAAACTGCACTGAGATAGACACAAGATGGTAAACGAAAACGTGGAAGACCCACAATAACATAGAGAACAGTTGAACAAGAATTTAAAGAAATGAATTACAGATGAAACATAATACAGAAGATGGCCAAAGAATAGAGAAGAATGGTGTGTATTTGTTGCTCCTCTGAGCGCCAGAGACGTCACTGGCTAGAGAGAGAGAGAGGGGAGAGACAGAGAAGACTGACAGATGGACCACATTGTCAATGGATAGAAAGTGATGAAAACTCATTGCATCACAGCTTCGATGTCAAGATTATGATAACGAATTAATAAATCAATTTATACATCTTGAAGAAAGAATGTAACAAAGTGTTTGAATAACGATGACATATTTATCTCGCTGGGTAAAAATGTATCCCACATTGTTTATTATTTCTTTTGTTCTTGTCTGCTTTTTGTTGTTAGGCCTCGCAGGTTTAACTGATGATCGGTAACCGAGCTGATGATCGGTTTCTCTCGGTTGCTTGATATGATGTGCTGTTGTGGAGTTTTAAGATGTCTGTAATTCTATTAATCCATTTTTTCTTGGTCTGTCCCCTCCTAGTGATGACTCTATTTTGAGGATATACGCTCTTGAAAATGGTGTATTCGGATTCATTCTCACAAAGTGGTTAAACAATTTGAGTCTCTTTTTTTCAATGAATCCAACAACTTTCGTATATAGGCCTCTTTTTGTTTTACACGTGTAAAAATTTGAAACAATTTTTCAAATGGAGGCTAAGTGTGTAAAGGCACACCCGTGACGTCTGCAGTTTATATATATAGAGATGAGGTACCAACCAACATCACTTGGATAGTGTTAGAGCAGGATCACTGAAACAGCTGCAGTAGTGGAACACGGATCACTTCAGTGAATGAGTCTAAGGTATGCGAATGTCGATAAGGGGAACTAAACTAGACGTGTTAAACATCTTACCGTCTGTACTATAATAAACTTCTCTCTATTCATACTACACTGAACTACTAATTAAACTAAGAATGTTAAACATCTTACCGTCTGTACTATAATAAACTTCTCTCTATTCATACTACACTGAACTACTAATTAAACTAAGCATGTTAAACATCTTACCGTCTGTACTATAATAAACTTCTCTCGATTCATACTACACTGAACGGGGGACTGCCTAGAGTAGTTGATAGTAGCTCGGCCTGCTAGCTGTGAGACGCCTCATAGCTCGGGTTCGAACCTACTGTCCGGCATTTGTTCGAGTCCCTGGTCTTACTCAGGACGATAACGTACCTCTGAAGTCGGAGAAAATCTGCCTGTATGGCGAGGAATACTAATTACGAGTACATTGAGCACACGGCTGCCAGTGTAAAGTAATTTACAATGTGCACGCTGCTGCCATTGTAAGAAATTGAAAAAACGGATTTTCACGCAAAAATCAGTTTCAGAGATGAAATTTCGTCTGAGTTGAAAGCGGACGAAAAAAAAAAAAAAACTACACTGAACTACTAATTAAACTAAGAATGTTAAACATCTTACCGTCTGTACTATAAAAAAACTTCTCTCTATTCCTACTACACTGAACTACTAATTAAACTAAGCATGTTAAACATCTTACCGTCTGTACTATAATAAACTTCTCTCGATTCCTACTACACTGAACTACTAATTAAACTAAGCATGTTAAACATCTTACCGTCTGTACTATAATAAACTTCTCTCGATTCCTACTACACTGAACTACTAATTAAACTAAGCATGTTAAACATCTTACCGTCTATACTATAAAAACAAACTTCCCTCTATTTCTATTACTCTAAACTGCTAATTAAACTAGACGTGTTAAATATCTTGTCGTCTGTACTATAATAAACTTCTCTCTATTTCTATTACTCTAAACTGCTAATTACACTAGACGTGTTAAATATCTTGTCGTCTGTACTATATATAAGAAACATCACTCTATTTCTACTAAGCTGAAATGTTACTTCACAAAATCTAATTCAACTGTAATATACAAAATATAGTGTCATAATCCATGAACTGTCTGTTGCTGACTATCATCGAGGGAAAACGTTTGGTATCTCTTGCTATTTCCGAGATATCGGTCTCGTTATCAGTTAGCATGTTGTACAAACACGTACTATTTCTTTCCTTATTCACATAAACACATACACTCAAACTTCACCATGGGCACAGTGTTAATCAACATATTTCTTGAAATAATTTGATAATAATTAAAAGCCTAACACGCAACCATGGCAACGATAGCACTTGCAAACGACATTTAATTATCAGCTTATAATAACCCTCCCTTGTCACCCATGGCCTGTGTTAATGCTATAAGAGAATAGAAAATGGGCATATTTATTTTATCTCTTTCATTTATTCTTCTTTGTTTGCTATCATTTATTTGACTCTGCTCTTTGATTTCAACAATTGATATTTAGCTGTATATGATTAGTTTATCTGAAATCGTCAAATGTCGTGGAAAACTCTAATGTCGATTTCAGAAATAAGTGATATCTATTCTGATGCTACAAAGAGCAATTGTAGTGGTAAACGAGATGATGAAGGATTAGAAATGAGTTGAGACCAGAGATATCATTGATTGATAACATTTTAAATATATTACTGATTATAGAAGAATCAGTAAGATCATTCTCTATTCATTAATAACTTTATTAACTTTTAGCAGTGGCGGCTCGTAATCATTTTTGTTGGTTAGGCCAGATATTTATTTCCGGATAAATCATGGTTTTTGGTTGGTATATAATAAATTTATAAAATAATAAAAATACGTTATTCATTATTTTTTGTAGGGGCCCCACCCCACTGGCTCTTAGTGACGAGCCGCCACTGACTTTTAGAATGTGAAAGTCTGATCAATCCGATACTTTGTAAAATCTTTACTAATACTTTTATTTCTGAAGATTATTTAAAAATAAATTAACATTTTTTTAGAACGATTAAAATATAATTTCTTCAACATTTTCACAATCTGCCAAACAAAAATGCAACACCGGGAGTCTCTCGCCGGTGCTAAAAGTTCGTGCATTGCAGTTGAGATCGTCGTGTGTATGAAATAAATTAGAACGCACATTGTTGTCCACTGATGTGCACATGTTAATGGTACAGTCAATCACTTATTCAAAATTATTAAAAGATATTATTTGCACATTTCGCAGTTGACATTCGCTCGGTCCAGACTTTTTGTTTTTGTTAATTTCACATATTTACTTTCATATTCCTCTTTAAGTTACTTTGTTACCTAATTATCGCAATCTTCAACGCTGTATTTCCATCTAACATATTTTAGTATCCTGCCATAACAACTGTGTTATCATCACCATCACCATCATCAAATAGCTTGTCTTTATCAGAACTTTGCCACACCAATAGTCCTTTGGAATTTCTCTCTCATAGGCCAGATGTCATGTCTCTTCAACGGTCATGCTCCAACTATCAGTTACATCCTGAATTTATCTTCTCCGTGGCCTTCCTCTTTTTATCTTTGCCAGGATGACTCCTTCCATTATGGTCTTCTCCATCCCTTCGTTTCTCTCTATATGTCCAAAATTCTTTCATTTCCTCATTTTTATTTGTAGCATCAGCCAGTTTTATTGAAAAACAGAGACTCAAATGGTTTGGTCACTTGGTCAGAATGAACCCGAATACACCAGGAATATAACAGGATGGGCTCGGAGACATTGGATAGAGTCGCTGGGAAGGTCTAAGCTGACAAAGATCAGTTTTATTTTTGTGCCAGGGCATGCAGGTGTAAGGGGAATGAACGTGCGGATAAGCTTGCAGGTATGGCTGCTGTACAAAGCGGGCGAGCAATGGACCAGGGTGATATTATAAATTCCCTAAGGGAGAGAGGACATGTTCATGATTCACGTTATAGCGTTGAATCTACAACACTAACCAGACTGCAAGAACTCAAAGTTAGGTGTGGTGTAGCTCGACAAGAACGGCAGACAAAGAAGAATTGTAAACCAACAAAGAACTGGTGTCGTTAGTCGCCACACGCTGATGGACATACTGAGGAGAGATCGGAGCACTTATGGACTAATTTGTTCGACATGCAATGATGGTGATCCGACGACTAAACTAAACTAAACACCAATTGCAAGAGCGTACAACCTGAAAATAGAATCATCAAGTGGAAAGGGCAGACCAAGAAAAAGATGGGTTGATGGAGTTACAGAAATCTTACAACTCCACAATACCACACCATATCAAGCGACCGAGCGTGCATTATCTCGGAAACCCATCATCAGTTAAACCTGCTACGCCTAGCGGCAAAAAAAGCAGAGAAGGCAAAGAAGAAGAAGAAGAAGAAGCCAAGTTCATTTAATTTTGAGTTCTTTCTGGGTATATCTATTTGTTCACTTCTCTGTCCATGATATACGCAGAACTCTTCTATCATTGTTATCATTGTCAAGAAATGCTATCTCATAGGCAAATTTTGGAATTTATAAATGGTTTACTTTTTTTGTACTTAACTTCCAGCATTTCACTTGGACTACTTCATGTGCTGTTTGTAAGCAGATCACAAATTATATTATAAACACATAATAATGACGTGCTTTTTATATATCTGTTTATTTAATGAACACCTTCAATTTAGTAACCATTAGTATTCCTGCCAATGTCTGTTATATTTATGATGGGATACAAGAGTTAATTGCATATCCTTTACAGGATTTTGCTAATCAACCCCAGCTTTTTAACGCTGTTGGTGATTTTTCTAGGCATTATTACGTTCAGTAGTTTTCCATTGCTTTTTGAACAGGTAGTGCGTGGCATCGTCCTTTTGTATGATGGGTTACTAACAATTTATATATATATATTGCTTTGAAATGTAAGAAGAATGGATAATGGTAAAATACCCCAACATGTGTTGTTCTGTGAACTTTCGGAAGGGAAGAGGCTGTAATACAGACCACTGCTCATGTATAAGAATGTATGCAAGTCCTCAATGAAGAACTTTTATATAGTTCCCAACAAATGTAAAAAAAACTAACTGATGATCAAGTTTTGTGGAAAAAAATGATACGAAAATGTGCAGAATTGTTTCAAAAGAGAGGAATGAGCTGAAAGGCAAGACAGACAAGTGTAAAACTCGAAAGTTTTTATAGCAAAACACTAGCCAACTGACAGCCTGTAAAGACGAAAAAGGCTATATATATATATATATATATATATATATATATATATATATATATATATATATATTTGCAGTGGCGGCACGTGGTCATTTTTCTTGGTGGGGCCAGAAACAAATTTTCGGAAAAATCATGTTTCTTTTAGTATTTACTATTCCAGGAAGTTATTGTCCCTTTCAATTTTTGGTGGGGCCGGGCCCCACTGACCCTTAATGACGAGCCACCCCTGTATATATATATATATATATATATATATATATATATATATATACACTTACATATGTATTGCTTGTAGTTACATTGCACTGATATGTTACAAACTATTACTAACAAACCTGTACTCCTCTTTGCTAAGACTGCATAAAATATTGTGTTCCTCCTCTCTCACCAACCGAAATGCAGCACTGATGTGGTGGTTTTCCAGCACAGCTCGGTCATTATACAGTAGGGCCACATCAGAACTTGAATAAAGGAAAGATAAGAACATGTTTAAAATTTGAAATAATAACTTTACATATCATACCTCTAGTAGAGGAAATATTACATTAAAGTTCATACCATGTGGAAGCAGATTATCTCTTATATAAATATGGACGTGCATACAAGATCCCTCCCTTACATATCCTGGAAAGTTGATTTTTGATAAAACAGTCTGATGTGGGTCTGGTTGTCTCCCTTTTCTAATAGTAAACTACTAAGTAAAATGTTTTAAATTCACACCACCTCCTCCCATTCTAGGAAAATATATGTGAACGCCCATGTATTTGTTATGTACTCACGATGTGTTAATATGAAAGTTATGAGTTAGTTATGTACTCACGATGTGTTAATATGAAAGTTATTCGTGGTGCCTGTATGCTCGTAGTCATGTATCAGTGCTGCAATAATGGTAGCGAAGACTTCGAGATCAGTCAACCATTGCTGGTATTGGAAGAATAAAAAGGTTTATCAGATGAGGTGATCTTGCGAAACATAAAATATATTATTATGAAATGTATTATGAAATTTATTATTAACATGGACAGTCTACTCAAGACACGAGAGGAGACTTAACATCTTTCACCTTCGATGTCTCGCAAGATTATGAACATCAGGTGGTACGACAAGATAACCAACTCTGAAGTACTGTAACGTGCAAATCTGCCTTCCACCATGGACATGCTCAGCAGTAGACGACTAAGATGGTTGGGACATGTGAGAAGAATGAAAACTTGTCGCATACCAAAACAAATGTTGTTCTGTGAACTTTCGGGGGAAGAGGCACCAGGGAAGACCACTGCTCAGACAAAAAGATGTCTGCAAAGCCTCAATGAAAAACTTTATTTATAGGTCACATCACATGGGAAAAACTAGCTATTGACAGAGTTGTGTGGAAAGTGATTTGCGCAAGGGTGCAGTCTTTTGAGAAGAGACTTATGTATGGTCTGAAAAATAAGAGAGAAAGCGAAAACTCAGAAGTTGTCGCAGTAAAACACTTGCCAATTGACCTGACCGTCTGTAAAGATGGAAAAGGACATATATATATATATATATATATATATATATATGAAATTATAAAATAAAGGAAAATTTGAATACGAAATATGTAGTTTTAGAAAGTCCAAAATATGATATCACGGCATGTGAGATCAGATAGATGTATACGAAATGCAACAGGAAAAACAAGATAACGTTGATACTAGAAACTAAGATAACAAGACACCATAAGACTAACAAAATAACCGCAAATATGAAATCTAGAACATCAAAAACACAAATTGTTCGGTCATTTGTTTAGAGTTATACCAAACCAACCTGCAACACAATCATAATAATAGTAGTAAATAATTCCTCTAGTACCGCTATACGTTACATAGGGCCTGCAAGCAATTTTCTCCTTACCGCTCTATCCTGGGAAACTCGCTCAATCTTCTCCGTGGAACTGAGACCGATATTTCCTGCCTCTCTCAGCAAAGTTCGTTTCAGGGTCTACCTATGTCATCATCTCTTTCTTGAACTCTTTGCATTCCACTTCAATGCCAGTTTTGATATTCGTTGATCATTTCGTAGATCAACACGAGCATACTACAAGAGAATATCAGGATACAATGGAAGAGGAGACCCAGAAAAAATAGGCGGAGTCAAAGAGACAGGAAATACAATTCAGTATAACAACAGTTATAGCTACACATCATGCATTCATGATCATTAAGACAGTGTGGAAATCAGCCAGTCCAATACAGCATCAGAACCAAGAATAATATCTACCTGCTACCAACTTTAATGTACGTATCAGAATATTGAAAAATAACTTAACAAGATATGTTTACATTTTCAACCTTCAGTTCAACGTCTCTTCTAAAGACCTAACGTGTGTGTTCTGAACAAATACTATTTTTAACCAATGCTCAATTGTTTCGCTTGGATTTTTACTAAAGGACGATGGCACCACCCGTTGAGAAAGCAATGGCAAACTGTTGAACCTAATAATGTCTAGAAAAATCACGAACAGCGTTAAAAAGCTGAGTTTGATTAGCAAAGTCCTGTGAAGGATATGCAATTAACTTAACTTAACCAATCCTTACAGATTGTCAACAAGAGGATGTGAACACCATTTAAAAAAAAAAGACGATGGAGATGAATCGAACATTTGTTACACATAAATACTAATACTGTAACAACAAGTGCACCATGAAATATGATACTATATGGTACACAAAAACGCGCAAGACCGAAACGACCTGAAGTGGAATAGTAGAACAAGAACTAAAAGGAATGAATAACATTTAAAACACAGTACAGGGGACGGACAAGAACAAAGAAGAACCGCGTACATTGTTGCCTGATTTACTCGTCAAGGGCGCCAGGATAAAAGGATAGTTACACAAAAGGCGAACAATATAAAAGTATAAAAACCTTCTTGATGTAATGATTCACGGAACCGCCCGAGTGGTTACCGGGGCCCAATATTGGGGTGTAAAAATGGAACCACTGTTACCTGCGATGCATGTCGTAAGAGGTGACTAAGGAGGTAGTGCTGAAATCTGATGCACATGTCCTAAACGTGTAGAAGTCTATGCGTTTGAGGGCCTACCAAACCAATGTGCAACGTATCACGTTCTTGGCAAAGATCAAACATATCACATAGAGTGATTAAAATTGGTCGTAAAGAACGAACGCAAAGAAGAAGAAGAAGGAGAAGAAATTAATGGAACAATCAGTAGTACAAAAGAAGTAGCAGAGTAATAAAATAGACAACAACATAATTGAAGTCTATATATATATATATATATATATATATATATATAATATATATATATATATATATATATATATATATATATATACGAAGAAACAAACAGAGACTCGACAGCAACGACATAGGTTAACACCCATTCCAAATTTTACGACAACAGATTTTGTCTTGTTTATCTGACATGACGATATCTCGTACAATGAAACTACACATTTAAAGACAATTATGATTCGGTTTTGTGTTAGAAAGTAAAATCATTCATGTTCTATCACTGTTCATAAAAATAACGAGTCTTACAAAAAGAATCGAATCTCAAATGACGACCACAGCAAATGAATGTTTATATATATTCTGCGGTATCAGATTGTCAGGAGGTGAAATAGACTTGTGGAAGAGAACAATTCAGCGAGCGATACAATTTCAGATTTTGAGACATAGATAGGACATGATCAACATTAATATATAGCCGTCCATCGCAAGCGATGATGACAACAATCTCAGACGTGTGCTGTTGCACCTCTCTGGTGTGTGCGGAGGTCAACATTAATAATCATCCAGTGAAATTCTGGTTTGAATAGGCGATCATGTCTTTGCTAAACTTAATGTGTATCCCATTCACAAGTTTTGCTATTGACACCTTTCTATATTATAAAAACAAACTGTCGCAGTTATTGTGTGTGTGTCTGTTTCGTTCGCTGGAAACTAAAACGTGAAATATCCAAAACGAACTGGAGGAGAACAATAAAACAAGAACTGAAATAAATAAATCACAACTAGAACACAATACAGTTAAGAACAAGAAAGAACGGCTAAGAACAAGAAAGAACAGTTAAGAACAAGAAAGAACGGCTAAGAACAAGAAAGAACGGCTAAGAACAAGAAAGAACATAACAAGAAAGAACGGCTAAGAACAAGAAAGAACGGCTAAGAACAAGAAAGAACAGAACAAAAAGAACGCTAAGAACAAGAAAGAACAGTTAAGAACAAGAAAGAACGGCTAAGAACAAGAAAGAACAGAACAAGAAAGAACAGAACAAGAAAGAACGGCTAAGAACAAGAAAGAACAGAACAAGAAAGAACGGTTAAGAACAAGAAAGAACGGCTAAGAACAAAAAAGAACGGCTAAGAACAGGGAAGAATGTCATACATTTGTTGCTGCACTAAACTCAAATGGTGTTACAGTCTCTACCTCTCTTTTTCTGCCATTATCTATTTATAATAATCTCTTCATCTATTTTACGCTCTACTGTTATCACCTTGTTCTCTGCTGGCTCGTATTTCTCGTAGCATGACATGTTAAAAAAACAAGAACAACCTTTTATCCGGGAAATACGATCCTGGTCTATTTTGTATCATCATAATAGAACGAAAAGCGCCCGAATGGTTACCGGGGCCCAAATTTGAGTTGTAAAGAATAAAACCACTGTTACCTACCATGCATGTCGTAAGAGGCAACTAAGGAGGTGTGGCTGAAATCGGACGCACGTGTCCTAAATGTGTAGAAGTCAACCTGCTGCCTTGCAGGACGTCTGGGGACAGCAAACGGCTAACGGAGAGCGAAGCCAGTAAACGCTGGCTGAATCCGGACACATCGCCGAAGGGTAAGCACCAGAGCTCTAAATGGCGCTGAAGATGTAACGAAACCCACCCATGCTAACGTTAATTTGTAACGTGTTACTCAAAGTGCTAATTACATTATGAATCTGAATAATTGAAAGTAATTTGCATGCTAAAATGATCCATACTCTCGTTTCTGTATACCTGATGAAGTGTTATCTCAACAAACCAATCTATTCTTGACGTTCCATGAGTCACAGTAATTTGCCAACTTTCATCTTATAACAACAAACACACACAAATCTGGCAGCAGTTCCTGACAGCTGTCAGATATTTGCTATCCTTATTGGATATTGATTATCAGAATCAACTATATTGACAAAAGTGTCCAGACAGTTTCAGCAGATGACGGGGCATTACTTGCTGATGGTTTTTATAGCGCAGCACTTATGTAATGCATCAGAAGCTTATGTTTGATAATGTTACGCTCAATTCAAAATGTTTGTATTCTCATGGTAGTATGCCTGTTGATTCATCGAAGAGTACGATTTAATTGTTAATGTAGTGTATTTAATCAGGAAGCTACAGGAACAATGAGCATGTATACCCATCGACATATGTTGGGGTATATTTATTTGTTCATTAATTAATTCACACACAAAACAACGTATCCATGTTTACCGCTAGTTTACTTTGAGACACTAGATAATGTACTGTCTGTGCAATGTCAGCTCCATGCATCAAGTTATGATAAGGGTTCTTGTACTTGCTGTAGCCAGTCTCAGGGCATAGAAAGCTCTCAACATCTTAAACAAAAGACATTAAATAATGTCATTTCGTGAAGTAGAATTATCACTATGTTTGTAATGTAAATTGTGTTTTTTTTCCTAAAGTATGAAAGAAACTTAGGAGAGATAGAAATTTCAAACGACTGTTAAGTTGGCAAAGTTCTGCTCAGAACAAGATATGATGATGATAACGATGAAAGAAAAGTAAAGAACTTGTCATGAGATATTGAGAATACGATGTTATACCACTATTTTTCATTGTCCAACTGTCTGTGATAGGTAATACGATCAACATCACGCCAGCCGCCCTTACTTTCAAGTGCATCTGTTGTACCCAAGTGAAACTTGAGTTGTACTGAGAATCGTTACAGTAGGAACAAAAATCCACTTCAACAGTAGAATCAGATCCCGAGACCTTGTCTACATAGAAAATGCTCTATCAGTCCACTTTCATTAATAAAAAAAAAAAAAATAACTGTCGTTGCTGCTTGTAGTACTGCTTAGGCTAGTGTAGGACAGGTGGGACGAGAGAATGAGGGATTTAATGACCACATGGCTAGTACAGTCACCGCAAAGTTGTTTAAGGGGGGATTCAGGTCTTGAAAATCAAGAATCTATTTTCGTTGTTTTCATATTAATATAAAATTTGTATAAGCATTTTGAAAGAGTATGACTTAGAATAGTAGAAAAAAATTAGTAAAAAAAAATGTCAAAGTGTTGCCATGGAAACAATACAAAATGGCCACCAAAAACAAAATTTCAAATCCCTAAGGCTCTGAATCTAATGAATGTAAATGAATTCTGTTTTCACTCTAAGGTGCGCAATTGTAATATCTAAAATATTACACATGATTTTTAGGATATATTAAATATTTAATTTTTATAAATTTTTGGTAAAAATTCCCTCAAAATGTGGTCAAAAAAAGCTGTTTTGGAGGGTGTGTTTACACAAAAATTCATAAAAATGTAATATTTAATATATCCTAAAAGATCAGTAATTTTGTAGATATTATAATTGCACTTAGAGTAAAACAGAATTCATTATATTCATTAACTTCAGAGCCTTGAGGATTTGAATTGTGCACGGCCATTTTGTATTGTTTCCATGCAACGCTTGATTTTTTTTCTAATTTTTCTACTATTCTAAGTCATAATCTTTCAAAATTGTTATACAAATTCTACATTAATACCAAAGCAAAGAAAATAGTTTCCAGACCAGAGTCCCCCCTTAAGTTAGGTGTTTTCTTTTATGACCACGATAAAAAAAGAGTCTCTGGCCTTACCATGAATTAAACATGGGTCTTACGCCTTGTTATCGGAGCTACAATGCTCGTGCTTTGTGCAATACTCTTAGTTGGGGACAAGCCATTTCTTCGAAAAGGAATCGCGGCATTTAGTGTAAATCCCATCCTTCAATCCTTCTGTTTTACACATTTTAATGTTCAAATATTTCATATGCTCACCTGTGTATTGATTTTGTTTGTAAGAATGTCAACATATTTCATATGCTCACCTGTGTATTGATTTTGTTTGTAAGAATGTCAACATATTTCATATGCTCACCTGTGTATTGATTTGTTTGTAAGAATGTCAATATATTTCATATGCTCACCTGTGTATTGATTTGTTTGTAAGAATGTCAACATATTTCATATGCTCACCTGTGTATTGATTTGTTTGTAAGAATGTCAACATATTTCATATGCTCACCTGTGTATTGATTTTGTTTGTAAGAATATCAACATATTTCATATGCTCACCTGTGTATTGATTTTGTTTGTAAGAATGTCAACATATTTCATATGCTCACCTGTGTATTGATTTTGTTTGTAAGAATGTCAACATATTTCATATGCTCACCTGTGTATTGATTTTGTTTGTAAGAATGTCAACATATTTCATATGCTCACCTGTGTATTGATTTTGTTTGTAAGAATGTCAACATATTTCATATGCTCACCTGTGTATTGATTTTGTTTGTAAGAATGTCAACATATTTCATATGCTCACCTGTGTATTGATTTTGTTTGTAAGAATGTCAACATATTTCATATGCTCACCTGTGTATTGATTTTGTTTGTAAGAATGTCAACATATTTCAGATACTCACCTGTGTATTGATTTTGTTTGTAACAATGTCAACATATTTCAGATACTCACCTGTGTATTGATTTTGTTTGTAACAATGTCAACATATTTCATATGCTCACCTGTGTATTGATTTTGAACTTTGTAATGAGGTCATACTTTTGAAGCAGCTCATACCCAACAAACTTGAGTGCGTGGCTATCTGCAGCCTCACTCACAGAAAACACATTGAAAGACCACTCGTCGAGGTTCTGAAGATAAGGAAGCATTGTTCAATTCTTATAAATAAACTATTACAGTCGATGATGGTATCCTGTTAGTCTAGACCAGCGGTTCCCAAACTTTGCATTACCGCTGACACCCTTTTAAATACATTTTACTGCCGCGGACCACCAATAGTATAACTACTACCTCTATCATCATCATCATTATCATCAGGTGCCGTCTCCACATCGAAGGTTGGCTGCAATGTATCTCCAGCATCCTCTATTTTTCGCCTTGGTGTTGCACACTGCCAGAATGTAACCTATCTATTTCTTAAAGTTTCCTTCCCACTTATCTCTCAGTCTTCCTCTTGCTCTTCCCCCCTCAACTACTTTCCCCTCTAGTCAAGATTTTATCATGGAGTCATGTCTTTTTATATGCCCAAAATACTTTACTTGTCTAAACTTTATTTCTCTTAATAATTGTTTCTTCATGTCTAGCTTTCCTAACACTTGTTTATTTGTCTGTTTTCTGTCCATGAAACTCTGCCTATTCTTCTATATATCCACATCTCAAATGCATCAATTCTGTCTTCTAATTGCCACCTCTATAAAAAATAACATTTAGAAGCAGTTTATCGCTGTCATGAGTTTTCACGATAACATTACATTGGTTATTGGTTACTAAACTGACGTCATTGCACTCCGGGCAAACCCATAGATGCTCAGTATCCCCAACAGATATCGAAGAGTATGCATACTGATGGTTCCTGTGGCTCGCTGATTAAACACACCTCTCACTATGCCTCTCAGACATCCAGTTCGACTTGAACAACGGGTAACTCCAAGCTGCCTAAATCGCTTGATCGATTCAACATCGATTTTAGTGTCCTCATCCAACAGACAGTCGCGAAGAGACCGAAGAACATCCCCTTATCCATCATCAACTCCCCAACAATCGATGCTGTTGATGCAAGTCTGTCTGCTCTCTCATTACCGTAAATATTACACAAATCTGTAAACTATTCTTAGCAAATAGGATCACCCGAGTGGTTACCGGTGCCTAAATTTTGGGTGTCAAGAATAGAACCACTATTACCTGCCACGCATGTCGTAAGAGGCGCTAAGGAGGTTTGGCTGAAATCGGATGCACGTGTCAGCTAGGAAATGCTAACCCGAAACCAATGCTTGCAGAAAACGGATGCACCAGGCCGTAAGGCGCATAACATGATGCACAACGACCCCTCACAATGAGGAATGGGATAACGGATTCTACGTTCGCCAATCTGCTTTGAAGATTTAGCCACGCAGTAAGAATGTCAGACCTACTATCATGAGGGTGGTCAAAACTTACTTCGGGAAGAGGTCAGCACAAATGGGAAGCAGAAATCATAAGAATTATATCCTACAGAACTGCCCCAGTATGCAGACTTGAGAAGAAAGAGGTGGCTCACTTACACTATCGTCCAAGACAAACTGTATGGCGCTGCTGATAATCTGAGGCAGACGGCTGCCTTTATTATAGAATCCGAAATCCCAATCTAGTGAGAACGCAGAAGAAGAACATAGAATTTCGCTTTCCTATCAGAAAATCTTAGCAAACAAACACCCCAAGAATTGCCTTCTGATTAGTCATTCTGGAACGGAATTCTCTGTATTAGAAAGAAAATCGGACTGAATGATGAATCTCAAGTTAACGCCCACATTGGATATACTTTGGTGTTGAATTTAGTCAACCTACTGAAAATAACCAAGATAATTGGTTGAAAGACTGTTAATATTCATGGAATAGGAGAGCGAACTATGTTTATGAAATGTAATGGTTTAGAAAGCTCATAAAATCTACCAGGACAAATAAGGCAGACATTATGTAATTGGTTAAAACCTGTTCTAAATTATGGTTTCAACGTTGTTAAATGATTACCCTTATGATTCGTTGATTGTCATTTATTGATTGTGACACATATGTTATGAATATAAAAGTATGGTTCATTAACATAGAACTAAATATCACTAAGACTCAAGTGGGCAGAAGCATGGACAGAGCCGATATCATCAATGCGGTACGATCTCAATTGTGTGACATGGGCGGGTCTCAGACACTGGAACGAGTTCGAGAATTAGGTGTTAAGTTTGGACATGCCAGACAGTGTCGTCTTCGTGGTAGAGAGAAGATATAGTAATCAACTTCTCATGGGTACTGTGAGCAAATGGACTTTGGGATGGCTGCTGCAACGGAGGACAGAGCACGAATGGGAATGCCCAATGTGCCATGACGTCGATCGCATAACATAACATAACATAACATCACTAAGACCCGTTATGGGAAAGACTAGTAACGAAGTGCATCGTCAGATGAATGTAATAACAATGTCACGAAATTGTTAGGGTATTAGTTTGTACGATATACGAGAACTTTGCTTTCAACTTTTCAATTGATCGTATATTGCTTTCAATTTTTAATCGATGTTCGGGACAATACGCGTCATGAAATCTGTGCAAAGCCAGCGCAAAGGTCAGTGAGACGGCAATGACCAACACACTACTCTACCTCCACGTGACAAAGATTAAAACATGTTGTTACAATGTGGTCTAACCAAGTGGGTATGGATTGAAAGTGAACTACCATAAAATAAGGTAGTAGTGCAAACAAAACTGCAAGAAGTATGTGATTTATTCCAACAACAGATGAGAAATATATCAGAGTAGCTGCACAAAACACGAATATCTTGGGCGACGTCTAGAGATAAGTAACCTGCACATAAAGTTACAAGTGAACGTTGGTCGCACCAGAATTTCCCGGAACTGGCGAAATTGTTAATGGCTAATGTTTTTGTACTCCTTGATAAGCAAGTATGTGATATGTAATCATACAGTATACTAACTGATCCATTGAGTATGGATAATAGAAACAAATATATCGTAGGTCCAAGGAGAGGACAAAAGCGACATATGCCGGTTGAAAATGTTTCTGATTGAGAACGACCCCAAAAAGTGGCAATGCGTAAACTTGCTCTTCGGTTGAGATTATATGCAAGCTGAAATGAGGGGTGTGTAAGTAATCAATATGCCCGTCTGCCCAGCGTGTTCGTAGTGCGTTGGACTACAGGTAACAAGCTCCCTGTGAGTGCGGGTTCAATTCCGCGGGCTGGCAGAAAAGCCACAGGTTCACCAGATTCACGGTGTTCGTGGCACCGAATCGAAGAGTTACGATGTCCATGGCCCCGAGCCGTAGAGCTGAAAGCTCAAGTGCTTCTGGATCGAAAAAAAAAAAAAGTAAGCATTAAAGAATAAACAACTTTCAGTGAGAAAAAGAACGGAAGATGTCTTGGACAGTCACATCTGACAAACTCAAACATTACTTTTGGCCGAAACTCTGATGTCCCTTTTCGAAATCCCGCAAGTGTATAGGAACTGGGGAGCAGCGTACTAACGTTCTCGACGCAAACCACACAAAGATAGCAAAGAGTGATTAACTTGTTTGATAAAAACTAACGTAAACAACAACAGTTCTGAATAGGAATGCAAATTTATAAACGAATTTAGTAATCTATACGACTTTTCAGACTTGATTATTATCAGTTTTTATCATCTTTTGCGAATTGATCGGTTATCTATATAGCAGTTCCTTTTTAGTTATTGCTTCGTATTTCTAATGCTCTCACGGTACTTTCTAATTTAGCTTGACATTTTTCAATGACGCCTGGTTATTGTTATTGGTTATTGGTTACTAAACTGACGTCATTGCACTCTGGGCAGACCGATAGGTGCTCAGTCTCCCCAACAGATATCGAAGAGTATGCATACTGATGGTTCCTGTGGCTCGCTGATTGAACACACCTCTCACTCTGCCTCTCAGGCATCCAGTTCGACTTGAACAACGGGTAAGTCCAAACTGCTTAAATCGCTTGATCGATTCAACATCGATTTTAGTGTCCTCATCCAACAGAGAGTCGCCTGGTATTTGTCAGAGTTATTTTGTGTCAGTAGCAAACTCGGTCTATTAACCCTGACGTTCTGAGTTCGAATTACGCTGCAGATAATTTGGTTGGAAATTGTTTCGCGGGGATCTTTACAAAAAGGACGATGACACCACCCGTTCAGAAAGCATAACAAACTACTGAACGTAATAATGCCTAGAAAAATCACAAACAGGGTTACAAAGCTGGAGTTGATTCACATAGTCCTGTAAAGGATATGCAATTAACTTAGCTAAAATATATTTGTTTATTGTTCATTCTTACTAACTATATTTAATAGAAATATATGATTGGAATATACTAATTTGCAATTCTGTGACGGGTTTTGAGCAAACTTAATGGTACTTACCTTCAGTAAAATTAAGATATGCGGAGGAACGTGAAGACCTACAGAGCTGGACATTCGTCGGTATATTCTGTAGTAAAATTACAAACATACATTTTCAATAAAAAAAAGTATCTAAAGTGAGAACATGTTTTAAGAAAATAGAAATAATGCTATGCGTGATTTCATTACAAACGACGCTGCAGAAACGAATATTTGTTATAACAGCAGAAGCGTGAAACATGTCTCAAATAAGATTGGAATAGCGCCTTCAGACGGGCCACAAGAGAATGAGACACCCCTTGTACACTAAGTTCAAGATAGACACCAACAACCTGTGCCACTGGGGCTTGACGAGTATGACAACAGAACACATCTTACAGAACTGCCCCAAGTATGCAGACCTGAGAAGAAAAAGGTGGTCCACTTACACTAGTGCCCAAGACAAATTGTATGGCGTGGTTGACAATCTGAGGCAGACGACTGCCTCTATTAGAGAATCCGAAACCTAAATCTAGTGCGAACTCAGAAGAAGAAGGTTGTGATAGAAGGAGTAATATAATTATTGTTAGTTGTAAAGATTGGAAATAAGTGGACAATAAAGTAACAAATAGTAAAACAAAAAGATATTAGAGAACATTTTGGCATAATTGAAGAATGAACATCAGTATAACTAAAAACAATAAGGATATTGATAACATTCCTCAAGTTGCTTGTTTTGAACAGAGCTTTTCACTGTAACAGTTCTTCGGAATTTCTCTTTCTTATAGAATAGATTACCCGCCTCTGCTGCCGTCATGCTCAAATCACCAGTCACATCATGAGTTCATTTTCTCCGCGGTCTTCCTCTTCTCTGTGTCGTTATGCCTCCTTTCTTAATGTTCTTATCAAATTCCAACAAATTCTATATATGTTCAACATAATTCAATTATCTCATTTTTAGCATCAGTCAGATTTGTTTTATGTTTCTTCTAGATAGATAGACCTATTGTTCCCTTCTCTGTCCATAATATACTGATGATTCTTCTCATCATCAAGGTGCGTATCCTTTATAGGACGTTGCTCTCTTTGCAGCACATCTGAAATTAACTCTGTCTCTAGTCAGTTCACCCACTTCGTCGATGGTCATATTCATGGTTTCTTTAATATCTTGTAACCACCTTCTTCTTGGTCTGCCTCTGTCTGTGTCCTGGGACCCTGCCCTCTAGTATTGTTCTTTCCAAGCCATCGTGACGCTTGATGTGACCAAAGTATTTTTGATGATTCTTCTGTAGCAATTATATTCAAAAGTAGATAAATGCTTTAAAAGTCCCTTATTGAATGTCCATGTTTCAAACTTACACATTGGAATATGAATTCCTTAGTATTCTGGTCTTTGTTATCCTATCAGATCCATTAAAGACTAAAGGTACTATAGTCAGTAATATAGAAGAACAATAGAAGACCCTTATCGTTATTATTGAACAAGAATACACCAAGTGCCTGATAACAAAAATTTGACTAGGTTTGATTCAGTTATTGGTGAATATGGAGATCGGTTTTTAACAAATTCGGTAATCATGGTGATATTTAAGATAAGAAATGTGATAAAAATGAATATTGCTAGAACTAGAACAAATTCATATATGATATTATCTATGATGTATATGATGATATTGAATGTAATGAAAGTAGCAACAACTGTATTGACGGCTGAAACAATATAGTTAACATGATGATACAATTAATGATAAAAGCAATGCCAGAATGTAGCAGATGTTAGGTAGCAGATACACTCCATATATCACTACCTGTCTACCATAATCCCAGCTCTGATAGCATGCGCAACGCTCCTGAATTTAGGTTTGTCTTCACCTTTGCGCTTCAAATTGGACATTGAGCGGGTGAAGGTCAAAGCCAACCAATCTCTGACCTCGCTCGGCACCGCATCCGGTTCCACCTCACTGAGTTCATCATCCTCCTCGCAAAGTCGTCTGGAAAAATTAGAATATCTTATAGTATACGTTTTTCATATACATCTTAACAACCTCCATTTTTCATATGTCCACTGTTCTATACATATAACAAAGATAACATGAAAAATCATAATCTTCAAAAACTGAAACAAACTCATAATGGCATATCATTAATACCTCTCTGAACTTTCTTTTTAATACTTGCTTTCAAGGATTGCAATACGTTCTCGCTGAATTGTTTTTTGAACAAGCAAAACAGATTATAAATATACTGTTACATATACAGTCGTTACATTTGATCTATTTTACATTCATTTATACATGTCAAGAACAAGTAGAGACAAAAATAATTTGAGGACAGGTTCACTTTGATTTTCTTTATCCTGTGCATTAGTAACCTTTGTGAAGAATGTTCTCCTTCACAATCTTGGATGTTATATTGTTAGAATCTCTGTACCTAGAAGAAATGTTTAAAGTTATAGTAGCCAACTACATAACTAATCGTTCTCAGTAGCCGTTAACGACATGTCTGATAGGATACAATACATCAAGTGATTTATATTCGTCCATTTTCTCTTTCGTATACTTGTACATACACATATAATGTATACTCGTACATGTATACTGAACTCAGAAGTTGTCACAGTAAAACACTTGCCAATTGACCGTCTGTATAGACGAAAAAGGCCATATACATGTATACTTTATACTCGCACATATTTGCACTTAGCTTGAACGCGGCCACCGAGTAGGAGACTTTGTAAAAGCCAATAGGCACAATGTTATAAACTTAAACGGGCTCTAAGCGGCTCTCAATCGAGAGGATGATGAGACAATCGGAGTTTAATCGTTCAACCGTAAAGGTAACTGACAAACCATGATGGAACTGGTTGGTAGGAAAAAAACTAAGCGTTTGGCATTGTTGATTAGGCAACGAATACCATGCATGCCAATGGTAACATTGGTGCTTTTTCTTCCTGCATTAATCCTCTCGTGCACTGTTGCTTTTCAATTAAACGCAGACAATTGCAGCACAAAATATTCACAATTTAATACAAATAATTAAAACATAATTTTGCCTAACAAAGAAAAAAAAAGATAAGTGGATTAACAAAGTAATTTATAGTACAACAATAAATTCGTTGACTGAATAAAATGCAGCATTAGTACTGGTAAGCTGTGGAAGAACTTAATCTTGAAACCTTTAAACAAAACACACGTTAAAGATAATTTTTGTTCAGTCCTTAAAAGAAATGAATAGCCCGTCTGCTCAGCGTGTTCGTAGCGCGTTGGACTACGGGTGACTATCCCTCTGTGTGTGAGGGTTCAATTCCGCCGGATGGCAGAAAAAGCTAGATTCCCCAGATTTACGGTGTTCGTGGCACCGAACCGAAGGGTTACGATGTCCATGACACCGAGCCGAAGATATGAAAAGCTCAAGTGCTTCTGGATCGGAAACAAAAATGAATTGAATAACCACTAATGCAAGCTAGGTATTAAATATTTGTGACAAAAAAGAGGGCGCTATTTAAAGCTACAAGTAAAATATAAAAGATAAATATATATTTCATTGTAGTATAAGTATAACTATGAATCCAGTATTAACAAAATGATAGTATATAAATTGTGAAATGTTTTTCAGAAAATTATCTCCATGAACTAAATTAAAAAAAAATGAATATTCTTTCAAGTTTAAAAAAATAAAAAATAACCTATTGCTGCAAATATGTGAATAGAGTGTTCAACATAAACAGACATTAGCCAGTACATGCCCCAAACCTGTCTGTGATATAGTTATTTAGTTTTACTAAAAGTATAAACATATTTAGTTGAAATTAAGAACGTAGAGTGAGGTTTTTATGTTGTCCCTTGACAAAATTAAAGACTAGCCAGAGTTTACAGTAAAATGGAAATTAGGAATATTGTTAATGATGTTATTTGAAATAATTACTACAATATGACATAAGCTGTAGTAAAACTATAGATCATCTGAAGAAAAAAATCAAATTTGAAAGTTGTGCGATGTTAAATAGTACGACAGACTAAATTAATGTTTCAATTAAAATGTCTTTATCGAACATGTAAGATATCTATCTCTATTTATACACATATATAGTGAGAATTACATTTGAACCCTTTTAAAATAGTTACTTTAATATATCAACTCTGATTTTTAGTTTTTATAGAGAACGGTTTATGAAATAGAGTTACGGCATTTAGCCATATTTGTTTTGCTGCTTTCTTTGAATGGAGAAAAACATTGAGCTCAAAATGTCGAGTTGATGCTGTACTTTCTAAAACTACGCTGTTTCGTGTTTTGATGTTTCGTTTTTCAATAACGACATTAAGATTACGTAGATTACCTGACAGTGTAAATTTTGATGTAAATATTTCTACTTATATATTACTTGCTTGTCGACGATTTTATCTATGTATATCATATGCAGATTACAGTTTCTCTTTCAGTTATGATCTCAACGGACACAAACAATTATGTAAGATCATTAAAATATTGTTTTCCAGAGGAATATCATGAATAATATAGGATATTAAAACTACTAAAGATTATATTCTGATAATGGTATATAGAAGAATAAACAGTATGACATACATGCGAAGTAAGCACTCACACGATTGTGGTGATATATTGCTAATTTACATCATATTTCTCTCGTACCGTAATCAATCAATCAATCAAGTGCCATGCCTGCCGGCGTAGGCGATCATGTCTCTCCACAACTCTCTTTGATTGGTGCATGTAATCAGTTCTGACGTCGATATTTTGTCGAACCATGATGTCAGGCCATCCAACATCTTCTCCCTCTGTCTTCCACGATCTCTCCTTCCCTGAATTTTACCTGTAGTCACTAAATGTTCTAAACCTTCTCTTCGCATTATATGCATGAAGAACCTTGATTGTCGGATTCTTATTCTTTTGATAAGGTTTCTTTGTGTGCAGTCCTGATTTAAAACCTCCACATTTGTTTTCTTTGCTGTCCATGGAATTTTCAACATTGTTCTGTAAAACCACATCTCTGTGGCTTTCAATGATCTTATTGATTGTTTGTTCATTGTCCATGATTCGCTACCGTTATACAATACATATTAAGAAACGCAAGAAATTTATCCCTACCGCTATATTATAGGTAACTCGATCCATCTCCTCTTTTGTATTGAATCCGATATTTCTCACATTTCTCAATAACAGAGATAATAGAGACAACGAGAACACTGTTTATGAAGCGTACATAAAAACCCGTTTTAGAAATCTCTTCTTATCCCGCCGCTGTGATGCAAAACAGGATTCTAGAAAAGAAAGAAGTAAATTTCGTTTCACGGTTTTCCTAGAGCGTCTTTTTTCTCTTGGACTCTTTGAGAGACACTTCAATGCCTGCTTTGTTATTCTTTGATCATTTCTTCTCAGAGTACACATACCATATCTCAATCTTCTCGTTCTTATAACAATTAGTGCTAGTGGTTGACCGGACATTTTCTGATTTCGTCCTTCTCCTGAATTCGTCCCATTTTATGTTATTTTTCTCGCCTATATGTTTTTTCAAATGCATTTAACTTACTTTCTTGTCATTTTCCAACTCACACTGACATATGTTAGGATTGATAACAACACATTGGAATTGAAAATTAAATATTGCTAATACAGGAATTATGACGCATTGTGACAACGAGAAACATTACTGGGAAGAGAGAGAGAGAGTTGTCGATAGATATATAACGGACAGAACAGCTTAACATCATAACATGGAGGAAGGTCAACAAGGGATTACAATATATTCTGACAACAGGAAACATTACCGGGAAGAAAGATAGTTGTTGATGGAGACAGAAGGTACTGAAAAGCTTAGTGGCATAGTATGGAGTAAAGGCAAAAAGGATTTGATTGTCAAATTTTGGCAGATCCTGATATAGCAGGTACGGCACCTGATGATAAAAATGATTAAATTGGGCACATTATGTTTTTCTAAGTTTGGTACTGATTCCTGTACTGTTTCGTAATAAATTTTGAGTATTCACAGCTGTCAGTGAGTGTTCTATGCACATATATTTCTGTTTATTCATGTTAGTTAGTTAGTTTATTCCTTTCGTGCCAAAGGCGGCACATAGGGCAGAGGTTTTAGATCTCCATGTGATACGGTTCTTTGCTAGCAGTTGCAGATCTTGTATGGTTTTACATCCCAATAGTTTACTTTCTTGTTGGATGGTTCTTCGAAGAGTGGTCTTTGGTCTTCCACGTTTTCTTTTCCCAACTGGTGACCACATAAGGACTTGTCGATTTAGTCTCTTTGCGTCTGATCTAAGCACATGACCTAAATATTTCCACCGTCGTTTCCTTATAATATTTGATATGGGTTGTTGGTGTGTTCTATCTCTCACTGTGTTGTTATTCATGTACGCTAGCACAATTTACATAATTGTTCAAAAGAATTTTGGCTTATCTTCAAAGTTCATTCTTTTGTTGTTAATCTTGAGCGACTCTCTTTATGAAGTAGTTAATGCATATTAAAATTACCTATACTTATGTATTACATTCTTTCATATACTCTGTATCATATTATAATTGCTCTTATAATACATGACTTCGTAAGTCAGACAAAGGAAATTGACTTTAAATATACGCTACTTTGAGCTGTGCTCTTCTAAGGACTACTTTCTGAACAGGCTTTGCAAAACAGTCTTTAAATTGTCAGCGATACGTCAGGGAAAGAGGTTGAAAAAAAGGCAAAAGAATCTTCATTTAGAGTTTGTCAGAGACATGTACTAGTCATAGGGGGTAATAGGCATGCGAACTATGATGCTCTTTCCAGTGTTACTATCACGCTGATTTGTACTTTGATAACTAGGAAGAAACGAATAGTGTTTATAACGCCGATCCTTCAATCATAAGAAAACGGGTTCAAACCCCGGTAAGTGTGGGTATTTCTGATTTCGTTAGTACATTAGAAAGATGAAACTAAATACTACTTGGCGACAACAAGGGCAAGCAGTCTTAAGTTTTTTTAATTCTTATTCTTTTCCTTATTAGATTAAATTATAAATAAATGAGAGAGAATAATTCATATAGAAACCTCCATAAGTGAGATTACGCTACATATAGTTAGTTTTATTATGTTCTAACTAGATGCCAGAAGGCAAACGCAGTGACATACCAACTGTCACCACTATTAAAACATCCAAGCATTAACATGGCAGTCAAACGACAACTGATAAACTGCATATTTATTCCAACTTTCTGCTATCAGTGCCAAACATAGCCCCTGACTAAGACACAAGTAAGAAAGATTACAAAATGTGAAATGAGATGTCTTCGAAAAGCTGTCAACGTTACAAGGCGAGATAGAGTGGGAAACGAGAATATCAGAAGCATCGTTGGTACTATACCATGCATTCAATACATCGAGAAGCAAAGAATCAAGTGGTTCGGTCATCTAATGAGAATGGAACCACATTTACTACCATCACGTGCCTACAATAATCGACACTCAGGACGCAGAGCACGAGGCAGGTCAAGAACACGATGTATAGATACAATCTCAGAGTCCCTGCGAAAGAATGAACTAACAACGTCAAGCTCAACACACCTGGCACAATATAGAAAACTAACTGTTCCTACGGCGCTTCACGGCAAATGTGATTAAGATAAGATAAGATATTATGTTCTAATTGTAACTTGGAATACTATTGTAAGGTACACTAAACATTAGCCACAATGAGCATGGAGTAGTTCTGTCGGCACCCTCTACAAACAATGAGATTGAACACCATACTACAGTATAACTTAGAAGATATGGTACTATTCAGCTGGGTTTTATATTTCGAAACATTTATAATATTCCAACTGCACAAAATTGTGCACTGTCGTCAGTGCACTCAACATATTGAATCTAACTTTGCTGGATCTATAATATATAACTGATGTGGTCTTATGAACAATTTTCTAGTTATGTCCCAGTAGTAAAAGCTAACCAAGTACTGGGACAGTTAACACCACTGTTGTCACATAAAGAGATACCGCTAACAACTAAAGCAAATCTCATAAGAACGATTTTCTGGCCAACATTATGTTACCAGTGTCAAACATGGCCAATAACAGCAGCTAATGAGCGGAAAATCATAAAGACAGAGATGAGGTGTCTTAGAAGAGCTGCAGGTGTGACAATAAGAGACAAAATTAGAAATGAAGAAATCAGAAGGAGACTGGATGTGAAACCAGTTATGCAATTCATAAAAGAACAACAAATTAAATGGTTTGGACACCTGACCAGAATGCCCTGGTATCGCCTACCACAGAGAGCCACACAGAAAAATTATAATGAGTACAAGGCAAGAGGAAGACCACGCAAAGATGGAGCGACGGCGTCAAGAACAGCCTTACGAACATGAATATCAGCTTACAAAGTACTTTAAAAAAGCACACACAAGATCACTACGTTTCACCCCCAACACTTCTATAAAGAAGTAAATGGTGGAAGAGAAGAACAAACACACACAAGATCACTACGTTTCACCCCCAACACTTCTATAAAGAAGTAAATGGTGGAAGAGAGGAACACACACACGCAAGATCACTACGTTTCACCCCCAACACTTCTATAAAGAAGTAAATGGTGGAAGAGAAGAACAAGCACACACAAGATCACTACGTTTCACCCCCAACACTTCTATAAAGAAGTAAATGGTGGAAGAGAAGAACACACACACACAAGATCACTACGTTTCACCCCAACACTTCTATAAAGAAGTAAATGGTGGAAGAGAAGAACAAACACACACCAGATCACTACGTTTCACCCCGGCAACACTTCTATAAAGAAGTCAATGGTGGAAGAGAAGAAGTAGTAACAGGGAACCATTGACAATCCAATATTAATAGAGTAGTGATACCATACATCCATTTGTTCCATTGAGAATGAACAATAGAAAGACAGCGAGAGAGAGAGAGAACAGACATACAAAGAGAAGAATGAACCAAACTACCATTTGAGGACCAGATTATGTTTACTCAGTGGCGGCTCGTCATTAAGGGCCAGTGGAGCCTTATGTAAAAAATGTATTATTTTATACATTAAAAAATATGCTAGCCGAAACCATGATTTTTCGGAAAATATCGATCTGGTCCCACCAACAGAAATGATGATGAGCCTCCACTGTGTTTACTCTAACCACATCAAGCAGTTTTTCTTGTTAAGGATTAACGTCGACATTGTGGATTTCAACACCCGTATGTGGATTGATGCCGTGCCAGAGGATTAAATCCGTAGCAATTTACGACAGCTAAAAAACGTGGATAGGATCAAACACCGCATTATTACCTTACAGAATGTCTGGCATTTTACTGGAGAAATAGTGTCTAGTGAGATAATGTTCCATCTAGATGCAGAACACATCTTTCATGATACCTTCGATAGCTACCGGGACAATGAAATGAACATGGACAATGATGGCCTGTTTCCATTTGTTTTTTCATCATTTTATATTAAAAACAAAATTATTTTGTTTTGTTAATGTACATGTATTAGCTATATTGATCATTGACGAATTAAGTTAAAACATGGACTAAGGACATATTTAGGAATTTGTACACATTATGGAAATTGTATTTATTGTGTTTTTTTTTCCATCATTACAGTTAATACATTTACTTTATATCCATGTACTGTTAGCAAGACTTTGATAAATTTATTTTTTTACTTTTATTACTTTCTCGAATCCTTCTGTGCTTCACAGGGTCAGGGTAAGAATAGAATTCTAAGACGGGCTCTTGTGCGCACTTCGTACACGATACACTGTCTCTGTTATTTTTGTGGTCAAAATTCTGCTTGAAATACTTGTACTTTTCGTCTTGTATCCACTGTGTCTGAGTAGACTGAGCAGTCACACAGTCTGCTAGTAATCTGTGTATGTAGCTGAACCATTTAATGTGTTGTTTCTTGATGAATTTCAGAACTAATGTCTGTATCCACTGTGTCTGAGTCCGTCTAGTCACACAGTCTGCAGGTAATCTGTGTATGTAGTTGAACCATTTAATGTGTTGTTTCTTGATGAATTTCAGAACTAATGTCTGTATCCACTGTGTCTGAGTCCGTCTAGTCACACAGTCTGCAGGTAATATGTGTATGTAGTTGAACCATTTAATGTGTTGTTTCTTGATGACGCTCAGAACTAATGTCTGTTTCTTCGTCTTATTCTTCACCCGTTCTCTTTTTGAAGGTATAAGTCCGAAACCAAGGTATTGCAAGAACTCCTATCCAAAGCCATCTTTTCCAGATCTCTTCACTCCCTCAACATTTTCTTGCATTCCCTCTCCAATTCCGATGTTGTTTCCGACTTATGTCTTTATACTAAACATATATGTTCTTCATACTATCATAACACTGAATCTAAACTACATCTCAGGTCGGGACTAGTTCTCCTCTGTCATTTTATCTATATACATATAGTCTGGTTTAAATTGGATAGACATTGTAAGTATTACAGACTTAGTGAGAACGATTGATTCTTGTTTTGTTTCGATTCAGAATAAAACAATTTCTGTCACATTTTGTGTAAAGCTTTCTGCTTAATTCATTTTACATAACGACAAACTATTGTTTCATCGTAAGTTGGGTATGTTCAAATTTGAATGTAGTTTTCAAAATGTTTCACTGCCTTGTGTGTTAAAGACACTGCTTAATAAATATTTATGATAAAACAATATCTAAATATTTTGTGATTAAAAAAAAATCAATGTCAAAGTTAGTTTTTTACAGAAAGACAAGAGCAAATTATATATACATTTATGTTAAAAACACGTTTGAACAATGACTATGTAGCTGGTTATCTTGACGTGCGTTCTGTTTTAGATGTCATTGATGCTTGACTCATCAAATGTCATATGTGATATATATATATATATATATAAATATTCAGTGGCGGCTCGTGATTATTTTTGTTGGTGGGGCCAGATACATTTTCCCGAATAAATCATGGTTTTTGATAGCTATATTTTAATTTATAAAATAATAAATATACGTTATATATTATTTTTGGTGGGGCCCGGCCCCACTGGCACTTAATGACGAGCCACCACTGAAAATATCCCAGACTAAACTACGAAGATTGTTAGAAACAATTATGCCATCGAACTGATTCCATCCTGCACTGTAGTCCATTGTGTTTGAAGCTTTCAAACCTTACATTCTACTTATCTATATCCTTTCCTTGTTCCGTCTGACACATGCGACTTCTACAAGACTTGTCAATTGTTATCGTTCTACTAATATATCCCATGTTATCTCAAATCCTTCAACTCTCCTTTCACATTTCTTCTTCATGTTTTGATTAAATGTCCAGATCTTATTTTCCCACCAATTGTCCATCTTAAAACTGTCCTAGCCAATGCCTTGAATTTTTTTCCGATCCAGAAGCACTTGAGCTTTCATCTCTTCGGCTCGGTGCCATGGACATCGTAACCCTTCGGTTCGGTGCTACGAACACAGTAAATCTGGAGAACCTGTGACTTTTCTGCCAACCCGTGAAATTGAACCCGCACTCACAGAGGTTTTATCACCCGTCGTAACGCTGGGCAGGCGGGCATGCCTTGCATAAGATTCGTTTATTCTGCAAATCTGTTTTTTCAGCAAACCAAAAATGATAAAGCTGAAATCAATGAGATATATACAAAAATAGATAATCACAATAAATTGACTATGGATGCGTGTGTGTACGATCTATACCGCACGGCTAAGCTGAACAGCTTCAGATTCACTCACGAATATCATCTCTTCATGGATGAAATCTACACACGCGCGTTGTACGTCATTTCAGTAACACTCAGTTCTAATGTTCATAGTTATTATAATACTAAAAGAGGTCATCATTATCAGGTGCCGTGTCGGCTGGCGTAGACGATCATGAATCTCCATAAATCTCTATCTTTAGTGTTTGCTATCATTTCAGACGCTCTCTACTGTGCTATGAAGACAAGCTATCCAACAATTTCTCTGTCTAGTGTAGGAATACAAAAGTCTTCCTCTGTCTCGTCTACCCTCGATTTTACCGGTTGTCACAATGTGTTCTAAGCATCTCCTCCTGATCATATGCCCGAAAAATAAATGATGACTACCTCTTTCTTATATTGATGATAAGCTTACTCTGTGTCTTGACCTTATTCAACACTTCAACATTAGTCATTTTAGCTGTTCATGGAATTCTCATCATTCTTCTATAAAACCACATTTCTGTGGCCTCCAGATAATTTTCGATCACTAAAAGAGTTAACCATCTTAAATATCATACCAAGCAAATTATGCCATTTTCTATATTATATAAAATAATCATCTTATACTGAAGCAGTGATACTAAATGATAGAAAACAAATAATCATCTTATACTGAAGCAATGATACCATACTATAAGTCAACTTTTAGAATGCAATTGTAGTTTCCAACATCGTCATCTTCTAAGTCATGGGTTCCCAAAGTGGGCGGTACCGCCCCCTGTGGGCGCTGAGCCTTCCAGGAGGGAGGGGGAGTGAATTTACAAGCATTTAGGAGGAGTTTTTTTTTCGTGATTTTGTTATTGAAAAATGATAAAAAATTTGAATTCTGCATTTTAATTTATCCCATTTTACTGGCTGCAACCCATCTTACACGATCCACTTTCTCATCAATTTTCTATTTCATGTAAATAATCATTTGAAAATTGACCATGTATGATAGAAATATATATCACTGTTCTATGTCAAACTGAAAATAGAGCATGAATATTTATATATAAGGGTGGGGGCATTGGCAAACTGTTATAATGGGGAGGGCATTACAAATTTGTTTCGTGCAAAGTGGGGTGGACCAAAAGTTTGGAAATCTATGTTTTAAGTTATACGAAAATATATATGAGTTTACAGTAATAAATGATAGGAAACAATATCATGTTTTTAGTAATAAAATTAAATGAATTGATACTATTGATAGATTTATAGTAATAAATGATATAATATTATATATAATAAAATTATATATAACGTCCACACACACATATATATATATATTGATGCAGCAGAAGGTTTGCTGCTACATTGGAAACAACCTAACAGAAAAATGGTTGAAACAATTATCCTTAACAAAAATAAAATAAAAATATAATAAAAAGGAAGAAAAGACCGGTATAGAAATAGTAAAAAGGAATAAAAAGTGAGTACAGCACCAGTACTGAACGTCATCAACGAACAACAAATTAAACGGTTCGGCACCATAAGCAGATTACCAACAGACAGTGCACCTCAAAGAACAATGTTGTTCCGACACAATGGATACAAAGCAAAAGACCGTCCACGCAAAAGGTGGACCTCAGATATAGCAAAGGAAACGCAAACACAATGAGAATAAACATAGACAAAACTGAAGTAATGACATTCGCTAGAGAGGAAAAAGCTACCAATATCTTCATCGACAATTGCCCATTAAAACAAGTCAAAGACTTTACATATCTAGGAGCATTTTTCAGCAAACGGAAGAACATATGAAATCCAACACAGATGCCACCAAATAAATCAAATAATAGGACAAATGACACCAATTTTTAAATGCAAACATGTCACCATGAACGCAAAAAGAGCAATGTTCAACACAGTCTTCCTTCCCACATTATGCTACCAGTGCCAAACCTGTTCGCTGACATCAAATGACATAAGAAAACTACTCATGACAGAGATGATATGTCTACGCAGAATTTTGGGTGTAACAAGAAGAGACCGGTTGAGAAATGAAGACATTCGAAAAAAGTGTGTACAGCAGCAGTACTAAACTTCATCAAGAAACAACAAATTAGATAGTACAGCCACATAAGCAGATTACCAACAGACAGTGCGCCTCAAAGAGCAATGTTGCTCCGATACAGTGTATTCAAAGCAAAAGGCTGGCTACACAAAAGTGTACCTCAGAGATAACCGAGGCGACGAAAGACAATGAAGCCCACATAAAAACCCGCTCTAGAAATCTCTTCTTATCCTGACGATATGAGGCAAAAGAGAATTAGAGAAAAGAAAAACAAAAAATGATGAGGGCAAACTCAGATTAACTTTAAGAAACACATTTATATTTATAATTGTAGTTTCTTGTTATCATTATCGTTATCAGGTTTTTGGGAAAAAACCGATCAAATCTATTTGCATATCTTAAATGAGAATTTCCGTTTTCCAGATAGGTATTGTCTCATTTGAATCTAATCATGGCAATATAGAACTTGTATTACTACAGACATCCATTTATTTATTGTGTATAGATGCCATTATGCATGACAGCGATGTAGACTGGGAAACATTGATCGTGTGTTCGAAGACTGATCGGGCAATAGTCCGCCCAGGGAGACTCATCTAGGTCAGGTTTTTAAAAATGTCTTTTATGTGGGGAGTAAACTCGACCAATAATTTCGGTGGAGGTCTGTCAACCCAGACTTGTGATATGAGTGGATTTACCCTGATATCCAAGAACCAGACTCCCAGTTATGGGCAAATAGCTCCACTACCTTGTGGGAGCATTGGGAGAGGCAAAGGCTATAGGAGTAAACCAAATAGAAAATGCGGAGTGGAGCCCCTTTGGCAGACAGGCACCATGCGATGTCCTACCGGCAGCTCCTGCAACCAAACTGATACAAGACGTGGTTCTTACACTTCTCTGGATTCTATCAGCGAGGTTGAGAGGGAGTAGTTGACGCTTGGGCAACTCAGCTACTCCGTAAAAATTGCCCAGGCCTGCATGCATGCGTCAGTATGCATGATTATCATATGACTATGGAAGAACAAGACTGGTCAACAATAACTAACAACTGTTATAAGAAAGAGAAGATGAAGATATGTTGTGCATACTCCAACAATAAATAATCAAATAATCATAAAGAAGGCACTTAAGTTGGAGCAACGGGTTAGAGATAGAATGGACGCCCTAGCGAAACCTGAAACAAACTGTGCTAAGAAATGTGAGAAGTATCAGCCTTAATTCATTACAAGAAATTGAACAAGTTGCCCGATATAGATCGGTATGAAGTAATTGCTTGTAGATCCTATGTAACGTATAATGGTATAACAAGTGACGGCTCGTCATTAAGGGCCAGAGGGGCCGGGCCCCACCAAAAATAATATGCAACGTGTATTTATTACTTAATATGATAAAATATAACCTAACCTAAAGCCATGATTTTCCCGAAAATTTGTGTCTAACCCCACCAACAAAAACGATTACGTGCCGCCACTGGGTATAACGTATAATAGGATATATATATATTTCTTTCTTTCTGCAGTGTTTCTATTTATTTGGAATACTAATATATTTTTTTAAATATTATTTTATGTTACTATAGAACGTGAAGCACTTAACTATCTACGACACTGGAATAATTATTCAGTGTTATGACATTTGAATTTCCTGTAATATGTATTGAATAATTCGTTGACTCATTGACCTTTCTAATATTAAAGAAATAATAATTCACAACAATTATAATGTAATAGACTACAATTTAAAAAAGGTGAGTTATGTGTGAATCACTACAACATTATAAATACATATGTAATGAACAAATCATATGATTCTTGCTCAGTTGCATTTTCCGTAGTACATATGTATGTTTTACATACTTCATTCTTCTCACCAGTGGCGGCTCGTCATCAAGAATAATGTGATATAGGAGTCCCACCAAAAATAATGTGTAACGTGTATTTATTATTTAATAAATTAAAATATAACCTAACCCAAAGTCATGATTTTCCCGACAATTTGTGTCTGGCCCCACCAACAAAAACGATCACGAGCCGCCACTGCTTCTCACACTGCTTACTATGATACAGAGGGCTTCCAAGAACATTCTCCACACACTCGTGATCTTTGTTATGTATTCAGTATGCCTTATTCATCGTATTCTGTTAACCTTCATGATGGTGGTACTTATTGGAGATTTTAACAAATTAGAAATATCCTCATTGTTTCTTATTCTGCACTAGCCATTACATTCCTCACGCTCTCGATTACACCTATCCTTACATACTTATTCCTCTACGCTCCTTGGTGAGCATAGGACATCAACAGTTGTTCTCGGACTCTGACTGTTTTCTGTGTGTGGTCTCCCAGGATTGTCTAGCACTCTTCAGTTCCTCAAGAAGACTTCAATTTCAGGTCTGTTAGGGCGATCACTTTTTCGTTTTCCTTGCGGGCTCCACTCAAAGGGTGGGGGTTTAAAGCCGAAGGATTGACTTCATTGCACCGGGTTACCCCATATGGCTCGGTCCCTCTCCGCAGAAATGGCACACCACCTGCCGAGAGTTTTGCACAAAGCACGAACTCCGTAGCTCCGGCAACAATCCTAGGGTCTCTGGAAAAACTGCACTCGTGAACAGAAGGCCGCGGTCCGGATTCGAACCCACGACCTTCGACTCGCAAGGCAAAGGGCTTAACCACTCAGCCACAGAGACCCCCGGGCTCCACTCAAGTGCTCGTCTAGTGACACTCGACTGTGTCTTCTATAGGCTATGCCCTATCCATGCCATTTTCTCCTCTTAACCTGGGTCATCATGGGTTCCTGTTCGGTTCTTATCTACAGGTCTGTCCATCTGTCCTACACTGCCCTAAAAGCGGTACTACTGGCAGTAACAATATATTTTTTTCTCTTCTTTTTCCATTCTTTACTATTTTGATCCAGACATCAGGATGAACTATATTTGATAGAAAATAACATTTGCAATGTTCATTTCTACGACATGCTGCGTAATATTTTCTTTATTGTCTGAAACATTATATTTTGTCATGTGTTCAATATATTACTTAAATCTAAGACTGATACTAACTACGAAATCGAAAAGTGTGATAAAAAAAATAGTAAACTTGAATGAAAAAAATATGAAGAAAACCATGCAGTACTAATTTGTTATTAAAAGTGAAACGTGAGTAAGCCAAAATATTTCGTGATTTCAACTGTAAAACAAAGAATAAAACAAGCTAAAATCTATATATGCAATGTCAATACACGAAGAAAAGTAGTTGTGTAATGTTCAGCAATAGATTTAAATACTATTTTGTTGTTTGTTAAGTAGAGGGTTAAGTCTCTATATGACAGTGATAGAGGCACGTTGCTTGCAACCTAAGACAGTTAAAATAATATTTCCACTAAAAAGTCCGTTATCAAGTTGACAGGTGTACTGTATAAAACTATCGAGAACATTGTTTCGCTATTTCGAATTTGATTCACAAGTTTGGTACTGTACAAATCATTATCGATAGAAGAGCTGGCGATGGATAGGACACACCATGAGAAAATAAGAGGGGAATATAACAATAAGGACTCTTTCCTAGAATCCACAAGAAAATGTAAAGAGATGAAAGCCTAGATTATATAAGGAAACTATTTTTAGACAGAGATTAACAATATATGGAAGAACTTGAAACGAGCTTGAAGAGATATCTACAGAAATAAACACATAAAAACAAAGTACTGTAGTTTTACAAAATACAAAAACAATAACAATACACAACAACGTTTTGACCAAAAGAATTTATCAATCACAAGATACAACAAAAGTGAAACGTGTACCCGATAGGGATTAGAAAAGTACAAGAGAAAGGGAGAAAGGAGAAAGAGAACACAAACTTATATCTAATATTACGAAATTATTTACCAAAAATCCATAAAAATCAGAAACAGTCGTTAAACTTAGTGAAATTATAAATTTAGTGTTAGTAAGTATCACACAAATGAACGTGCATGTTCTCATGACTACGATAAAGTTATGTCAGAAATAAGCAATTGTTGCAAACAAAAATGCAGAAAGCTAATTTTTAAATACTAACTTCAATAAATATTCACACTCTAGTGATTATAATTGTTGAATTCAGGCGGAAAAAAACTACGCGTTAGGCTGTACACATTAAAATTAACAATTTTCATTAATTTGTACTAATTTCTCCTTTATCACGATAATGCGCATTATTTTCTTTTCATTCAATCATCAAATAGCTTGTCTTGAGCAGAACTTGAGAGAGCTGGAGGTTGATATTAAAAGGATAGGTAAAACATGGAAAAATTGGAAAGGATGGCAAGAGAGAAAAAGAGTTGGAAGAAGTTTGGTGAAGACCTGTGCTCCGTTGGGAGTTGAAATGTGAAGAAGATACATTTGTATAAATGTGATGTCAAGCATTTCCAAGTTATTGCTAGCTATCAGAACTGATTTCAATGTAACCATGTAGTGGGCAGGCATTATATTTGATAGGATTCTTAAAACTTTGTGTTCCTTGTCCATGTATGTGCAGGATATTTTAATAAGGATATAAATATACATTTGTCAGTTATATCCACGCATATATAAATTGTTGCAAAATTATATATTTCTGCAAAATATCAATTAAATATTTTGAAGTGAAGTGTAGCGCAACAAACAATATTTACGATCAAGTCGTATGTAGTACTTAACTATAAACTTTTCATTGAGCAGTTTGTAGCATATATATTTAGAAACTGTATGAAACTACACACCGATTCTTAACCCCGATACAAATCTATAAACTTGTTATTTTCTACATTGATTGCGTGTATGTTCAGAACTCGGGCAGACAACACACTATAAACACGATTTCTAATACACAATATTATAAAAGAAGCAGGCAAATCTAGTATTACACAAATAGTTATAATGAAAGAAAATAAAAACATAGCTAAGAAATTACTAATATTAAAAGTTTGTGTTTGTTGGTTATGTGTGACGAATGTACATAGTGTGTAACGACTGTGTTAGTCCTTCACATCTTCACAAATGCAAATGTATGCATTGTTATTTTATTAGAGTGCGAGAAGCATAATCTCTACGTATGCTGATCAAGAAAAGTAATAAAAGCAATAAAATTAACTGCTAATTCTACGATATAAAATGTATGCATGAAAAATAACATGCACTGAATATCTACTTATGCATGTGATATCTACGTGTTTACTCTCCCTCGCATCATACCTCTTTGTGATACGCTGCGCTGTTGGGGGTGAGAATGATGCTTCTTTTTGTCTATGTGAAATGGAAATTATTCAACACGATTATTGCAGAATTATATCTTTCTTCAGAGAAATAACAGACCAATAATTTATCAACTAATATATATATTTTGAACAAATAAAACAAAGTTAAAGAAATGAGAAGATATGATAACAGAACATGCAAGGGAAAGAGTAAAACTATAGATAAGAAAAACGTGAATCAGTCAGCAGAAACATACTGTTTCCATAAACAAATTCAACTATACAACCACACACAAATGTATCCACAGCAAGTATATATAGAAAGCAATGTATTATATAGCAATAACATTTATTGAGTTAAAAAACACATACATTCTAATTAACTGTATATAAAAAGTGTGTATATTCTCTTCATATCTTAGTTGATACATCAAGCATTCACATGTGTTCCCAAGTGCTGTCAGTCTGTTCCCATTTCTGCACATAATATCTCATACCAGCTCACAAATTTTCATTTCCCTTTTCACCGTCTCTCTCCAGGTATAATTTGACAGCTCAGTCTGCTTCTTCCGTCTGCTGTCTATCGAAGACGGTATTTTCACAAAGTGCAGAGTAGCTTTCTACATAGGTGTCCAAGACATCTCAATCTTCCCGGGATCGTGGTGGAAAGTAATGTGTAAAAGTACTTATTCCGCAACTTATCAATTGTAATATGTGTACCTAACATATTGCCGTACTTTTCATATATATATATATATATATATATATATATATATATATATATCATCGCCTTCTTGTCTTAGGAGACAATGAGCTATGCGTCGTCTAGTGTGATCTGTACTGAGTCACATCATCTGTTGGGGCTGTAGTGGATTATTCTGTAATGACAATCCTTCTCAAAGTTTCTGCTGGTGAACTTGGTGACTGGAGTGGATGTAGAAGATGGTCTCAGAGATATATATATATATATATATATGTTGTAGTACGAATAAAAACATATCTTGTCATTTAAAGTTCTTATCAAACATTGTTTTTCTCTCTAAAGGGCCATAGTTAAACTACTGTTTAGTCTTAACTTAAAATATTGTCGCACCTGGAAATATAGCAAATGACAGTTGAGTGACATGATAAAAATCCCTACATCTTGGTTCATAAACATATACTGACTTATAACTATAGCATACAACAATTTCACAGGAAGTTAATATACTACATTTGAGATACAGATAACAATGTTAAACAATTCACAGAATAACAAGATCTGGGGAATAAAACAACGCAACTGAACAAGATAATATTTAATCCAAAATAAAACAGACATATTATTAAGAGTTTAATACATAATTGTGCAGTCACAAAAAAAGAGCGAATAAGGAAGACAATATTCTGTTTAGAAAACTCTTGACACTCGTTAAAATGCTATAACTCAGAAAATATTTGTCTGAAATTATTGCAATTTTGCAAAGTAACATACAATCTTCATGTTATTATGAGGACGCCTTTTAGTGACATCTGACAGCTGGGTTCCCTTTTTTTAGCTTTATTTATGGTTTACGAAAACTAGGACAGCTTTTTATGACAATCATTTCATTGTTTTGCCCGGTCCCAGTGGTAATTATTTTCTGAGCAAATTTATATACATCAATTTCCACGTGGTGTGCGGAAAAAAGGCAAGACCCTGAAATAAGTCACACGAAATGTTACTCAATGTATGTACGTGACATTTTGTATTTTTGAAAATCTACATCAATTTCAGCAAACCAATACATTTTTCAGAGGCGTGTAATACTTGGTTTCCATTAGAAAGATGCTATAATAGGATTGATGGTGCCATTCGTAACACTTCATACATAATGGTACATAAACACACTGACTCAAAACAAGAACGTACAATAATGTTACAGAAAGTCGTTGGACTACTTTTGAGATACAAACAATGATGATAAACAGTTCACAAAATAACAAGATCTGGGGAATAAAACAACACAATTTAATAAGATAATAGTTAATCAAATATAGAACATGTCTGAGTGGTTACCGAAGCCCTATTTGGGGTGTAAAAATAGAACCACTGTTACCTGCCACGCGTGTCGCAAGAGGCGACTGAGGAGGTAGGTCGTGGGGTTAGCTACCCTCACCGTAAAAAACATTAGATGGCTACAGAATGGAGAGCGAACCGAGTAAACGCTGGATGAAACCGGACACATCGCCGAAGGATAAGCACCAGTGCTTCAATTGATGCTGAAGATGTGTGGTGAAACACACCAATTGCTAATTCTACATGAATCAGATTTCCACATGAATAGAATTTATGGAAAGGTCTGGTACATCGGTCTGGGTGGTGATCGCGAGAGAGAAAGAGAAATATAAAACAGAAATGTAGAGAGTGGATCTAGAAACATGTTCTTCTGTCCTCAGATAAACCTTCTTGTTTGACTATGGACAATTCCATATACCACAATGTTAAGACACAAGAAAACCAACTATCAACCTCATATCTATATTACGAGTATTAACAAGAGAACGTAATCAAATTAACGAAATGTATGTGCAACTAGTAATAAGAAAGAATTTCTAGAGAAATAAAAAATTAAAATTACATTTTTTTCCGGACACATAAAGAAACATGACACATTGATCAACTCCTTACTCATCAAGGTCAAATAGCTTGTCCTGAGCAGAACTTTGCCACTCAAATAGTCCTCCGAAATGTCTCTCACTCATATGCCAGTGTTCCGTCTCTGCAGCCGTCATGTTCAAACCATCAGTTACATTCTGAATCCATCATCTCCGTTGTTTTTCTCTTCTTCTCTTTGACGAAGTATGCCTCCTCCCATGATGGTCTTCTCCAGCCCTTCATGTCTTTTTATATGTTCAAAAGACCTCAATTATTTCTTTGTTTTTTGTAGCATCAGTCAGTTTTCTTTAATTTTGAACTTTTCTGGATGCTCCTTACTAGATGGAAAATATTGCAGGACGACAAGCAAGTAGAAGACAGAAATTCAATCATTAGGTAAAGCACAAACTCTGTAGCTCCGACAACAATCATATGGGTCTCTGAAAAAAATAAACAGACCGGTGCCGTCCGGATTGGAACCCACGACTTTCGGATCGTAAGGCAGTGACTTAACCACAGAGGCACCTATACAAAAATACTTATTCTATTCAAGACCAGAATACAAGCAGAAGGAGAACATCAAGAGATAGACACATTACATCCTAACAGAGTGCAAACACAAAAACAAGAGACATGAAACGTTGGAGATTCATTACAACCACCATTCGATGTGCTGGCGGCACTTGATGATGATGACATAGAACCTGCATATATGTACAACACAACACACACCAAATACAATTGATATATCTAAAAGTAAAATGAGGAGTCTTGATAATAGATCTTATAGTTTACGCTTAAACCAAACAGAACTTGTGTAGGCAAAATGTATAGAACATATCGCAGCTAAAAATTAATATTTCATTTGTCCACTATCAACAAATATACTTAAATAGTTTTAACAAAAATGATTTGCTTCAATGCTCCCGGGTTAACCACCCACATGGCTCGATCCATCTCCGCAAAAATGGCAAGCAATCTGTCGAGATCACTTCACAAAGCACGAACTCCGTAGATCAAGCAACAATCCTGTGAGTCTCTGGAAATAAATGTACCGGAACGTAAGACAGTGGCTTAATCAGAAACCTCTATACAAACACACTTATGTTTTATCAAAACCAAACAAAATTACTGGGTTAAATATGGAAACCACTTCTTAAAAGAGGATGTTCTTTTTTGGATGAAATATGGTTCGATATTCCGTTCAACAGACAGATGTCATCAATCTCCTAAACTTGTCTGACACTAAATAAGATGTAACATAAATTATATGTATTCTTCTCCTTTCAAGAATCATAGCTATTTGGTTTAAAAAAAAAAATATATATATATTTATATCGAAATAGGGGGAAGACTGCAGTAAAACTTGGTAAATAGTGAACACGTACAAACAAAGTACTATAGTTTTACAAAAACAGAAACAGTGACGATAAACAGCTGTTTGTTCGTTTGCTTGATAAAGGCCTTGTTGGTCGAAACGTTGCTGTTTATCGTCACTGTTTCTGTTTTTGTAAAACTATAGTACTTTGTTTGTACGTGTTTCACTATATATTTATATATCTGCAAGATAGACATTCTAAATTAACAGCTAGAAAGGTAGAAATGTCATGTTTGTGGAAGATGTTGGCTTAATTTTTCTACGGGGTGAGGTAGCCAGCAACATGACTGAACCCCCTAAGTCGCCTCTTACGACATTCCTGACAGGTAGACATTGCTGCATATTCTTTCCTCCCATTTCGAGCCCCAGCAGTACACGGGCGGACTCCTATTTTAGTCGCCTCTTACGACATGCTTTGTAGGGAGCAGTGTTAGAATTCTTTGTTTCCCTTGCTGGCCCCTTGCAACACATGGGCGAACTCCTATCTTAGCCGCCTCTTACGACATTCAGTGAAGGGCACAGTGTTACAATTCTTTGTTTCCCTTGCGGGCATCGGCAACACACGGGCGAAAGGAACTGTTTTGGAACTGGCAGGAAAAGAAGGAAGGTCTAGACAGACCTGGAGAAGAGAGCTGGATGCTGATATTAAAAGGATATGTAACACAGGGAAAGAATTGGAAGGGATGGCAGGAGAGAGGAAGACCTGCAAGAAGTGTATTGAAGACCTGTGCTCAGTTGGGAGTTGAAAGATGAAGGAGAAGAAGGTAGAAATTTAACGACAATTAAAGCTACACCTCTTTCAAATATGCTTTTTATGTGTGCAATTACAGTAAATGATCATTTGTATACGCATTTTTGTGTGCAATTACAGTAAATGATCATTTGTATACGCATTTTTGTGTGCAATTACAGTAAATGATCATTTGTATAAGCATTTGTGTGTGCAATTACAGTAAATGATCATTTGTATAAGCATTTTTGTGTGCAATTACAGTAAATGATCATTTGTATACGCATTTTTGTGTGCAATTACAGTAAATGATCATTTGTATACGCATTTTTGTGTGCAATTACAGTAAATGATCATTTGTATACGCATTTTTGGGTGCAATTACAGTAAATGATCATTTGTAGGAATACAATATTTATGTCTTCTAAAGGACACGCAGAAACAACACGACACATTAAATAAATTATCGGTGCATGCACAATTGTAAATTATAAACTCACAGCGAAAGGGAAAATGTAAATACATATAAAATAACAATTACGGTTGTTTGATTGATTGATTGATAGGACCATCATCATTGAACTTGGGTGAGTAGCAATGTGTGCCACGATATCTTTCTTAGATAGGAAGATCTCAGCTGCAGTGCACGAACTCCGTAGCACCGGCGAGGGTCCCCAGTGTAATTTTGAAGTTGGTTTATATATTTTTGTAGAAACTAACTTTTACTTTTAATCTTTTCTAATGAATTTTCGTTTAAGTAAAGGCTTATATTGGAGATAGCTATCCCAATAGAAACAAATGTAGTTGCAAAATTCAAATAGAACATATGCTCCAATCGAGGCTGAAAAGGCACAAGAGAGAGAGAAAGAGGAGACAGATATAGAGAGATAGAGAGAGATGAGAGAAAGGAGAGATAGATAGTTATATATATATATAGAGATGAGAGAGAAAGAGAGAGAGGAGACAGAGATAGAGATATAGAGAGGAGAGAGAGAGCGAGAGAATGTTTGAGTAATGAGAATCTACACAAGAAATTATCAAACGCAATTTTGATATTCCAGTGGGAAAATAAATAAATATTTTAACGCTTATTTGCACATTCTTATTAAAGTTGTTAGTTGGACGGTATTGCGAAATGCTTAAGTGTGGATAGGATCCATGAAATTACTAGGATTACTACTGGAGCTACGGAGTTCGTGCATTGTGCAGAATTCGCGGAAGTCGGCTGCCAACAGGGACGGGTCCATATTGGGAAACCTGATGCATTGAGGTCAATTTTTCGCTAAAACCTAAAGCAAATCTTGTAAGAACGATTTACTGACCAACACTATATTACCAGTGTCAAACATTGCTAATAACAGCAGCTAATGAGCGGAAAATCTTAACGACGGAGATAAGGTGTCTTAGAAGATCTGCAGGTGTGAAAATAAGAGACAAAATTAGAAATGAAGAAATCAAAAGCAGACTGAATGTGAAACCAGTCATGCAATTCATAAAAGAACAACATATTAAATGGTTTTGACAACTGACAAGAATGCCCAGGAACCGCCTACCACAGAGAGCCACACAGAAAAAGTATAACGAGTACAGATCAAGTGGAAAATCACGCAAAAGATGGAGCGACGTCATCAAGAACGGCTTTAAAAAATGAATTAACAGCTTACAAAGTGCCTTAAAACAAGCACACACACGATCACTATATCCCTCGCCCCCAACACTTCTATCAAGAAGTAAATGGTGAAAGGGAATAAGAACAAGATACCCTTTTGTCTAATCACGAGTTTGAACTTGTAAACTCTGGTTAAAAGAAGAATGTCTTACCATGTAATCAAGTATTGAGTGATAACTCGATTAACGTTATGGGGATGGAGGTTGAGGTCGTTACTGCTGCCCTCCATTGGCTCTCTGGAACGTCATATACTAAGGCAGTTGTTGTATCTGACTCTCAGTCAATTCTCACAAGATCCAAAAGGCCAGGTTTAGGTATGAGTGGGTGATGTCTATAGAAGTTTCTAACCTCCAGCGGCTTACGTGGATATACTGTCCTGGGCATGCGGGTGTTTACGGTAATGAGAGAGTGGACAGGCATGCATCAACAGTATCGATTGTTGGGGAGTTGAATATTGATCAAGGGGATGTATTTCGGTCTCTTCCCGACTGTCTGTTGGATGCGGGCACTAAAATAGACGTTGAATCGATCCAGTGATTTAAGAAGTCTGGAGTTACCCATTGTACAAGTAGAACTGGATGCCTGAGGGGCAGAGTAAGGAGTGTATTTAATCAGCGAGTCATGAAAGCCATCAGTATGCATACTCTTCAATATCTTTTGAGGGAGAATGAGCACCTATGGGTCTGCCTGGAGTGTAATGACGTCAGATTTTTAACCAATAACCAATCGATTAACGGACAACTAAGACGTATAGGTCAAACTTCATAGATATGAGGACCAATTAATTAAATAGTAATACATAAAGAATAAGAGAACGATTTGGATAGAAATAGCATAGCTTGTTTGAATGCATGTTTAAGATCGGTTCTTCCATTGCTAGATACACCGAAGCCTTAATAAAGCCAGTTAATTCTCAGCCAAAGCTTCAATCGTGTAAATTATACGCTGGAAATGAAGCATCGTTTCTCTTGATTACAGCGGCAAATATTTTCTTTTTGTGCAAGCAATGCTAATTTGCATTCAGAATATAATTGTTATGTTTATTTTCCTTCTTTACAATTGTAAACATTAATATCTTGCATGATCTCACAGCTCATTTTCTCTAAACGAAATAGCACATCATGTTCAAAATGAAACCAGAGTGAACATAAACAGTCACAAATTAGTAAAGAAAACGTCTGTGGCACTATAATTCATGATGTTTAACATCTTTACATCTCAAGTACTTATAATCATCTTGTGGCATAGATAAGTGATTTATAACAAACTATGTAATAATATTTCGGTTATACTTGAGATATTTTATAATTGTATAACATATACATATGGTTTCTGTCAACTTTGAGGAAGTTGTCGATACACTAAAGCAACACTTATGTCTCACTACAAAACATATGGAACATAAGATACGGTGAAATACAAAGGTAAAAATAGCAAGAAAATTAGACGTAGGGAAAAGCGACAGATAAGAACTGAAAGAAATGAGAAACATTGATAAATTTGATGCAGTTTATTGACACTTTGATAGGGAATTAGCTAGGAAATTTATATTTATAAATATAGCAAGAAAAAGGTCGAGAGAGAGAGAGAGAGAGGGAAAGAGAGAGAGGGAGAAAGAAATATATGTGTAAAGAAGATTACAAAATAAACCTAGAAGGAAAATATACGTACTACAATGAAATATAGATATGTCAAGGAAATTATAAAATTTAAGGTAGACTAAATAATCATCAACAAACAGATACAATATAAATGGAAAGAACAAGACAATGAAAAAATAAGGATGGTGAAACATCAGTACTGAACATCATCAAGAAAGAACAAATTGAATGGTTTGGACACATAAGTAGATTACAAACACACAATGCGTCTCAAAGAGCAATGTTACTCCGATACAGTGGATATAAAGCAAAAGGATGTCAACGCAAAATGTGGAGCACAGAAATAAAAGAGGCTGCGTGAAACACATTTATAAAGCGCACACACAAGCCCTAAAGCGTTTGGCAGAATGGATTAGAGCGCGGTTCCCGTGTTTAATTTATGGTAAGGCCAAGGATTTTTTTCTGTTACGGTCATAATGAAAAATTTTAATATGAAAAGTTTAGCATCGACTGCACTAGCCATTCAATTCGGTACTACTGACAGTAACAACAATTTACATAAAAACCTGTTCTAAAAAATGTTATGTTACTGACTTAGTGAGGCAAAACAGGATTAGAGAAGGTAGAACTACCGCTACTAAAACTATCCATCACCATCATCATCATCATCATCATCATCATCATCATCATACAATAACTTCTCCTGAACAGAACTTTAAAATATTCTTCATCTTTAGGTGATGAATATTTTAAATTTGGTATATTTGTTTTTTCTAATCAATTTCTAATACTGAAATATTGCCAGTCATCAGAACTCCCGGTGTACTCGATGTAAAGTTAAACAGTACACACCCAGAGCACTTTAAAATATTTAAACAGCGTAGCGTCCCACCGTGTAGTCTGTAGGAGGGCATGCGTATCCCAGCAACCACGAAAGATCCGCTCGAGTTAGCACTGTTTCCGGTATATTTAACAATGCCAAATAAATTAATAGATATAGATCAGACGAAGAATCACACCCATTTCCTTTCAGGTTGAATGCTTTTGCATTAGGTTTGCAATACACAATATCACACACAAAAAGCAACACAAACGTCGACAGATTTTTCAATCAGATTATGGGAGAGCAATCGAGATTTGTGATGGAAGGACGCTGTATGACGATCCTCGTCAAAATCAGAAAGGCAGCATAGTCTCTGAAAGAAAATTTGGTAGAACCCGAAACACCTTTAATGAATCCTTGATGGAAGAGAGGTAGAGAAGATCTAGCGTGAACCGAGACGAACTGTAGACGGATAACTTGAAGAGGTGGGAACCACCTGGAATGAACTAAGTTGACTTAGACAGTTCTTCGTGAAGGAGATGTTTTGATGCCTTATGTTTCAAGGGGAAATAAAGGCGAAGAAGACTGTTATTTAAAGATGGTAGAATTGACAGATAATTCAAAATCAGATTCAAAGAAGCAAGAGCACTTATATTTTCTCATTCTTATTTTTAGCATCAGTTAGTTTTTCTTGACTATGAGCTATTTCTAGCTAGATCTATTTGTTTTATTCTCTTCTATATACAGAGTACTCTTCTCTAACAATTGTTTTCGAAAGCACTTATATGTTTTCCACTGCCTTGTTAAATGTTCATGCTTCACACCCATATGTTGCCACTGGGAATATGTATGCTCTTAGTATTCTGATCTTTGTTTTAATGGACTATACAATTTACAAAGAAGAAATGTAAACAAACCCATTTTCATACAATGAGTTGTAATGTGGAATATAGTTAGACAGTATTTTCTTTGACCTACGGCACACTGTAGGCAATGTGGTCAACATCAAGTAAATTACCTTTAGTTCCCAGTGTTTTTCTAGTTCGCAATTAAAACTTGCCTGACCTGAGAGACGTTACGGTCGGCAAGAGTTCCATATGGAATAATAATAATAATAAAAGACCTCCATTGCAAGGAATGATAACATTATCCTCAGACTATATTGCTGCACCTCTCTGGTGTGTTCGGAGGTGAATGTAGAATCAAATTCTAGAAAAAATCCCTACCACAAGTAGGGCATACATGATAAAGGTTAGACATGTGATTGTTGTAATTTTTTTTTCGCGCAGCTCGTTTTATCTGTGCATCAGCCGCACTACGTTTCTCAGTTATGCAAGCTTCTCTTGTTTTGTTACAGCACTACAAGTGCGAGCTTCTCTTGTTTTGTTACAGCACTACAAGTGCGAGCTTTTCTTGTTTTGTTACAGCACTACAAGTGCGAGCTTCTATTGTTTTGTTACAGCACTACAAGTGCGAGCTTCTCTTGTTTTGTTACAGCACTACAAGTGCGAGCTTCTCTTGTTTTGTTACAGCACTATAAGTGGGAGCTTCTCTTGTTTTGTTACAGCACTACAAGTGCGAGCTTCTCTTGTTTTGTTACAGCACTACAAGTGCGAGCTTCTCTTGTTTTGTTACAGCACTACAAGTGCGAGCTTCTCTTGTTTTGTTACAGCACTACAAGTGCGAGCTTCTCTTGTTTTGTTACAGCACTACAAGTGCGAGCTTCTCTTGTTTTGTTACAGCACTACAAGTAAATCCTTGGCGAAGATTAATAGTAAAGCTCTTATTATTTATAATCAAAGTCTACTATCTTAAATGTAAAATTGAGAATGCGTCTACTTCAGTGCTATCCAACGTTTTTATATATTGCGACGCATCTGACTGATGACTGCGGAGGTGCTGGGGGCAGGTGGAAAATGCATTAGTATTACTAATAAGAAAAAAATAATATTAATAGTATTATTAATAAAAATAATTGCAGATGAAAACGTTATACTTACTTTATTTTGATCAACCTGACGAAAACGTTGATTTTTTAAAAACAAATATTGGGAAAAAGGACAGAAGGACCTGTTGTGACGATCTAAGGAAACTTTGAAACGAACTTTGCTGAGAGGAAAGAAATACTGGTCTCAGTTCCATAGAGGAGATTGAGAAAGCTGTCCAGGATAGAGCGGCAGGGTAGAAATTGCTTGCACGCCTTATGTAACGTATAACGTGATGAGAGGAATTATTATTGTTAAAAAACACAATTGAATTATTCTGTTTTTCAAAAACACCTCTTTTTTTACCTTGAAATTCTGGTTAAAGCTTTTTTGGAAGAATAAAATATTGCGCCAGATATGTAGCACATGGGCGCCGTGTCGTCCGTGTTCACCGCGTTGGACAGCTTTCGCATACAGAAAGCAACACAAGGCATACGTTAGAAACAAATCGTGTTTCTCATCTCTATTATTCTTATACATCTGCTGTCAGGAATTTATGACATCAAATTCAGTCTGTTACCGTTTTTTTAAACAACTGTTTGAACATTTGATCGATTGGAGCAGCCATCTGTGCGACAGCATATCGTGATTAGGTTTCAAGATGAGAGTTCTTCGACAATGAATACCAAGTAACAAAAAAAGTGATGAATTGCTGCAATAAATTTATGCAATCTACTGTTTTCATGTTTTAAAGTTAGACCACCGTAGTAGTGATCTGATATTGTTGTGTTAGATTCTCAGACGATGATACGGAACACCAACATTGGTAGATTGTGTTTGGTGTAGAAGTCGTTTGTCGATGCTTCCAACTTTCAGGGGCGTATGTCTTTTTGTGGAGGGATAGGTGGTCTCTTACACGATTTGGTTAAGCAGTTAGCATTATGTTCTTAAGGTATGCTCAATAAATAGACAGTACCCAAGTATTTGGGATTCCGAAAAAACAACTAATGACTAAACACATGATTCTAAACACATATCTTAATCTTACGGCACCCATTGCCAAGTCCTACAATACGAACACTTTTAAAAACACAGCCGGCTAACTATTAAAGAAAATAACTTTACTGAGGAGCGTCTTAAATACACGCTTTATCTGTAGAACACAGAATAATCAGAACAAATGCGATTGAAATACACTTAATTTACTTGTATATTTGAACAATATCATACACAAACATATGTGTACAGATATAAAAAAAAACATACATACATCGTTCTCAGTAGTTTTTCTCAGTTTATTGTAAGATGGGAATAAAAGGGTTTAAAAGCCAAAATATTGACTTCATTGCACCGGGTTTTTACCCCATACGGCTCGGTCCCTCTCCGCAGAAATGACACGTCACCTACCGAGAGTATTGCTCAAAGCACGAACTCCGTAGCTTCAACAACAATCCTAGGGGTCTCTGTAAAAAACTGCACTCGTGAACAGAATGGCGTTGTCCGGATTCGAACTTACGACCTTCGACTCACAAGGCAAAGGGCTTACTTAGCCACAGAGACCCCCTAAGATGAGAATAAGGATGTGTCATTACTGTAACATATTTCAGGTGTCACTGTATATTACATTTTAACATAAAAAAACCCGACAAAACGGTTTTTGAAGTTGTGTGCTCAATGTCTTATCAGAGAGAATCACATCACCTGATATTAACGTCTGTCTAATCGGTGTACATCGATAGAAGTACACAATATCATATATTTTTTGCGCTTGCAAAACATATTATCCGTTAGAGGTATATCTTTGAGGACGCACAATGTTCAGTCTATTGAGACACATCAAGATTAGTTTACACAATCATTCACTGCAGCAATCACGTGATAGGAAATTAAACTCAATACTGTTACCACCGTTAGTGTAAGTGCGTGTGAAGATGTCCTCTGAAAACGATGATTTCCCAAAGTCTTTCATCACCGCTTCTATTAGCATTTTCTGCCCATTGCTAGCTTCAGGAAATGGTTTGACACGTGTGTTTGAGACTGATGTATTATTAGATGTTGAAGTTAATGAAAATAGATGTATGCTCGTAACCCTGCATAACTGAAAAAAACCTTTATTGCGTTATTTGTAATTTAGATACAGTGAGCTCGAAAATGTCAAAGTGATTATGACTGAAATTGTTTTGAGCTATTTGTGATTATATTTTACCTTTTAATTGTACATTGCTGCTAATGCACAAATGAGCAATATCTGTACACAGATGCTCATTCATCAATAAAGAGTTTGAGAGAGAATTATTATATTATTTTTAAATTACTCTTGAAAGGTTCAAAAGGTGTGGGCACTTGGTAAGAATGATCCCGAATACACTAGGTGCAAGAGGGTACAACCTGAAAACTGAATTATCAAGAGAAAGGGGAAGACCAAGAAAAAGATGCATTGATGAAGTTACAGACATCTTAAAACTCTACAATACCACACCCTATCAAGCGACCGAGCGTGCACTATCTCGGAAACCGATCATCAGTTAAGCCTGCTACCCCTAACGGCAAACAAGCAGAGAAGGACAAAAGAAAGAAAGTTAAACGGTTATACTTTACATAGAGCCTGCAAGTAATATATTCATAACACTATATCCTCGTCTACTCGTTCACTCTCTTCTTTGAAATCAAGACATATTTTTTGCTTATCTCAGTAAAGTTTGCTCAGTAAATAAAAGTATAGAATAAAATACAAGGGAGTGAAAAAGAGAGAAGTGACGAAATATCATATGTCGATCGACTAGACAAAGAAGGAGAATATGTAGCTAGGAATAGAAACAGTAAAATTCCCTGCAATTCATAAAAGAAAAGAAGTGGAACATGTATTTAAAAGGGCAGCCAGCCCGCCTGCCCAGCGTGTTAGTAGCGCGTTGAACGGCGAGTGACAAGCCCCATGTGAATGTGGTTCAATTTCGCAGGCTTGCAGAAAAGCCACAAGTTCTCCATATTTATTGTATTCGTGGAACCGAACCGAAGGGTTACGATGTCCATGGCACCGAACCGAAGGGTTACGATGTCCATGGCACAGAACCGAATAGCTCAAAGCTCAAGTGCTTCTGGATCCAAGAAAAAAAAAAAGGGGTAGCCCAAGCAAGAATAAATATTGTACCGTGGTAACATGAGATACAGAGTAGCAGAAACAATGGGTTGAATATTTTAAAGAAATGACTTGGCTGCACACACTTGGACATGCTGGAGTGCATGGTAACGAGCGTGCTGACTTTTTTGCAAACAATGCCACAACTCAAGCGGGCAGAAGTCTGAACAGAGCCGTTGTCATCACTACGGTTTATCTCATTTATGTAATGTGGGCGTGTCTCAGACACTGAGACGAGTGCAATAATTAGGAGTTAAGTTTGGACATGCCAGACAGTGTCGACTTCGTGGTAGCGAGCGAAGGTATACTAATCGACTTCTCATGGGTACGGTGATCAAATGGCCTTTAGGATGGCTGCTGCAACGGAGGACAGAAACGGATGGGAATGCTCAATGTGACATGACGTCGATTGCATAACATAACTTTTTAAAAAGAAATTCTACGTATACCTGACCTACCAGAGCTAATGAAAATGGACGAAGAGCAGGAAAAAATAATGTTCCAAATAATAAGCAATTGACAAATTCCATTGAAATCTTGTAGATAATCCGTTACTTCACAAGAAAGAAGGCAGAAGTAGATAACAACATTACTGCAGAGATTCTCGAAGCAGCAGATGATCTTTTGGTTTCTCAGCGATCTCCTGTTAAATTTTCAGAGACTTAAATTGATAATTAACCTATCCATCTATTTAAGGAGTTCTGAAGTACACGTTGTGCAAGCATAACTGTATGACTGAAGAGAAGATTGAGGAGTGTGTTTAACTAACTGACCACACGAACCGTAAGCATGTACACACTTCAACATATGTTGGTGGAGATTGAGCACCCATGGGTCTGCCCAGAGTGCTATGACATCTGTTTACTAAACAATAGCCAATAAGTAAAGGTTATTGTTAATATTATAAACCTTAATACAGTGTAGATGTTGACTTTTTCAATCTTTTTTTAATATATAAATATATAAATATATACCTATTTATATCTCTAGAGGAATGTTTCTAAAACCTGTGACGACGCCTGAATTGATAACAAGCAACACCAAGCAAATGTTATGCTTAAGAACAATGGTAACAAGATTTATTATAAAGAAGAAATATACATTCAAAATTCATGTAACTGAATACTGAAAAAATCTTCGCTGAATTAATAGCATAGGAATGATAAAATGTTCAGTTTTCAACCTTAAAATAACAGTGGCCTATCAAGTATTCAGTTACTGTTATCGTATTTCAAACTGTCTCTTAGGAAGCTGATGCAGCAATCATTGGGACAATCATCACAGACACATTTTTTTGATGTGTGCACACATTGCTGCTCTACCTTCTTCTCGTCAATATTCTTCAATCTTTGTCTCATCCAATAAAACTGAATCTTCATTTTACAGTTGTTGGAAAATTCACCAGAGGGATAAATCATTAACGTAACTGAACCTAAGTGGTTGAGGAAGGGAATTTGGTTTTCGAAATAAGTGTTGTTTCCGACATAGCATTACTACAGACAACGAACGTTATGGGTCAACTCATTGACGTAAGCCTTGACCAGACCTGCTTCACGAATTGTTTGTTCGCTTATTCAACCTAATCTATTTATATTTGACGTAGCACAATTCTTGGATATTGCAGTTATCCTATACTCTGTACAGTTACATTATCGTGGATGGTATGTTGCACTTATATCAAGTATTTAGCATTCCTAGGGGATGCAGGAGGATCAGAAGCTTTGAAACAGTTGACCGCGTTTTTGTCTACTTTTAAAATAACGGACGAATTGGATAAAGTGCGCTCCCATATATGCTTTATTCTTTTATTTATTTGAAGCTGTCTTTGGAAGCAAATTAGTTCCTTTGGATTTTAAACAAAAGATAAAAATGGGTCTCACCGTTCAGAAAACAATGGCAAACTACTGAACGTATATGTTGTGACTAGAAAATCGCTGACTCGTTTACTGTCGTTGATGGCTAAGTCCTGTACAGGATATGCAACGATTTTCATTTCATGCGTAGAGCACGCATACAGCGTGACAACCAAGTATAACTCTTGATTTGCACATAGCGTCTCACACCATTCTAGCTTAATATAAGACTTCCAAAAGCTTACATATTTCAACTGTCCTGCACATGTCACTGCAGAACAATGCAGCTTATTCTTATTGCGGTGGTCGGAGACAAAGTTACGGAGAGGTCAAATGAAATTTTCTCGCAAACTTACCCTTTAGTGAACGATGACCTTTAATAAGAAAGAAATCCTCACGAACTGGAATATATATGTACAAAAAGTATACAGAAGAAGAACTGACTTCATTGTGTCTGGTTTTACCCCATATGTCTCGGTCCCTGTCCGCAGAAATGTTCCATCACCTGCCGAGAGTATTGCGCAAAGCACAGACTCCGTAGCTCCAGCAACAACATTATGTGTATCTGGAAAAAATGTACTCGGGGACAGAACGGTCGAACCGGATTAAAACATATGCCGTTCGGAACACAAGCCAAAGGATTAACCACTTAGCCACATATTATATATCGCCAAAGTACAGAGTGGCGTTTTTTGTCACGCTTCAAACGTACTTAGTCCGCTATATTTCCAATGACTTATGATTTCAATTTGGGAGAAATCGATTGCGCCTTGCAGTATCGGAAACGGACAATAAAACGTAGGTCCGTGTTTAGGATGAGCAAGAAAATAATCCTTAGCAGCTAAAATTCGACACGAGTAAGCTGGAAGGAAAAGCGATGATGGGGCAAAAATCATAACTAACAACAAAAAAAAATAGAAATTTCTAAAATATATATAAAAAGGAGAATCGTGACATATCCTTTACATGACGTAGCCATCAACCACAGTAAACGAGTCGTTTATTTTCTAGACACCACTTATACTTTCAGTAGTTTGACATTGCTTTATGAACGATGAGGTATATTTTTACCTTTTGTAAAAATCCCACGGAAACGAATTTGCTTCCAAACTTGCCAACCGTGGAGTTTGAACCAGGTACGATTGGGTTTGTGATCGAGCTCACTACCTCTTGAGCTACAGATGCTCACATTTTATTATTTTACAATTATATTGTACATTTTATTATTATCACAAAATATTTTACAATTCTGAAAAGTCTATCGAGAACTTTACCCGTCGCTACGAAATCAGTGACATTCAATCAAGATTTCCAGTTTACATCAGCGATCGTTAGTCATTGTTGTTCGCCGAAACGCAACGATGATAGTAAGTAAAGTAAAGGTACCCTTTCATACCTCGTGGTATATAGGTCAATACAGTGTTAGGCCTGTATTTTCATTGACCGTCGGCACACAATGGGTGATGTGGTCAGCATCACGCCGGCCGCCTTTACTTTCCCAGAGCATGTCTGGTACCCAGTTGAGGCTGGGTCGACCTGAGAGCTGTCGTGGTCGGGAAAAATTCCACGCGCATTGCGGAGCTGAACCCAGACCACCAGCCTTGCGAAGCGAGTTCACTAACAACTACGCTACAGCGGCTCTCAATGATGATAGCGCTATCAATCAATCAATCAATCAACCAATCAATCAATCAATAAACACAAACAAGCATTTACTTACATCCACACACAGAGATCGATATAATAAAAGCAAATGTCTACAAGTACCATTAACTGATTGACTACGGAATCTATTAGGTAAATAAACATAGCCTGAGTGTCAAAACAGGAACTGGTTTATACAGATTGAAAAAAGGAAATGCATACCAACAGAGAAGACAGACAGAAGGGTAATAAGTCAGACACGATGTGTGGAATGTAAGAAATGTTGGAGAATGGAACCAAGAAAGGTTGCCAAATACGTGAGTACAGGAAAGAGAATGAAATTTCGATGATTTGATTAACAGAGACTTCGAGAGAAAGGGGAAGTAAATCATTGAGGATGAAAATAAATAGTGTCGAATTATGAAATTGATAGGTTATCTACCTTTAGATTGATTTCAATGTGCCATATAGGGATATCTATATATATATAAAAAAGAGGCCACTGGTTAAGCGGTAAAGTCGTTCGACTTGTGTTCCGAAGAACGTGGGTTAGAAACGGGCAACGCCATTTTAGGGTTGTTGCCTGAGCTACGGAGTTAGTGCTTTGAACATTACTTTCAGCAAGGGGCGTGCCATTTCTGCGCAGTATGAAATCACGAGAGAATGAAGTCAATCCTAAGTCTTTATATATTTATATGTATAACTCAAGAGCTTCATCAAGAAACAACACATTCAATGGTTCGATCACATATGCAGAATACTAGCAGACAGTGCGTCTCAAAAAGCAATGTTACTCCGATATAGTGGAATGTTACTCCGATATAGTGGAATGTTACTCCGATATAGTGGAATGTTACTCCGATATAGTGGAATGTTACTCCGATATAGTGGAATGTTACTCCGATATAGTGGAATGTTACTCCGATATAGTGGAATGTTACTCCGATATAGTGGAATGTTACTCCGATATAGTGGAATGTTACTCCGATATAGTGGAATGTTACTCCGATATAGTGGAATGTTACTCCGATATAGTGGAATGTTACTCCGATATAGTGGAATGTTACTCCGATATAGTGGAATGTTACTCCGATATAGTGGAATGTTACTCCGATATAGTGGAATGTTACTCCGATATAGTGGAATGTTACTCCGATATAGTGGAACAAAGCAAACGGCGGTCCACGCATAAGGTGCACCCTAGAGTCAACAGATGTCACGAAAAACACTGTTTATGAAGTGCACACAAAAGCCCGTTCTATAAATTTTAACTCGAGCCTGACGCAGTACTTGAGCCTGACGCAGTACTTGAGCCTGACGCAGTACTTGAGCCTGACGCAGTACTTGAGCCTGACGCAGTACTTGAGCCTGACGCAGTACTTGAGCCTGACGCAGTGAGGTAAAACAGGATTAGAGAAAAAGAAGAAGAAAAAATACATATATATAATAATTTCTCTCCTACCGTTATACGTTACATAGGGCCTGCAAGCAATTTCTCCGTACCTCTCTATCCTGGACAACTCGCTCTCCATGTAACTTAGACCGATATTTCTTGCCTCTCTCAGCAAAATCCCTTTCAGGGTCTCCTTAGGTCATTCTCTCTTTCTTGAACCCTTTGCATCCCACTTCAATGCCTGCTTTATTAATCTTAGATTAGTTCTGCCCAAGGTATGTCCAACATATCTCCATGGTCTCCTTCTAATATAACAGTAGTTACTACATATCTTTGGCTAGTTATTAATTTTCAATTAATCTTAACCCTTTAGCTGCTAAGGACGTATATATACGTTTTTTCCATTCACTTCTAAAGATGCATTAACTCGTCTGTTATTATCTCTCCTCTGTGGGCTAAAGACGTTTTAACACGTTATACATTGCTACTGTCACTGCTATAATGTTGCATTCACGTTTGTGACCTAAAAACAAAGAGTATATATTTTTAGCTCAGCCTTCGGAAGTGAAAGGTAGCAGTGAAAGGGTTAAGTCATGGCAAACCGTGGAATTATTTGATGACTTTTCTTTGTATAGATGTTCAATAAATGTTAGCTGTGTCTTCTTACACATTGATCTAAATTTCATTACAACATTATACCAATATCTTTGGTTCTCAGATTTCTACCTAACAATTCGTTCTTGTTTAGTGTACTTGGAATCTCTCTCTATCAGCAGTACATTACATTTAATTTTGACAAGAACATTGGTCCATGTGTTACATTTCATCAATCGTTCGTTGATGAATACAAAATAATCCACATATTTAGGTTTGTAATAATAACTTCTAAATTCAGGTAACATGTATCCGTCACATAAATAAACAAAAACGTTATCCATGACAAAATTATGAATGAAAAAAGAACAAAAACGTCAGACGCAAATGAAAAGTGATGTTCATACCGATTCATATGCTCATTTAACATAAGAAATATATTATGCAAAGTTGTTTTTCTTAAAAAAAATTTACTCCAATTTTCCATTAAAAATATCACATTTGCATCTGTCGTGTTACATATTAGATGTCCATTTATCATAGGAATAGACAGATGCTCATTTATTTTAGAAAGATGTCTTTTTTTCCAACAATATTTTACTCATTTGTCATATTATACATTTTGAGAGAGATGTGTGTCGATATTGGAGCAGTTCGATGAGAGCGTAATACCAAATATGAAAAAAATAATTAATTAATCAACATTTAACGGACGTTTTATGTCGTTGGGAGCTGCTGGATTTGTTGAGGCGGGGATAAGAGCACCTATGGACATGTACAGAGTGTTACGATGGTATTTCTGGAATAACTGATAACTCATCTTTGTTGCTGCAGTACTATGTTACGTCTTCAGATGTTCACATTCTGTAACTACCTATATTCTAGTTTAGACTATTTCATTTAACCCAATTGAAAGAAACAAGTACAGACTACAGAGAATTGCAGAAAAAACCCAGATTACCAACATACGTCTCAAAGAGCAAATGTTGCTCCGATAGAATGGATACAAAACAAAAGGTGAACCTCGGAGATAACAGAGGCGAAGAAAGACAGTATTTAAGAGGTGCACACAAGGGCTCGTTCTAGAAATATTTTCTTATCCTGACGCTGTGAGAAAAAACAGGATTGGAGAAAAGAAACGAAAAGAAAAAGAAAGAGAAGTTGGTTATTCATATCAACAAGTTTTTTGCAGATGATGCTTCTATGATTTCTTTCTCTCTCTCTCTCTCTCTCTCTCTCTCACACACACACACACACACACACACACACAGACACACGTACACGCACTCACATAAATACGCACGCATATATAGCAATCGAACTTCAGACCTTCATTACAAGACGCACGATGGCATGGGAAGATTGCTGCCCTCATTTAGCATAAACAAAAACAACAAAATATTATAAAAACATTCCTTTCGCGCACAATTATATGTTGTGTACGAAATGGTGATGATGAAGATGTTCATATGGGAGAGCAGCGATAGAATAGTGGTACAGTGCACTGGTATCTTAGAAGCATGGTGAGGGTTCAATTCTACAGCAGAAGGGAAATTTGTTTTCGACTGTAACGACTATAAATTCGATTAAAACTCAATTGGTCCTTACCTTTTTTGTTGTGTGGAGGCTTGAGTGCTCCAATGATACTGTGCGCTAGGACGGAGGGAACTTTTGTTGCAGGAAGGCTCATCTGAGTCGGACAGGTCACTGAATAGGAGTCAGATTAAATATGGTCTTCTGGTCCTCCATGTTGGGGGTTTATCTTGCAACTAGCAATCCCATCTCATAAACAATCGTCATGAATTTGAAACAGAAACGAAGACACTAGCTAGTAACTGACATGGAGGGATACTAAAGTCATTGACTCATAAGACTGGTTGTTGTGGGAGTTGAAAGGAAAGAAAGTATTCCCAGCTGGAACACAATATAGAAGGAAGACCAAAGAAAGAAAAGAATGATGTGCATTTATTGCTGCCCTAATCGTCAGGGCGTCCCATACTAGAGAGAGAGAGAGGGGGAGAGAGCAGGCACTGAGAAGTAAAGACGATTGGCGTGATATCAACTACATCACCCTTCGTGTGTCGATGGTCAATGAAAAATACCGATCTAACACCGTATTCATTAATATACCGGATGGAATAAAACATTGACGACCTCTTCATTGCATATTGAGCTGTACCAGCGGATTGACATAGCAACTCCATAAAGGCTCTGACAGAGTGTGTGTTGGAATATCCTGCTTGATATCAACACCAAGATTTGTACAAAGTTTACCTATTAAGCTTACCTATTACTATATACAAAGGAATAGTAAACTTTGTCTACATCACATAAGAAAACTTCTGAGCAGTGACCGAGAACAAGCGACAAATAATATTTTTTTCTCATAATCGGCACAAAAATAATCGGTGCTGATTAATACACCAAAACTAATGTTAGAATTCATAAAAAAACAGCCAATAACTTAACCATTAACGACACCGTTGGGAAAGCTAAGGAAACGATCTACACATTATCATCTTTGTTCTATATTTCAAGTATTCTGCAGTTAACACCAAATGTGATTTTTGTATGTGATGAAATATTACTCTTGTGAAGACAGACAAAAAAAGGTCGCTTGCGAAGACAAATTTTGCGTTTGTCAAACACGACATTGTAGTTTGTGAATCTAATGGGAATTTGTTACCGCTTCTCTTTGTATTCCAAATCCTGTTTACGCTGCATATATCTATGAAGCGTATAACAAAGAGCATGCTAAAGGTTCAAATCAACGTTAATTTACTAGTCTCAAAATCATTCACCATGTACACTTTGTCAGCAGTTTATGGAATCAGATTTGATGTTTGTATATAGATATGTGAGCGTCTGTAGCTCAAGCGGTAGTGAGCTCGATCACAGACCCAAGCGTGGAAGCAAATTCGTTTCAGTGGGATTTTTACAAAAGGTAAAAATAGACCTCACAGTTCAGAAAGCAATGACAAACTACTGAACGTATAAGTGGTGCCTAGAAAATCAACGACTCGTTTACTGTGGTTGATGGCTACGTCCTTTGGGATATGCCACGATTTTCATTTCATATAGATATACAATGCACGAGTCTGTGTATCTTTCTTTTACAAAATTGATGATTCTCGGACACGGCTATGAGAAAAAAAATTAGAGTGAACATTTAGATAAAATATATTACTATATTGGTAAATAGAAGAAGAAAATGTTGATGATATTTAGGTATATTTTTGTGTTGTATTGTTCACCACATTTATTTCATCAACTAATTACTGATTTATTTCACCAAATAAGCATCTAACATTTTTATGTGAGCTGCTAGATCAGTTATCAGTCTTCTTCTTCTTCTTTACGTTCGTTCTTTACGACCAATTTTACTCACTCTTTGTGATATGATTTGATCTTCGTCAAGAACGTGTATACGTTGCACATTGGTTTGGTAGGCCCCTAAACACATAGACTTCTACACGTTTAGGACATGTGCATCCGATTTCATCCAAACCTCCTTAGTCTCCTCTTACGACATGCGTGGCAGGTAACATTGGTTCTATTCTTACCACCCTAAATTTGGGCCCCGGTAACCACTCGGGCGAGTTATCAGTTATATGATAGTCCCCAATTATCAGTTATATGGGGACTATCATCATAGACTCCGGACATGTCCATAAGTGCTCCGATCTCTGCCTCGTCCAGCAGCGTCCAGCGACCTAACTCGCCATTTCAATGTTGATTAATCAATCTCTTTGAATATTTAGTAAGTCGTTCTTTTCGGACTACACCAATATTGACACCCATCTCTTTCAATCTGGTCATCGAGTGGGATTCACAGCACTGAAACTCCTCTGTTCGGAAAGACTCTCTCAATGCGTGAAGAATGTTATTTCGATCCATTGCAGCTCCCTCTGATATTGTAGCCAAGCCAGTCAATCTATCAGCTTGTTCATTACCCCTAACTCCTGCGTGCCCAGGGACAAACGTGAAGGTGATTTATCTGATCATTGTCTGTACCAGTACCTCCACCCAGTTGCATCTCACCATTCATGATTAGACTTTATGAATCATGCTCATGGAGTATGAAAACACGAGAGCAGTTGTGAGATGCCAACGATTTCACCGCCTCCGTAACCGCTCAAACCTCCATTGTCAAACTACTTGTGGTTGTTGCGTAGGCCCCGCTGGTCTCTCTTATTATTTTTCCTCCTGAGCTAGATACGTCAAGAAACGTACGATGTTCTTTTTATTCCTAACTTAACCTTCATACATTTATATGTGTTAGTAAGACACTACTTTGGTTGGCGTGACAAAACTACACTCAAGCGTGCATTCTTACTGATTCATTGAGTATGATCATTAAAACGTGGAGGATGGTTCGGTGAACAAGCAATGGACTGAATTACTACAAGCGTCAACAATTCGCAGCATTACATTCATCTTCGTTCAGGTGGACATGGGCAACGATGGAAATAAGAGAGCGTACAGACTGGCTGGATCTGACACCATACCGAGTGGTCAGCCAATGGATTCAGCTGATATGCTGAACTTCCACAAAGAGCGTGTCCGAAAATAGAATTTTCATCTAAACCAATTCACACAACTGTTAGATTGAAAGAATTTTATTAGAAGATTGGATTGACTAGAAAAGTACAGCACAACCTGTACACGAGTATGCTCAGCAATCAACATCAAACTGGTAAGATTAGTCGTTGAATGCTGCTGGAGATAATGCAAAGGAGATCGGATCACCTATGTGCAGGTCTGGAGTGAAATGAAAGATGTTCCACACTGAAAGTGAATCTGAAACATTTATATTTTCGTAAAGAAATTATACAAAAGAAAACTTAAGATGTGCACGTAACCAATACTGCTACATTACTACAATACTGTTATAGATCATGAACAACATGTAAACAAGTGATCACATCAGGTGATTTAAAAGAAGATTTACATATTTTTAAACTTAAGATTGCCTTGACCCGGTTGTCGTTTATGGTATCTAATTCAGAAGAATTAATACTTCTATTTTAAACATTGGGTGGGTGTCTTGCGTAGGTGATATCATTTCATCTGAGTATTTTGTGATTTATATTGAAGTTAAGTTTTTGACTGTAGAAATCTAAGAATCTAAACTCATTTCTTCAAACAGATACCAAACTAGAGCCGACTACCTTTTTTGAAAGTGCAGAAACCACATGATTTTAAATTATAAGGTGTGTAGCAGGCAGTTTCAGGTTAGAGTATAAAAAGTGTTTTTACAATCTATCAGTGATCTTATTTTTCCTTCTAAATTAATATTATAAAAATCGGTATTAGTTACGACAGTTGTGCAACAAGTGTTAAATTGTATCCTCAACAGTTAAAAATCATGATTAAACGGTAGTGGAACTACACTAGTAATTCTGGATTCAATAATGTTGTTTTATTGAAACGTATATTGATATAATATGTATGTACATATATAAGGATATACGTTTAGTACATAATCAGGTCAGAGCACATGTTTCATCTGCTACCGTTTGTAGACAGTACCATCTGTAACGGCTAAACCCACTGCCTTGGGGAAGAATGCTAGGGAGAGCTAAAAGCTAGGGAAGAAAACCGAAAGTCCCCAATATCATGTTTGTCAGTACGGCTTTGCAGAAAGCTAGAGTAGACCGTGATCTCAAATCAGGACGGTGGGACCCTAAGGCAATTGATGGCCATGTGTGTATTTCATTCCATCTTATGGTACCCCCTGCATACCCTGCTTGATTCCAAATGTATGGACTTTGTCTTTCCTTTGGATGCTACTGTAGGGTAGGGGATCTGTGAAAAATGGACAAGCACATTCCCCTTATCAATTGCTCATGCTAAGCATAAACAGAGAGAAAACACTTCGTGTTTGTTTTCGGCAACTGACAAATCACGAAAAGCAACAGCTAATAGCCTCATACCACAACAAGTGTTGTTCTGTGAACTTTCGGAGAAGAAGAGGCGCCTACGAAAACGGCTACTCAGATATAAGGATATCTTCCAGGCTTCAGAAAATAACATTTTCTATTGGTCCCACAAAGTGGGAAAAAAAACAAACTAGGTGATGACCGAGTTATGTGGAAAACAACATTATGCAACAGAGCATTATCTTTTAAAGAGACACAGAATGATTTGCTATAAGGCAAGAGAAACAAACGCAAACTCACAAGTCGTCACAGTAACACACATGCCAAATAGTCGTCTGTAAAGGTAAAACAGGCCATATGTACACACACACAAAACACATACATATATATATATATATATATATATATATATATATATATATATATATATATATATATATATATATTACTACAGCCGATAAAATAAATTGTAGCAGATTTCAAGTCCTTCCTACTACTCTGTTTAAAAAACACAGAAATGCAGGTCAACGTACATTGACTAAGAACATTTCAAATGCAACATGATATAACCAAACCAAGCAAAATACTAGTGTTTGTCATTTCTTAATATGAAATCATTCCCGTGACAATGTATTTTTAAGAGCACTCATAAATTCAGGTCTATGTACACTCCCTGTCCACATCAAGTGAGTCATGACATAACTAAAATAAGTATTTGCGATTGTTATTTCTTCACTGGAAATGCTTACTTTAGCTAAGACTAAAAAAAACCATACAGTTATAAAATATATATATTAATATGTCAAAAAACATACTGATATTTCCCAATCCTGGCATTGCTAATAGCTGGAAGCCCGTTCTTTGATTATTTTTTAAAAAGCACTCAGAAATCCAGATCTATGAACACTCACTAAGTCCACATCAAATGCATCATGATTAAACTAAAATAACAATTTTTCATTTTTCAACAGCAAATGCTTACTTTACTAAGAGTAAAAAACACCAAACAATTGTAAAATAAATGTATTAATATGTACAATAAAACGTACTGACATTTCACAATTCTGCCATTGCTAATAGCTGGAAGCCCTTTCTTTGAATATTTTTGTATGCCCTTTATTCCCTTTATTCCTTTTATTCCTTTTATTCAAAGCCCTCAAAAATCCAAATCTATGTACACTCACTAAGTCCACATGAAATGCATCATGATATAACCAAAATAAGTATTTTAAATTTGTTTTAACAGGAAATGCTTACTTTGACTAAGAGCAGCAAGAAATAACATACAATTGTAAAATATATGTATTAATATGTCCACAAAATGTGTTGACATTTCATAATCATGGCATTGCTAATAGCTTCAAATTCTTCCTGCATGTAATGGAATACCGCTATCATATATCGTAAAGAGACGATTTAAAATAGTAACTAAGTCGAACTTACCTGCTTTCGTCAACGTATACGGTTTCCAAAACACTGGCTGCATACTCCAGGTTCTTTCGCATGTCCTCTTTATTAAGATCATCCTTCTCGAGACGTCTAACCAAGTTACGTAACCTGCATCAGAAATAAATATCAAAATAGTTACGTTGAGTAATTACTCATTTCAAAATTATTGGAAGCAAAAAGTAAGAACGGCTTACTAAGTCAGTCTTGTCGGAAATGATGTCATAAATTTGTGTAAATCGGTCAATTCTGTATTTATATCTAATGGTGATAAAGATGCATCAGTCCCCTTAAGTAACGTTTCATGGATAGATGCATTAGTCCCCTTATTAAATGTAACATTTCACGGATAGATGCAGGGAAGGGGGCTCGTTATTAAGGGCCAGTTGGTCGGGCCCCACAAAAATAATGTGTAACGTGTATTTATTATTTTATAAATTAAAAAATAGCAACCCAAATCCATGATTTTTCCAAAAATATGTGTCTGGCCCCACCAGCAACACTGGTTATGAGCCGCCATTGGATAGATGCATTAGTCTTATCACATGTATCATTTCATGGACAGATGCATTAGTCTTATCAAATGTAACATTTCAAGGATAGATGCATTTGCTAAATTAGAAATAATGTTCCAAGGCATTATACTCAGGCTTTGATCTCCAGCGATGTTTTATAATTAAAACATTAGTCTCACATAAAGTAATGTTTCAAGGATTTATAAATTAGTTTTATATAAAATCCTATTTCGAGGATTGATAAATTAGTTTATATGAAATCCTGTTTCCGTTACTGATAAATTAATCAGGTATGAAATTCTGTTTCGGTGTTTGATAAACTAGTTTTATATGAAATCCTGTTTCAGTGTTTGATAAATTAATCTTGTATGATATTCTGTTTCAGTGATTGATAAATTAATTGTGTATGAAATTCATGTTTCAGTGATTGATAAATTAATCGTGTATGAAATTAATATTCCATGTGTTAATAGATTTGTCCTATGAGACATAATGTTTAGTTGAACAATTATTGTAGCATGACAAACAAGTATGTTCTAGTTGGTGATATTTAGCATTATAACAAATCTTGTCTTAAACAATCATCACCAACGTTTATAATATATTATTTCTTTTGTATTGCTATTATCTTTTTTATAATAATTGTTGTTCTTTAATTTATATGCATAATTATTTCGTATATTCCTTATTTCTTCTTTATTGTACTTTTTTGCGTAAAAATTGTGCGTAATATAAGGGCTGAAGGGAGCCTAACACAACACTACCCAACACAAAGCTTTACAGAAGCAAAGACTGGAGGGAGCCTAACACAACACTACCCAACACAAAGCTTTACAGAAGCAAAGACTGGAGGGAGCCTAACACAACACTACCCAACACAAAGCTTTACAGAAGCAAAGACTGGAGGGAGCCTAACACAACACTACCCAACACAAAGCTTTACAGAAGCAAAGACTGGAGGGAGCCTAACACAACACTACCCAACACAAAGCTTTACAGAAGCAAAGACTGGAGGGAGCCTAACACAACACTACCCAACACAAAGCTTTACAGAAGCAAAGACTGGAGGGAGCCTAACACAACACTACCCAACACAAAGCTTTACAGAAGCAAAGACTGGAGGGAGCCTAACACAACACTACCCAACACAAAGCTTTACAGAAGCAAAGACTGGAGGGAGCCTAACACAACACTACCCAACACAAAGCTTTACAGAAGCAAAGACTGGAGGGAGCCTAACACAACACTACCCAACACAAAGCTTTACAGAAGCAAAGACTGGAGGGAGCCTAACACAACACTACCCAACACAAAGCTTTACAGAAGCAAAGACTGGAGGGAGCCTAACACAACACTACCCAACACAAAGCTTTACAGAAGCAAAGACTGGAGGGAGCCTAACACAACACTACCCAACACAAAGCTTTACAGAAGCAAAGACTGAAGGGAGCCTAACACAACACTACCCAACACAAAGCTTTACAGAAGCAAAGACTGGAGGGAGCCTAACACAACACTACCCAACACAAAGCTTTACAGAAGCAAAGACTGAGGGAGCCTAACACAACACTACCCAACACAAAGCTTTACAGAAGCAAAGACTGGAGGGAGCCTAACACAACACTACCCAACACAAAGCTTTACAGAAGCAAAGACTGGAGGGAGCCTAACACAACACTACCCAACACAAAGCTTTACAGAAGCAAAGACTGGAGGGAGCCTAACACAACACTACCCAACACAAAGCTTTACAGAAGCAAAGACTGGAGGGAGCCTAACACAACACTACCCAACACAAAGCTTTACAGAAGCAAAGACTGGAGGGAGCCTAACACAACACTACCCAACACAAAGCTTTACAGAAGCAAAGACTGAAGGGAGCCTAACACAACACTACCCAACACAAAGCTTTACAGAAGCAAAGACTGAAGGGAGCCTAACACAACACCAGCCAACACAAAGCTTTACAGAAGCAAAGACTGAAGGGAGCCTAACACAACACTACCCAACACAAAGCTTTACAGAAGCAAAGACTGAAGGGAGCCTAACACAACACTACCCAACACAAAGCTTTACAGAAGCAAAGACTGAAGGGAGCCTAACACAACACTACCCAACACAAAGCTTTACAGAAGCAAAGACTGAAGGGAGCCTAACACAACACTACCCAACACAAAGCTTTACAGAAGCAAAGACTGAAGGGAGCCTAACACAACACCAGCCAACACAAAGCTTTACAGAAGCAAAGACTGAAGGGAGCCTAACACAACACTACCCAACACAAAGCTTTACAGAAGCAAAGACTGGAGGGAGCCTAACACAACACTACCCAACACAAAGCTTTACAGAAGCAAAGACTGAAGGGAGCCTAACACAACACTACCCAACACAAAGCTTTACAGAAGCAAAGACTGGAGGGAGCCTAACACAACACTACCCAACACAAAGCTTTACAGAAGCAAAGACTGAAGGGAGCCTAACACAACACCAGCCAACACAAAGCTTTACAGAAGCAAAGACTGAAGGGAGCCTAACACAACACTACCCAACACAAAGCTTTACAGAAGCAAAGACTGGAGGGAGCCTAACACAACACTACCCAACACAAAGTTTTACAGAAGCAAAGACTCTCCTGAAACAATCCGGGAAAATGATGTGGAGAGAAACAAATGGAAGATACAACCCAGAGCATGACAGTATAAAACAGAAAAGCGTAGACCACAGCCTTCAGAATTAGAAAGGTACACTGCTGTCTCAGAGCACACCTCCATAGAATGGGTCTCAGGGACTGAGATGCCTGCACCTGTGGAACACCAAAGTAGTCCCCAGAGCACATCCTGTAAGACTGCCCAACCTGAGCATTGTGAGAATGGAAATCTGGCCAACAGAAACAACCCCTCAAAACAAACTATGGGGAACGGTGAAGACCTCAAGCGCACCGCCCTGTTTATGGCATATACCGGAGTAATCGCAAATCAGAAGTTAGTCGAAGAAGAAGAAGAATGCACTTGCAGTTATGTAGATTACTTTAAATAAACAAATGGCTGATATCAAGATCGGTCAAATATTGTTTGAGATTTTGGAAAGTTGAAGTAAACAGTAAGTGGAGAATGGTTGGGCTAGAGAAGTAGAGATAGAAACAGAGATGAAGAAAGTAAAACTATTTCTATAACAGACAATGAATTCAGGACACACATTGAGAAAACCGATCGGAAGTATTTCGAGACAGGAATTGTTTTTTAACTCGTAGGGAAAGAGGAGTAGGAAAAAACCTAGAATACCTGGAGAAGAGAGCTAGAGACTGATATTTTAAAAAATAGGCAAGTTGTGGAAAGAATTATAAGTGATGACAGAAGAGAGGAAGGGATGGAAGAAGTTTGTTGAAGACCTGCGCTCTGTTGGGAGTTAGAATGGGAAAAAGGAATTAGAGAATGAATTCGAATAAGTGAATTAGAACTGAATTCAGAATGGAGAGATACAGATACGTAGAGAAACATAAAGAGAATGTAAGCAATTCAGAACGGAATGAAAAATGTACACACAAATTGAAAACAAAACAGTAAATGTCTCTACTGATTGCATAAAACTGGTGGAGATAGAAGAATCAGGTGATGAATCGTTATTTCTGTTAGTAAAAGACGTGAAGAAATGATAACAGGGCGCATAATGAAAGATCAGAGTAGAGAAATTGAAGACATAAACACATCAGAACTCCACACAAAGATTACAACAGAATCGAGTGGTTTTTTGTTGGTTTTTGGGGTTGATGTTGAGGCAAAGAATGCCAGACTTGAAATTGTATTACGTTCTTCGTGACACTGGCTTCGGTTTGAGAACGAGGAAACGTGAATGAAAAGACAGAAAGATAGCGAGAAAGAGAGAGAGATAGAGAGACTGAGAGAATAAATAAGTAATCAGTTGTGAACAAAGCTGAAAACCAACGTAGAATGAAAGACAAAATAAAGACAGAAATTAAACGAATGATGTGAAGTTTTTAACATCTGCTGTGACATGTTCACAGAAACCTCCCCCCTCTAGGCTACAAGCACCAATCGATGATTGTCCGTGTCAGGAACACACGAACCGGTTCTTCATCTAATGTTCACTAACAAAGATAATATCTTCTACACAAATATGTTCACGTGACACAAGTCAAACTTGCATGTCGTTGAAAGGAAGAAGAGTTTACTTTTCAGCTGTAGGGAAACATTCCTGATTATTGAAACACGTTTTCCAACAAATTAAATACAACTAAAACAGCTTTGTAGAATAAAATCAAACACACAGAACACAGAGAGTGCTGTACGAACAAAGAAAATGTCAGTGAAACTGAGAGGAAGTAAAGATACACTTTTTTTCTATTTCGTTTAATAAGGCAATATAAAAAAGAAAAAAACTGAGGACAAAATATTCAATTTAATTGTTAACTTTAGTGTTTTGATTCTTTTTATTGTTTTTTATATTGTCGAATAATCTCCAAGTTGGAAGAAGTAAGCAGGATGAACAATCTTAAGAAAATGAATCGAGTTATTAAAATATTAATTGAAATAACAAACACAATATGGACAAAAAGTGACTGTAGAAAATACAAATAAAAACATTGCGAGTTGAAGCAAGTATATGAGAAAAATATGGAAAATAGGAAAGGTAAATTGGAGAAGAATAACATTTGCAGTGAATGGAAAGCGAGATATACAAAAAGGAGTGCGAGTTTGTAAAAATTCAAACATAAACAAAACACAGAAATACAACAAACGTAAAAATGTAACATAAACAAAAATAAATTACGTGTCTTTAATATAAAGACAGTGACGTCGAGCTGCCAATGACGTCATGTATTCCTTGTGAGCTTAATCTGTCTGGAGCCTTCTTCTGCGAAAGTCATAAACTAATGAAAGGTATAACCACTAGAATGCATGCAGCACACTCAGCAACAATGAAGGTATATTCTCTCGGATCTTTCTTCTCCAGCGACGAATGAATGAATTTTTCTTAACGTGTTTTACTTCATTTTATTTAAGGAAACAAGTCCAACATAAGTGTCTTAGAGTTTATGTTTATTGTTGGTACAAAGTACAGTAAGATTTTAAAGTTAATTAAGAGTTATTGGTAGTCAACTTTACTGTAGCCTGATAAATAAGAATACGTTCAAGGGTTTCTAGAGCGAAGACATTTGCCTGTCGTTAGGAAGGTTGTGGATTCGAATCCGGAACGTGTCACATGGACAATCTATTCATGAAATCCTTAGGATTGTTACTGGAGCTACGGAGTTTGTACTTTGTACAACACTATCGGTAGATAGCGTGCTATTTCTTCCTACAGGGACGTTCACATTTATAGAAGCTCGGTAGAATGAAGACAATCTTGCACCATTTGACCACATAAGAAAACATGACATTAAGTAGTTACATCAGTTGGGTGTTATATGTAGCACGGGTAAGAACAATCAACAAGGCGAGACATAAATGATCAGAATGTTAATTTATCATCACCTGATTAAACTTTAGCGTGGGGTTAAGGTACTCTAAATTTATCATCACATGATTAAAATTTGGCGTGGGGGTAAGGTACTCGCCTATCGTTACAAAGGTACTCGGTTCGCTACCCGTGTGAAGCGAAGGATATTTTCTGAGAGATCTCTGATTTCAGTGTAGTAGGGATCAACTTACGTATCCTATCAGAGACGGACAATAGAACGCAAGTCCCGTATTCCTGTTAACCCTCTAAATATTTCTTGGCGGTTGGAATTTGGTAAGAAGGGTCTGCAAAACCGTTGCTTGGACAAAATTAAAAAAATAATGAAAAATAATTTATACACATGTGTCAGTCGTAAAGTCATAACGCCTGGTATTGCGCTTCTGACTGATTTTCGCGTGGACCTATATTACCCTTTTACAGTCATCCCTCAACCATATGGACAGCCTCGCCGACTTCCGAGGTACTTGAAGATTAGATCCTTCAAAAGTGATCGTTGCAGGAGACCTAATAGTCTTGTAACTCTTTCTCGGACAGAGTTAGTTTTAGTGAGGGCATATCGTGTGCATTCTCTAACGGCTTTCCTGCCTTTGGTGAAGTCGTTCCATACACAACGTAAGATCTTATCTTATCGTATCTTATCTTATCTTAACTTAACCACATTTGCCGTGAAGCGTCGTGGGAGAGTTAGTTTCCTATCTTGTGCCAGGTGTGTTGCGCTTGACGTTGTCAGTCCATGCTTTCTGACAATATATGCGTACGATATCAAATGTTATAAAGTAATATATGCGTACGATATCAAATGTTATCAAGTAATATATGCGTACGATATCAAATGTTATCAAGTAATATATGCGTACGATATCAAATGTTATCAAGTAATGTATGCGTACGATATCAAGTGTTATCAAGTAATGTATGCGTACAATATCAAGTGTTATCAAGTAATATATGCGTACGATATCAAGTGTTATCAAGTAATATATGCGTACGATATCAAGTGTTATCAAGTAATATATGCGTACGATATCAACACAACGTAAGATACCACTCTTTAATGATCTTTTAGTTCCACAATATGATCTAATATATTGTTCCCGGGAAGTTGCTTTCTAGACTGCATTTCTCGATTTTGAACTGTCAAGGGATCTTTTACGTGCTAAAACTGAACACGAGATCTACATTTTATCGCCCGTCTCCGATAGGACTAGGAACTCGATCTCACCTACACTTAGATCAGGGATATCTATACAAATATCTAGATGGCTCCACAAGGAAGATTACCTGGTACCTTTGACACGATAGACGAGCACCTAACCTCTACGCCACAGATACCCAATATCAGTGGCGGCTCGTCATTAAGGGCCAGTGGGGCCGGCCCCACCAAAAATAAGATGTAACGTGTATTTATTATTTTATACATTAAAATATAACCTAACCGAAACCATGATATATCCGAAAATTTCGGTCTGGCCCCACCAACAAAAATGATCACGAGCCGCCACTGCTCAATATACTGATACTAGATGACAAGATCGTCTAACACACCGACATATCGACTACACTAATATAATCTGACTCTCAGTCGATGCTTCACAAGATCAAGAAGGGCAGGTTTCGGTATGAGTGGATATCGTCTATAGAAGTTTCTAACCTCCAACGGCTAACGTGGATATACTGTCCCGGGCATGCGGATGTTTACGGTAATGAGAAAGCGGACAGGCTTGCATCAAACATCATCGATTGTTGGGGAGTTGAAGATGGATAAGGATGATGTTCTTAGATCTCTTCACAATTGCCTGTTGGATGAGAACACTAAAATAGATGTTGAATCGGTAAAGCGATTTAAGAAATTTGGAGTTACCCGTTGAACAAGTAGAACTGGATACCTGAGAGGCAGAGTGAGAGGTGTGTTTGATCAGCGAGCCACAGGAACCATCAGTATGCATATTCTTCAATATCTGTTGGGGGAGAATGATCACCACTGGGTCTGTCCGGAGTGCAATGGCGTCAGTTTAGTAACCAATATATCCAATATATAATGTGATTATAACCAATTATAACCAATATATAATGTGATTCCAAGTTATTCATTTTTTGGCGTGAGTCAGATCTAAGCACTTCCTTTATGACCAATAGAGTTAATGAAATACTAAAGTGTAACCAAGTAAATGTCGTAAAAATAAAGTAGGGTTTTGTTATCATAACATCTGACTAGTAAGCTATTATGACAATCGAGTGTGTTGTTGAACAATAATCTCTACGGATATTGGATGCTGACCAATGTGGAAGACAGTTCAAATCTATAAAAATAACTTTGTACAGAGAGTACACAGGAACATTTTAGCACTATATTCAATTAAGAAATTTGAAATGACTACGATATTTATACGTTATTGATACATTAAACATTTGTTTTATTGGCGACGGAATGGAGTATGATGAAGATGAAGTAGAAAAGAGAAAGAGGAAGAAGAAGAAGAAGAAACAGAAGAAAAGAAGAATAAAGGAGTAGAATAAGAAGAAGAAAAGAAGAAAAAGGAGAAGAAGAAGAAGTTAAAAAGAATAAAGGAGTAAAAAAAAAGAAGAAAAAAGGAGAAGAAGAGGAAGAAGAAGAAGAAAAAGAATAAAGGAATAGAAGAAGAAGAAAAACAAGAAGAAAAAGATAAAGAAGAAAAAAGAACAAGAAGAAGAAGAAGAAGAACAAAGAAGAAGAAAAAAGAACAAGAAGAAGAAGAAGAAGAACAAAGAAGAAGAAAAAAGAACAAGAAGAAGAAGAAGAAGAACAAAGAAGAAGAATAAGAACAAAGAAGATGAAGAAGAAGAAGAACAAGAAGAACAAGAAGAAGAAGAAGAAGAACAAAGAAGAAGAATAAGAACAAAGAAGATGAAGAAAAAGAAGAATAAATGAAAAGAAGAAGAAAATAAAAATAAAGAAGAAGAAGAGAAAGAAAGAGAAGACACAGAAATAGAAAGGTTAAGTCAGATCATCATCATCATCAAATAGCTTGTCCTGAGCAGAACTTTGCCACTCCAACAGTCCTCCGAATTTCTCTCTCTCATAAGCCAGATGCCCTGCCTCTAGCCTACTATTCGTTCATACTATCAGTTACATCCAGGGTTCATCTTCTTTGTTGCTTTCCTCTTCTTCTCTTTACCGGTATGCTTCCTTCCATGATGGACTTCCCCTGCCCTTCATGTCTGTTTATATGTACAAAATATCTAAATTTTCACTTTCTTATTTATAGCATCATCCAGTTTTCTTTGATTTTGAGTCAGATAAGTCATATCATGTTTCCGATCCAGAAGCACTTGAGCTGAAAGCTCTTCTACTCGGTATCATGGACATCGTAACCCTTCGGCTCGGTGCCACGAACACCGTAAATCTGGGAACCTGTAGCTTTTCTGCCAATCCGCGGAGTTGAACCCGCACTTACAGAGGACTAGTCACCCGTAGTCAACGCGCTACGAACACGCTAGGCACGCGGGCGATCATGTTTAAAAGAAACCATTTTACATAATGTAGAACAAGAAATGACTAAAGTTAATACCAATGCAGAAATGATGATTTTGCTAAATTAGCGAGTTAGATGATAAATAAACGAATACAATTCCGAGAAATTCCAAAACAGACAGGGGTGTACAGAAGCAATGCATCAAGCGTCAAATAAGATGTGCGCGCATACCAATGACATCATTCTGACTTCCCTAGTGGATCGATAAGTGACAATCTAGTTATTTTTAATATCTATGGAATATTACAGCCATCACGATAGAAATTGGGAACTGTATCTCTCAATTTTGTGATTGATGACAGGTCGTAAAGAATACGTCAGGAACATCTTTGCTTCTTTCACGAGATGAAAAGATATTTCCTTTGAGACAACCTTTACTTTAAGAATTACATTTTCAGTTTTTATTACACATTTGACATAAATTAGCTGAAACCAGCATACGTGATGCTGAAAGCAGAAAGAAAAGCAAACCTTCACGCATAAATCAGTCAAAAGACGCCTTACTAAGCGTCGTTACTATGCCATAATTCATAGGAGCAAACGAATATATATATATATAATCTCTTGTATATACTGTATGTATTATAGATAATAAATACAAATCGTCTTCTTCTTCCAACGATCCATATCGATCACTTGTTAACCACTCTGTGTGATTTGTATGTGATCTGAGCCTAAGAGCGATTCTACGTTGTGCCAGTTATGCGTCTACAAGTAGGCCAGGACATCCAATTTCTGCAATGTTTTTTATTTACTAGGGTAGCTTCCCTAATCCCATAGATCTGTCGCCTCTTACAACATGCCTTGTAGGTCGCTGTGATACTATTCCCTTGCGGGCCCCGGCACCACACGGGCGATAAATACAAATAAATGCCCCGTAACAATTTAGGACATTAGAGTATCAATTCACTTCACAATTCTAAACCCTAGTATGCAGGAGGTAGGATGGTCAGTTTGTTTTCACAAGTGTGGAGCATCGTGAGTGGGATTGAACTCACAATCCTCTTGCGCCCGAGTAGACAGGCGAACGCTTATGCCTATCGCTATTCCGTCCCACATATATTAGAGACACTACAACTATTCACTACCTTGTACTGTAGAGATTTAACTTACACATATACATATTATATGTTCATGTCTTTATCATTCATCATCAGGTGCCGTCTCTACATCGAAGGTTGACTGCAATGAATCTCCGGCATCCTCTGTCTTTCGCCATGGTGTTGCACACTGCCAGACTGTAACCTGTCCATTTCTTAAAGTTTCCTCCCACTTATCTCTCGGTCTTCCTCTTGCTCTTCCCCCTCAACTTTCCCTCTAGTAAAGATTTTATCATGGTGTCATGTCTTTTTTTGTGCCCAAAATACTTTACTTGTCTGAATTTTATTTCTCTTAATAATTGTTTCTTCATGCCTATTTTTCCTAAAACTTGTTTATTTGTTTGTTTTCTGTCCATGAAACTCTGCCTATTCTTCTATATATCCACATCTCAAATGCATCAATTCTGTCTTCTAACTGCTTGTTCATTGTCCATGTTTCCGAGCCATACATTAATATAGGATATATATAGCATTTGATCATTCTCATTTTTAGCCTGTTTGTGATTTGTTTGGATGTCAGTAACTTTCTCATACTATTGAAATTATCCTTGGCCATTCCTATTCTCTTTTAATTTCTGTTATACATCTGCCATCATCTGTTATCATCTGACCGAGATATAAGAAGCTTTTTACTTGATGTAGTAATTCTTCATGTATTTTTATATTCATTTTAGGTTTTTCCATTTCCTTGTTGATTACCTTAGTTTTTGTTTGCTGTATGTTAATGTCTAATCTATATTCCTTGCTAGTTCTGTCCAATTGATCCACTCATCTGTTCTTTATCATTACTTTACTATAAACATTGCATCACTGAAACTTTCACAAATGGGTCCAAAAAGCAAAGGATTTACTACATTGCGCCCGGTTTCCCCATTTGGCTCCGTCCCAGACGTTAGAGATGACATGCCATCTGCCGAGAACATTGCACAAAGCAAGAACTCAGCAGCTCCAGCAACAATCGTAAGAATCTCATGGAAAAATTACACATGCGTCTCGATTCGGATTCGAATTCACAACCTTCAATACGACAGGCTAACGACTTAACCACTTCACTATTGAGATCCCCAAACTGTCACAATCCTACTTTATAATAGATTAAGGTAGTTTTGCAAAGTATAAAAGCAAAATAGAACGACGTCTCGATCACAAGGCCTTTATCAAGAAAAGAATATAGAATAAACATAATTAAACTATGTTTCTAAACACTTTATATCACATAAACAGCAGATGATAAATATATAACTGTCCTTAAATAAATTAGGAAAGACCTGTGTCCATAAACGACCTTACTTCGTGTGTACGTATTTCTTCTATAGTACATAGTTTTACTGCAGTTTTCCCTTGTATCGATACTTGATAATGCAACATGTTAATACAGATATAAAAAGTATCACACACGAGGTTGATGTGGTTACGAATGAATAAAAGAGTGGATATTGAAAGACAAACTTGATAATTTTAATGAAACTACAGCGATTTTATGTTTGCGACGAGAGAGTCAATCCAATATTCCATATATACATTTAATGTGATAGCAGATACCTGTGTGTTACTGAGGTCTGCAAGATGAACACAGAATAGCAACACTGCGACCTACAATGGTATTTGTAACAGGCGACTGAGATAGGGGCCTAGGGAAGCTATGTTAGTAAATAAAAAGCGTAGCAGAAATCGGATGTGCTGGCCTACTTGTAGGCGCATAACTGATACAACGTGCAATCGCCTTATGCTCAGATCACATAAAAATCACATAGTAGTTAACAAGTGCTTGATATGTAGCGGAAGAAGAAGAAGACGTAGTCACTGGTGAATGAGAAAGTTACATTGAAAGACCGACTTGATAATTTTAATGAGACTACAACGATATTATATTTGCGACGACAGAGAGTGAATCTAATCTGTCACATATACATTTTATGTTATTTCAGAGATAGTAGAGTAGATAGTTCACTTGCTTTATGACCACGAAATCAGTTACAAAGCTGTTGGAATGGGTAGTTTTCCGACCGGACCATCTCACAGGTCGACCCAAACTGAATGGGATCCCAGAGAAAGACTGACAAATAGAAACAACCTACATGATGTTGACCATATTTCCACTGTGTGCCATTTACCAAAGTGAACTACAGGTCTAATACTGTATTCACCAAAAGTGTGAAAATAGGTTGATTACTTTATTGTTTACTCAAGTTGATTGTGGAGAGTGTTATAATACTATTTGGTGTCAATGGTAAACGACCCGATGAAATGCAAAAAAATCTTCAAGAAAATGTGGAGAGTGGAGAGAGATGTGGAAAAAGATGGCCTTGGATAGGAAGGGCTTGGAATGCCTTGATTTCGGACCTATGCCTCACAAGGGGCGAGGGTGAAGAGGAAGTCAGTGGTAAACAAAAGCATAAAGCATGAAATGTAAAAGCCATTTAATTTTCAAAGCACAGATGAGTATATATAATAGACAAGCATGCGAACATTATAGTTAAAAACCCGAAATGTCCCATATATATTTTTAAAACCCCCATGGGCCGAGACAAAAAATGAAAGTATAAATATTTGACAAGATCAAAACATCCAGAAACATTGGTTTATGATCATTGTACCGGAAATTGCAATATTATCGTCCCAGTAAATATCACAGTGGGTTCATAACTTATGCAGCGTGCCCTTTTCAGGTCGTCGATTTCATCACATACCGCATGACTATATCTCTAGCCAGTGATTTACGTAGATAATATCACAAGAGTTAAGAGAGATAATATTACAGTGATTTGGAGAGATAATCTTACTGTAATTTAGAGAGATAATCTTACAGTGATTTAGAGAGATAATCTTACAGTGATTTAGAGAGATAATCATACAGTGATTTAGAAAGATAATCTTACAGTGATTTGGAGAGATAATCTTACAGTGATTTAGAGAGATAATCTTACAGTGATTTAGAGAGATAATCTTATTGTAATTTAGAGAGATAATCTTATAGTGATTTAGAGAGATAATTTGATAGTGATTTAGAGAGATAATCTTACAGTGATTTAGAGAGATAATCTTACAGTGATTTAGAAAGACAATCTGATAATGATTTAAAGAGATAATCTTACAGTGATTTAGAGAGATAATCTTACAGTGATTTAGAGAGATAATCTTACAGTGATTTAGAGAGATAATCTTACAGTGATTTAGAGAGATAATCTTACAGTGATTTAGAGAGATAATCTTACAGTGATTTAGAGAGATAATCTTACAGTGATTTAGAAAGACAATCTGATAATGATTTAAAGAGATAATCTTACAGTGATTTAGAGAGATAATCTTACAGTGATTTAGAGAGATAATCTTATAGTGATTTAGAGAGATAATCTTACATTGATTTAGAGAGATAATCTTACAGTGAATTATAGAGTTAATCTTACAGTGACTTATAGAGGTAATCTTAGTGGTTTAAAAGAGAATCTGACAGTGATTTAGAAAAAAGCAATAGGGAAAACATGGTCCCTGGAAGTCGAGACAGGTAGAGAACAAAACATCTGTGGTAACATAACATCAATGAAACGTTGAAAATGACAATGGGAAAAGAAAGAAGATTAGCTATATATATATATATATATAAATTTAGTCCTTAAAACTGACTGTGCTGAGAGACACATTCTGCAAATAATATTTTACAAGTAGACAGAGGAAGAGAGTAGGAGTGAGAGAGGAGAGAGAGAGAGAGAGAGAGAGAGAGAGAGAGAGAGAGAGAGAGAGAGAGTAATAGACAGCATTGGTTTACAGCGAAATATTTTATTTTTTAAAACTGAACGAGACATACTGAAGAGGAGATCGGAGCACTTATGGACTAATTGGTTCGATGTACAGTGATGCTGATGATCCGACGACTAAACTAAACTGAACATTTATGGTGTCCTGGACGTTCTTTTTCATACTTCATCGCGTGTTTCCCTGCAACTAACATTTTTGTGTCTTCGTATTTCATGATTAAGTCAGGTTAATGAAGTCATGATTAAGTCAGGTTAATGAAGTCATGATTAAGTCAGGTTAATGAAGTCATGATTAAGTCAGGTTAATGAAGTCATGATTAAGTCAGGTTAATGAAGTCATGATTAAGTCAGGTTAATGAAGTCATGATTAAGTCAGGTTAATGAAGTCATGATTAAGTCAGGTTAATGAAGTCATGATTAAGTCAGGTTAATGAAGTCATGATTAAGTCAGGTTAATGAAGTCATGATTAAGTCAGGTTAATGAAGTCATGATTAAGTCAGGTTAATGAAGTCATGATTAAGTAACGTTTCCACTTCTTCACTTTCTTTCAAATATGTAAATCCAATCTTTATCATATGCGAACTGAACAGAAAGCAACTACTGAACGTATAAGTGTTGCCGAAAAAAACCGACGACTCGTTTACTGTGGTTGATGGCCACGTACTGTAAATGATATGTCACGAGTTTTCATGCGAACGGAACCAACAGTTGCAATATTTTGACAACTTTTTTCATGCTACAAGCTATATTAATTTGTTTCTTGCCATGTTAACTAACTGTCCCGTTTTCTCTTCCCTTCTATTTCATTATATCACCTTCTATCTACTTTATCTTTATTTTTGCATCAGTCGTTCTTTTCTCACTTCAGGACTACATAAGGACTGGAATCTTTTCTTGAAATAAAAAACAAACGTTACATATTTTGCTCATCATTTATTTAAAGTTTGTAATTATCTGTCTGTGTATTGTTATTAATCGTCTCTAATACAAGACTGTAGACATGCTCTGGGAAAGTAAAGGCGACTGGCGTGATACTGACCACATCACCCATCGTGTGCCGACGGTCAATGAAAAATACAGGCCTAACACTGTATTGACCTATATACCACGAGGTATGAAAGGGTTCCTTTTTAATACAAGACTGTACGGCTTTCAATTATCTTTTTGTTCATCTATTAATTATACGCATATTAAAACGAGAAAACAAGTAACAGTGTACGGCAGTCAACGAAAAAGGGCTAAGGGAAATGATCAACGAAATATTGTATTTTTCAATGACTACATTAATTTTAGCACACTGTTATTTTTATTTTTTTATTTTATTTTTCGATCCAGAAGCACTTGAGCTGAAAGTTCTTCGGCTTGGTGTCATGGACATCGTAACCCTTCGGCTCGGTGCCACGAACACCGTAAATCTGGGGAACTTGTAGCTTTTCTGCCAGTCCGCGGAGTTGAACCCGCACTTACAGAGGACTTGTCACCCGTAGTCCAACTCGCTACGAACACGCTGGGCGGACGGGCAAGCACCCTGTTATAAAGAAATGTAGGTATATGTGTATCCCATTTAGTGTATGAAATGAGAATAGTGGAACATAAGCTTTAACACAAAGTTTGGACTTGCTAGACAGTGTCGTCTTCGTGATAGAGAGAGAAGGTATACTAATCAACTTCTCATGGGTACGGTGAGAAAATGGGCTTTAGAATTGATGCTTCCACGGAGTACAGAGCACGCATGGGAATGTCCAATGTGTCATGACGTCGATCGCTTAACATAACACAACACAACATAACATAACAAAACAATATTTATCAAGAAATTATGCTATCAGTGTCAAATCTTAACACTGGCGTCAAACGATAAAAGAAAACCAGGCACAACAGAGACGAAGTGTCTACGCAAAATGCTGGGAGTGTCAAGAAGCGACCGGTTTAGAAGGGATACCATCAGTAAAAAAGTGTACACAGCACCAATACTGAACCCATCTAGACACAACAAATTAAATGGTTCGGACACATAAGCATACTACCAACAGACAGTGCACCTCAAAAAGCAATGCTACTTCGGTACAATGAAAACAAAGCAGAAGGGTGCCAGTGAAAGACACTATTTATGAAGCACACACTAAAGTCCGCTCTGTAAATCGCTTCTTATTATGAGGCTTACAGGGCTAAAAAGGATTACAGAAATAAAATAGAAGAGAATCCGTCAGTTTCGTTAAGTGACAGTATCCTAACACTATTAGTATTTTAATGTTGGAAGAGAAGTGATACGGCTTCATTTTGGTGAGTTTGGTTCTCGAAAATGTTGACAGTATTCGTTTCATACATAGTGTTTAAGATAAAAGTAGCCTATCAAAGGAAACCAATCTGTTGTATATTTATGAAAATGAAAAGATTCAATTAAGACTTAGTATAGGCCAAGTACGCGTCTCTTTTTGTGTATTGTGTAATTATGATGCGGGAAGGGGCGATGAACCAATGTGGCGTAGGACGAGCTAGTCAGAACGGGTTTAAATAATAAATTGCAGAAGGCCCAACTGAGATGGGTCGGTCAAGTTGCTCGAATGCCTGATAAACGCATCCCAAAACAGTTGATGTATGGCGAGCTTGAAGGGGGCAGACGTTTAGCTGGTGGACAGAAAAACGCTTTAAAGACACTCTTAAAGTGTCTCTGAAATGCTTCGATATAGACAATACGTGCTGGGAATCCCTTGCGCAAGATCGCCAAATGTGGCGCTGTAACAACAAAGAGGAACCCGAATAGCTGAGAATCATCGTATTGTTGAGTCACAGAGAAAACGAGCAGCGCGAAAAGACAGAGCACACAACACGCACATGTCTAACCTTGATCATGTATGCCCCACCTGTGGTCGGGGATTCTGTTCTAGGATTGGACTCTACAGTCACCTCCGCACACACCAGAGAGGTGCAACAGTACACGTCTGAGATTGTTGTCATCATCGCTTGCGATGGACGGCTATTATAAATAATAAATACACAAAACGCAATACGCATCTGGCAACTTTTTATTTGTCAATTGTGCTACTTTTATCTTGAACACCCTGTATCAAAGTAATTGGTTTGATGAATTGTCACTGGAGCTGTTTTGCATCTAAACAGTGATAATATTAGATAATTATAACAGAACAAGTGCATATGGTCACCATTATTCTGTCAATGTTGTACTGCTATAGGTGACAGGACTAACTCTAGCAATCGCAGAAATATATTTTATTTTAAAATGCTGTCAACAAGGAATCAACCTTTATCTTTGTTAGTCTTGAATTTTCCTAAGTTAGAAAGTGAACATGTTTTCAACTGAATTCTATTCAAGAGTTCTTGAATAGTTCTTTGTCATAGATGTCGAAAACTGGGAGAATGTTGCTCAAGACAGATCAGCCTGGCGCACATTTCTTCAACACGGCTTTTCGGCCTGCGAGGCAAGTAGAACAGCGCGGATAGAACAAAAACGTCAAAATAAAAAGGCAGTAAAACTTCCCACAAGTGCAAGTATACCTTGCCCACACTGTACAAAGAATATTTCAAGCCCACATCGGACTCACTAGTCATCTACGCACACACAGACAAACAAAACGCAGCAACATTTCCTTGGATGAAAACTGTGGTCATCATCATCTGTGATGGACGAGCATCACATTCAAGAGTTCTAACTATTTTACTACAAAACATATCAGATTATATTTTTTTCCGATCCAGAAGTACATGAGCTTTCAGCTCTTCGGCTCGGTGTCATGACATCGTAACCCTTCTGTTCGGTGCCACGAACACCGCAAATCTGGAGAACCTGTGACTTTTCTGCCAGCACGCGGAATTGAACCACCCTCACTGGGGGCTTGTCACCGGCGTCCAACGCTCTACGAACACGCCGTGCAGGCGGCCAAACATGTCAGATATAATCCAAAATATCATAAAAGTACTTGATAACACTAAATAAATGATGCAAACGGACAACAATGAAGAGCTGGCGGTTTTTTTATTGTTTAAAAAAAATATCAACAAACAAAAATCCCTTACTTTCTAAGACTAAAATATAACACATGGAATTATTATTATGCTAATCTGGCATTATGCTATATCGCAGTATTACACAAGCAAGGTGTTCGAGAAGGGGGGTGGTAAAGAATAGAACCACTGTTACCTGCCACGCATGTCGTATGAGGCTACTCAGGAGGTTTGGCTGAAATCGGATGCACTTGTCCTAAACGTGTAGAACTCTATGCGTTTAGGGACCTACTAAACCAATATGAAACGTATACTCGTTCTTAGCGAAGATCAAACATATCACAAAGAGTGATTTAAATTGGTCGTAAAGAACGAACGCAAAGAAGAAGAAGAAGACACGAGCAAGAACAATGAATAATTAAATATATAACATGGCAACAATCGACAATTCGACCATTGTCCTTTATCAAGAAAACAACAACAAACACGAAATAGTAAATAAAATAAAATATAGATCTAAAGTAAAGTACAGTAATAATATGACACGAAATACTAACTGAATCATATATGTTAGCGCATGTGTGAACACTATAGCTATTATATATACATACACCTCATATCTAGAGTGTCCACATCAGGAAATACCAAACACTGGTAAAGTATTCATACGAAGTAAAACATCGATATAAAAAGACGTTGCGATCAAAATATCTTCATCGAGCAAAGGATAGACCAACCAACAACGACGATACAGTACAAAAGACCTCACCGATAGAACCAATGCAAATATTGTCTGCAACAAATACAACGCATTTAATAACTTATTTGTTCTATAATTTTACATCCATATTCTTTACACTCCAAGTTATAGATTGATTGATTGATTGATAGGGCAATCATAATTGCATGTCGGTGTGTAACTATGTGTGCTTCGATCTCTTTCTTACACAGGAAACTCTCAGCTGTAGTGCACAAACTCCGCAGCACTGGCGAGGGTCCCAAATTTTGAAGATGGTGAAGATATTGTGTAGACATTTTATTATGAATGTTTTCGAATAAATTTTGCCTGTGCAGGGGCTTTTCCACCGTCTTTTCTCGATTTTCAACTGCCAATGGTTCAAATTGAACACGGGACTTACGTTTTATAGTTCGTCTCCGATAGGACTAGGAACTCGATATCGCCTACACTGAGATCAGGAATATCTAGAAAAGTATCCAGATAGCTCTACGTGGAAGCGAACCTGGTATCTTCTGCACAAGAGACGAACACCTAGCATCTACGCCTCAAAAAACCCTGAATACATTAAGTACAACTGTTAAACTATCATTCGCTCGGTAAATAAAATACAATCGAACTGTTAATTTACCTCTGAAACTGTGATGTATACAAATGGCTTACTTCGTATATTTGTATCTAAATTCGTTTAGCTTCTTTGAAAAAAAGAAAATCGTGGCATATCCCAAAGGACGTAGCCATCAACCACAGTAAACGAGTCGTTGATTTTTCTAGGCACCACTTATACGTTCAGTAGTTTGCCATTGTTTTCTGAACGGTGAGGTCTATTTTTACCTTTGTAAAAATCCCACGGAAACGAACTTGCCCAACGTGGGGTTTGAACCAGGTACGCTTGGGTCTGTGATCGAGCTCACTACCACTTGAGCTACAGACGCTCACTAGCTTCTTAGTGAGCGTCTGTAGTTAGCTTCTTTGCTTAACTGCGTTAGCTTCTTGATGCAATGTAATATCTAAGACTATGTCTGCACTGTGGTATTACTAAAACGTCAAACATTTCAAATATCTAAATCTAAACTAGACAAAATACACAGAAAAAGAACTGAAAACAAAATAAATAGATTATTGTTCTTAATTAAAACGGACTGTGGGTAGTCATTGAAGCGAATATTACTAAGTGCGTGCACAACTAAAGCTTATTTGTCGTTATTCAAAACGAATATCGCTAAGTGCACGCTGAACTAAAGATTATTAGTCGGCATTCAAACTGAATAAATAGAAATTCAACGTCTAGAAATGCTGAGCAAGGAAAATAATATGATAACTTCGATTTGCAATACACAGTTAATTAAACACCGTTTAACTTGTTCACGCTTCATAATGTCACTTAGATGGGCACACTTGGATTTATAAATGATACATTTTAACACTGATCACATGCGGAAAAGTATAGTTGACATAATATCACATGAATACGAACTGAGAAATATATTTGATATAATGTCACAATAACAGTAACTGAGATATATAATGATATATTGTATGAATCGATACAATAACAATGTGAACGAATGAAGTGATACGAATCACAATGAGACGAAATGAATGTATATTCGATAATATATCACAATGAGTTAGTTAGTTAGTTTATTCCTTTCGAGCCAAAGGCGGCACATAGGGCAGAGGTTTTAGATTATGAGACACAATGATAAATATATGTGATAAAATATCACAATGCGACTAAAGGAAAACTGGATTGGACAAGTATCACAATGAAAAGAAACGATAATTAGAATTGATAAATTATCACAATGAGACGACATGAAAATATGTTTGATACTATATCACAATAAAGCGATATGAAAGTATATTTGACTCCAGGGGCGGCTCGTCATTAAGGGCTAGTGGGGCATGGCCCCAACAAAAATCGAAAGGGGGAATAACTTCCCGGAATAGACACATGATAGAAAATACTCCAAAAACCATGATTTTTCCGAAAATTTGTCTGACCCCACCGAGAAAAATGACCACGAGCCGCCACTGTTTGACTCTATATAACAATAGGAGAACTGAGAAACATAATTTAGGAAAAAAAAACACGGGACGAAATGATAAATATATTTAATAGTATTAAACGAGCATTGAGACGAGCTGAGAAATATCATTGATAAAATATCACATTGAGACGAAATGAGAAATATCTTGGATCAAATATCCCAATGAAACAAGATGAGAAATATCGTTGACAGCGTTCCACATTGAATGTACACAACCAATAGTATACGCTGAGACAAGATGATACTATCAGTCAGTCTTGATATCGGCTAACACTACTAATATCTCTACAACTCCTTGACTACAAATGGAGCAACAACTGTACAAAACATCAGCATTATACAAACTGGAATAGATCTAGCGCCTCCCACACGTCTGCATTTAAGAAGGCTAACATTTCCAATCGATTTGCACTTTTCTTAGTCCTATCTGAGCTATTTCTCGATCTCACCTTTGGATGTCTCTGTGGGTAGTTGTAGCGTCGATGTAAGGTCTCAACCTCTCGTTTCAAAGGTAATTATAATAAATATTAATAAATACACATAAAATAGCAGGTGATTAGCGATATCATATTAGATGACAACATATCATTTAATAGTAACAACGGTTATAAGAAGGAGAAGATATGTAGGGCACACATTGAAGAGAAATGATCAACGAATATCAAAGAAGGAATTGAAGTGGGTGCAGAGGGTTCAAGAAAGAGAGGAACAACCTAAGGGGACCCTGAAACAACGAACTTTGCTGAGAGAGTCAAGAAATAACGGTCTCAGTTCCATGGAGGTGATTGAGCGAGTTGCCCAGGATAGAGCCTTATGGAGAAATTACTTGCAGGCCCTATGTAACGTATAACGGTATGAGAGGAATTATTATTATTAATATTCACAAAAGATTCAGGGATGCACTGAAATACAAGAGAGAAAAGCGAAAACTCAGAAATTATTTCAGTAAAACACTTGCCAATTGACCGTCTGTAAAGACGAAAAAGGCCATATATTCATACAACAAATAATCTTAGTAGATTTTTTTTATCACAGTCTCTTTTTGCTGTAGTAATCACACTCTATGACATTCTTGACAGTATTTTGAATACTATATTTACAGCAGTTCATTCATCTCTATAGGATACTAATCATGCATTTACTATTTTTTCTCCAATAGCGTTGTTACCTGACCGGGCTTAGCATGTCTTTCTGCTTGATGCCTGTTCATTGTATACCTCTGTAACTCACTTGTTCCATGACAATCAAGCATTCAAGTTCGTCCCCAATAGGAGAATGAATACGTCTGTCTCCAGTTCTTCTCTCATTCGTCTTACAGAACTAGTTCGCAATCTAAACTCGTCTCAGTTTAATGACTAATTCTTCGAGCAGAACAGTGGTGTCGTTATGCGCACTAAAATGGGACCTAGATAGATAAGTTTGTCTGCTAATGGGTTATAATCAACACTAAGTATGGAACACATATGATACACTGTTCCTCTCGTTTATAATACATACTTTGATGACAGTATTAACATTAATGATATGACTGAACATGATTTATTCAGCTGCATCAGTTCCATTAAATATACCTGCAGTTTATCTCTTCAACCTCCACTTCTGGTGCCACTCTTTAGACATAACTATTATCATTTACCAGCAATGCACAAAAACATAAGTATATTCAAAGTCTACTGGTACGTTTAGTTTTAATCCCTACATTCAACAACCATCCCCAGGATTATCGGGACTCTGCCATTCTCCCTAAAAGTGCGATTTCACTGCGTGTGAAATGAAAATGATGACTGTCTGGTAAGAGTAAATTGATAACAGTATTATTCTATCACTATATATGTCTAGTATCCACTTATATTTTCTGCTAGTTCAGTATTAATATCTCATCGTTTCTGCTATTCTCCTCCTGAGTAATGTACATTTGCCCAATTCTGTCTTAAAAATATCTTCAGCTCGTCCCTTTCTATTCTATCCCTCACATTATGTCGATATTCGTATTTTTGGCTTTTAGGATTAAATTAACTTCCATTCTTGTACAATGTTCTTACATTACATGTTCCTACTTTTGCATGTCTCTTTCTAGTTTTCAGACTGCGACCTTTCAATCGAATTTAAGCACCACTCGTCAGTTTGCCTATTCTTACTTTCTATTGCAGGCCTCTCTTCTTTGATTCGAATTGACAGCAATGTTTTTTCCTCAAAAAGGACAAAGTGCCATCTGTACTGCATTACTACTCTTCTTTTCATTGGCTGCCATTACTATCTGTGGGAATATTCGTGTTAAGATTAACATCGAACTGGTGATGTTCGGCCGATGGAAGCTGCTGAATTTGTTGACGCAAGTATCGGATCATCTTTTGACATGTTCGAATGCTATGATGAGATTCCTCATATAAATGATAACTAATTACTTAAACAATGAAATATTACTGCTTTCTGTCTGAATAATAATATGTACATAAAACATGGTATATCATAGACAGATAGAAGAGAATACATATATATATTCAGGAAAAAAATTCAAAATCAAAGTAAACTGGCTGATGCTACAAATACGATTAAGAAAAAAATTGAAACTTTGTGGGCATATAAAAAGACACGATGGGATGGAGAAGACGATCATGTTAGGAGGCATCCCTAGAAAGAGAAGCAGAGGAAGATCACGGAGAAGGTGAGATCATAATGTAACTAATGATTTCAGTATGACGACTGCAGCAATCTGTCCTAGGAGAGATATATTAATTCCGAAGAACTGTTAGTGTGGTAACGATCTGTTCACGACAAGCTATTCAATGATGATCTAAAACATTGGGATGATTTCAATTATTAAAAAATTAGTGTTTTTTTCATTTGTTAACATTACATTTGTTAGCACAAATCGCGCGAGTGGTTACCGGGGCCCAAATTTGGGGTGTAAAGAATAAAACCACTGTTACCTGCCATGTCGTAAGAGACTACTAAGGAGGTTTGGCTGAAATCGGATGCACGTGCCCTAAATGTGTACAAGTCTATGCGTTTAGGGGCCTACCAAACCAGTGTGCAACGTATACATTCTCTTAGAAAAGATCAAACATCGCAAAAAGGGATTAAAATTGTCGTAAAGAACGAACGCAAAGAAGAAGAAGAAGTTAGCACAAATAATTTGGGCCTAAGTAATGTCACCAGTTAGGAAAAGAAAACGTGGAAGACCTAAGACCACTCTTCCAAAAACCAAAAGCAATTCTACAGGAAAGTAAACTATTGGGTTGCCTGCCTGCCCAGCGTGTTCGTAGCGCGTTGGACGATTGGTGACAAGCCCCTGGGAGTGTGGTTAAATTTCGCAGGCTGGCAGAAAAGCCACAGGTTGTCCAGATTTACAGTGTTCCTGTCACCGAACCGAAGGGTTACGATGTCCATGTCTTAGAGCCGAAGAGCTGAAAGCTCAAGTGCTTCTGGATCGACAAAAAAATACTATTGGGTTGTAAAACCATACAAGATTTCCAACTGCTAGAAACGAACCGTATCACATAGAACTCTAAAACCTCTGCCCTTTGTGCAGCCTTTGGCACGAAAGGAACAGACTAACTAACTAATGTCACAAAATATTAAAAGTATATGTTTTGCTTGTGTTCCTAGTTTGTTGTAAGAAACTGAATTTTAGTTCTCCGGCAAATGGTAGAAACATTATTGCAAATATCAATACTCACAGCTGCTGTTTTACATATTGAATTTGTGTCGAAGGCAAGAACATTGTTGTCAAAGCTAAATATGAAGAAATGTTAGTTTATAGATAGGAAATTGCAATTTGTAAAACTGTTTTCCATAATTTTCATGACATTATCTTGCAATTTATAATCTAAGTAAATCAGAGGTCATAAAATATTCCGGAAGAAAGCTATTATATTTTCAATTCGGCAGAAAACAAATTTGAAATATCGTTTTTGGCACAACAACACTTTACACTACGCTACTCACACGCATTCACACATAGGAACGCACACATACACGGATACGAACGCACCACACATACACATGCATATATACACAGTCTCACACACAAAAGAACACACACACATATAAATATATATATATATATATACAGCGGCGGCTCGTGGTCATTTTTGGTGGTGGGGCCAGACACAAATGTCAGAAAAATCATGGTTTTTGGGCTCGGTTTATATTTTAGTATTTACTATTATTTGACTATTCTGCGAAGTTATTCCCCTTTACTATAATGATTTGGCGCCGCATGCGCAAATAACAAACGAACAACGTTGCGCCAGGGTAAGTGAGCTGGCACTGTTCAAGACCCTACTTGCCTCCTCGTGGTGACCCTGGAAATAGATAAAAGATCATGTCTGGCTAAGTTGGTAAGGATCGAGAGAGAGCTAATCTGTATAGGTAATAAAGCAAACACAGACACGCCTCTTGGGTCCTAAATACTAGTGAATGCACGCATCTTTTGCCGATGTCTAATGAAAAAGTTTGCATAAATGCAAAGCAAATGTAAGAAGTAACAATGTACAAGTCTCGTGTAAGCGTATACTCTCCTCCTGAATCAATGGTCAACCATAATTGCCAGCTCTCATTGCAAGAAAGCCGGGCACTCTCCCCCACGCACTGTAGGTAAAATGGTGAAAACTCATAATTCCTGGGGTTCAACAACAACTAAAATATATACCATATAACTAAGGTACAAAAGAGATCCCTACAACCTACCGTTGACCAGTCCTTCCCCCTGAAATAGCAAACAATAAAGACAAAAAAACTTTACTTTTCTTCACTGACAGTTAACCACGAATTTTTACTAAACCACTTATTATTGAAAGTCCTCTTTTTCTTGTCATCTTGTTGCACATATACAAACAAAGCTATTTGGCTGATGTGCACCTAGCCGTTTAATTTCAAGCTTTTTATCTATCTTTAACAAAGGAAACGGATTTCGTAATAAATAATCCACTTGATTCATTTTGAATTTCGAGTAAGCCAGAATTTCAAAAGTAGGTTACAGATTGTCAATCGCAAAAGAGTGTGCGTTGTAGAAGACATATGTATATTGAATACGAAACGGACGATTATCATTAACGATTATAATAATAATTAGTTACATATTTCTATTAATGAATATCCTTTTCTACTATTTTATATATAATTTGTGATTCAATCGATAATTATACAAAGTACTATTTAATCAAGAGTCGTTGTTTAACTGTTAATTGGTTGATCGAGTAGGAACTTAGCTTCCGGTGAATAAAATGACAAATTATTTTGGCAATTATTATTAAAGGTAGCGGTCAAAAATCAGAGGTCGCAATGTTACATCGTCAGTAGAGAATTTTAAAATGACCCGATAAAACATAGTGCGCTGATATATATGTCAAGCGTTATAGAGAGAAGCTGAATTGGAGACCGTATATAATAGTTTTTAAAATAATAATATTTATATATTATTATGATTATTATATTATTACGATATAACATTTATATTTTAGTGTTAAATATTCAACTTTCAAAGCTAATCAGTGTCAAGTTAACTATAATAATTACGAACAAAATTTTAAAAAAATAATAAGTACACGTTAATTATTTTTGATTTGGTAGGCCTGTTCTTACTGGCCCCTAATGACCATGTGTGTATACTAATTGGAGGAAAAATATGTTGAATTTTAGATTTCAGAATGTGTGTGATATTTTAGCCCTATATATCAACTTTCAAAGCTATCCAGTATCCTGTTGAAAGTAATAATTATAAACAAATAATGTCTGAAATAATAAGTACACATTACTCAATATGTTTGGTAGGGCCTCACTGGCCCTTAATGACGAGCCGCCCCTGTATATATACATATATTCAGGTGAACATAATTTGGTTTGACAACCAAACTCAGGATATGCCTGAGAAACATTTCCAGTACAATTACAAGCAATATCATTTGCTGCTATCGCTGAGAAATAAAATAGAGTTCTTTTAATATAAATGTCTTAGAGACACATGATAATATTTTGACCAGAAAGATCACACAATGAGAAATTTCGAAGAAATAACGAAATATATATCATTGGAAACCACCATCAGAGACATAATATTGAAATGTATTGAACATGTGGTCAGATGGCCACATGGAACTGTTGCAAAGATTGATCTTCAATGGACATCAGATGAAAGTAGAAAATGGGACACGAAGAATTGACTTCATTGCATCACATTTTATTCCTTTTACTCCTTATGTGGAATGACTTCACATAGTCAGAAAGGGCGCACTGTGTAGACATACTCTTAGACGAAGATCATAAAGTCTAAATTTACGTCGAATAATGATCGGGGCAATGGATACACGAATCAAGGGAAGGTGTGGGTGACTGACTGTCAGCGACTGTCAAAACATTTCCCGTAGGAGAAAACCGGAATCCCTGCCTTATACGTGTATAGTACCATAAATACGTAGGGGCATAGAAACATGGGTTTAACTTAGTCATTCTTGTCAAAAATCAATTATATATCACAATAAAAATGATATAATAGTTCGCAAAGAACTAACGCTAAGAAGCAGAAGAAGAAGACTCCCTCCATATGTGATAAATCTCAGTGCAATAAAGTCAATCATACGGTTTAAGATTTTTAAGAACAAGACAATCATACTCGTTGTTCTTTGTAGATAACAATTCTATAAAATATTTTACACTAGTTCTGGTCAATAACTATTTCTAAATAAGAACATCGTATAAAGTGTCAGCAAGAGAATATATTACTGAGACGGATTAGCTTAATGCATTAGTGTTCGTCTATCGACTTCGACACACGAGTGTCGTAGGCTCAATCCCACACTCGACGTTCAACATGTGAGGAAATGAATTGACACCCCTACCTCCTGCAGACTGTGACATAAGTTTGAAGTGACAAGCATTTAATACACTATTTTATTTTTAAAAAGATGGACAATTTTATCATTTTATAAGAGAATATAAACACCATTACCAATTAAGGAACGCTATAGAAACGTGTGCAATGCTTAGAGACTAACTGTTTCATAAAAACTGCATCGAGATGTACACCAAAGAGTAATCGAGGATTAGGATAAGACACTACCACCTAGAGTAAAATAGTAGAATATGACTGAAATAAATGAAAAACTGCTGGAGCATATTAAATAGGAAGGTTAAGAATAAAACTTATCATCAATATAAGAAAGAGGCAGTCATCATTTTTCAGACATGTGATGAGGAAGGAAGGTATAGAGCACATTGTGACAAACCAGTAAAATCGAGGGAATACGAGACAGAGGAAGACAGAGAGAAAAAATTGTGGATAGCCTGACTTCATGGCGCGGTAGAGCGTCAACATCTGAGATGATAGCAAACACAAGAGATACAGATTTGTTGAGATCCATGATAGCCTACGATAGTCGGCACAGCACCTGATGATGATGAATAACAGAGAAGAATGGCGTACATTTGATGCTGTGATAAGCTCCAAGAGCGTCACATACTTGAATGAGAATGAGAGTTTGGTATCGAACTTCAACAAACCATCTAGGAAGCAAGTGCTCTAACAACTGCGGCATTAATGGCCTTCAGAGCTTGTCAGTAGTAGTTTCTCTAAATCGTATGCTTAATTAAGTGAAACGTCTGGCTGAATGGATAAGAGCAAGATTTTCATGCGGGAGACCCATTTTCAATGCATGGTAAGGTCAATGAATTGTTTTTATCTGTTGAGGACATAATAAAAAGTTCATTACCTAAACAGTTTCACAGCGACTGTACTAGCAATGCGGCCATTAAATTCTAAAGGCCCATGAACTCCCTGTCCTACACCATCAAAAAAGCGTTATTACAGGTAGTAACTATAGTTTAAAAAAAAAAATCAAATATGTTTCTAAAAGTCTTAAACCAATGATAGAGTAAACAATGTCCCTTTATTGTGCACTAACTAACTATAACTTTCCAGAGACCCCTATGATTATTGCTGGAGTTTCGGAGTTCATGCTTTATGCAATACTCTCGGCAGGTGACGTGCCATTTCTGCGGAGAGGGACCGAGCCAAATGTGGTAAAACCGGGTGCAATGAAGTCAATCCTTCGGCTTAAAAAAAAACACAAAAAACTACCTATATGTGCATGTCTGGACTGAAGTAACTACATCGTAAGCTATCTGGCGTTGACAGTGTCTTCACAATGAAAAGGGACGTGCATATATTTGAGTGCCCTGATTGCACATATATCGATTATATTAGAAAAGGCTCATTATGTTTGTCATCGCGTGCTGAAACCTATCTTTACGTCACGGAAGTATCGACCTGTCAGTCTTCATTCTGTTATTATTTAATGCAATTTTGTTTCCTTAATTAAAGGTTAGTAATTTTATTCTTGCGTTTATGTATTTTTATGCTGCTTTACCTCTTTTCATCTTGCTTACTGATTACTGTTTAGCAGAACTCAAGCCGCTGTAATAATGGAGACTTGATTTGTTGAATTATATTTTTCTTTATTCTGTTAGATGTTTTTTTGTTCAGCAGACTGTCTTTTAGTGACGTGCATTTGTGGATATTGTCAATACTGAATGTCTGTAGCTATATATTTGCTGCATTATTTTTGTTTCTATATTTCTGTGCCTATATTTATGTTGTTATATTTCTGTCGCTATATTTATGTTGCTATATTTGTTAACTGTATTTATGTTGCTATATTTATATTGCTATATTTGTTTAGCTATATTTATGCTGCTATATTAATGTTGCTATATTCCTATTGCTGTATTTCTGTTGCTATATTTGTTTAGCTGTATTTCTGTTGCTATATTTCTGTTGCTATATTTCTGTTGCTGCATTTATGTTGCTATATTTATGTGGCTATATTTATGTTTCTATATGTCCGTTGCTATATTTCTGCAGCTATATGTCTGCAGCTATGTTTTTTTGTTGCTATATTTATTTCGCTATATTTAAGTTGCTATATTTCTGTTGCTATATAACTGTTGCTATATAGATGTTGCTATTTTTCTGCAGCTATAGTCCTGCAGCTATATATATATATCATTTATTGTATTTTCGTTTCTATATATCTGTTGCTATATTTCTGCAGTTATAGTACTGCAGCAACATTTTTCTAGCTATATTACTGCTGCCATATTTCTGCAACTATATTTCTGTTGCTATATATATGTTGTTATATTTATGTTGCCATATTTCTGCTGATATAATTCTGCAGCAATATTTATGTGTTCTTATCTACTAATTTACAGTGAGCACTATGTATCCAACAGAGTAGATCCACACATTGAAATATAAGATTAAAATAAATTGTAGCCGATTGTACTGAACAAACAATATCAATGATTAGGACGACCGAGAGTGGAGATGAATAGTGTGGATATGTGTTGCTGCTCTAAGCGTCAGGGGCGTCATACTCTAGAAAGAGAGAGAGGGGGCTGGTGAAGAGAGAGTACTAGAGACTGAGATTATGAAAAAATTGAGATCATGATCACCTGTATGGTGCCGGGTGCCCATAAGGGAAGCATAGAATAGTACCACTGCTACCTACAAAGTGTGTCGTAAGAGTCGACTGATGGAGGAGCTAGTGAAGCTACCCTAGTAAATAAAAGCATCGCAGAAATCGGATGTGCTGGCCTACTTGTAGGCTCATAGCTGGCACAACGTACTATCGCTCTTAGACTCAGATAACATACAAATCAAATAGTGGTTAACATGTGATCGATATGGAGTGTTGGAAGAAGAAAAAGATGAAGGGATCATGATAAGTGTGTCTATCATGTATTTTATCTGTGACTGTGAATTATGTACTAATGTAGAGGAACATTGTGGTAGAGTATTCAAATTTCAAAATATCAATTGATAATGTATAATTGTTTCACATATATTAGCAACTAAATTATATTCAGTAAAAGAAACTATTTTATTAACCAAATCTTTTACATTAAACACTAAAATCCCAGGAAGAAGTTTTGTTAGTCTGTGTGCGTACTTTGTAAAACATTCTTCTTTTTGTATGTTAAGTGTTTATTGTATCACTTGATCGATAAAAACCTCTTTGGTGGAAACATCGATTTTGTTCTTTGTTGTCATCATCATCTAGTAGCGTGTTCAGTATACAACTTTATCACAGTCACATTTCTTCTGGATTTATCTCTATCATAGAATATATGCACTTCCCGAGTTTCAGTCACTTTCAACCCGCACATCATCTCATGTATTCATTCATCTTCACTTTCGTTTTTCTCTTCTCATATTTCCCTGAATGTCTTCTTCTGCAATTATCATTTGAAACGACCATGACCAAAATAATTTTACTTTTTTCTATTCAAAATCCATCATTTTTCATTGTTCAAAATACTTCCCTTTACTCGGCCCAAAATACTTCACTTTGCTTAGTCCAAAATACTTCACTTTGCTTAGTCCAAAGTAAGTCAACTTCATAAAATTAAATTCTTCACTTTCCTCAAAACCAAAATACTTTACTTTCCTTCAGTCCACAATAATTCACTTTCCTTTTTTCAAAATACTTCACTTTTCTCGGTTAAAGATGTTCTCTTTTCAATCCAAAATTCTTCACATGCATCAATCTAACATCTACCAATTACTATATTCCCGAGTTATTGATGAATATTTTGCTTTCGTTTTTTCTTTTCATTTGATTGTACCTTGTAAAATTTCGTTCATTCTCTTATACGTCACTTGCATCAATCTTACGCATAACATCTACCAATTACTACATTCCCGAGTTATTGATGAATATTTTGTTTTCGTTTCTCCTTGCTATTTTCATTTGATTGTACCTTGCAAGATTACGTTCATGCTATCAAACGTTGCCGTTTCTTGAATTGATAAACTGAAAACTTCACAATTATCGTGTAATACCGCCATATTGGCAATGTATTGTACATCCTGGAAAAAAAAATAATTATATTCTGTGTGAAATCATTTCTGTCACTTCCCACTTGAGTTGAGTACTGTCCTCTCCGTTGATGATTTTTTGACCTTCACTTTCAAAGTGCTCAAAGCCTTAAAGTGAGAACGAAAAAAGTAAAGAAAACGATAGCAAAGAAATTGTAGCTTCCAAAGCTATGAATAGAATCTACTCAACAAAATGGATGATACTTGCATACCAGTAGCAGCTAATCAGACACGGAGATGATCTAGCCAGACGACACGATCGAGGGAAAAGTGAGTCGAGACACCAGAGAAGGACTCATTTTCACAATGGAAGAGAATTAGTAGCCTTGTCATTGAAAATGTTGTAACAGTTGTCAGAATAGATTTTGTAATTGTGTTAAGGAAACATACATGGCCAATGTTGAAGAAATATTCTAGTATTGACAAACAAGGTCAAACGAAGTTAATATAATAAAATCTCAATAGTATACTGAATATCATATTAATTCAACAAATAATTATATAATGAACCATGTTCATAAAGCAAAATATAAATTTACATGGAAAAAATGTTGAAAAAAAATTGAAAATCGTGGCATATCCTTTACATGATTTAGCCATCAACCACAGTAAACTAGTCGTTGATTTTCTAGACACAACTTATACGTTCAGCAGTTTTCCATTGCTTTCGAACGGGGCCTATTTTTCCCGTTCGTCAAAATTCAATGACACGAATTTGCTTCCAAATGATCTGCCGCTGAGTTTGAACCAGATACGCTTGGGTTGTGGTCAAGCTCACTATCGCTTAAGCAATAGACGCCACTATAATGTTAATCAAGAAAAGAAAATACAATACTGAATATCATGTTAAATAATAAACACAACTATATAAAAGATTTCAATATTTAGCCCAGGTAGATAGAATATATGAGAAGTATGCGCTAGTTTGAAGTATAGTTTTTTTTTGTATAAGGCAATAGATAAACGTGAGCGTCTGTAGCTCAAGCGGTAGTGAGCTCGATCACAAACCCAAGCGTACCAGGTTCAAACCCACGGTGGGCAAATTTGGAAGCAAATTCGTTTCTGTGCGACTTTTACAAAAGGTAAAAATAGACCTCACCGTTCAGAAAGCAATGACAAACTACTGAACGTATAAGTGGTGCCTATAAAATCAACGACTCGTTTACTGTGGTTGATGGCTACGTCCTTTAGGATATGCCACGATTTTCAATAGATAAACAGTATAAGTACAGTAAAAACATGTATATGTGCTTTTGAATATAAGTGTTAGAGAAGTCCTTCGTATATCATGGGCTGTGAGAACAAATATATGAATGCAGATAGAGCTCAAAATAAGTATTAGAGAAGTCCTTCGTATATCATGGGCTGTGAGGAGAACAAATATATGAATGCAGATAGAGCTCAAAATAAGTATTAGAGAAGTCCTTCGTATATCATGGGCTGTAGGAGAACAATATATGAATGCAGATAGAGCTCAAAATAAGTGTTAGAGAAGTCCTTCGTATATCATGGGCTGTGAGGAGAACAAATATATGAACTTAGAGAAGAGTCTTTCGTATATCATGGGCTGTGAGGAGAACAAATATATGAATGCAGATAGAGCTCAAAATAAGTGTTAGAGAAGTCCTTCGTATATCATGGGCTGTGAGGAGAACAAATATATGAATGCAGATAGAGCTCAAAATAAGTGTTAGAGAAGTCTTTCGTATATCATGGGCTGTGAGGAGAACAAATATATGAATTCAGATAGAGCTCAAAATCAAAGAAAACTGGATGTTGTTACAAATAAGAATGAGAAAATTGAAGTATTTTGGCACATTTCATCTTAAGACAAGAATGGTTCAAGAAGCCCATAATGGAGTGAGACATTCTTGCAAGAAGAAGAAGAGTACGACCATGAAGAAGATGGATTCAGAATGGAGGGTGGTGATTTGAGCATGACGGCGGCAGAGGCGGGACAACTGGTTTATGAGAGAGAGAAATTCCAAATGACTGTTACGGTGAAAAAGTTCTGCTCAAAACTAGTTATTTGTTGATGAGTTAGAGTTCTGCCAATCTAAGCGATTAATAAAACAAATAGATTAGTAAGTAATTAGAATGAAATCTCTTGTTAGTCATACGTTACTGGGAACTACTTCGACATGTTCTCTTCTTCAGGTTCGTTCTTTGCGACCAATTTGATCATTTTTATTGTGATATATAATTGATCTTTTACAAGAACGACAATACATTGCACCCCGGTTCCTAGGCCCCTACATCCGCTCGGGATTCAATTTGGCCCACACCTCAGGGCTCCGAGTTTCGCTGTTCAGCGTGATCGTAGCGCGTTGGACGACGGTGTGAAAAGCCCTCTGTGAGTGCGGGTTCAATTCCGCTGGCTGGCATAAAAGCCACAGGTTCTCCAGATTTACGGTGTTCAGGGCACCGAACCGAAGGGTTACGATGTCCATGGTACCGAGCCGAAGAGCTGAAAGCTCAAGTGCTTTTGGATCGAAAAAGGCCCGTACATGTGTATGGTACCATACTCGTGTAGGCAGGGCTTCCAAATTTTGCAATACGGGAAATGTTTTGAGTCTGTCTCGCTGACAGTCAGTCCCTCACACTTTCCCTTCCTTCGTGTATTCATTGCTCTTTAACGATCATCTTTCACTGTATATTTGAGCTCTTTGATCTTCGTCTCAGATTGTGTATACACTATGCTCCCTTACTGACTATGTGAGGTCGTTCCGAATGTGACTTCTACAAACAACGAGGAAATCAAACATTGCAAATATAAATCTGTGTCTGACTTGAATATTACTACTAAAGAACTATTGCTATATCGAAGGAGATCGGAGCACCTATGGACATGTCCGAAGTGTAATGAAGATATTCCAAACTGAAACTGAAACTGATACTAACAAACTATTAATTGGAAAGTGGATGATTCATGTCACAAAATCATCATTCATTATCTGGTCAACAGCAGAACTTTGTCACATGAAAAACCCTTCAGAATGTATTTCCCATAGACGAGACGCACATTTTCTCTGTTGTCTTACCCTTCTCCTCTTTGTTAGAATACCCCCTCCAGTAATGGTAATATCTAACCCTATGTTATTTTATACGTCCGAAGTGCTTCAATATACTCCTTTTTTTTACAGCATCAACCAGTTTTCTTTGATTTTATTTCTAGATATACATATTTGTTCATTGCTATGTTTATCATGGCATACTGTGAACTCGTTTGTAGCACTTATATTCAATACTTATTGAGCATTTGCACGGAGTTTTGTTGTTGTTGACATATTCACATCACATCGCAACAAAAGAAGGTGTTAAAATCCGAACAGTCTGTACGGTCTACAGCACTGTATACACCTATGCTATTATTTTTAAATAGTTTAACCGCTTGTTTACCTGTAAATAGTTTAACCACTTGTTTACCTGTAAATAGTTTAACCACTTGTTTACCTGTAAATAGTTTAACCACTTGTTTACCTGTAAATAGTTTAACCACTTGTTTACCTGTAAATAGTTTAACCACTTGTTTACCTGTAAATAGTTTAACCACTTGTTTACCTGTAAATAGTTTAACCACTTGTTTACCTGTAAATAGTTTAACCACTTGTTTACCTGTAAATAGTTTAACCACTAGTTTACTTGTAAAAGGACACATACTTCTGTTCATGTTAGTAGCAAACAGTTGTTTATAATGTGTTCTTGTTTCTTCATCACAATCTGATGAACATGTTACAGTCAGACATATTTTGGTTATTTTCTTGATTTCTCTACGTAAGTTACACATTTGTGTCAACCAAATTTAATATCAGTTTGTTTACTTGTTTGACTTTCTTTGGTTCTCTCTGATTATACACTTATTATAATTATTTTTATATAATTGTTGGACCTCAGTTCTAACAGACACTATTTATGAAGCGCATACAAGGGCACGTTCTAGAAATCTCTTATTATCCTAACGCTGTGAGACAAAAGATTATTCGAGAAAAGAAAGAAAAGAGAAGAAAGATAATTATATTGTACACAAGAGAACATTGGAATGCTTTGTGCTTGTATTAGACATAAGACAATGAGGAGGGTTGTACTTGTATCAGACATAAGGTCCTTGTATGATTTGTACTGGAAAAACAACAACACGGAGATGAGCTTTACGTGTGTGAGACATAAGACACTGGAAAGAGTTATACTTGTATCTGAAGAAAACCTTTTTTTAAAAGAGAACTTCCCGATTCTCATAGTTTACCCTAAAAAAAAAAACATAATCCAGGATATTAGTTCAGAAAGACGGCGCTGTTCTCATTTAAATAAGCATATAGAACGCAGATATATTTTAGAAAAAAATGCAAAGTTAGGGTAAGTGGATGAAAGAGTTAAGTAAAGTCACAGGGAACTGATAAGAAGTAGACGGATGTTTGCGCTGAAGGATTTCATGCATGATCGTTCAGTCGACACGTTAATCAAGCCATTTTAAAATAGAAAAAAAAACATCTGGAAGAATGTGGAAGAAAGATGTGATTGATGTACATGTATATTCAAATAAAAGAAGTGTCACAAAATTGGGCAAGACATAGAAGAAAAAGAAACACCAGACATAATGTGATAAGACAGCAGACGGCAAAGACATTTCAATGTCATTACAATACATCACACGCTCAGCCATTTGCAAGTCCATTTTGAGGGCAGTTTCCATTTCCGAGGTTCTATCCTGCCACCTTTCTGAAATGTGTTGGATGTCCGGTAATTGCAGACATTGGAGTTCTTCAGCCGGAGGCTAACATGAACTTCTCCGCCGGCAGACAAAAACATATTCCGAAGCGCAAATATCTTAATGACGAGGGATGTTTTGACCGGTAACGCACAAACACTGCAATAGAACTAAAACATGAAGCAGAATATGAGTACTATAAAATAACAAAATTCTATTCAGATTGTAAGCAGTAGATTTCTTCTTTATGTACTCTCTATGATTAACTCATTAATGAGGAAGATTGCAGTAAAAGTATATACCAGTGTCAACATATCAACATAACAGTTTAAACGGTCTAACGGCGAAAGTCTGACTTCATTGTATCGGTTTTTCAGATACTGTTCCGCCCGAGTGGTTACCGGGGCCTAAATTTGGGATGTAAAGAATAGAACCACTGTTACCTGCCACGCATGTCGTAAGAGGCGACTAAGGAGGAGGTTTGGATGAAATCGGATACACGTGTTCTAAATGTGTAGAAGTCAACCTACTGTCTTGAACGACGGCTGGGGACAACCAAAGGATAACGGAGAGCGAACCCAGTAAACGCTGGTTGAATCCGGACACATCGCCGAAGGATAAGCACCAGATCTCCAAATGGCGCTGAAGATGTGACGAAACCCACCCATGCTTAGGCTGCATGAATCTGATTTCTACATGAGTGAATTTATGGAGAGATCTGATACATCCGTCTTTTAGGTGATCGCGAGAGAGATATGGTTCGATTCATCTCCGAAGAAACAACAAGTTATTTGCTGAGTGCGCTCCACAAAGCACGAACTACTCCGTAGATCACGCAACACAATTATCGATATCCGACAAAAAATGCACATGTGACCCGGACGACACGGTTCGGAATCGAACCTACGATCTTGAAAACACAAGGAAAACATCTTGATCATTTCACCACAGAAACCTCTAAGACAGAGTAGTTTAAGCTAAGCTAATTAAAATAGTTTAATAAAGTACAACAACAGAGTTATACTCTCATTAATTGTATATGTATTGTTTACACTGTGTGTGAAGCATGGACATTTAATAAAGCAGTGGAAAACATATATGTGCTTTTGAATATGTTACAGAAAGGTCCTGCGTCTATTTTGGACAGAGAAGAGAACAAATAGATCTATCCAGAAAGAACTCAAAATCAAAGAAAGCTGGCTGATGCTACAAATGAGAAAGAGAAAATTTAGGTATTTTGGACATATAAAAAGACATGAAGGGCCGGAGAAGACCATCATGGAAGGAGGTCTACTAGCAAAGAGGAGAAGAGGAAGACCACTGAGAAGATGGATTCAGAATGTAACTGATGGTTTGAACATGACGGCTGCAGAGGCAGGACATCTGGCCTATGAAAGATATAAATTCATGAGGACTGTTGGGGTGGCAAAGTTCTGCTCAGGACAAGCTATTTGATGATGATGAGTAGTACCTTTCGGTACATTGAACACATTGTTTTGATAAAGACATTTTGGTCGAAACGATAAGTAAGTAATTTACTATTCATAACAAAAAAAAAAAACATGAGTTTGTAAATTTTGTGATCTCTGTGGTTAAGTGATTAAACCGTTTCACTTGCGTTCTGGAAGTCGTGGAAAACTAAAGTATATTACCCAGAAGGCTAATCTTCAATCACCCAAATTCGAATTTGTTATCGTATGGTTTGGAGAGAACAGAAGTGGAGGATATGATCCCTGGAAGACGTGGTAGGTGAAGACTAAGAAAATTAGGCACAGAACATTACAGAAAACGTAAACAGAAGTAATTGATTGCTTGATAGGACTATCATCATTGTACTTCGGTGAGTAACCATGTGTCCTCCGATCTCTTTCTTACACAGGAAGATATCAGCTGCAGTGCATGAACTCTGTAGCACCGGCTAGAATGTAAGAACTGTGATTGTCGTATGCGAGTAGGGGCATTCGCTAATGAAGCTCTCCGATGGATATATACTGGGAAAAAAAGATCTGGATGTTCAACTAAAATATGAAAAACACAGTTAAAAGATTAGATCCTGACGTGGAAAACAATTGATAGACATACGACAGAACGTCAACTATGGAAATTGCTCGTGGAAGCAATAAGTGTCAAAAGGGATATGAAGAGAGATTTGAAAATATGGTATTACACAAACAAAGAAACCACAGTAAAACCTCTGAGAACATGCATTTTTTCTTGTGTCAACATATGGTTGTCAATCCTGAACCAGAACACAAGCATTACAGAGGAAAAATGAATCTATAGAAACAAAGTGTTACAGAAAATTCTTATAACGCCTTGGGCAAAAGAGATAAAAATATAGACATGCTAAAAGGTCTGAACAGCGAAGAACATTGACTCATAAACAAAATCATGGCTGAGAAACTGAGATATTTTAGACACATTAAATGTCACTGTGGTTTGGAGAGAACAGAAGTAGAGGGTATGATCCTTGGAAGACGTTGTTTGAAGAGAACAGTAGTAGAGTGAATGATCCATGGAAGACGTTGTTTGAAGAGAACAGTAGTAGAGTGAATGATCCATGGAAGACGTTGTTTGAAGAGAACAGTAGTAGAGTGAATGATCAATGGAAGACGTGGTTTGGAGAGAACAGTAGTAGAGTGAATGATCCATGGAAGACGTTGTTTGAAGAGAACAGTAGTAGAGTGAATGATCAATGGAAGACGTGGTTTGGAGAGAACAGTAGTGGAGTGAATGATCCATGGAAGACGTGGTTTGAAGAGAACAGTAGTGGAGTGAATGATCCATGGAAGACGTGGTTTGGAGAGAACAGTAGTAGAGTGAATGATCCATGGAAGACGTGGTTTGGAGAGAACAGTAGTAGAGTGAATGATCCCTGGAAGATGTGGTTTGAAGAGAACAGTAGTAGAGTGAATGATCCCTGGAAGATGTGGTTTGGAGAGAACAGTAGTAGAGGGTATGATCCATGGAAGATGTGGTTTGGAGAGAACAGTAGTAGAGTGAATGATCCATGGAAGACGTGGTTTGGAGAGAACAGTAGTAGAGTGAATGACTCCTGGAAGACGTTGTTTGAAGAGAACAGTAGTAGAGTGAATGATCAATGAAAGACGTGGTTTGGAGAGAACAGAAGTAGAGTGAATGATCCCTGGAAGATGTGGTTTGAAGAGAACAGTAGTAGAGTGAATGATCCCTGGAAGATGTGGTTTGGAGAGAACAGTAGTAGAGGGTATGATCCATGGAAGATGTGGTTTGAAGAGAACAGTAGTAGAGTGAATGATCCCTGGAAGATGTGGTTTGGAGAGAACAGTAGTAGAGGGTATGATCCATGGAAGATGTGGTTTGAAGAGAACAGTAGTAGAGGGTATGATCCATGGAAGATGTGGTTTGAAGAGAACAGTAGTAGAGGGTATGATCCATGGAAGATGTGGTTTGAAGAGAACAGTAGTAGAGGGTATGATCCATGGAAGATGTGGTTTGAAGAGAACAGAAGTAGAGGGTATGATCCCTGGAAGATGTGGTTTGAAGAGAACAGTAGTAGAGTGAATGATCCATGGAAGATGTGGTTTGAAGAGAACAGTAGTAGAGGGTATGATCCATGGAAGATGTGGTTTGAAGAGAACAGAAGTAGAGGGTATGATCCCTGGAAGACGTGATTTGGAGAGAACAGTAGTAGAGTGAATTATCAATGGAAGATGTGGTTTGGAGAGAACAGAAGTAGAGTGAATTATCAATGGAAGATGTGGTTTGGAGAGAACAGTAGTAGAGTGAATTATCAATGGAAGATGTGGTTTGGAGAGAACAGTAGTAGAGTGAATTATCAATGGAAGATGTGGTTTGAAGAGAACAGTAGAAGAGTGAATTATCAATGGAAGATGTGGTTTGGAGAGAACAGTAGAAGAGTGAATTATCAATGGAAGATGTGGTTTGGAGAGAACAGTAGTAGAGTGAATGATCCATGAAAGACGTGGTTTGGAGAGAACAGTAGTAGAGTGAATGATCCATGGAAGATGTGGTTTGAAGAGAACAGAAGTCGTGGGTATGATCCCTGGAAGACGTCATTTGGAGAGATCAGTAGTAGAGTGAATTATCAATGAAAGATGTGGTTTGGAGAGAACAGTAGTAGAGTGAATGATCCATGGAAGACTTGGTAGGTGTAGATTAAGAAAATTGTGACACACAACATTACAGAAAATATAAAGAGAAGTGATTGATTGATGGATTGTTGTGACCATCATCATTGTCCTTCGGTGAGTTACCATGTGTTCTCCGATCTCTTTCTTACACGGGAAGATATCAGCTGCAGTGCACGAACTCCGTAGCACCGGCTAGTGACCCTGATGTAATTTAGAAGATGGAGAAGATATTTTGAATGAATATTTTTTTAAAGACTTCTTAAAATGAATTGTGCCCAGGCAGCGCCTTTCCAGCAAGCTCTTCTCGATTTTGAACTGCCAATTGTTCATTTACGTACTCACATTAATCATGGAACCTACTTTTTATCGCCCGTCTCCGATAGGACCAGGAACTCGATCTCACATACATTGAGATCGGAGATCTCTGGAACAATATCCAGATAGCTTCACGCAGGAACGAACCTGGTACCTTCGGCTGGAGACACGAGCACCTAACCTCTACGCCACAAATATTCCCTACTTCTTTACCTAAATCTATCGATCTTTATGAGTTGCGAATGAGACAAATGGAGATCAATAACTGGCATAGTCAACAGATGCGACACCAGATGATGATGACGAATGACTGGATAATTAGTGTATTGATAATCATCGTTCTGAGCATTTACAAAGAAGCTATTAAGAAACTAGTTTAACACCAACAACAAGAACAACAAGCAAATCATATACATAGATAGTATGCCATCTCTAAGGTATGAACATATGGGAAGAACATATGGGGAGAACATATGGGGAGAACATATGGGGAGAACATATGTGGAGAACATATGTGGAGAACATATGTGGAGAACATATGGGGAGAACATATGGGGAGAACATATGAGGAGAACATATGTGGAGAACATATGTGGAGAACATATGTGGAGAACATATGTGGAGAACATATGTGGAGAACATATGTGGAGAACATATGTGGAGAACATATGTGGAGAACATATGTGGAGAACATATGGGGAGAACATATGGGGAGAACATATGGGGAGAACATATGTGGAGAACATATGTGGAGAACATATGGGGAGAACATATGGGGAGAACATATGAGGAGAACATTTGGGGAGAACATATGGGGAGAACATATGGGGAGAACATATGGGGAGAACATATGGGGAGAACATATGGGGAGAACATATGAGGAGAACATATAGGGAGAACATATGGGGAGAACATATGGGGAGAACATATGGGGAGAACATATGGGGAGAACATATGGGGAGAACATATGGGGAGAACATATGAGGAGAACATATGGGGAGAACATATGGGGAGAACATATGGGAGAACATATGGGAGAACGTATGGGAGAACGTATGGGGAGAACATATGGGGAGAACATATGGAATCAGGGCTCTCTGTGGCGTCGAGGTTAGGTGCTCATCTCTTGTGCCAAAGGTACCAGGTTCGCTCCCTCGTAAAGCCATCTTGTTATTTTGGCAGAAGTCTCTGATCTCAGTGTAAGTGAGATCAAGTTCCTAGTCATATCTCAGTGTAAGTGAGATCAAGTTCCTAGTTTTATCAGAGACGGACGATAAAAAGTAAGTCCTGTGTTAAATTTGAGCACGTAAAAGAACCCTTTGCGGATAAAAATCAAGAAGAGCAGGCTGGAAAGCCACTGCACGTGCAACATTCATCAGAAAAGATTAAATATACAAATTCCTACACAAAATATCTTCAATATCTTCAAAATTACATTGGGGACACTCGCCGGTGCTACATGACTCTTTCACTGCAGCTGAGATCTTCCTGTGTAAGAAAGAGATCGAGCACACATCATTACTCACAGAAGTGCAATGATAATGGTCCTATCAATCCATCAATCTATCTATCATATGGAGAGAACAGGAGAGAGAAAACACAGACATAACTTAAAGAAAATGATAGATAGCTTTGAGACGAATCCGATTAACCGGATTGTGTTTATAAATACGCAGAGGCGGCGTTATTCTGTAAATGTCACCTAACTTATTAGTCGATTCTTAATGACATGTTTCCGTGCCAGCCATATCTATGGGGTGTTGGTATATTTGACTCGAAAAATTTCTCTCTCTATCACGCAGGCGTACTTTTAGATAGTCTTTCTCACATCCATACAAACTCTCTCTCTCTCTCTCTTATTCAATCTTTGGAAATCCATTTCGCATGACTGATGAATGCAAAGACGTAGTATGAACTTGATGTAGTTGCGATCAATACCGTTAAATAGATCACATTTAAAATCAAGTAGTCACAGCATGTTATATTTGTGGTGAATATGTTACATAAGAAGTTGGGTATTCGTATAGATTTGTCTGATAGTTTTTGAACAGCGTATGTGGGGAATGGCTAGATGCAGATCAAATGTAAGATAATTGTGGAGCCAAGTGTGTGGAAATGGTTATGTAGATCGAATGACAGACAGTTATGGAAGAAAATGTGTGGAAAATGGCTAAGTGCAGATCAAATATAAGATAGTTGGGGAGCCAAGTGTGTGGGGAATAGCTAGGTGCAGATCAAATATAAGATAACTGTTGAACAAAGTGTGTGGGAGTTGTGGAACCAAGTGTGTGGGGAATATCTAGGTGCAGATCAAATATAAGATAACTGTTGAACAAAGTGTGTGGGGAGTTATGGAACCAAGTGTGCGGGGAATATCTAGGTGCGGATCAAATGTAAGATAGTTGTAGAACCAAGTGTGTGGGGAATATCTAGGTGCGGATCAAATGTAAGATAGTTGTAGAACCAAGTGTGGGGAGTTGTGGAACCAAGTGTGTGGGGAATATCTAGGTGCAGATCAAATATAAGATAGTTATGGAACCAAGTGTGTGGGGAATATCTAGGTGCGGATCAAATGTAAGATAGTTGTAGAACCAAGTGTGTGGGGAATATCTAGGTGCGGATCAAATGTAAGATAGTTGTAGAACCAAGTGTGTGGGGAATATCTAGGTGCGGATCAAATGTAAGATAGTTGTAGAACCAAGTGTGTGGGGAATATCTAGGTGCGGATCAAATGTAAGATAGTTGTAGAACCAAGTGTGGGGAGTTGTGGAACCAAGTGTGTGGGGAATAGCTAGGTGCAGATCAAATATAAGATAGTTATGGAACCAAGTGTGTGGGGAATATCTAGGTGCGGATCAAATGTAAGATAGTTGTGGAACCAAGTGTGTGGGGAATATTTAGGTGCGGATCAAATGTAAGATAACTGTTGAACAAAGTGTGTGGGGAGTTATGGAACCAAGTGTGCGGGGAATATCTAGGTGCGGATCAAATGTAAGATAACTGTTGAACAAAGTGTGTGGGGAGTTATGGAACCAAGTGTGTGGGGAATATCTAGGTGCGGATCAAATGTAAGATAGTTGTAGAACCAAGTGTGCGGGGAATATCTAGGTGCGGATCAAATGTAAGATAACTGTTGAACAAAGTGTGTGGGGAGTTATGGAACCAAGTGTGTGGGGAATATCTAGGTGCGGATCAAATGTAAGATAGTTGTAGAACCAAGTGTGCGGGGAATATCTAGGTGCGGATCAAATGTAAGATAACTGTTGAACAAAGTGTGTGGGGAGTTATGGAACCAAGTGTGCGGGGAATATCTAGGTGCGGATCAAATGTAAGATAGTTGTAGAACCAAGTGTGTGGGGAATATCTAGGTGCGGATCAAATGTAAGATAGTTGTAGAACCAAGTGTGTGGGGAGTTGTAGAACCAAGTGTGGGAGTTGTGGAACCAAGTGTGTGGGGAATATCTAGGTGCAGATCAAATATAAGATAGTTGTAGAACCAAGTGTGGGGAGTTGTGGAACCAAGTGTGTGGGGAATAGCTAGGTGCAGATCAAATATAAGATAGTTATGGAACCAAGTGTGTGGGGAATAACTAGGTGCGGATCAAATGTAACATAGTGTTCTTAATTATTTCCCCACTGTCTTTCTTAACATGCGTGCGTGTAAAACACGTCAAGTACGTGATGTATTTACAGTGTAAAGTGTAGACACCCACGTTTATTGATGATAAGTACTACATACAAAGATATTTAAACGTTACTAATGAAAATCTGGGAATAAAAACGAATAACGAAATAAATGAAAAAAACAACAAAAAACACACTCAACAACTAGTATTGGAAAAGAAAACAATAAAAAACAAGTAAATATATAACTAGTAGTCCGTATGTAGTGTTTCTTGAAATTCGTCACTTCCGTTGTATCGTTTGCTTGATAAAGGCCTTTTGGTCGAAGCGTTGCTGTGTATTGTCACTGCTTTTTCATGTTATAAAACTAAAGTACTTTGTTTATACGTGTTTCGCTACTTGACAAAGTTTTACTTCAGTATCCACCTTTATCTATACAAAAAACCACTTGTTTGAACACTTTCACTCTGTTAAGTTTTTTTACCTCCGTACTTCTTCTTCTTCTTCTTCTTTGATCGCTCCATTTCGAGAACTTGTTAATCACTCTTTGTGACTTGTATATGATTCGAGCCTAAGAGCGATTGTACGTTGTGCCAGTTATGCGCCTTGAAGTTGGCCAGCACATCCGATTTCTGCGACGCTTTTTATTAACTAGGGTAGCTTCCCTAGGTCCTACATCAGTCGCCTCTTGCGACATACATTGTAGGCCACAGTGATGTTATTCCTTGCGCCCCTTGCTAGCCCCGGCAACACACTTGCGTAATAAGACTTAACAACAGATTTAAATAAGAGACAAGTTAGCTATTTGCTAGTAATGTTCTGAACAATGTCAATTTATCGAAACAATCGATCAACTTTCCATCCTAATTTGGCTAAATACTCGTATTAACCAATCAGCATGATCATTTACATAACTTATTTCAATATTATATTGTATGACGCATTCTAAAGAAATTTCAATGAATCGATTCTATTAATTTTTATGACTTTTTTTTTAGAGGTGAAATAATTAGTGGTTTATTTTGTCACAAAATTAACAATTCTCGATCGTATTTTAATCATGACAACGTCAAGTATTTATTAATTTTCATGAAATTATGCACACTAATTTACAAATTAACAGTTTATAGTACGTTATAACGAGATTTTAATAAATCGATTATATTCATTGTTATATTTTTTTTCTTCAAATTTACACTTCTCAATTCGCATAAATGCCAACAGTGAGGTTATGTTAGCATTACTCTATACCAGCTGTTCCTAAACTTTGTACTAACGCGGTTACTCCTTTTAAATACATTTTGCTGTATCGGACCCCAAAAGTTTCTATATATGAAAATCTTCTAGCGATGGAGATATTATTACACAACACCAACAATCAGGCTGGCTCCAATTTCTCAGACTGCGGTAAACATAAAGTGATCTTTCAGTTTGTCCTATAGAATATGTAGACTCCGGTCTGTTCCGGGTCACTTGATTTCGCATCGGAACTAGTTTACTACTGTTTTTATACATTTTAAAATAATTTTTTGTTTGTTTGAAATGTCAAAGAAGATAATATTTCTTCAAGCGCTTGAGGACATCCTGTTTGAACGTCTCGGACATCCGGGTTCCGTAGACACCATTTTGGAAAACGCTGCTCTATGCTATTATTAATGTTCTGGTTTTGTTAAAAACTGACACCGTTTTTATATATCTGGTATGTTGAATTAATTTGACTTTGTTATTTACTTATATTTCTATCTAGAGTGTAGATATGGGGTCTATGTGGTCAAGTGGTTAATCTTTTCTATCTAGAGTGTAGATATGGGGTCTATGTGGTCAAGTGGTTAATCTTTTCTATCTAGAGTGTAGATATAAGGTCTATGTGGTCATGTGGTTAATCTTTTCTATCTAGAGTGTAGATATGGGGTCTATGTGGTCAAGTGGTTAATCTTTTCTATCTAGAGTGTAGATATGAGGTCTATGTGGTCAAGTGGTTAATCTTTTCTATCTAGAGTGTAGATATGAGGTCTATGTGGTCAAGTGGTTAATCTTTTCTATCTAGAGTGTAGATATGAGGTCTATGTGGTCAAGTGGTTAATCTTTTCTATCTAGAGTGTAGATATGGGGTCTAATTTTTATGATGTTAGGTCAAGTGGTTAATCTTTTCTATCTAGAGTGTAGATATGGGGTCTATGTGGTCAAGTGGTTAATCTTTTCTATCTAGAGTGTAGATATGGGGTCTATGTGGTCAAGTGGTTAATCTTTTCTATCTAGAGTGTAGATATGGTGGTCTATGTGTCAAGTGGTTAATCTTTTCTATCTAGAGTGTAGATATGGGGTCTATGTGGTCAAGTGGTTAATCTTTTTCATGCGTCTATGAAGGTCGGTAGAATGGAGAGTGTTCTTTTCTTCAGAGGTACATAGGTTATTTCAGTTAATCTTTTCTATCTAGAGTTAGTAGCATGGGTCTGTGGTCAAGAGGTTCTTTTCTTATCTAGAGTGTAGATATGAGTCTATGTGGTCAAAACTGGGTAATTCTAGGCAAACTATGACTGTCCATCTGATGAGATCGAAGACGTTCTGTTCCGAGTGTATTTCTTCAGAGACCACTAGGATTGTTTCAAGTACTGAGATCATACTTTATGCAACAATCTAGACATATGGATGCCATGTCTGCGGAAGAACGTTCTGTTCGAGTGTATTTTACAAGACCACTAGGATTGTTTTCAAGGTACTGAGATCATACTTTATGCAACAATCTAGACATTGATCATGTCTGCGAAGGAACGTTCTGTTCCGAGTGTATTCTTACAGACCACTAGGATTTTTTCAAGGTACTGAGATCATACTTTGCAACAATCTAGACATTGGATGCCATGTCTGCGGAGGAACGTTCTGTTCCGAGTGTATTTTTACAGAGACCACTAGGATTGTTTTCAAGGTACTGAGATCATACTTTATGCAACAATCTAGACATATGGATGCCATGTCTGCGAGAGGAACGTTCTGTTCCCGAGTGTATTTCTTACAGAGACCACTAGGATTGTTTTCAAGGTACTGAGATCATACTTTATGCAACAATCTAGACATATGGCATGCCATGTCTGCCGAGAGGAACGTTCTGTTCCCGAGTGTATTTCTTACAGAGACCACTAGGATTGTTTTCAAGGTACTGAGATCATACTTTATGCAACAATCTAGACATATGGCATGCCATGTCTGCGGAGAGGAACGTTCTGTTCCCGAGTGTATTTCTTACAGAGACCACTAGGATTGTTTTCAAGGTACTGAGATCATACTTTATGCAACAATCTAAGACATATGGTATGCCATGTCTGCGGAGAGAACGTTCTGTTCCGAGTGTATTTCTTACAGAGACCACTAGGATTGTTTTCAAGGTACTGAGATCATACTTTATGCAACAATCTAGACATATGGTATGCCATATCTGCGGAGAGGAACGTTCTGTTCCCGAGTGTATTTCTTACAGAGACCACTAGGATTGTTTTCAAGGTACTGAGATCATACTTTATGCAACAATCTAGACATATGGTATGCCATGTCTGCGGAGAGGAACGTTCTGTTCCCGAGTGTATTTCTTACAGAGACCACTAGGATTGTTTTCAAGGTACTGAGATCATACTTTATGCAACAATCTAGACATATGGTATGCCATGTCTGCGAGAGGAACGTTCTGTTCCCGAGTGTATTTCTTACAGAGACCACTAGGATTGTTTTCAAGGTACTGAGATCATACTTTATGCAACAATCTAGACATATGGTATGCCATGTCTGCGGAGAGGAACGTTCTGTTCCCGAGTGTATTTCTTACAGAGACCACTAGGATTGTTTTCAAGGTACTGAGATCATACTTTATGCAACAATCTAGACATATGGTATGCCATGTCTGCGGAGAGGAACCGAACTATATGGGGTAAAACTAGGTGTAAAGAAATCAATCCTTCGACTTTAGATCTTGTTTATCTTCAATAACATCAATATTGTCTTACATGTCTATCATCACTTTTCTATTGAAAAGATATGATATACTTCATATATGTATTGTACTTCATGAGCATTTATCTTATGAAAAGATATGCTGTACTTCATATATGTATTGTACTTCATGAGCATTTATCTTATGAAAAGATATGCTGTACTTCATATATGTATTGTACTTCATGAGCATTTATCTTATGAAAAGATATGCTGTACTTCATATATGTACTATACTTCATGAGCATTTATCTTATGAAAAGATATGCTGTACTTCATATATGTACTATACTTCATGAGCATTTATCTTATGAAAAGATATGCTGTACTTCATATATGTACTGTACCTCATGAGCATTTATCTTATGAAAAGATATGCTGTACTTCATATATGTACTATACTTCATGAGCATTTATCTTATGAAAAGATATGCTGTACTTCATATATGTACTGTACTTCATGAGCAATTATCTTATGAAAAGATATGCTGTACTTCATATATGTACTGTACTTGGGCATTTATCTTATGTGATAGTTTAAAGATTTCTTTATTATGTTTGTACATTTACAGAGTCAGGCGTCTAAATTGAATGTGTAACGATTTTTGTTCTAAACAAAAATCACATCTTTGGTGATACTGGAACCGTAAGCAAGTGAATGTATTGTAAAATGTATTGATTTCTTATCGAAATCCCATCTTGTCTTCTAATAATATCCCTTATTGATCTGTTTCACAATTGAATCAGCGTTACACTACCACATAAAAGCCCAATATTGACAGAAGGGTCAGGATCCCTTTCCGTTTTGATTTTTTTTTCATTTATACAAGTATGTATCAAGTAAAGAATCAGGCCTGAACAGGTTGGCAGTGACTGCACTAGGCATGCGACCATTTAATTCTTCGGGCTTATTTCCTCCAGGTCCTACATCAAACTATAACAAGTGGTAAAAAGGCCAGTAAAGTCAATCAGGAATAGTATGATGTAAATTCATTAATGTTTGCTGTCCAGCCCAAACTTCACTTTGTTGTAATAAAAAATACACCATAAAAGTAAAAGAAAACACAAAATCAATTAATATACACACATTCAAACACAAACACCGCTCGTGTGTTGCCGGCGTTTGTAGAGGGAGCAAAGGAATAGTGCTTCTGTGACCTACAAGGCATGTCGTAAGAGGCGACTAAGGTAGGGGTCTAGGGAAGCTAACTTAATAAATAAAAAGTATCGCAGAAATCGGATGCACTGGTCTACTTCTAGGCGCATAACTGGCACAGCGTACAATCGTTCTTAGGCTCATATCACATACAAATCATAAAAAGTGATTTAAAAGTGGTCGATATGGAGCGTCCGAAGTAGAAGAAACACAAATACAAGCGGACATGCAAACTACTAGGACAGCGAATAGGTAAGTAGAATGCAGTGCAAGTACTCACTCCTAAAATATGTTGAGAGATCAATAATAATTGATTTTAGAGGCAAATATGGTACATAAGCTGATAGGAATTATTTAGTGAAGAAATCGTTTCACTTACCTAAGCGAGCAGGCATGAAGGGCCTCTGATGTGTCCACAGGTGGAAGCTTGTCAACCCCCAAATCAGCGCTGGCGTAGCTGTCAACGCTGTCAATACTGATGCTACTTGCGTGGCTGCTGCTGCTCCCTGTTCTTCTAGAGTTGGTTCTCCGCAACACTGTGAGTGATCCAGTACCTTAGGGGAATGATGGATAGAACAAGACTATGTTAACAGTGCTAGGATAATAAGGAGTTTTAAAAACCGCAGGGGAATCACCAGAACCAATGAATATGAACAATAAATAGAATAATTATGGGCTTCCGAAAAAAAAAAATTACCAAAAACAGGATTCGAACCAGAAACCGTTATTTCTTATTGCACCCGGTGTCTAACCTACAGACAAGCGTTTTTAAGTACACAAACCGTTAGCTCTCAAAAAAAGAAGGTTCACCTCATCATCATCATCATAATCAAATAGCTTGTACTGAGCAGAATGTTACCACCTCAACAGTTCGAAATTTCTCTCTCTCATAGGCAAGATGTCCCGCCTCTGCAGCTGTCATGTACAAACCATCAGTTACATCCTGAATCCATCTTCTCGTGGTCTTCCTCTTCTCATCTTTGTCGGTGTGTCCTCTTCCATTATGGTATTTTCTATCCCTGTGTGTCATTTTATATGTCCAAAATATCTCAAGGTTCACTTAGTAGCGTCTTTTATATACGTTGTCACTATAGAACACAAGATAATCAGGTCAGATTCGATTGAGCAGGGTTCGTATCAAACCCAAGTGATATGTTTTTGTGAGCGTATATGATGCTCGTCCATCACGGGTGATGATGACCACACAAATTTTCACCCAAGGGAATGTAGTTGCGCTATGTTTGTCTGTGTGTGCGTAGATGACTAGTGAGCCCGATACGGGTTTAAAATGTTCGTGTACAGTGTGGGCAAGGTATACTTGCACTTGTGGGAAGTTTTACTACCTTTCTGTTTTGATGTCTTTGCTCCATCCGTGCTGTTCTATCTGCCTCGCAGGCCGAGGAACCGTGTCGAAGAAGTGTGCGGCAGGCTGATCTGTCTTGAGCAACAACCCAGTCGATTGTTATAGATGCAGGGGATCTCTGTGGCTAAGTGGTTAAGCTTTTACCTTGCATGCCGATGGTCGTGAGTTCGAACCCGAGCAGCGTCGTTCTGTTCACGAAATCATTTTTTCTGGAGTTCCATAGCATTGTTGCTGGAGCTAAGGAGTTCATGCATTGTGCAATACTCTCAAGACTGACGAGCAATTTCTGGAGAGAGGGGCAGATTTATATGGGTTAAAACTTTGTGCAATACTCTCAAGACTGACGTGCAATTTCTGGGGAGAGGGACCGATTTCTATGGATTAAAACTTTGTGCAATACTCTCAAGACTGACGTGCAATTTCTGGAGAGAGGGGCAGATTTCTATGGGTTAAAACTCTTTGTAATGAAGTCAGTTCTTTGCTTTAGACTTCTTTTTAGATCATATGTTTCATCTGCTAACGTCGCCCGAGTCGTTACCGGGGCCCAAATTTGGGGTGTAAAGAATAGAACCACTGTTATCTGCCACGCATGTCGTAAGAGACGACTAAGGAGGTTTAGCTGAAATCGGATGCACATGTCCTAAACGTGTAGAAGTCTATGCGTTTAGGGGCCTACCAAACCAATGTGCAACGTATACAGGTTCTTGGCAAAGATCAAACATATCAAAAGAGTGATTAAAATTGGTCGTAAAGAACGAACGCAAAGAAGAAGAAGAAGATCTGCTAACGTATGACAGTAGATTACTGTACAATCTGCAACTGTTAAACCAGCATACAAAATCTACTATATAAAGCCAATGTGCCAGTGTCTCAAACTACCATTATGACAATGTTATCCTGGAATCACAGTGACAAATTGAACAAAGATTAATTTAACATATCTGCAGATGCCATTTTGATATTCATGGTGTAATAGGTACAGCATATGCAAACCTTATTTGAGACGGATGAAGAGTTTGAGTAACATTGTGACAATGATCTGCATTCGCTCACTAATATCCCTATGCCGAATGTCGCTCTCATATATTTTTAAAGCGGAAGGATGCACGCCTGCCCAACGTGTTCGTAGCGCGTTGGACTACTGGTGACAAGTCCTCTGTGAGTGTGGGTTCAATTCCGCGGACTGGCAGAAAAGCCACAGATTCCCCAGATTTACGGTGCTCTTGGTACCGAACCGAAGGGTTACGATGTACATGGCACCGAGCCGAAGAGTTACGATGTCCATGGCACCGAGCCGAAGGGTTACGATGTCCATGGCACCGAGCCGAAGAGTTACGATGTACATGGCACCGAGCCGAAGAGTTACGATGTCCATGGCACCGAGCCGAAGGGTTACGATGTCCATGGCACCGAGCCGAAGAGTTACGATGTCCATGGCACCGAGCCGAAGGGTTACGATGCCCATGGCACCGAGTCGAAGGGTTACGATGTCCATGGCACGGAGCCGAAGAGTTACGATGTCCATGGCACCGAGCCGAAGAGCTTTCAACTCAAGTGCTTCTGGATCGATTGACTTCAATACACTGGATTTTACCCCATACTCCTATGTCCCTCTCCTCCGAAATGGTACTCGACCTGTCAAGAATATTATAAAAGGTACAATCTCCGTAGCTCTGGCAACAATCAATATTCTTTATCTTCTTTCATCGTCGTGTTAATTGTTTCTTTATGACTCTGTTGCTACAGTTTTCTTAGTAATACCCGTCATGCAGGAACCATACACTTCAATATACATCCTCTAAATCACTAGACAGTTTAGCTTGACTAAACCGTTTCAATTTCCGAGACAAGTTAATGTTTATGAGCTAATGTGCCTGGATAATTAGGTTTTATAGGACGTCTAATTGTATTTTTAATCCACTTTCCCCAGACTTATTTAAAATTCGTCCGTTGCATTGTGATTCTATACATTCTATTTAGTTTTTGATGTTTGTGAAATCATCCATAATTCAAATACATATAATCAGTGGCGGCTCGTCATTAAGGGTCAGTGGGGCCGGACTCCACCAAAATGAGGTGTAACGTGTATTTATTATTTTATAAATTAAAATATAACCAAACCGAAACCATGATTTTTCCGAAAATATATGTCTGGCCCCACCAACAAAAATGATTACGAGCCGCCACTGCATATAATACTATAGAAGAATGTATTGACTACGAAATGTTTCTTGTGCTAGTATATTTGTTACTTGTGTTTTGTCATTGCTTTGCCATACTGTCTAATTTCTTGATTGTCATGGTCAGTCCTCGCCTGATTTAGCTTGTGTATTTCTCAATGTGGTTTATTACGAAGCTAAGATATTCAACATTTTTAACATCTGCAATGTTTTAATGTGTGAAGTATAGACAGTTAACATGGCAGGGGAAAGATGTATATGCGTTTTTGAGTATTAGTGTGAGACACCCATGTGGTGCCCGGGCCCGAAGGAAGAACATAATAGTACCACTGCGACCTAAAATGAATGCCGTAAGAGGCGACTAATTTAGGGATGCTACCTAGTAAATAAAAAGCAGTGCAGAAATCGGATGTGCTGGTCTACTTGTAAGCGCACAACTGGCACAACGTACAATCGCTCTTAGACTCAGATCACATACAAATCACACAGTGGTTGACAGGTGGTCGATATCAAGCTTTCAAAGAAGAAGAAGAGTATAAGTGTTACAAAATAGCCTTCCGTATACAATGGATAGAGAATAGAACAAATAGATCTATCTAGACAGAACTAAAAACCTAAGTAAACTGGCTGCTTCTACAAAAATAACATGAGAAAATTGAAGTATTGTGTACATATAAAGAGACACGAAGGGTTGGAGAAGACCACTATGGAAAGATTTATTCCTGCAAAATGGAGAAGATTAAGACCACAGAGAAGATGGGTTCAGGATGTAACTGATGAGTTGAGCTTGCTGGCTACAGAGGCGTGACATCTGACCTACGAGAGAGAACAATTCCGAAGGAATGTTAAGGTAAAACAGTTTTACTGATGATAAGATATGTGATGTTGATGATAAATGCATTATATATTGATGATAATTTTGGGTTGTCTATTTTATTTCTGTTAGATAAATTTTATTTTCGTTTTGTATTCAGAGACATGTTTATATATTCACTATATATGCATATGTTGCATGTATTCTAGCTATGTATTTACTTGATTTTTTATTGTTTCTCTTCTTTTCTATTTCTAGTTTTTATGTGTGTTTTTGTGTTACTTTTATTTCGTTATTCGTTTTTATTCACAGAAGTTCATTAGAAACGTTTGAATGTCTCCGTATGTAGTCGTCCATATGTAATTGTTTTTTTAATTCGTCACTCCTGTTGTTCGCTTGCATGATAAAGGCCTTGTTGGTCGAAAGGTTGCTGTATATTGTCATTGTTTTTGTAAAACTACAGTACTTTGTTATTACGTGGTTTGCTAATATATTCACTGTAATGTTTAGCGAACACAATTAACTGTTCTAATCTATTGACACTATTGAAAAGGAGAACTGTGTTTTATGCGTTATAAAGTTCTGAAATATTATTTCTACCAATTTTTAAACCAATCAAATTTGATGTGATTTTGGTCAATTCCGAAATTTTCTCATTATTTTTATCAGCATAATCTTTAAGTGTGAGGTGAGGACATTGCTTAGCCTTACTTCTCTTTAGATCTCCAACAATTGAATGTTATCTTCTAGTATAAAAGCTGCATGTCGTCCCTGACACACTGTGCAGATTCTGTTGATCAACTGTACTGATAAGTCTATGTCCCTTATGATCTTTCACTGATGTTGATATTGGACTCTATTTTTTTACTTCTCTGAACTCTATTATGAGCAGGGCGGATTGCCCGGCCTTTTTCCAGACCCAGAGGGCACCAGAAACGTTGAGCGTGTAGAGATATGTGCCAGTCGTTGTGTAAGTAACAACTGTCGTTGTGTAAGTAACACCTGTCGTTGTGTAAGTAACACTTGTCGTTGTGTAAGTAACACCTGTCGTTGTGTAAGTAACACTTGTCGTTGTGTAAGTAACACCTGTTGTTGTGTAAGTAACACTTGTCGTTGTGTAAGTAACACCTGTCGTTGTGTAAGTAACACTTGTCGTTGTGTAAGTAACAACTGTTGTTGTGTAAGTAACGCCTGTCGTTGTGTAAGTAACACTTGTCGTTGTGTAAGTAACAACTGTCGTTGTGTAAGTACCACTTGTCGTTGTGTAAGTACCAACTGTCATTATGTAAGCATCACCAGTTGCTGCATAAGTACCATCATCCTTTTAGATAAATAAATTCACACGCTGTATAAGTACCATCAGTCTAATACTGATAAGTAACAGCAGTCATTGGATACGTACTTTCGGTCGTTGGTACATAACGTCATTTGTTGTATAAGTATGATCAGTTGTTATATAAGTATGATTAGTTGTTGTATAAGTATGATTAGTTGTTATATAAGTATGATCAGTTGTTGTATAAGTATGATCAGTTGTTATATAAGTATGATCAGTTGTTATATAAGTACGATTAGTTGCTGTATAATTATGATGAGTTGTTGTATGAGTATGATCGGTTGTTGTAAAAGTATATTCAGTTGTTGTATGAGTACGATCAGTTATTTTATAAGTATGATCAGTTGTTGTATAAGTAAATTGCTTTCAACAACTGGGTCAGTATCATTAGATGTACATGTAACTTACGTGATAGCTGTCCGTTGCGTGTGCCAACTGTGCTGTCATCTTTAGCCCTCTCTGGTGGATTCGCAACTGAAACAACAGACAAAGAAAAAATCAGTCAGGACATTTGATTTTCTTATTAACAGTTGTCGTGTTAGCAGGTGTTGACGATCATGACTCTTCACAACTTTATGTCTCAAGTGTTGGTTATCAGCTCGGGTTTTGGAGCTTTTCCATCTCAGGCTGAAAGCATTATTTTCTTCTATATCTGTCTCTCTTTCTCTCTCTCTCTCTCTCTCTCTCTTTCTCTGTCTCTCTCTCTTTTTAAATTGTAATTTAAAATATTCAAAATAAATAGAAACACCACATAACCAAATGTTTGATATGACAAAAATGTTGAAGAAGTTTCAGTAACATTGGACAGAAAGATGAATTAAAAATGGAATAATTATAAAATATGGGGAAGTAACAGATTTTCTAAATGAACGTCAATAAAAAGAGTGGAGAAATTGAATGAAATGTCTTTGCGTAGTCACTTGGACAATTAACAGAAGGAAATTATTTCCCTGTAGGATATCGTTCATTGATGCCGTCACAATCATGTATTGAATAGTGATATTTCAACTCAATTATGTCTGTGTGTTACCGTGTCCCTTCAAGGGGAGCAAAGAATAGTAACACTGCAACCGTCACGTAACATGTTTTAAGAGGCGATCTAGGTAGGGGGTAAGGAAGCTACCTAGTAAATAAAAAGAGTCGATGAAATCGGATATGCTGGCCTACTTGTAGGTGCATAACTGGCACAACGTACAATCGTTCTTAGGCTCAGATCACATACAAATCATACAGAGTGGTTAACAAGTGATCGATATGGAGCGTTAGAAGTAGAAGAAGAAGAAGAAAAGGGCTAGAAGAAACTAACTGTTTAAATATAGCGTTTACATTTATATTGTTTATGATTTTCTTCCATTGTTTCCCTTTAGCCCTAGTCAAAATATATTGTGAGTAAATGTTGTCTTATCTTATCTTATCTTATCTTAACCACATGTGCCGTGAAGCGTCTTGGGGAGGGTTAGTTTCTATCTTGTGCCAGGTATGTTGCGCTTGACGTTGTTAGTTCATGCTTTCGCAGGGATACATCGTGTTCTTGGCTTGCTTCGTGCTCTGCGTCCTGAGTGTCAATTATTGTAGGCACGTGATGGTAGTAAATGTGGTTCCATTCTCATTAGATGACCAAACCACTTGACTCTTTGCTTCTCAATGTACTGTATGCATGGTATAGTGCCAACGATGCTTCTGATGTTCTCGTTTCTCACTCTATCTCTCCTTGTAACGTTGACAGCTTTTCCTAGACATCTCATTTCACATTTTGTAATCTTTCTTTCTTGTGTTTTATTCAGGGACCATGTTTGGCACTGATAGCAGAGAGTTGTAATAAATATGCAGTTTATCAGTTGTTTTGTAACAAGTACAATTCTCATTCATGGAGAGTGTCTCGAACTGTTTCAAATAGTGGGAGCTGGTTCACAGTGTTGCAGGAATACAGCTAAATCACTTTCAACAAAATCTTTATATCATTGTTTGCACAAAAGTAACACAGACCAAATCATTTACTGGGTGTCATATTTTATTTCATCCACTACAATTGAATCTGGTAGCGCGGGTTGTAAGCCAGCATGAACTTAAGCCACATATTTCTAGACGAGTACAAGACACACAATGTGTAATAGGTAATAACCTCACATAAGCTATAATTGCTGATGAAACCATTCGGTGCAGGTATAGACTGGTTCGTACTTTTTAGTTTATTATGCATGTTGGTTGGTTACGCTGTTTCATAGCAAAATCCTGTAATAAAGCAAACGTAACTATCACAATAGACATTAGAATAGCGGTAGACAAATAAAAAAAAACCCCACGACAATGGACACAAACCCGGTAATAGTATGATGCCAAAAGAAGACGAAATAAATATTGAATGGATAATGAACAAGAAATGTATTTCCTTTAGTTCGGCATATGATCTTATGGAAATAAAGTGAAATTAGACCCATTTATCGTGTATTACAAAGCTAATCAACAACTGATAATAATAGTAATATATTGTTAGTCCCGAGAGTATGTAGTGGCAGTAGTGTCCGTGGAAGAATTGTGTACACGCTTCTTCTTCATAAAGGTTTACAATATCTAGCGTATTCTTAACCCTAACCTAACCCAAGAGATGGTGGATGTAGCAGTGTCAATGGAAGAATTCTGTACACGTTTCTTACTTTTCCACAAAATGTTTACAACATCACGCGTCTTCCTAATGTTAACACTAACCTAACCCAAGAGATGGTGGATGTAGCAGTGTCAATGGAAGAATTCTGTACACGTTTCTTACTTTTCCACAAAATGTTTACAACATCACGCGTCTTCCTAATGTTAACACTAACCTAACCCTAGATATAATGGATGTAGAAGTGTATGTGTCAAATGTTTTTACAAGTTTCTTGTTTTTCACAAAACGTTTATATTGCATAGCTTTTTAACTTTGTTTCCTTAGTTTTCAGACCAGTTATGGAACCAGTTCTCAGAGTCTGCGGTCAGTTGTATATATTGCTGATAATCTAGTGCCTGCTTTGTTTATTCATACAAAACAGCATAAAGGTTAATTTGCATACGTTATTTAAGAAAAGACAACTTAGTTACTCAGCCACTTTTAGGATTTCATTTTATTTTTACAAGATGTACTAGTACTTAGGCACTTATAGGTGTGAAACATGGACATTTAATAAAGCAGGGGGAAAGCATATATGTGCTTTTGAATATAAGTGTTACAGAATAGCAACGTATACCACGGACAGAGAAGAGAACAAATAGGTCTACCCAGAAGGAACCCACAATCAACGAAAACTGACTGATATAAAAAAGAGAATGAGAAAATTGATGTATTTTACATATAAAAATAGACAAAGAGCTCTATAAGACTTATATAAGGATGCATTCTCGTTAAGAGTAAAAGAGGAAGATAAAGGACATTATGAACGGATGAAACTGATGATTTGAGCATGAAGGCTTAAGAGAATGGACATCTGTCCTATGAGAGTGAGAAATTCCGAAGCACTCTTAGAGTGGCAAAGAACAGTTCAGGACAAGCTACTTGTTACCATCAGTACATTAATTTCTATATCTCCATAAACACACTAATTATCATTATTTTGGAAATTAAAAAAACGCATGCATTTTCATGAACTTGGCAATAGCTAACGACTAGCATACAAATTAGCAGTTTTACATCTTAACAATAACATCTAACATCATCTCAAATAATCTTCTTGTTTGTCCCTATACATTCTCCTTAAGTGCCATCAGGTAATGTACAAAAATCGTTCTCAAACACGCGATAAAGCACATACATAATGCTATCGTAATTTAGCACTTGTGTATGGAATTTCAGTTCATTTATGTTAAGCACGGTATGTTGATGTTTATGGTCAATTTGTTGACAGACTCACGCAAGCTAATTTGATCACTACATGTCGTTTGATGCACTCAGAAAATTACGGTAATAGTTTAAAATGCTAAACTAACATTGTTAATATCTATGGAATAGATAAGATAGTCCATAAATCTATGTGAATATGAACTTCAATATGTTTGTGCAAATATTGTAAGGGTTCATTTGTTATTCTGCTCGCCAGGGTCTTGTCTTGTTTTGTCTTATCCACATGTACCGTGAAGCGACGTGGGTAGATTCAATTTCCATTTGTGTTTCATTTTAATTTGTCACTCCTGTTTGTTCGTTTGCTTGATAAAGGCCTTGTTGGTCGAAACGTTGCTGTTTATCGTCACTGTTTATGTATTTTGTAAAACTATAGTACTTTGTTTGTACGTGTTTCACTATTTACCAAGTTTTACTGCAGTCTTCCCCTATTTCGATATTCGTCGCCATATTGCTGCAACTATTCGTTGTGACGTTGTAGGTAAGATTTAATAGTTATATTTGTTGTGTATGTGCATTTCCCGTTTTTCCTTAGATACGTTGGTATTTGGTCGTCCATTTGTGTTTCATTTTAATTTGTCACTCCTGTTTGTTCGTTTGCTTGATAAAGGCCTTGTTGGTCGAAACGTTGCTGTTTATCGTCACTGTTTATGTATTTTGTAAAACTATAGTACTTTGTTTGTACGTGTTTCACTATTTACCAAGTTTTACTGCAGTCTTCCCCTATTTCGATATTCGTCGCCATATTGCTGCAACTATTCGTTGTGACGTTGTAGGTAAGATTTAATAGTTATATTTGTTGTGTATGTGCATTTCCCGTTTTCCTTAGATACGTTGGTATTTGGTCGTCCATTTGTGTTTCATTTTAATTTGTCACTCCTGTTTGTTCGTTTGCTTGATAAAGGCCTTGTTGGTCGAAACGTTGCTGTTTATCGTCACTGTTTATGTATTTTGTAAAACTATAGTACTTTGTTTGTACGTGTTTCACTAGATTCAATTTATATCATGTACTGGGTGTGTTGCATGTGCAGTTATTAGTCTTTGATATCGCAGGATATCAGTTGATTGTTTGATAGGACCAACATCATCGTATTTCTAGGATATTATCTATCCATCGGGTTTTTGTAATCCTAGGGATCTGCTGTCTGCTCGCTTGGGTATTACACTTTAATTTTAAATTGTCAAATTTTGTTGGGTTCTACTTTTTTTTGTTTAATGTGTAGTGTTTTCAAAGATCTTCATATAATTGTGTTTAACTTATTTCTTCTTTTACTGTAAAATTCGTACAGAAAGAGTTATCAGTATACATACTTTTCTACATCTGCTGTGGACTTCTGAGCACATGTGAGTCAGCCCGGAATTGTATGCCGTTAGTTTACTAAACACGCAAAAGATGGAGCGACGACATCAAGAACAGCCTTACAAAAATGAATATTAGCTTACACAGTGCCTTAAAACAAGCACACACAAGATCACTACGCCCCCAACTCTTCTATAAAGAAGTAAAAGTGGAAGACACCGAGTGGTTACCGGGGCCCAAATTTGGGGTGTAAAGAATAGAACCACTGTTATCTGCCACGCATGTCGTAAGAGGCAACTAAGGAGGTTTCGGTTGAAATTGGATGCATGTGTCCTAAACGTGTAGAAGTCTATGCGTTTAGGGACCTACCAAACCAATGTGCAACGTATACACGTTTTGGCAAAGATCAAACATATCACAAAGAGTGATTAAAATTGGTTGTAAAGAACGAACGCAAAGAAGAAGAAAGAAGAATGGTGGAAGAGAAGAAGAAGTTCAATAACCAGTAACTAATAACAGGTTATGAAAATATTTTGTAACCACCGATCATTCATTGAATTCTTAGAGTTCTCATCTACCGTTTCTTTATAAACATCACCGGATGAATCATTCTTACTCTAGCTTTAGGCTATGTACCAGTGCCATACGTTTAAATACACTAGGCAACAAACAATAATAGAACGATATATTTTTCTGTTTTGTATTGTCAGATTGCATGTGAATGATCGGTTTTCATTGTTAGTTTCACCGGTTTTACTGACACATCAGTGTGTTGTAACATTTGATCGATTCTCTGTCAACATCTTTGCTTTCGGTTGGATAGGTTTAATAATATTGGTTCCACGACGTGTACTGTTGTTGGTCATTTTGTATTGTGAGGAAAAATAGCAAACTGTGAGGACCAACAGACAGACAAACAGACAAAAATATGATCAGACAGAGTATAAGATAAATAGAAGAATAGATTAATAGTTGGGAAGTCGAAATATTGAGAACGGCAGTAGCGTAGTTGTTGGTAAACTCGCTACTTAAGTTAAGGGTCTGGGCTTAATTTCACAGGAAGGTACAATTTTGTTTCCGACCATAACATCTCTCAGGTTAACCAAGCCTCAATTGGGTACCAAGAAAAATGCAATCGAAAGTCGTGACCTCCGATAACATACGGCTAGCGGGCTCATGTATAAATTATCGGAAACCAGACCACAACCGTCGCGTGACCTTAATGTTAGATAACGACAAATTCATAAAAAAAAGACACACTAAATCAAGGTTATGTTATGTTACAAAGTAAGTTTAGCAGTCAGGAATATCAATATTATTATAATTGTTCATCAATGACTCGTAACCATGGACTTGTAGAATTTTGTAAAATTGCAGGAAACCGTACAGTGTTCTATCAACCTCTAATAAAACCAGCCCCCATTAAGCAGGAACTTTAGTTTTCTCCTCTGTGCTAACTGGCAATATGTTGCCGATGGCAACGGGGAAGTAAAAGCGGCCAGCGTGATGTTGACCACATCACCTATCGTGTGCCGACGATCACTGAAAAATAGGGGCTTAGCATGCACCGTATTACTCAATATAACTCGAAGTATGAAAACGAGTTCCTTTACTTTTGCTTTCAAAGGAAAATATTGCGTTTTCTCTGACTCTTAACAAGCGTCAGTCATCTATGTACATTTATGCTTGGATAAATAATTCGACTCGTCAAAAGCGTCAACCATCTATGCACATTTATGCTTGGATTAATAATACGAGATATAATGTTAGAGATTAAAAATGTGCAAGCAGCATCATCTTTTGGACACTTTGATCGTTTTTTGATGCAAGAGTAAACAGCTGAACAAGCTAAGTAAATGACTACGTGTTATGGTCTTGTTTCTAACACATAGCACGTGATTAAGACTATTATGTGTTCTTTCTTTATTAACAAAAATGTAAAATGTCTCTACTGTAGCGAATGTGAGTGTTATGTCCTATGATGACCTGAACAACAACAATATTTGGAACATTGCAATCAAGACATTCAGGCATTAGAAACAAGTTTTATTTTACGGACTTTTCTAGCCGTTCTCCAATGTTCCGATGTTGTTTGTGGTTTTTTTCTTTCTCTAAATGACTCTCATATCACTACGACTTTATGCTTACATTCAGCTTGGTCATATTGAACAGCTTCAGAAATGCTGTTACTGTCTAATAGTTAAATAAACTGGGTACAATTGTGTAGAGAAAACTGGCAGAATTTATAGTTTAACTGAAAATTGATTTAAAATATATTTATAATGTTGGTGCGCAAATTGCTTAACATGGCTTTCGCTTTCAGCTCAATACTATATATAAATATATATATAATTTCCAGAAAGAACTCATAATCAAAGAAATCTGGATGTTACTACAAATAAGAATGAAAAAATTAAACTACGTTCTTCCTTTTCTTCTTCTTTGTCGTCACACTGCTACCGGGTTGTTGTCCAGTGTCGTAGTTTTCTGTTTTTGTCTTGCGCTGTTCTGGTGGCTTGGGTGATTGTTATTTTAGCTCTTTGTAGGATTCTACTATGCCCTTTAACCATCTTTTGCGGGGTCATCCTCTCGCCTTCTTTCCTGATTTTCTGTTGTAGAAGACTGTATACTGTTGAGTTTGGATGCATTCTTATTAAGTGACCAAACCATTTCATTCTTTGTAAACTACGTTGCACATATAAACAAAGATGAAAAGTCGAAGAAACCATTATGGTTAAGACATCCCAGCTACTTACATACCTAAGTCACAGAACACAGAAGTTGTCACAGTAAAACACTTGCCAATTAACCGTCTGTAAAGATGTAAACAAGGATTTACAATTTCTGAGGGAAGTAACACTCGTATCAGGTATGGCTACAAAATGTGTATCTATAATTTATAAGTAAAATAACACTATGGTCTTATATTTGATATCGTCAAGTTAGTAGATAGTGCTGCATATGGCAAATCGATATCACCATTGTCATGCATTGCATGAAGACAATACGATTTCTAACACATTGTGAGAAAACAGTCACTAATCAATATAGGACCAAACATAGAACAATGGTAAAATCATGCCACGTAGTTTAACGTCTTGGTGAGGATATATTGATTGATATGATCATCTTCTATGCACTTCGGTGAGTAACCATGTGTGCTCCGATCTCCTTCTTATACAGGCTGATTTCAGCGGCAGTGGTAGTGCACGCACTCCGTAGCACTAGTGATGATTCCCAATGTAATTTAGATGATTGTAAAAATGTTTGAAGGAATTTTATTGTTTTTATTTATCTAATGAATTTTGCACGGACCGCGGATTTTAAAGCTTGCTCTACTCGATTTTGAACTGCCAGAACCTTCGTTTTGTTGTCCGTCTCTAATAGGATTAGGAAAATGTTGATAAATGAGAGAACTGGTGACATGTTTGTCGAGATCCATGATTGCAGCCCCAGCCGATATGTCACTTGATAATAATAATGAAAAGAGTTGTAGGATTCATTTGCTCTCCTTACAATATCCTGCTCGATATGTTTTTATCGTGACCTCCGATAACATAAGACCGGCGGGCTTAGGTAAAAGTCGAGGAAATAAAAACACAACTGTCGCATGATCTCGCATTCCAGTATTATTAGATAAAGACATGTCTATTTTAAAAAAACAGCACAACATGCTAAATCAAGGTAATATTATTTAACAAATTAAGATTAACACTAAGGAATATCAGTATTATTAACAGGAGTTATCAATAAATAACCATGGACTCGTAGATTTGTGTTAAATTGCAGAAAACCTTAAAGTGTTCTATCAAACACTTATAAAAACCAGCCCCCATTAAACAAGAAGTTTGCTATTTCCGTCTTAGCTAGTCGGCCTTATGTTGCCGGAAGTCACTGTTGTTATCAACAACATATGTATAAGTATCAACGCAAGTGAACAATATTACCTTCTCTATTTCACTATTAAAATATAATAAACCAATTAACAAACCATTCTTTGACGTATCAATCGTCCATAAGCTACCACAAAGGCCTTGTTGGTCGAAACGTTGCTGTATTTTGTCATTGTTTTTGTAATTTGTAAAACTACAGTACTTTGTAATTACGTGTTTTGCCAATCAAATAGTTTTACTGCAGTTCCATATATATATATACTGAATATTTAGACATTTCTCTGCAACTCTTCGTTGTGACGTATTAGGTAAGTGTTAGTAGTTATATGTGTGGTGTATGTAATTTCCTGCCACTATTGTTTTAATATTTGGTCGTCCATTTGTGTTTCATTTAAATTTGTCACTCCTGTTTGTTCGTTTGCTTGATAAAGGCCTTGTTGGTCGAAACGTTGCTGTATTTTGTCATTGTTTTTGTAATTTGTAAAACTACAGTACTTTGTAATTACGTGTTTTGCCAATCAAATAGTTTTACTGCAGTTCCATATATATATATATACTGAATAAGCTACCACACAAACTAAAACATGAAAAAAGGTAATAACACTATTCTTTACAAGTTATTTGCTTAACATTCTTTTCAAAACACAGCAGGTGGCCTTAAAACATAGTACTTTCGCATTTACGTAGACTACATTATAAAATAGTGATGATATTTAAATAAAAGTTAGAATCAAACTTATTATATTAAGCATTCTCTATTACGATTTATTTTTGGTAAAAGAAATGCATCGTAAAAACGTGGTTTTAGCGAACGTTTACTAGGGTTTAATTAAGGATATAAAAATAAAGTTATTGTGAAAGACATATGGACGATATGGTATTTAGAAAATGAGCAACAGTAGTTGATCACGAGATTGTGTACTCGATCAGGACGCTGTCGACGTAGCAACTCATTTAGTAAACTACCTTTATATACAGAGTAAAGTAAGTAAGTTTAGTCTGCAGACCACAACAGACTTCTTCTTCAGTGATCTCTGGTTATGCGTTTAACTTACTGTGGACCACAAACTGGGCAGTCAGCTTTAGGTCTGTCAAGTTTCCCCATAGCTTAGTTTTCAGATCGACTGGGTGGGGCCACATGTTGCTTCTCAGCTCACCTAGGAGATGACAGTCTTGCAGGACATGCTCTGTTCCGCCTGTTGACACTGACAGAGAGCTGTTTGACTTATTCCTAGTCTATATAGTGTTTGTTGAGTCTGCAGTGTCCGGTGCGTAGTCGAAATATAATGACCTGGTCTGTCTGCTTAGGTCTTTGAGGAAGTCTTTTCCATAATCATATCCAGTGTTTGTCTTCCAGTTTACTGTAGATTTTCTCTGTATGAGGGTTTTGACCTCTTGAAAAGACAGGGGTTGGTAAATTTGCTCTTTGGCACTGCCCTCTTTGCTAAGACATCGGCGCTCTCATTGCCTGCAATTCCACAGTAAGATGGAATCCACTGCAAGTGAATTTTGTCTTTTCTGAAAGCTGAGCAAGTTCTCTTTTTTAGGTTTGTACTGTGCTGTCAGCGGATTTAGCCTCCAGGGCTTGTATATCTGACAGTGAGTCTAAGAAATACCATCTTGCCTGTAGATTCATGTGCTTGCAGCTTCTTCATGTGATGTGCCGCCATCAGAAGGGCTAAGACTTTTGATGAATGTAACGCAACACAAAATGTATGTGCATAGTATATAGTATATTGAGTCTGCACGAGGGAATAGATAACGACTGGATAAATGGAGTAAAGGTAAAGAGTAGATTTCATTGCACCAAGTTTACTCATATATAACACCGTCAATCTCGGAAGAAATGCTATGAATAATTTGCCAAGAATGCTGCACAAAGCACATACTCCGTAACCCCAGCAACTATCTTAGGAATCACATTAAAAAAACTCCACATGTAACTCGGTCTGGATTCGAAACCTTATCCTTCAGAAAGACAAGCAAACGTAACCACCTCGCCATAAGAACCCCATTTCTTCTGAATATATTTTGCAAACACGCCCAATTTGATTGAATGAGAAAGATACAGAGCCGTCAGTAATTTTTATGTCTGACAATCTCTTTGGAAATCTCGTTTGCATGAGATATACAGAGGATGTCTTTAAATATATTTAAACTTGCGCCATAGAATACATGAAGAAGACATATATGTAAAACATACTGCCAAAGAGCTTAAGATTCGTTTAAATTACGCGCTATCCATAACTAATCTGACAATATAAACAGAGCCAAAGATCATATCTTTTTTTCTCCATTTTTATTTAAAGGATAACATCAAACGTGTCGAAATGACATATGTATAGTTATGTTTAACATTAGGATATGTTCAGATCTTGTCAGAAAACATACACAGAAACGCAACAAGGTTCTTACATCCAAGCTGATATTATCCACCAATCAACATGCATGCTGCCTACAAATGGCCTGATACCTATTTACTGCCTCATGCATATTCATGAGAACAGAGCCCTGTAACTGGGAAACGGAGTCAGGCAAGATTTGCTACGTCGATAGCTGTGCTCTGACGTCACTTAAAAGTGTTGCCTGTTCGCCTTGATTCTGAGCTTAATTGGAGACAGGAAATTTGATGTACGCGTTTGTGAGCGGAAATGGCGTGGGACGACTTATTGGTGTGATGAGACTGTCCATGTGATTTATTTGTGTATGCGTGTATGTACATGTGTGTGTGTGTGTGTGTGTGCTATCTTTGTGCATGTGTATGTATGCATTCATGAAAGTATGTGAGTATATGTATGTCTATATGTGCGTGAGTTCAATAGTTCATGTACATGTTTATTATGTATATACGTACATCTGTGTGTGCACGTACGTGTAAATGTGTGTATGAATGCTTGTGTGCGGATCATAAGCAGTGTTTTGTTTTCGTCGCCTCTATTATCTCTGAGGTCCACATTTTACCTGGACGACCTTTACTTTGTATCCACTGTATCGAAGTAGCATTGTCCTTTGAGGTGCACTGTCTATTGGTAATCTGTATATATGGCCGAAACATTTAATTTGTTGTTTCTTGATGAAGTTCAGTACTGAAGTTGCACCCACTTTTGTACTGATGTCTTTATTTCTAAACCAGCCTCTGATTGTTACTCCCGGTATTCTGTGTAGACACTTCCTCTCTGTTGTGACTAGTTGTCTTCTTTCATTTGATGTCAGCGTCTAGGAAAACTAGTCAGGAAATTTGGGTGTTGGAAATGTATAATAAAGCTATCCTTGGATGTTTAGAATTAACTTGGATCAGAACACGATAAATAATGACGAATGTAAATATAATTTTACTTATAATTTTGATCAAATGATGCTCGAATATTATTGGTCATCTGAGGGACAATATTAGATGTTTGTTTAACTAGTGAGCCACGGGAACCATCAGCGTGCATACCCTTCTACATCATTAGAAGACATTAGCCCTTATTGTCCTTCCTGTTAGTGCCATAGGGTTAATTAAGTAATAATATAAAATAAATAACATATTTTTGTTAACAGCCCGAGGTTTTTCAGAATCATATTACCTCCAGTTTTTTTATTAGTTTTAACATCGTTCATCTATATATATATATATATATATATATATATATATATATATATATATATATATATATATATATATATATATGAACGGGTGGCGTCTGTGCTTAGGGATAGTAACTCATTCTGTTAGCCTCGACGTTCTGAGTTCGAATCACGCTGCGGACAGTTTGGTTGCAAATGTTACGCGTGGATTTTTACAAAAGGACGATGACACCACACGTTCAGAAAGCAATGGCAAACTACTGAACGTAATAATGCCTACAAAAATGACAAACAGCGTTCTTCTTTCTTCTTTACGTTCATTCTTTACGACCAATTTTAATCACTCTTTGTGATATGTTTGATCTTTGCAAAGAACGTGTATATGTTGCACATTGGTTTGGTAGGCCCCTAAACGTATAGACTTCTACACATTTAGGACACGTGCATCCGATTTCAGCCAAACCTCCTTAGTCGCCTCTTACGACATGCATGGCAGGTAACAGTGGTTGTATTCTTTCCATCCCAAAATTTGGGCCCCGGTAACCACTCGTGCAATAAACAGCGTTAAAAGCTGGGATTGATTCGCAAAGTCCTGTAAAGGATATGCAATTAACTTTTTCATATATATATAATTTTATATATATATATATATATATATATATATATATATATATATATATATATATATATAAATATATGTATACATCACCATCATCTAAAAGCCTACCATAATCAGAGCTTTGCCCTTCTTCCTTAACTGCCCTTCGGCCTTTCTCTCTCTCATATGCCATATGTCCCGCCATTGAGCTGACATGCACAAATCTTCACTTACATCCTGACTCCATCTTCTCCGTGGTCTTCCTCTTCTCCTCTTTGCTGGGATGTCTTAACCATAATAGTTTTCTCCAAACCCTTCGTCTCTTTTTATACGTGCAACTTAGTTTAATTTTTTCATTCTTATTTGTAATAACATATACATTTCTTTGATTTTGAATTCTTTCTAGAAATTATATATTTATTTATATATATATATATATATATATATATTCTCTTCTTTGTCAATGGAGGACGCTTCAAATCCAAAAGATTAACATTCCCTTCCACTGCCTTGCCAAATGTTCACGACCCACACTTATACGTTGCAATTGTCAACACATGCTATAATCACTCCGATCCTTGTTTTTATATTAGTTCCATTCCATACTGTTCTTCGTTTTTGTTCTTTTTGTAAGGCTATGTTTGTTCTTCTTTTAGTATTCTTCATCTCATTTCCATCTCTCGTTCTCAGTCAACTAAGCTATTGCAAACTGTTCCCTTTTATTTCCCTCACTATCTCTCTCTCTCTGCTCTCTCTCTCTCTCTCTCTATATATATATATATATATATATATATATAAATATATGATGCTCGACCATCACGGGTGATTATGACAACCCTTTTTCATCCCAGGGAATGTAGTTGCATTCTGTTTGTCTGTGTGTGCGTAGATGACTAGTGAGCCTGATGCGGGCTCTATATTTTCTTTACAAGGTGGGCAAGGAATACTTACTGACTTACGTAGGCTCAATATATATATATATATATATATATATATATATATATATATATATAACATATATACATAGGCATTTCTGCCCAAAACTAACTTTTCAACATCAATATAGACAAGTATCCGTACTGGTTTGTTGCCTAGTTTGTTATGATCTCAACTCATTTCTAAGATAACATTAAGACAACATTGCTTTTCTTATTTTAGAAATTAATTATGTGGAATATTGTGTCCAACCTGGCTGCTCGTGGTTTATGTTGCAAGCCGTGTTCTATATCGACATGTCTGCCTTCCTTGTTTCCAAATGATCTGTGACCTGAAATCGGTCTGCTGGTTTCCGATATTCAATTTCTAAATGTCAAGTGAGATTTAACGCGTGCAACGCCAAAAATAGATTGACATATATTTTCCCTGTCATAACTGGTTAATTGACAAGCATAAAGATATCTATAACGTGTTTCAGACTGACATACATATCTATCTCGCTTTCTTTCTCTCTCTCTCTCAATATATATATATATATATATATATATATAGAGAGAGTTACCAATAACATAGAGGTATGTATAGGGTTATCAACAACACAAGAAAAGACAGCCACCAACATCAGCATAAGAAGGAAAGTTGGCACATAACCGTGCATGAATTACATTGAGAAACAAAGAATGAAGTGGTTTTTCCATTTAATAAGAATGCATCCAAACTCGACAGTATACATAGTCTTCTACAACAGAACATCAGGAAAGAAGTCGAGAGGAAGACCACGAAAAAGATGATTAAATAGCATAGAAGAATCCTGCCAAAGAGCAAAAATAACAATTACCCAAGCCACCAGAACAGAGCAAAAAAAAAAAATATGGAAAATCACGACACTGGGCAACAACTCGGTAGCAGTGTGACGACAAAAGAAGAAGATATATATACATATATAATCTTACACAATATACATTTCCGTTTTTGTATAGCTTGGGTCTCTAGTATGGGATTTAGCTACATTTTATATTTTCATTCTGGCGTATTCATAAAATATTTAATGTTGGTGATGATTGAAAACCGTTCGATTTCATGGCCACGTTGATGTTTCAATCACAGGATTGTTTCACCCTCATCTTTAAGTAATGACGTAACTAGTATTACGAAGTTGTTACATGACGTTATCGTTTAGAACTAAGGGAATATTTGTGGTTAAGTAGTTAAACCGTTGAGTTGATTTCCGACAGTTATGGGATTGACACAGGGCCACTCTTTTTTGTTCACGAGTTAAAATTTGTCAGTGATTTCTAGCATTGTTAACGCAGCTGTGGAGTTACTTTTGTGCTCACTGTTGGCAGAACATTTCTTTGTGTTCACAGTTGGCAGAACATTTCTTTGTGTTCACAGTTGGCAGAACATTTCTCTGTGCTCACAGTTGGCAGAACATTTCTTTGTGTTCACAGTTGGCAGAACATTTCTTTGTACTCACAGTTGGCAGAACATTTCTTTGTGTTCACAGTTGGCAGAACATTTCTTTGTGTTCACAGTTGGCAGAACATTTCTTTGTGTTCACAGTTGGCAGAACATTTCTTTGTGTTCACAGTTGGCAGAACATTTCTTTGTGTTCACAGTTGGCAGAACATTTCTTTGTGTTCACAGTTGGCAGAACATTTCTTTGTACTCACAGTTGGCAGAACATTTCTTTGTGTTCACAGTTGGCAGAACATTTCTTTGTGCTCGCAGTTGGCAGAACATTTCTCTGTGCTCACAGTTGGCAGAACATTTCTTTGTGTTCACAGTTGGCAGAACATTTCTCTGTGCTCACAGTTGGCAGAACATTTCTTTGTGTTCACAGTTGGCAGAACATTTCTTTGTGTTCACAGTTGGCAGACCATTTCTTTGTGATCACTGTTAGCAGAACATTTCTTTGTGTTCACAGTTGGCAGAACAATTCTACGGATAGGGGTCAAGCCATATGATGAAACCAGTTGCAATTTAGTGAATACTTCGTTTTTATATCCTGTTCGCCTGTGTAGTGCTGGGTTCCGCAAGGAAGCAAAGAATAGTACCAATGCAACCTACGATGCATGTCGTAAGAGGCGACTGATGTAGGACCTAGGGAAGCTACCTAGTAAATAAAAATCATCGCAGAAATCGGATGTGCTGGTCTACTTGTAGGCGCATAACTGGCACAAATGTTTAATCGCTCTTAGGCTCAGATCACATATAAATCACACAGTGGTTAACAAGCGGTCGCTATAGAGCGTTCGAAGAAGAAAAAAGAACACATGGTTATATCATGATTATAACAACAAAGTGAGTATCTTGAAGGGGTCCATTATTTTATACTGATCATAACTGACATATTGTCTTAGTGTCAAAATAAGAGAGAAAGAGATGTTACAGTTGGTGGGTACCATGATACGATATGTGGTGTTAATTGATGGCACTCTTGATTTGTATGATGATTAGATGGTGTTCTATTACAATACGTCTACCTCTCTGGACAGCACAACATAATGAACAACCATGATTATTCAATTCCTTTATCTTTATTTGATGTGATCGTTTCGAACAATACAAAAACACGTCCTCTCGGTGGTAGTGTTTATGTTCGTCTCCCTATGTTGTCACTACGTCGCTAAGCAGTACTAACATCTACGTCAACTAGTTTCACTACGTCAATGTTCCGTTCTAGTGTTGCTACTGCTCATAGTGAGCAGATTTGGTGTGCAAACACTACAGTCTCTACTTATCTCCCTTTTACAAGCCCATCTCTATCTAAACTACCTGTCTAGTCTGTTGGCTACTACCTGGGGTTGGGGAACGGTTGTGTCCGGTCCTGGCAGACTACTACAGAGAGGAAGTTATAGAGGCATGATCCAAAATAAGAGAGAAAGAAAGGTTTTAAGACACTGTCCCAAAATAAGAGAGGAAAAGAGGTATCTACCAATGCATAACCCCAAAATGAAAGAGAAAAAGATTTTATGACACGGTCCCAAAATAAGAGAGAAGGCTAGCAAACCCTTTCGCTGCTAGATACTTTCTGAAGGCTGAGCTAAAAATAGCTACTCTTTGTTTCTAGGTCACAAACGTGAATGTACGCATATAGCAGTGACAGTAGCAATGTATAACGTGTTAACACGTCTTTAGTTCACAGAGGAGAGATAATAACAGACGTGTTAATACGTCTTTAGAAGTGAGTGTGAAAAGCTCTTAAGACACTGTCCCCCCAAAAAAAAGAAGAGAAAGAAAAGGTATACCACCCCACAATGAACGAGAAAGAGAGGGAGGACAGTGAGTACTCGTAATGAGATTTAAAAAAACCACGATGAATATTATACAAGTAGTCACTGTTTCATTTTCTGACTTTATCTCAACTCTTTCTTTTATTGCATATGCTAATCTTATCTTTGATTCATTGACTTTTTTCCTGACCGTATACTACTGCTTACTGTCAGAAACAGACTGACTTGTTTTGTGTAAATTAAGCGAAAATTATATTTCTCAATTGTTTTCTTGTTTTCTATTCACTTACTATGCGTCTTCAATCTTTGTCACTATCATTGATAGAGTTGATACCTTCATTGGCAATGCTCTGAAATCTCTATGCATCTCTCTTGGGGAATCTTCAGTGAGAACTACTAATCATTTCCTACAATTGATCACAATCCGTCTTTTACTATTTTCTCCAACACTCTCGGATTAATTTCTTGCATCCTGGTTTATTGCATAATTAAAACTTGTCTTTTGGCTTTTACTTGGCTTGATCTATGACCATGCCAATCAAAGTAAGCAGCGAGAGACTTTGATGCTATCACTCATATACAAGTCAAATAAAATATTTTATAATTCAAAGATTGTATATTGTGCACAACGGATGTCTTGTAATTCGCGCTAAGTTGATTATCTAGATATCCAACTGCACATGATTACATGGACTCTAGTTGCTATTTAGATTCCAAGCTAAAACTGCTGTATATATTCTATATTGTTCATTTAGATAGATAGATGCTGAATCGATCAAGCGATTTAAGCAGTTTGGAGTTACCCGTTGTACAAGTAGAACTGGATGCCTGAGAGGCAGAGGTGTGTTTAATCAGCTAGCCCCAGAAACCATCAGTATGCATACTCTTCGATATCTGTTGGGGAAGACTGAGCCCCTATGGGTCTGCCCGGATTGTAATGACGTCACTTTAGTAACCAATAACCAATTAGATAGATAAAATATATGATTTGCTATTGGAGAGTCTGCTTTCGTAAATTTCTGGATGTATTCTGGTTCTCAGTCGATGTTTCGAAAGAAACAAAATAGCAGTTTAAGGTATGCATAGGTATTGTTTATTAAGGGTTCCAAGCTACAGATGCTGCTAACTTGAATATATTGCCCTGTAGGCAGTGAGAGAGCGGCCGCACTTACATCACCAGAATACTCCCTGTAAAATTGAAGTGTTCTTCGATTTCTCAACAACCGTCTGTTGGAGACACTTAAATTGATACTTCTTCTTTGAACGCTCCATATCGACCAATTGTTAACCACTCTTGTGTGATTTGTATGTGATCTCAGCCTAAAAGCGATTGTACGTTGTGCCAGTTATGCGCCTACAAGTAGGTCAGCAAATCCGATTTCTGCCATGCTTTTATTTACTAGCGTAGCTTCCATAGGTCCGACATCAGTCGCCTCTTACGACATGCCTTGTAGATCGCAGTGGTACTATTCTTTGCTTCCCTTGCCGGCCCCATCACCACACTGGCGAAACTGATACTAAATCAATTCAGCGATTTAAGGTTTTTGAAATGACTTGTTGCACAAGCAGAACTGGATGCCTGTGGGCAGACTGCGAAGGTGGCTTAATAATCGACTCTGATCAATAAATAGACAGTGAACACGTATTAGCGGCGTCCGGGAAAAAAAACATATTACCAAACACAAGATTCGATCGACAAACCTTTACTTCTTACGGGACCCATTGCCTTTCCTTACAGAAGAACACAACGCTCTAGTTCTTCACGGGGTGATTCTCCTTGTGTTCTTAAAACTCCTTATTCTCTCCTTAACAAGTCTATTGTTTATTGTCTCTCCCGAGGTAGATGATGGAATTGATTGTTCTCTTGCCAGTAAGCGTAGGGGTGGGAGCTTTATTTTGCGTTCCAGGGTCAGATGAGTCGCCCTTGTTGTGTTATATCCGTGTTTATTTAGTGTGATTTTGATATTGTCTATCCATCTTTTTCCAGGTCTTCCCTTGGCTCTAGTACCTGATCTCTTTTTATTCTACGCTGTTATTGGTGGTTGGCTGTATTATATTCTCATTACATGTCGAAACAACTGCACGTGTTGTCTTTCAATGTATTCGGTGTATGAAGTTATGTCCACTCTGCTTCTGATGTCTTTCAATGTGTTCGGTACATGAAGTTATGCCCACTCTGCTTCTGATGTCTTTCAATGTATTCGGTGCATGAAGTTATGCCCACTCTGCTTCTGATGTCCACATTTCGTAAGGCCTTACTATGTAACCTTTATAAAACAATAGTATGTTTATCCGTCGATATCTACTGAGGAAAGTTGAGTCCTTATAGGTCTGCCGCTAGTACTTTGAAGTCAGTTCAGTGACCAATGACCAACAATCAAGACACGCAACTTTAGGGTGGTCTGTTCCAACCGCTCTGACGTTGTTTATACTAACTATGCTGAATTTACTGACGCCTGTTCTGACTCCAATATTCTTAAGCTCTATAATTAGAACACACACCAATCAGTATTGAAAGACTGGATCTAAAAATATGTTTAATTACAGTACCAGAAGCTACTTCACAATGTGAGTCAGACCTGGACAACACTGACCAATTAATCAAAGACTACTCGTAGCTGGAGGCAAAATAGTGGGTCTCAAATCTTGACCTTATTTGGTTTTCTTGGTTGTTACTATTTGTGACAGAAAAAAGTACCATAAATAACCAAAAGAATGAAGAATGTACAAGATAGTTGCGTATCTCCGTTATTGTTACTAGGCAATCAGAGCACTGTTAAACATTAATCTCATAAATATAACATGTTTTCTTGTAATAATTTTGTTTTTGAGACGGTTTCACTTATTTTGAGTCAGAAAAAAAACTAAAGGAATAGAGTAACCGTGAAGAACCTTTCGGCTCTTTTATTAGCATTTGTGCGGTAACTGAAATTGTCCTTGCGAACTTATGAATAGGAAACAGAAACATATAGAATACAACATACCGCATAATACAATAAGTAAGACATGCTAGATAGAGAAGAAATAGTGATTAAATCAGAGACGTATTGAGTTTGGAGAACTGATAAACTAGAACACATAAACAATGTATCATCCAATAGCTTATCTTTAGTAGAACTTTGCCACATTATGAGTTCTTATGTGTGTCTCTCTTTCATAGGTCAGATGTACAACCGTTCATTCCGCCATGTGTAAGTCCTCTATCACATCCTAAAACCATCGTCAACGTCGACGTCCTCTTATCACCTTTGTCGAGATGTCTTCTTCGACAATCCTCTTCTCCAGCTTTCTATAACTTTAAGTGGTTTTTTTTTCAGATGCAGAAGCACTTGAGCTTTCAGCTCTTTGGCTTGGTGTCATGGACATCGTAACCCTTCGGTTCGGTGCCACGAACACCGAAAATCTGGAGAACCTGTGGCTTTTCTGCCATCCACGGAATTGAACCGCACTTACCGGGGCTTATCACCCGTTGTCCAACGCGCTACGAACACGCTGGACAGACGGGTAACATTAAGTGTTTTAAATATGCCTACTTTCTCATTAGTATTTTGTAGTTTCAGCCATCCAGTTTTATTAAATTTTGAATTCCTTCTTGGTAGATATAATTGTTCTCTTCGCTGTCCATAATGTATGAAATACTCTTTTGTTATATTTTCTATTCAGAAGCAGACTAATTATTGTTCAATATCTTGTTAAATGTCATTGTCTAACAACCTTACGTTGCTACTAGTAATATACACGCTATTAGTATTTTAATCTGTGTTGTCCTTTCTGCTTCATTTCATATCGCTTTCTCTTGTTATAGTGTGTGTGGAAATATGGACAATGAATAAGCAGAAATATGGACAATGAACAAGCAGTTAGAAGACAGAATTGATGCATTTGAGATATAGAAGAATAGGAAGAGTTTCATGGACAGAAAAACAAACAAATAAACAAGTTTTAGGAAAACTAGGCATGAAGAAACAATTATTAAGAGAAATAAAATGCAGACAAGTAAAGTATTGTGGGCACATAAAAAGACATGACACCATGATAAAACAATCACTAGAAGGGAAAGTTGAAGAGGGAAGAGCAAGAGGAAGACCAAGAGATAAGTGGGAGGGAAACTATAAGAAATGGACAGGTTACAGTCTGGCAGTGTGCAACACCAAGGCGAAAGACAGAGGATGCTGGAGATTCATTGCAACCAACCTTTGATGTGGAGACGACACCTGATGATGATGAGTTTGTGTGGGTCATGTTTATTTTTCTTTAATTTCCTTGATTCTATTTCTATCTCATGTTAGCAGAAACGGACATATTTAAAACAATATCTTCTCTCCCTTGATAAAAATAGCAATTGTCATGTTTGTTTTATCATTTACAATTATTTTAATTTTGCCACACTGAGATACAAACATGGAAACAATTTACAAAAGAACAAAGAAATTAGCGATAATAAAATTACATGTAAATAATGGATTATTGAAATCACAGGACAACAAGATCATAATATGGTGGAAAATGTCATAAACTAATCGATAAAATACATGTGTAAGCTCTATGATGATGACAAATCTGAATTAAACAATCAAAATAACAGCGAAAGGTCATCAACACAATCGTGGAAGGATATAACGCTATACAATGTAATGCAGCAATGTCCACTATGTCTTTTCAGCTCATGCACACTTTTCTATTATCTGTATACCGTCTCTTCTTCTCTTCTTCTTCTTTGCGTTCGTTTTTTACGACCAATTTTAATCACGCTTTGTGATATATTTGATCTTTGCCAAGAACGTGTATACGTTGTACATTGGTTTGGTAGGCAACTAAACGCATAGACTTCTACAAGTTTAGGACATTTGCATCCGATTTCAGACAATGTATACCGTCTATCTAGGTCTCACCCTACCCATCTTTCCGTTCGGATTCCATTTCAGAGCAATATGTGGGTGTCTGCTATTCTTCATTATTAATGAATATCGCAACCAATAATATTACCTCCTCTTTATATTCTCGTTGATATTTTTTATTTCTGTGCGTTGTGTGATCTCCTTTGAGTGATCTCCGTTGTGTGATCTTCGTTGGGTGATCTCCGTTGTGTACGAATTTATAAAGATCTGATATTTTTTATTTCTGTGCGTTGGGTGATCCCCGTTGTGTGATCTCCGTTGGGTGATCTTCGTTGAGTGATCTTCGTTGGGTGATCTTCGTTGGGTGATCTCCGTTGGGTGATCCCCGTTGTGTGATCTCCGTTGTGTGATTTCCGTTGTGTGATCTCCGTTGTGTGATTTCCGTTGTGTGATCTTCGTTGAGTGATCTTCGTTGGGTGATCTCCGTTGGGTGATCTCCGTTGAGTGATCTTCGTTGGGTGATCTCCGTTGTGTGATCTCCGTTGGGTGATCTTCGTTGAGTGATCTTCGTTGGGTGATCTCCGTTGTGTGATCTCCGTTGTGTGATCTCCGTTGTGTGATCTCCGTTGTGTGATCTCCGTTGTGTGATCTCCGTTGTGTGATCTCCGTTGTGGGATCTCCGTTGTGTGATCTCCGTTGTGTGATCTCCGTTGTGTGATCTCCGTTGAGTGATCTCCATTGTGTGATCTCCGTTGTGTACGAATTTATAAAGATCACAAACAAATTGGTTATTGGTTATTGGTTACTAAACTGACGTCATTGCACTCTGGGCAGACCAATAGGTGCTCAGACTCCCCAACAGATATCGAAGAGTATGCATACTGATGGTTCCTGTGGCTCGTTGATTAAACACACCTCTCACTCCGCCTCTAAGGCATCCAGTTCGATTTGAACAACGGGTAACTCCAAACTGCCTAAATCGCTTGATCGATTCAACATCGATTTTAGTGTCCTCATCCAACAGACAGTCGTGAAGAGACCGAAGAATATCCCCTTATCCATCTTCAACTCCCCAAAACTCGATGCTGTTGATGCAAGCCTGTCCGCTCTCTCATTACCGTAAACACCCGCATGCCCAGGACAGTATATCCACGTAAGCCGCTGGAGGTTACAAACTTCTATAGACGACATCCACTCATACCGAAATCTGCCCTTCTGGATCTTGTGAAGCATCGACTGAGAGTCAGATACAACAATTGCCCCAGTAAATGAAATCCCATAGATCCAAAGGAGGGCAGCAGTAACGGCCTCAACCTCCATCCTCATACTAGAAGTAGTTGTCGCAAACAAATAAAAAAGCAGAATATAAATAGGAAACAACATAAAGAAAATGAACGAAATATAAACAAAATCATGTGATGACACAACAAAACAATGTGTGATATTCTTGTGAAACTATTTTCATTACAAAATGTATCATTTGAAACAATATATAACAAAGAAATATGGAATAGAATAGGCCAGTGAAATGGTATATTATGTAATTTGAAGGATATACAATGCACTAATGGTTGTTTTTTTGTGACAAGAAAAAATGAGTTATTTAATGTTACATATGTTACATAATGTTACATAGGAGTATCTAATGACAAGTGGTTAAGACATGTGTCTGTATTTATGAAAGTTCTGGGTTCGAATCCAGACCGAGCCACAGTGCAATTTGTCATGAGAGCCTTAGGATTGTTGCTGGGACTATTGAGTTCGTGGTTTATGCAACATTTTCGAGAGATGGCTGTGTCATTTCTACTGACAGGGACTAAGGCATATAGCGAAATCTAGTGCAATGAGAGCAGCTTTTCTCCTTTAGATCCTTCAAGATCATAAATCCAACACTGACATGTGAAAGTGTATAATAGCCGTCCATCGCAAGCGATGCTGACAACAGTCTCAGACGTGTGCTGCTGCACCTCACTGGTGTGTGCGAAGATGATTATAGTCCAATCCTAGAACACAATCTCCTACCACAGGTGGGGCATACATGATCAAGGTTAGACATGTGCGTGTTGTGTACTATGTCTTTTCGCTCAGTTCGTATTCTTTGTGCCTCAACGGCGCGATGATTCTCAGCTATTCGGGTTCCTTTTGTGCTGTTACATCGTCACATTTGACGATCTTGCGCAAGGGATTTTCAGCACGTGGTGTCTATATCGAAGCATTTCAGATACACTTTAAGAATGTCTTTGAAGCGGTTTTTTTCGTCCATCAGCTGAACGTCTGCCCCCTTCATGTTCGCCATACATCAACTGTTTTGGAATGCGTTTATCAGGCATCGGAGCAACGTGACCGGCCCATCTTACTTGGGCCTTCTGCAACAGCGTGTTGACGCTTGTGATCTTTGCTCGTGTGAGGACTTCGGTATCTGGAATTTTGTCCTGCCAGCTTGTTTTTAGTATTCTGTGTAAACAGCTGGTGTGGAAGTGGTTTAGTTTTCTTGCGTGTCTGCTGTACACTGTTCATGTCTCGCCTGCCTACAGCAGCATGGTAACATGTATACATGTGAACATGGTATACACGTGAAAGTGTATAGTGGCCAAGTAACAACCAAAAATATATTAAATCTACGGGGACGTACTGTTACAGATGTAAACATAACTAATGATGATGATATTCACAGACCTTGTAGTATAAAATGATTAGCTTTCCTACAATTATCCAAAAAGAAGCGGTCATCGCTTTAATTGCTAAAAGAACACGTTGTGACAAGTAGAAATATTGCTAGAAAGGAAGAAAGAGAGAATATGGTGAACAGTAGCAAGACATCATGGCATGGTAGTACATCAATAATTGCGTTGATTTAGACATTTTGGGACAGAACGCTACAAACATGTATGATCGTTGTCGCCAGTTGTCACATAACATGATTACTATTACATAGTCTAACGCCAAGTACTTTTAAATATCGAAACAATAATGTATAGAAGGCAGGTATGTCTGATAGCGTTTTCAATAAATAAAACAAAACAGTACACATACATTATGTGGAAAAAAGTAAGAATCTTAAAAACAGAAACATAACCATATTTATAACAGCAGAATGACGTTTCAACAAAATTCAGAAAAAATACCATTATTTCGGAAAACCTCAGCGTGAGATTTAAATGCAGACTAAACTAACCAAAACACAAATCACCAAGATTACTGCTGCCCGACAGACGACTCACATAGAATTTTACTATGCCAGTCACTGACTGAATTCTCACTTGCACATACAACAACCGCCCTCGAAATCGATTCGACCTGGCTCTGCTCAGAAGCACTAAATATAAATGGCAATAATTACGTCATCAATGCGTGCAGTCACTCTCTTCCCATTGTGACGCGGGCCCTGTTGCCATGACTACAAAAGAGGTGCATTCTAGACAATTCATTTCATTTTTCATACCTTAAGTTATCGAGACTGATGTTAAATTCGTTGTCTCAAATAAGATCATCTTTGAGTTTGACTTACATGTTAAGAATTTATTATGCTTCTTTATTTTATTGAACTGATTATCACTAAACGCACTGTGTATTTTGATAAATTAATTGAATCGACAGAAGATCATCAATACACATCGAACCAATTAGTTCCTTCGTGTTCCATGCTCGTGCTTAGTATGCACCTTAGCTACCAAATGTGTTTATTGAAAGAGTAGGATTTCGTAAGAAAAACAAGAACTAAACATAACAATAACAGAACTAAACATAATAATAACAGACTAATGTCTGGCTAAGTGGGTAGGGATCAAAGGAGAGCTACGCTGGTATAAGTAGAAGGGTATATGCATACATGTATGATTCGAGATCTGATCGCAATACAGATGATGATAATCTCAGAAATTACGCCTACATGTCTCTCCTGTCCGATAGTCAAAGAAGACAAACATATCAAAGTGACGCCCGTGTAGTTGCCAGGTCAGAATTCGGGGTAAAAAATAGAATCACTATTACCTACATATGCTGTTTACAGCGAATGTGGAGGTTTGGCGTGGGATTAGCTAGCAAACACTTTAAAAATATATGCCTCCTCGAAGGTGAAATGGAAAAGAAGAAGAACAAGAAATATAACAATAACAGAACTAAACAAAACAATAGCAGTGTTCATATATTAATTTTATCACATTTTTTGTCCTTGCAGACTCTCAATTCGCACGTATTTTATTGCGATAATCGCTGGGTTTGCTCTGGTCTCTGATGGGTTTCAGTTCAAATCCAAGTATCTTTTTAAGGATTCTGTACCTTTGAGTAATGTTGTTTTCCACATAACTTTCTCTTCAGCTAGTTTTTCACATTTGTAAGGAATCGATAGAAAAGTTCCTCCTTGAGGATTTGCAGATATCTTTACATCCGAGCAGTGGTCTGCCTTGTAGCCTCTTCCATTTCAAAAGTTCACAGAACACCACCTGTTGGAGTATGCGGCTGTTGTTTACTCATCTCAAACGCTCTAGCCATCTTAGTCTGCTGAGCCCATGTCCAGGATGGAAGGCAAGTTTGCACATTGCAACACTTCATATATTTATATAAAAAGAAAGACAAAATAGAAAGAGTCGACAACTTTGAATACCTTGTGGAATAGCTGATAAATGACAGGAATGCTATAAAATAAATTAAAAGAAGGCTGAGCATTGCTTTGCAAAAACTAAAATAATTAACTAACCTATGGAAGGGAACTGACATAGGAACACATATCCAGTGTTTAAGAGCCTGCGTTTTTCACTCGGCAACATATGTTTGTGAGACATGGAACATTTACAAAGCGGCAGAAAAGATCACTAATACCTTTGAATGCAAATGCTACAGAAGAGTATTAGAATATCATGGACAAAGAAAAGAACAAACAATTCTGTTCTGCAACAGCTTTATATTAAAGAGAATTGGCTATTAAAGAGCATAAAAACAAAGGAAATTCAATATTTCGGACACATCAAACGACATGAGTGCCTAGAGTCAATTGGAGAGAATGGTGCCTGGAAGAAGAATGAGAGAAAGACCTAGTAGATGATGGGTGCAAAATGCCATTGACGATCTGAGAATGACTGCTGCTGATGCCGGTCAACTTGCACAGAACAGAGAGTTTTGCAGAAATGCTGCCATGGGAGCCAAGTTCCAGAAGGGACAATCTACTTGATGATGATAATGATGACATATATATATATATATATATTTATTTATATATATGTGTGTGTATTTGTTTGAGGATGGTTTGGTTTGCGGATTGGGCTTCGTTATTTAAACAGTAATTTCTCTAGAACAAAGTAATCGCTGATTGTAAGTCAAATGTTGTGTCAACACTGTTTCCAGAATAATACGAAATATGATATGTCAGAAAGCAATATGATACAACTGAATGCTATTTTAGTATAATTATCTATTTTGGAGACACTAGAAGTAATATCGACATGTAAATTAGATAATTAAGTAATGATCTACGCTGCATGTGATCTTTATAATATATTGTGTCGCTGCAAACATAGAGGATACTGTTTGCCCCAGGAGAATATGTAGCAACATAAATTGAGTGTAAACGTTTTGGTAACATACACAAGTAGAGTGTTACATGGTAAAGAATGACATATTTATAAGCATATAGTTACTTATATATGTTATAATAATTTATTAATTCCTTATTTTTATTATACGTTACATAGGGTTTGCAAGTAATTTCTCCATACCGCTCTATCCTGGGCAACTCGCACAATCTCTTCCATGGAACTGAGGCCGATATTTCTTTCCTTTCTCAGCAACGTTCGTTTCAGGGTCTCCCTAGGTGGTCCTCCATTTCTTGAAGTGCATGATACTTTGATATTCTTTGATCATTTCTTCTCAATGTGTGTGCAACATATCTCCATCTTCTTCTTCTTCTTATAACAGCTGTTGTTATCAGTGATTGACGCCCGCCTGTCCAGCGTGTTCGTAGCTCGTTGGACTGCGGGTGACTAGCCCACTGTGAGTGCGGGTTAAATTCCGCGGTCTGGCAGAAAAGTCACAGGTCCCCCAGATTCACGGTGTTTGTGGCACCGAACCGAAGGGTTACCATGTCCATGGCATCGAGCCGAAGAGCTGAAAGCTCAATTGCTTCTGGATCGGAAAAAAAAGCATTGATTTACCAGATATTTATCTGATTTCATCACTTCTCATGAATTCGTTCCATTTTATATTCATTATTTTGCGCAGACATGTATTTTCAAATGCATTGAACTTGATTTCTATATCGTTATAACTTTGATATGTAGAAGTAAATATACCCTTATATTTTTAGTGACGACTTTACAAATTTACATTAACATACAGACATGTAACCTTACATATTTACACAAATAGCGTTACCTATATACACATTTAGAGTGTAGTTTTAACACATGTAGAGTTACTTAATTATTAATGTGCTAGGGCTTATTTACACTGCGCAGAATAGAGGGACTAAGATGGTATGACAGGATCACAAATGAGGAACATATGTTGAGAACAAGACAGCTTCCAGTGAACCAAGAGATTAAAAAAAGACGCTGGATAGGACACACTTTGCGAAAACCTGAGAGGGATATAACAAGAAGGGTTCTTTCCTTGAACCCGCAGGGACAACAAAAAAAGGGGAGGGTGAGAAATACACGGAAATGCGATTTGGAGGAAGAAATCAACAATATAAAGAAGAGCTGAAGTGAGCTGTAGGAGATAGCTAGAGATAAGAAGGCTTGGCATGAATTTGTTGTCCCTATGCCCCAATCCGGGTTAAAAAGGCAGAGAGAGAGAGAGAGAGAGCGTTTTTTTAAATGTGTAAAAATGTCGAGTGACATATTTACAACTGTACAGTGTGTTACACATGTCGAGTAACTCAGTGACACGTGTGCAATGAGTTATTCGTGTATATGGACGTATTAACAAATATACAGTGAGTTACACTTATAGTGTGCTATATATGAATATGCACTTTGATTTATTCACAACATAACAGTGCCTAATTTCGAACTGTACGAGACTTGTAAATTAACAGTCGCTTATTTATATTAGTTTATGTGCATGTTTCAGGACGGAATTTCAGAAGAAGTCTGCATGTGAAACCAGTCATGCAATTCATAAAAGAACAACAGATTAAATGGTTTGGACACCTGACAAGAATGCCCTTGTATCGCCTACAACAGAGAGCCGCACAGAAAAAGTATAACCAGTACACAACAATAACCAGTAATGTTAGAAAATGAACACTGGAAAGGGTTGAGCAGTTTACATATCTTGGTAGCGTACTGACACTAAATGGTGGCACAGAGGAAGATATAAAATCACGTCTAAGTAAGGCCAGAACCGCTTTTGCCAGAATGAAACCAGTATGGAAGTCCAAAATCTACAATAGGACCACAAAGCTTAAACTCTATAAAAGCATTGTTTTGCCAGTTTTGCTCTACGGATCGGAGTGTTGGAGGATGACCAAAGGAGATACTAGCAGGCTGTCAGTTTTCCACCACTCTTGTCTTCGCAGAATCTTGGGAATCTTTTGGCCAGAAAAAATATCCAATAACCAACTACTCCAAGACACAAGACAAGAGGCAATGAATGACATACTCAAAAAGAGAAGATGGAAATGGCTCGGACATGTTATGAGAATGAGACAAGAAATGCCTGCAAGGATAGCCCTCACTTGGACACCAGGGGGAAAGAGAAAGAAAGGCAGACCACGGACAACATGGAGGCGCATGATGGAAGAGGAACTGGACACCGCATCTCTGACGTGGGGCTCTGCGCTGAAGGTTGCACGGGACAGGAGAGCATGGAAAGTCCTTTCTGAAGCCCCATGTGTCACTAGGCATGACGGGATTAAGTAAAGTAAGTAAGTACACAACAAGAGGCAGACCACGCACAAGATGGAGTGACGGCATCAAGAACAATCTTACGAAAATGAATATCAGCTTACAAAGTGTCTTAAAACAAGAACACACAAGATCACTGCATAGATCGATACTTCTGTAAAAAAGCAAACGTTTGTAGAGAAGAGATGGACGAAATTTGAAGTAGAAGTATTTGAATTGTAAGTTTATGTTTACTAATTATTTCATTTTAAACACGTATATATCATTTTATTAGAGGCTCTCTCCGGTGTGTTGCTGGGGCTCTCAATGGGAGCAAAGAATAGTAACACTGCCACCCATAAGGCATGTCGTTAGAGGCAACTGAGCCTAGGGAAGCTACATTAGTAAAGAAAAAACGTTCCAGAAATTGGATGTGCTGGCCTACTTGTAGGCGCATAACTGGCACAATGTACAATCGCTCTTAGATCACAAACAAATCACAAAGAGTTGTATCACATATCACAAGTAGTCGATATGGAGCTTTCGAAACAGAAGAAAAATAGGGTCTATATGTCGGATGGATTAAGACGTTTGCCTGTATTTCTGAAAGTTTTCGTTCGAATCCGAATATAGTCACACGCACAATTTGTCCATTAGATATCCAGGATTGTTCCTGAAGCAACGTAGTTCATGCTATGTGCAACATTCTAAGAAGATTGTGCTCCATATCTACTACTGTCAGGGGCGAAGCCATATAGGAAAAAAGAAACCTCGGTTCAATGAAGTCAATCATTCACCTTTATGCCCTTTATACCGTATATATCATTTTAATAAAGGTCACTTACGTCTAATAATAAATCGAACCCCGTCATAAAATCAATATACATTAGCAAGTCGTATGATATTTTGTTATTCCTTTTTAACTGTTACGTAATAATCAGTAACTTATACAATATAACGAATTATAGATTAACAGATTAACATAATTAGACACATTATATAGTGAAAAACAGGATGTGGCTGTATGAAATTGTATGTGTTTTTTTTCTTTATGCAGGTGCATGAATAAATATATAGTTTTCGTAGTTGTCAAAGAAATTAGATGAATAATGTGAAATTCTGTAGTTAGTTGAACGTATTGTATTCACAACCTAAGATAGTTGCATAATGTGAAATTCTGTAGTTAGTTGAACGTATTGTATTCACAACCTAAGATAGTTGCATAATGTGAAATTCTGTAGTTAGTTGAACGTATTGTATTCACAACCTAAGATAGTTGCATAATGTCATGCAAGAGTCGCGGATTTAACTTTAAAGATAATGACAATTTTGTAGAAATTTTATTTCAAATGTGTAATTAATGAATTGTGTATGGACTGCGGTTGTGCAGCCTGCTCTTATCAAATTTTAACTGCTATGGGTTCCTTGACGTGCTCAGTTTGAACATGGGAACTCCATTTAATCGTCCATCTCAAAAATAGGACAAGGAACTCGATCTCCCCTGCATTAAAATCTGAGATCTCCACGTTGGAAGCACAACGAGTACCTATGTAATAAGAGGCGAACACGTAACTTCTAGGAAACAGAGATCCACAACATACATTATAAATATGATATAAATAATATAAGGAACGCATTAAATACACCACAAATAAGAATACAAGACAACAATAGTAGAATTGTATTTATGAAACACACATTTAATATAACTCATAATTCTCGTACAATTTGTTACCAGAGAACACTGAGAAGAACAAAATGGTGATGTGATCCTTTCCCCTAAGCTCATAGTTTTAAATTGGTCAAACATCAGTGTGGATTTAGCACTGTATTTTTCCATTAAGTCAAATTATGTAAACATGTTCTTTACATTATTGTTTTATGAGTCTACAAGAAGACAAGACAAATCTAAACAGACATCGAAAAACAAATAAATAATATATATATATATATATATGATACAATGGCAGATGAAGCTGAAGAGCTCTAAAGGGTAAAATACATATATAAATAAATGTAGAGAAACTTGTTTAATTAGAAATATCCGGATTTGATAGAGCAGAGTGAACAGACAAATTAAAGCCATGAATTCGTTGTCTAAGCACGAATGAAAGTTGCAACATGTATTCTAAGCACGAATGAAAGTTGCAACATGTATTCTAAGCACGAATGAAAGTTGCAACATGTATTCAAAGATCAAAGATCGCAAAAAAAAACCCAGATCGAATGAACGTCGATATTTATATATATATATCTTTACTCATTGATCATGGAATAGCTATTGGCCAACCTACCTTCAAATCATAACATTAGTGTTGGCACATTAACGTTATCCCGGTGACATATAACAGCGTATCAATAACTTATTTCTTATGAATTGATAATCAACAAAAGTGACCATAACTGATATCAAATCAATTATTACACAGGATCAAAATAATTCATTAGCACTCTGATAGTGGCGTATCACATGCAATAGATGGCATATACATTAGCACTCTGATAGTCCATATAATACAAGGCGTGTCACATGCAATAGATGCCATATACTAGAAACATTTAACGAATTGTCATAAACAAATGGTATACAATATGTACGATGTTGACCTACTAAAATAATGCCACTGTGGTATTGGAGTATCCATGGAGAGCTAGCTGGTTGGCCTATGAAAAACGTTTGTCTGCAGGGCTAGTTAATGGGAGCGTAAGAATAAAGAATCGTGGTTCGAATCATGTGTTTGATATATTCATTTTATTTCCGGAGACGATTAATCCTTTCACCTTTCTTAGCCGATATACGACTCTGTGCAACATTCTAAGATTGTGTTCGGTATCTATTGTCAGGGACGAAGCCAGATAGGAAACAAAATCTGGGTTCAATTAAGTCAATAATTCACCTGAATTCTGAGTGTTGGAGAAGGCCCAGGTGAGATGGGTCGGTCACGTTGCTCGAATGCCTGTTAAACGCATCCCAAAACAGTTCATATATGTCGAGCTTGAAGGTGTTAGACGTTCAGCTGGTGGACAGAAAAACGCTTTAAAGACACTCTTAAAGTGTCTCTGAAACGCTTCGATATAGACACCACGTGCTGGGAATCCCTTGTGCAAGATCGTCAAATGTGGCGCTGTAACAACAAAAGAGGAATCCGCATAGCTGAGAATCATCCTGCCGTTGAGGCACAAAGAAAACGAGCTGCGTGAAAACACAGAGCACACAACACGCACATGTCTAACCTTGATCATGTATGCCCCACCTGTGGTAGAGGATTCCGTTTTAGGATTGGAGTATACAGTCACCTCCGCGCAAACCAGAGAGGTGCAGTAGCACATGTCTGAGATTTTTTGTCATCATCGCTTGCGATGGATGGCTATTATTATTACGACGCTGTACGACGCTGTACGACGCTGTACGACGCTGAACGACGCTGCACGACGCTAATAGATAGATAAATAGATACATAAATATATATAAACAGCGTACGACGCTGTACGACACTGTATTTTATTTTAACAAGGAAGTAAAGCCAGTACACTGGCTAAGTTATTATACATTTCAAAATAAATATATTCGGAGATTAGAACATATTAGAGGATTACTACTTGTTTACTATTTAAAAAAAAATATATATATGACCTTTTTCCTCTTTACAGACGGTCAATTGGCAAGTGTTTGCTCTTCATGTGTGCCTAACCTGGGCAGCTGGTCAATTGGCAAGTGTTTGCTCTTCATGTGTGCCTAACCTGGGCAGCTGGTCAAGTGGCAAGTGTTTGCTCTTCATGTGTGCCTAACCTGGGCAGCTGGTCAATTGGCAAGTGTTTGCTCTTCATGTGTGCCTAACCTGGGCAGCTGGTCAAGTGGCAAGTGTTTGCTCTTCATGTGTGCCTAACCTGGGCAGCTGGTCAATTGGCAAGTGTTTGCTCTTCATGTGTGCCTAACCTGGGCAGCTGGTCAATTGGCAAGTGTTTGCTCTTCATGTGTGCCTAACCTGGGCAGCTGGTCAATTGGCAAGTGTTTGCTCTTCATGTGTGCCTAACCTGGGCAGCTGGTCAAGTGGCAAGTGTATGCTCTTCATGTGTGCCTAACCTGGGCAGCTGATATGGGGAATCTGCCTTGCCCATTTTGCACAAACCCCCTCTCTATCCTACTGTTTATTCCAAAGGAAAGACAAAAGTCCATACGTTTGGAATCAAACAGGGTTTGCAGGGGATGTTAGAAGATGAAATGAATACACATATAACCATCAACTGCCTTAGGGTCCCTCCCTCCGGATTTGTGGTCAATGTTTACTCCTCTAGCCTTCTGTATAACCATGCTGACCAACAAAATATAAGTATATACGTATGAGGGAAAGACTGCAGTAAAACTATGTAGTATAGAGGACAAACGTAAAAAATGAAGTACAAAGTACAACGATAGGACACCGCTACGATTCGAACACACAGGGTAGACAGAAAAAGAGAAAAGTTGGGAAAGACCTGGAAAGGACTAAGAGGACTCTTCCAGGACATATCTTGTTGGAGGAATATTGTTGATGCCTCATGCTTCTAAAGTAGTTAAAAGGCAGGGAGACCCACCAGAAATAGGGTTGTATTTTTTTTTAAATTCACAGAAAAAAAACTACCGAACATATTGTCATACAATTTGGCCACCTGTTGTAAAACGCATCGTTTTCGATGATAAACAACGTTTAGTGTATGTACTCTAATTAGTTATTTAAAAATAATTAATTTTCTTGAAAATATATTGTAACCCCCTGCATCGGGGAGAGGATTTCATAAACATAAGAAGTGCAAAGAATGCCAAACTGGCATATGATGTACATATCACCCATAGCTATAGCGTGAACCTCCAAAAATGTCTAACTCAATTGGTTTTGTAGATATGGTTTTTGCAATGTAACCCTTCCAAATTAAAAAAAACATTTCAAATTAGAAAAGCAATATCTCTGCTTATATACAGTTTAGACAAAAGTGGAGGTTCACGCTATAACTATGGGTGATATGTACATCGTATGCCAGTTTGGCGTTCTTTGCACTTCTTATATTTGTGAAATCCACTGCACGATGAAGTGGGGGTTTTTTACAATAAATTTTCAAGAAAATTAATTATTTTTAAATAACTAACTACAGTGCATACACTACATGTTGTTTATCATCGAAAACAATGTCTTTAGCAACTGGTGGCCAAATTGTATGACAATATGTTTGTTAGTTTTTTTTCTGTGAATTAAAGAAAAATACAACCCTTGTTCTGGGTGGGTCTCCCGGGGAAGAGTAGAAGACGATATTAACCTATCAAATGTGTATATATATTTATCAATAAAATGTCACGAATTAATAGATTTTCCTGCTTGTGTAAATTTGTTGTGTTATAATGTTTCCAGAAACGATCTCTTAGATTTCTTCTTCTTCTTGTCGCACATTCTTCACAACCAATTTTATCATTCTTTGTGTGATATATAATTGGTCCTTTGACAAGAACGGAGTGATCTACGTCGGGTCAATTGTGCGCCCATGGTGACTAGGCTCGCCCATCCGGTTTCAGCAAGCTTTTTATTTACTAGGGTGAACTTTCCCTATGGTACGATCCTTTCTGCCGATTATGTTGGCCCAGATCTTCGTCTTTTCGATCAGCTTTGCCGTATATTTGGGATTTGTGATCTACGCCAAGACAGTGAGTTACGCTGTTATGCCCTTTCTGATGAACATTTTGGGGGCTTATAAGCTTGTTCTCGGACGGCGTCTTACTCGTATAAAACACCGTGTAAAGTATCGGCCTTCGTCAATATTCGGATACGGACAGCCTGTCAGATCTTTACATTGTCTACCTTACTTTACCGTTCATTTTTGAGTTTGTTTCGGAATAGGAACATTCTCAGCCTTTTCTAGACGCGCGTCGGTACGTGGCAATTTGCAGTTTGCCTCGAAAACGCCGGCCTGGGGCCAAGCACAAATAATGTAGAGGGTCGTTTTAATCGGCGCTAGCAACGCAACAGAGATTTTGCGCACGTCACCATCACCCGCCCCCATTCTTCCGGGGATGTTAGTTGTGAATGCAACCGTACCTTGCCCGGTTGCCCCAAGGCTGGCAGTTCCGTTAGGCATCACCCACCTCAGTTCTTCCGAGGATGTTAGTTGTTATCGCAACAGTACCTTGCACGGTTTTCCCAGGGAGGGTAGTTTCGTTATGCGCTAAAACGCAACTTTATGTTTTGCGCTCGGCAAACCATGCCCAGTAAAGTATCTGCACCAGGCCACCGACGCGGAGTCAGCCGCAATCTTCCCTCGTACCGACACGTGGGTAGACTTTTATTCGTTATGCATCTGACTTACTTATTCTTGCCCCACAGCTGGCAATGTTTGCCCCTCCTCAGGGCTTCGAGTTTCGCCCTATGTGGGCACACGTTTCGCCACTGGATGCACCTCTCATCCGTTCATGTTTACTAGTCTCCCCATCAGCAGAGAATATGATAATATGTGGCGGGACTTTTCACTTATACGTCGAGCATGTGTATGGAGTCTCCTGCTCTGGAGTTGGCGATTTATGTTCGGCCCTTACTCCGGTGGAGTAGGGATTATATCAGAGAAGTTTCGCTGCTGTTTCTTTTTGTTCAGGAACTTCAGCAATATTTTGTTAGACGTCGGTCAGGAGATTCGTGCATTTTGCTCGTGTGGACCTGCATTTCTTTGTTTGTACTTGCACTGCTACCACTACCAGTAGTTCTCCCGATCCCTGCCCCCATTAGCCAGACCGGACCAAAGTCTGTTTCCAGGGTCACCACGTGGAGGTAGGGACAGGGTCACCACGTGGAGGTAGGGACAGGGTCTTGATTAGTGCCGGCTCACTAATCCTGGCACATCACCTCATGCGCCGTTGACCCCATCTCTTAGATTTAAAATTAACCAGCAAGTCAAGTCAAAATAACGTTGTTCTAGAGAAAGGGTTCTCAACCTTTGTCATCTGGCACCCATATGAAAGGTGAGATAACACTTCTACGCTTCATCCACTGTTTTATTCCCTTTCCACCCCCGAAATAACTGTCATTTAAAAAAATAGTAAATTTAAAAAAAATATCTGCTCACTATGAGCGTTGTAAAAGTACTGCACCCTAAACACAATAACATTGACAGAAGGAAATGTAAAAATTAAAAGATCTACATGTTGACAATAAATTATAGAAAAGTATCGACGCTAGTCCAAATCTATGATTTTCTGAGTTATATTTCATGATATTTAGAATTTGCAGTTTTCCAAAAAAAATAAAAATTCAATTGTCAGAAAGTTGGTATACAAACTTACGAAAACCCAAAATCCCTTAAAAGTTTTATAACGTTTCATATCGCCCGTATACTGTCTCACACCTCCCTAGAGAGACGCGCTGTTATTGTGGGCAACTGATTAAATTGTCAACGTGTAGGATACATCAGTTCGATTGTCTAGGAAAGTGCTACCTAAGCATGTGTTCTCCATCATGTCACACCTCAGTGCTTCAAGTAATTGAAAGTCCCCCATCCCTTTTCTCTCAAGCATAAAAGCCAACACAATTCTGACAAAGCACAATATTTTAAAAAAATAATGCAAAATAAAAAAAAAGAACGTACGAAAAACTGTTCTTAAACACACAGCCTAGTATTTATATTCTCTGCTCTACTAGTAATGCCAGCTTTATTTTCTCGGATGGTTAGAATTGCAACGTGGGTGAATTTTTGTCCGCATGCTACGTTCTTTTTCTTGTTATTATCTCGGTGATATTATCATTCTCTAATTGCTCAACAAATTATTCAAATTGCCCCCCTGTGGATGGTTTGCCCCACGTAGAGTAACAACGTTCTGTGACATGTAACAAATGCGGGTCTATATTCAGCCGCAGGACAAAACACTCTATTTCAGAAAGTTTTTAGTGAGGATACTTGTTAAAACGAATAGTTTCATTTAGTTCGATTTGAATTTGTAGTGGTACTCGTATCAGATATATTTTGTAGTTGTTTTTCGTGATCATTTCACAAGAAACATTGTGCATTAACTAATTGTTGTTATCCTTCATGTTGGGAGTTTGGTTTGGGAATAACAATTCCATCCTTTAAAACAATCCTTAGGTTCTTACAGAAACAGAAACGATGAGAGTACCTTTACGTGGACATGAAGGGCTACCAGAGTCATTGTCTCATATGAATGGACGTGGTAAATGCTGACAGGAAGCTACTTTCACGAGGACGGACATCTTAAAACGAGGAAGACCCACAATTACATGGATGAGACCAGTAGAATAAGAAATGAAAAAAAATAATCACAGCTAAAAATAATGACAGAGGACAGCCAAAAAATAGAGAAGAAGGGCGTGCATTTGTTGCTGCTCTAAGCGTCAGAGGCGTCACAACCAGATAGAGAGAGAGAGAGAGAGAGAGAGAGAGAGAGAGAGTAACGATTGACAATATAAGAAATCTTCTTATTCAATAACAATTTTCATCCTTCACATCAGTGAAGAAATTCATCAAGAAATAAATTACATGGTTTTGCCACATAAGTCGATTACCAACAGACCGTGTGACTCAAAAGAAAAAGCTACTCATATACAGTGGATACAAAGCAAAAGGTATTTGACAAATAAGATTAATCACTGAAATTTCAGAGACAGTGAAAGCCAACATTTACGAAGCGCAACATAAGAGGCATTTTTATCAATCTCTTCTTATCCTGATTCTGTGAGGCAAAAGATAATTAGAGATAAAGAAATACATTTTTTTTCACGAGTTCTTAAATTATGTTTTGTGCATACGAAATGATTGGCATTTACATAATTTACATATTTATGACGCCTAACCTGATGTATGTATGAGAACAATGAGTTTTTGTAAAGAATCCCAGGGGAATCAATAAATAGACAATGTACAAGTATTAGGAGCTTCCGAAAAAACAAATTACCGTGCACAGGATTCGAACCGACCACCCCTATTTCTTACGGCACACACTGCCTAACCTAGCAATACCATCGTCATTACGAACACAACCAGCGAGCCATTCCAAATGTTATTTAAGATCTCGATTTTTTACGGTATTGTATATTGGAGGATGCGGTGTTGTTCAGATTTTTTGTTTACTGAAGGCACACATTGATGATGTGGTCAATCTTCCACCAGTCGCATTTACTTATCCGTGTTCTTTTCCAGTACTAAATGATACTGGGTCGACCTGAGTACATTTCATAAGTCCTCGTCCGTCGTGGGTAATGGCACATACGACAGAGAAACAACAATTCCCCTCAATTTGATTGTGTTCCTTTCTCTCCAATTCGACTAAAATGTTATGAATGGTTTTGAAACTCAGCCTCAAAAGTTAGTCCTCCTGTGTCAATGTAACTCCCTTTTTAAAAATGTCCTTTGCTGTACAAACTGCACTTCGGATAGGGTATAAATATACCACTTTCACTGAGAAATTACATTATGGGATGGCAGCCTTGAGAGGCAAGTGCGTTAACCTGTTAAATTCTCGATCAAACTGTCATCACATCGAATTGTCCCAATATTTTTAGAAAAGGCTAGGATTATATAGTTGTGGTTGAATAAAGGCTACTTGCCTGAATTTGTCGCTATGCGCGTGTAGGTCATCAATTTTACATTTCCTCTACCTGAAAACAACAAAACGTTTGGCCCTACCGAGGGGTTGAACAAGAGACCGTCGGTTTAACTAGTCGACCATCAGCCCTTTGTAAAGTATATCCCACATCACATAATGCTGTAGTGAGTTTAAGTGTTATAGATCTCACAGTACTTGACTTTAGTGAAGCATTTGGAAGTGACGGAGTTTATTTTCCTTTAAAGATAAACACCAATTTCGCAAACTGGAAAAAAAACCAGTGTACTTTTCATTTCCGGCAATCAAGTATTCCTTCTGATTTGTTTCTTTTACTGTATGACTTTTAGTTGCTTAATACGAATTGATGTCGCAATAAATCAGGCGATACGACGAAAAAGGAACACATGTAGTCCGTAAGTTCGTGTTTTACTCAGTGGTTCGATCTTGTATATAACGAAGTTATTTCCCCTACCAACAGACGTACAGTCGCTAAAGTCAGTCTCCTCAGCTTGGTCCAATAGCGGCCAGAGATAAAACCGGAATCTGGCCAAAGGAAATTAGATTTGCCAGCACAATAATATAATTTGGCCCTCGGTCAAACGCTGACGCTGTGACCAAGTACACTTCTATGATATATCTGCTCCGTTCAAGATGCTGGTGTAGGCGCGCAATCAATTCATTTTACTGATCAGGGAAGGCAGGCAAGCAGAAGCGTGTTTCTTGAGTGCACGGAACATGATGATGCGAGAAGAGAACGGTCCCTTGTGTGTTCTACTAGTGATGATGGGAAGATATGAGTATTGCGGCTCCCATGAGGCAGAACCGTGTTTAATTCACGGAAAAGCAAAGAATTTTGTGTTGGTGTGGGCATAAATGAAAAATTATAACCTGAACAGCTTCGTGGCTTGGCTGAAATCGGATATTGTCCTAAAGGTGTAGAAGAAGTCTATGCGTTTAGGGGCCTACAAACCAATGTGCAACGTATACACGTTTTTGGCAAAGATCAAACATATCACAAAGAGTGATTAAAATTGGTCGTAAAGAACGAACGCAAGAAGAAAGAAGAAGCTTCGTGGCCACTGCACTAGCCATGCGGTCACTACATTCCTCAGTCTTTCGTCCTATCTGTGCTACACCGCTCTAAAAAGCCGTACTACAGGTAGTAACGATATATTTTTTAAATATTATTTTTCACAAAAGATGATTTGGAAAAAAATGTACATGCGTTTCTCGTGTATGTAGAAGTTGATGATGTTTAGAATGATGAAGCTATTTCTTTGTTTTATGAAAGATGATTATGTTTTCAAGGCTGTTGTTTCTTTTCTTTATTAAAAAGGATGCTGTTTAGAAGTATGATAATGTTTCTTCTGTGTATTCAATAGCATGATGTACATAAATTAAATCTATGATTTTTCTGTGCGTTAGAGATAAGGAAGTAGAGAAAGGAGAAGGTTGTTTCTTGTGTGCGTTAGAGATGATGAAGTAGATTAATAAGTAAGGAGTTTCTTGTTGGCGCTTTGGTTGAAGTGAAAAAAAGAGAAGGTTGTTTCTTGTGCGCATTAGAGATGAAGAAGGGGAGAAAGGAAAACAGTGCTTTGTGTGTGCCTTAGAGATAAAGAAGGGGAGAAAGGAAAACAGTGCTTTGTGTGTGCCTTAGAGATAAAGAAGGGGACAAAGTGAAAGTTGCTTTCTATGTTCTTTAGAGATGAAGAAGTGGACGTAATTGAACTGTGCATTATGTGTGCGTATTAGATAAAGAAGTGGACGCAAATGAAAGGTGCATTCTGTGTTTTTAAAGATGAAAAAGTGGACACCATTGAACGGTGCACTCTATGTACGTTAGAGATGAAGAATGGAAGAAAATATAAAGGTGTTTCTTGTGTATGTTAGAGGCGATCATTATAAATGTGGGAAAGATATTTGCGTGTGCATTTAAGATAATGATGTGTAGTTTGTGGAGAATGATGTTTTGTGAGTATTTAAGATGCAACTATGAAGAGTGAAAAACGATAGTTTTTTGTTTCTATTTTTAAATGTATTTAATATATTTTATATATCTTTAGTAATTTTCTAACTCTTGCTGGAATAAGTTGAGATTAAAACATTGAAATTGAAAATTCGTAATTTAGTTTAAAACTATATAACTTATAGTCCCCTATTTTATTTTGACTTTTAAAAGCTCTTGTTGCTTTGACAATTCATAGCATACTTACTATTTAAGTTACTACCGTGGAGTCAAAATCTATACACAAATCGGGTGAACTGCTCCTCCTTTTTTTCTCAAGTTAAATTCCAGCATATTTGCATTACTTGTAATATATGGATGAAAAGAATTGGTAGTGCGTATTATCGCGTGGTCCGTGTTCGATTCAACAGTAGGTGTAGAATATTTTTTCTGAGCGTAACGGAAACGAACTTTGCTAAGAGAGGCAAGAAATATCGGTCTCAGTTCCATGGAGGAGATTGAGCGAGTTGTCCAGGATAGAGCGGTATAGATAAATTACTTGCAGGCCCTATGTAACGTTTAACGGTACGAGAGGTATTATAACGGCTCTCAGGTCGACCTAATCTCAATTCGGTAAGTGGAAAAACGCTGAGAAGTAAACGCGGCCAGCGTGATGTTGACCACATCATCCTCAGTGTGCCGACCGTTATTGAAAAATACGGCTCTAACACCGTATTACTCAACAAACCTCGAAGTATGAGAAATGTTTGCCTTGCTTTTACTTATATACGTGTTTGTGATATATGAAGATATTATACACACGCGCGGATTGTTACGAAAAGACGATTAAGACCACCCGTTCAGAAAGCAATGGAAACTACAGAACGTAATAATGCCTAGAAAAATCAAAAACTGGGTTTGATTTGCAAAGTCCTTTAAAGGATATGCAATTAACTTTTATATATACATATCCATCATCATGACATAGAGAATAAGAGAACAATAAGAAGATATAGAAACACATAGAAATAGAAACATAGTGAAATAGATCAGAAAATAGAGTGAGAAATATACTTGAAAGGTAAAGAACGAAATGTATGCATAAAAGTACAGAGAATGTGATATATATATATATATATATATTAATTAAATGGAGTTATTCCGGGCAGCGGTTTTGCAGTCTACTATTATCGATGTTCAACTGTTAATTGCTCATTTACTTGTTCAACTTGAACACATGACTTACATGTTATCGTCCATCTCCGATATGACTTAGAATTAACTCACCTTGAATGTGATATATGGAATAATATATCAATCGCTCCACGAAAGGAACGAACCATGTACTCTTGGAGTGAGAGGTGAGCACTTTAACCCCACGACAGAAAAACTCCGTTAATAAATATAATATATATATATATCTACGTATGTATATATATATTTGTAATGACTGTTTGTATAATTTCTAGATTGTGCTATGAGATTAGAAATGGTGGTCTCTGAATGTTACTGTCCAGAGACTCTTCTGCAACGTCGAAGCAATGACACAGGAGGACAATGTTGATTTCCCCGATAGCTAATAGTCATATGTCTCCAACAAATTTCACTCTGGCGGCAATCATTCCAATCTAGACGTCGTTATCCATTCTGTTATCATTTACGCCCCACCAGTTGGTGAAGTTAAGTCTGATCAATGTGTTTGCTGGCCGCCCCATCTCTAATTTGAAACATTGAGCGAAATGTCCTAACACAAAAATACGATTACACGAACACAATTTTACCAGCAACTGAATGTTTATGGTTTCTTGCCACCATACAAAATAGTGGCTGAAATTAGGATGTGCCTGTATTACATGCCATAGTGGTCGTGTCTAGCAGGGGTGAAAAGTACTCACATTAGAGTGAAATCACATAGAAAGCAATGAGTGATTAGCTTGGTTGATTAGAACAAACCACAGAAAGGAAAGAGTGGTTAGCTTGGTTGATAAGAACAAACCACACAGAAAGCAATGAGTGGTTAGCTTGGTTGATTAGAACAAACCTCACAGAAAGGAAAGAGTGGTTAGCTTGGTTGATAAGAACAAACCTCACAGAAAGGAAAGAGTGGTTAGCATGGTTGATAAGAACAAACCACACAGAAAGGAAAGAGTGGTTAGCATGGCTGATAAGAACAAACCACACAGAAAGGAAAGAGTGATTAGCATGGTTGATAAGAACAAACCACACAGAAAGGAAAGAGTGGTTAGCTTGGTTGATAAGAACAAACCACACAGAAAGGAAAGAGTGGTTAGCATGGTTGATAAGAACAAACCACACAGAAAGGAAAGAGTGGTTAGCTTGGTTGATTAGAACAAACCTCACAGAAAGGAAAGAGTGGTTAGCATGGTTGATAAGAACAAACCACACAGAAAGGAAAGAGTGATTAGCTTGGTTGATTAGAACAAACCACACAGAAAGGAAAGAGTGGTTAGCATGGTTGATAAGAACAAACCTCACAGAAAGGAAAAAGTGGTTAGCTTGGTTGATAAGAACAAACCACACAGAAAGGAAAGAGTGGTTAGCATGGCTGATAAGAACAAACCTCACAGAAAGGAAAGAGTGGTTAGCTTGGTTGATAAGAACAAACCTCACAGAAAGGAAAGAGTGGTTAGCATGGCTGATAAGAACAAACCACACAGAAAGGAAAGAGTGATTAGCTTGGTTGATTAGAACAAACCACACAGAAAGGAAAGAGTGATTAGCTTGGTTGATTAGAACAAACCACACAGAAAGGAAAGAGTGATTAGCATGGTTGATAAGAACAAACCACACAGAAAGGAAAGAGTGATTAGCTTGGTTGATTAGAACAAACCACACAGAAAGGAAAGAGTGGTTAGCATGGTTGATAAGAACAAACCTCACAGAAAGGAAAAAGTGGTTAGCTTGGTTGATAAGAACAAACCACACAGAAAGGAAAGAGTGGTTAGCATGGCTGATAAGAACAAACCTCACAGAAAGGAAAGAGTGGTTAGCTTGGTTGATAAGAACAAACCTCACAGAAAGGAAAGAGTGGTTAGCATGGCTGATAAGAACAAACCACACAGAAAGGAAAGAGTGATTAGCTTGGTTGATTAGAACAAACCACACAGAAAGGAAAGAGTGATTAGCTTGGTTGATTAGAACAAACCACACAGAAATGAAAGAGTGGTTAGCATGGTTGATAAGAACAAACCTCACAGAAAGGAAAGAGTGATTAGCTTGGTTGATAAGAACAAACCACACAGAAAGGAAAGAGTGATTAGCTTGGTTGATTAGAACAAACCGCACAGAAAGGAAAGAGTGGTTAGCATGGTTGATAAGAACAAACCGCACAGAAAGGAAAGAGTGGTTAGCATGGTTGATAAGAACAAACCTCACAGAAAGGAAAGAGTGGTTAGCATGGTTGATAAGAACAAACCTCACAGAAAGGAAAGAGTGGTTAGCATGGTTGATAAGAACAAACCTCACAGAAAGGAAAGAGTGGTTAGCTTGGTTAATTAGAACAAACCTCACAGAAAGGAAAGAGTGATTAGCTTGGTTGATAAGAACAAACCACACAGAAAGGAAAGAGTGGTTAGCATGGTTGATAAGAACAAACCACACAGAAAGGAAAGAGTGATTAGCTTGGTTGATAAGAACAAACCACACAGAAAGGAAAGAGTGGTTAGCTTGGTTGATTAGAACAAACCTCACAGAAAAGAAAGAGTGATTAGCTTGGTTGATTAGAACAAACCACACAGAAAGGAAAGAGTGATTAGCTTGGTTGATAAGAACATACCTCACAGAAAGGAAAGAGTGATTAGCTTGGTTGATAAGAACAAACCACACAGAAAGGAAAGAGTGATTAGCTTGGTTGATTAGAACAAACCACACAGAAAGGAAAGAGTGATTAGCTTGGTGGATTAGAACAAACCGCACAGAAAGGAAAGAGTGGTTAGCATGGTTGATAAGAACGAATGGAAACAAACAATACATACACAATATAGAAACACGATGTAAATTAGCTTTAGTAAACTAGCTTCAGTTTTTATACTTTGTAAAATTATTATATCTTCGAGTTTTCATATTTCCGCTTAGGTCTACTGTAATTTTCTATTTTATTGATATCAATAGTCGCAGAGAACAGTTTTTTTTTATTTTATTGATATCAGTATTTGCAGAGAAGCGTTTTGTTTCTTACTATTATCAGTATTAGGAGAGCAGTGTTTTTTCTTATACAATAGTTGAAAAAAGTGTTTTTAATCGATAGCAATCTTCGACGTGATGTGCTTTTACTTAGTGATATTATCAATAGTCGCATAGAAGTGTTATTTTCTCACACATATACACCAACTCATTCCACATATTTCCACTTAAGTCCACGCATGAACCCACCAAAACACATCTACACACACACACACCAGCTTACCTACAAACCTACTCACACACATCTACTCACACACAAACACCAAGCAATCAACACATACACACATACTCTAAAACATACACCAATACACCCATAATACGACGCCGCTTTGGTTGTAGTAGTTTGGTACGGTAGAATGTTGTGCACGCAATCATTTAAAGTACATCGTGACAACATGACAAAAGTAAGGAAAGAAGAACAACGCAACAACAACAACAACAACAGATAACTCTGATATTACTTTGTTTAAATAGTTAAAATAAAGAAAAAAGTTGATTGTGAAAGAATCTAACAACGATAGCCTTTATTGCATCGGGGATTCCCAATTGCACCGTTCCTCATTGCAGAAATGTCGCTCCATATGTCTAAAGTGCTAAAGAAAAAGCAGGATCGCTGTTGCTCAAACAATAATCGTTGTGATGCAAAGAAATACACATGTGAACTCAATGACGTGACCCAGATTTCCACCAACAACCTTCAGAACGTACAGCAAACATCTCAACAATTTCGCCACAAAATACTCTTAATAATGAAACCACTGACAAATATATCATTCATTATAATGTTTCCAAGAAAGATTTTGAAAATATCGAACGAATGCGTCTGTCTGAATTATCAAATATGTGGACTAGTCGTTGTTAATATTCGTTAATAGTAGATGGGTATTACTGGATCAAATGTCAAGTTATGTATTATATGTATTAATCAACATATTTTCCTATTCAGCGATCTCTGGTCATGCGCTTAATTTACTGTGGACCACAAACTGGGCAGTCGGCTTCAGGTCTGTCAGGTTTCCCCAAAGCTTAGTTTTCAGGTCGACTGTGTATGGCCATATGTTGCTTCTCAGCTCGCCCTGGAGAGGACAGTCTTGCAGGATATGCTCTGCTGTCTGTTTCACCTGCTGACACTCGCATAGAGAACTTTGACTTATTCCTAGTCTATATAAATCTATTTGTATATATAATAACAGAAGACTACAGATGGAAAAAAAGAAGTTTTGAAGGGAATAAGAACGACAAGAACATATTTAACAACATGAAACATGTACTATTGACCAAACAAATAACAAATACACAAAAGTTTGGACATGTAAAGTGTTATGTTTATTCCTTAGTGTTGTATGACACGGAAACGTGGAGAATGAGCAGACATATGGAGATAATTGTATATTGTGAAATGTAGATATATCACAAATAAAACAATTATTAAGAGAAATAAAATTCAGACAAGTAAAGTATTTTGGGCACATAAAAAGACATGACACCATGATAAAACATTTACTAGAAGGGAAAGTTGAGGAGGGAAGAGCAAGAGGAAGACCGAGAGATAAGTGGGAGGGAAACTTTAAGAAATGGACAGGTTACAGTCTGGCAGTGTGCAACACCAAGGCGAAAGACAGAGGATGATGGAGATTCATTGTGGCCAACCTTCGATGTGGAGACGGCACCTGATGATGATGAGATATACAGAGAATAGAGCGAGTGTCATGGAAATCGAAAAAAAGTAATAAACAAGTACTACAAGAACTAGGAGGGAAAAGATTATTGTTCAGGGAGATATAAACTATTTAATTTATATTTCGGTCGTGTGGTTCAGGGAACCGCAATGGAAACAAAGAATAGTACCACTGCGCCCTAAAAGGCATGTCGTAAGAGATGACTAAGCTAGGGACATAGGAAGCTACCTAAGTAAATAAAAAGCGTCGCAGAAATCGGATGTGCTGGCCTACTCGTGAGGTCACGCGACAATAGTAGTCTGATTTCCTAGAATTTTAACCTCAGCTCGCCCGCGTTATGTTATCGGAGACCATGGTACAACCAACCTTCTATGCGAAGAATGCACACACTTGATGAATTGTAATACTCTTATCGCTTTAGGATTATACATTCCCCCAGTAAATAACTTTGGCACAACGTCAGGTGTGAATAAAATGCCATATTCATCCACAACACAAAACTGGGCTTAAAATAAAACGCAAACTATCTTAAATTCTGGCCAAAGTTGAGATAACCAGTGACCAGCTAATTGGATATGTGTGTAAAGCTTTGACTACAGCTAGATATGAACCACACATCAACTAGTGGAGAAAAGATTACCTTATGCATTTTACTTCTCATTTATAATAGTTCTTATAAATGTTTAAATCGTTATAATATTTATTTGGAAAGATTTTTTATATCTATCGTGAGTTATTTATCGTATCATGGGAAATTCTAGATTATATATGCTGGAGAAGTGTGGGATTAAAATGCATTAATGGTTGAATGTTTGTATTATATTTTCATTTGAATAACAAAGACTTCTGTAAAATAAATATTTGTTAACTCGAGTTAGCTTCTTGAGCTGAGAAGAATATATTTATGAACATTTAATTTAATATACAGTCAACATTTGAAAACTGAAATTTACATTATAGTCGATATTTGAATAGTGAAACCTACAGTACAGTCGATATTTGAAAACTTAAATTTATTACAAAAGACAACATTTCAGCTGTCAACAGGTGAAAATTGAAATTTACAGCAGTCAATATGATATCAGCTGTCGACATTTTAAAACTGAAATTTGCAACACAGACAACTATATGCAAATTGAAATGTACTGCATTCAACAGTATGTAACTAAAGTCCATTGTCGATCGATAATTGGCTTGTTACATTTAGTTCCTCCAATATATCTTATAACATTTACTTGTTTGCAGCGGTTGAAACGATGATTTCAAATGTTGATTGTATTGTAGACACACAGTTTGACTAGTAAAAGTTAGTTAACAATTACCATACACGGGTTGAATTTATTATATAAATAATTCATAATTAACTAGTTTATAATTTGGCTACAATCAAAATTTGACATATCCAAGTAAATGTAGAATTACACTTAGTATATAATGATAATATTTACAAAATCCCATGTGACTATAGAAACACTGTTAGGAGTCATATAGGGACTATCACCAATAACACTGTAGACATGTCCATAGGTGATCCGATCTCCGCCTCAACAAATCCATTCAGCGTCAAGCTGCCCAACAAGCTAGTTCGATGTCGATTAATCAATATTTTAACATATTGTGTATATTCATCTTTAAGAGATGTGCCAATTTTGACTACCACCTCTCTCAATTTTGACCACCAAGTCTCTCAATTTTGACTACCACCTCTCTCAATTTTGACTACCACCTCTCTCAATTTTGACTACCACCTCTCTCAATTTTGACTACCACCTCTCTCAATTTTGACTACCAACTCTCTCAATTTTGACTAACACCTCTCTCAATTTTGACTACCACCTCTCTCAATTTTGACTACCAAGTCTCTCAATTTTGACTACCACCTCTCTCAATTTTGACTACCACCTCTCTCAATTTTGACTACCACCTCTCTCAATTTTGACTACCACCTCTCTCAATTTTGACTACCACCTCTCTCAATTTTGACTACCACTTCTCTCAATTTTATCAAGGGGTGAGATAAGCAACACTTACAACTCTATGTTTGGACAAAAATATTCAATGCGTTACGAATGTCATTTCAGTCTATTGCATTTCTATGTGATATCATAGACGTGCCAGCTAACTTATCTAAGCTCGTTCAGTACCCCTGATTCTGGCGCGCCCAGAGATGAAAATAAGGTGATTTTTATTATCCCTGTCAATGCGAGTTAACTTCGACCAGCGTCATATCTCCATTGCTGTTTCGACTTTACGAATAATACATATGGAGTCACTGAGTAAGAAAATCTCGAGAGCAGTTATGAGATTCCATACACGTCAACAGAGCTGGTTTACTTCGTCTTCCCCGATCTCTGGTCAAGCTTTTAATCCAATGTGGACCCCACACTAGACAGTCAGCTTCAGGTCTGCCATTTTCCCCTAGAGGGTAGTTTTCAGGTAGACTAGTTGTGGCCACATTTTGCTTCTTAGCTTCACCAGTAGAGAGCATCAGTACACGCTGCGGTGTCTGTTTCGCCTGTTGAAACTAGCAGATATATTCGTCTTCTTCTCTTCCACCATTGACTTCTTTATAGAAGTGTTAGGGGAACAGCGTAGGGATCGTGTGTGTGCTTCTTCTTCTCTTCCACCATTGACTTCTTTATAGAAGTGTTAGGGGAAAAACGTAGTGATCGTGTGTGCTTGTTCTTCTCTTCCACCATTGACTTCTTTATAGAAGTGTTAGGGGAAAAACGTAGTGATCTTGTGTGTGCTTGTTCTTCTCTTCCACCATTGACTTCTTTATAGAAGTGTTAGGGGAAAAACGTAGTGATCGTGTGTGTGCTTGTTCTTCTCTTCCACCATTGACTTCTTTATAGAAGTGTTGGGGGAAAACGTAGTGATCGTGTGTGTGCTTGTTTTAAGGCACTTTGTAAGCTGATATTTATGTTCGTAAGGCTGTTCTTGATGTCTTCGCTCCATCTTTTGCGTGGTCTTCCTCTTGCTTTGTACTCATTATACTTTTTCTGTGTGGCTCTCTGTAGTAGGCGATACCAGGGCATTCTTGTCAGGTGTCCAAACCATTTAATCTGTTGTTCTTTTATGAATTGCGTGACTGGTTTGACATTAAGTCTTCTTCTGATTTCTTCATTTCTAATTTTGTCTCTTATTGTCACACCTGCAGCTCTTCTAAGACACCTCATCTCTGTCGTTATGATTTTCCACTCATTAGTTGCATTTAGTGGCCATGTTTAACACTGGTAACATAGTATTGGCCAGAAAATCGTTCTTATGATATTTGCTTTAGTTGTTAGCGGTATCTCTTCATGTGACAACAGTGGTGTTAACATTCTGGGATGTGATAGTGACAGAAAGTGTTAAAATGTGTTAGAATGTGAACTTGGTGTTAGGTAGGAAAAGTGTGCAGTTAGAAATGAAACTACGACAGGTCCGGCAAGCCGATAGATCTAATTTGCGACACAGAGATGCCCAAGAAGAAAACGGGAGACGAACAGATATATGTGTTTACGAATTTTTCCCGACCGCGACGGCTCTCAGATCGACCCTGCCTCAACTGGGTACCAGACATGCTCTGGGAAAGTAAAGGCGGCCGGTGTGATGTTGACCACATCACCTATCGTGTGCCGACGGTCAATAAAAATACAGGCCTAACACTGTATTGCCATATATACCACAAGGTATGAAAGGGTTCCTTTACTTTTAGAGCCGCTGTAGCGTAGTTGTTAGTGAACTCGCTTCTCAAGGCTGATGGTCCGGGTTCAACTTACGCACTGGGCGTGGAATTTTTCCCGACCGCGACTGCTCTCAGGTCCACCCAGCCTCAACTGGGTACCAGACATGCTCTGGGAAAGTAAATCGACCTGTGTGATACTGACCACATCCCCCTTCGAGTACCGACAGTCAATGAAAAATACAGGCCTAACACTGTATTGCCATATATACCACAAGGTATGAAAGGGTTCCTTTACTTTTAGAGCCGCTGTAGCGTAGTTGTTAGTGAACTCGCTTCTCAAGGCTGATGGTCCGGGTTCAACTTACGCACTGGGCGTGGAATTTTTCCCGACCGCGACTGCTCTCAGGTCCACCCAGCCTCAACTGGGTACCAGACATGCTCTGGGAAAGTAAATCGACCTGTGTGATACTGACCACATCCCCCTTCGAGTACCGACGGTCAATGAAAAATACAGGCCTAACACAGAATTGCCCTATATACCACAAGGTATGAAAGGGTTCCCTTACTTACTATACTTACTATTCCTAGTCTATGTAATTGAATGTTGAGTCTGCAGTGTCGGATACGTAGGTACACTATGTAAAAAACACCCTGTCTGTAGTACCGAAGTGTAGAGCGAGGGCGATGTAGGACTGGTGGGAAGAGAGCATGAGAGGTATTTGATTGTCACATAGCTAGGCCAGTCGCCGCGAAGCTTTTCAGGTTAGGATTATTCTGTTATACCAACGACATAAAAATTAAAAAAATCCTTGGCATTACCGTGAATTGAGCACAGGTCTTCTGCATCTGAGCCACGCTCTAATCTCTTCGACCAGACGCTCTATTCTGCTATGGTCTTTGTGAAACTGGTTTGTGAAGACATACGTATATATGGACTAGGCTGATATAGAGACTTGTGACATTTAAGTTATAGTCTTGGTATTATTGTTAGTTTTAAGTATAGCTTAGAAACGGATGTCAAATCAGCTGAAAGATTTGATGGAATAATTAAAATAAGTATGTTGGTAGCATGTGGTACGGATTAGCGTAATGCACAAGCCTTCGCTTATTGATTCGGACACAAGAAGGTTCTGGACTCAATCCAACACTCGTCGTTCAACACGAGAGGAAAGGAATTGCCCCTCCTAACTCATGTATACTAGTGATTAAAAATGTGAAAAGACAAGAACTTCATATTTTCAAGTCTGAAAAAGGTATGGGCATTTTTTGGTGTATATGGTAGTAACGTAGAAATTCAAAGCAAATATATGCCCATACAGGACACGAGAAGTACATAGTAATATTTGTATTGTATTGTAAGGTAGAAACAGACAATGATGAAGCAAAAAGATATAGAACAAAAATATGAGGAGAATAATAATACAACATTTACAGTACACTTATCAATGACGAAACACGTAAAAACAAAGAACTGTACTTTTAAAAAAACCTAAAAACAATAATGCACAGCAACGTTTCGACCAAAAGGTCTTTATCAATGAAAGGATACAACAGAAGTGAAGAAGTTCACTTATTACACGGCACAGAACATACAGAATCAGAGAATAAATTCCTAACAGACCTAAAATGAAAATGAGACTAAAAATATATCCATAATACATTTATCAGAACGTATAAAATACAATCAAGTAATATCTCCACATCAAAGATCAGACATAGATCGTGACTGTTCGTAGACCCTTGAATTTTATGAAATCCCAGAATGGGACATTTTCGCGGGGTAAAATCAAGTATAATTATGTCTAAAACTTAAAACCTGATGATCCAAGGACTAACTTGTCCAGCAGTATTTTCCTTCTTTCAATTTATAAATTCTAATAAATTTTTTTTTTTCTCTCTCTCAATCGTTCTCTGTCTGCCATTTTTATCATTCCTATTGTGATATATAAACAACCTTTGCCATGAACGTTTGTTCTTCACATCCTCAGTAACATTTGGAGCTCTATTACTTGTGCTACGGAGAAGTGTCCGATTTCAACCTGCGTTCACTCGGTTCGCTCTCCGTCATCCTTTGACTCTCCCAAGCCAACCTGCAAGGCAGCAGGTTATACATGATTTGACTGAAATCTGTACTCCTAGTATGCACTTTAGTAGATTAATTGATTGTTTTGTGAACAATAAATCGAAATTGAGCGATACAAATAGGAAGATATTGACTATTATCCGTATACTATTCTTCTATCTCAATTAAGAATTATGATGCTTAACATTTTAATTTCTCTTATTGAAAACAAAATTAATATTCAACATGTTTAGTAGCGATATAGAGGAAGACCTAGCAGACGATGGGTGCAAGATGACATTAACGATCTGAAATCTACTGAAGTCGGCCAACTTGCACAGAACAGAAGAGTTGTTCAGGACTGCTGTCATAGGAGCTAAGTTCCGGAAGGGACACGCTACTTGATGATGATGATGTTGATGAGCGATATAGAAATTGTGAACTTCTCCCCTTTACTAATGCTTCTTCTTCTCCTTCTGCTTTCTCACTAGATTGGGATTTCGGATTTTCTAATAAATAATAATTTACAACTTACAAATACCAATCCCGTTCACCATGACTTGAGAATCTTGGTAAAAGAAACACACAATGTGTTTGTGATAAAATGTTATGCAGTTTCCACGCATTATTTCATTCTATATTGCATATAAAGTGAAGCTCTATTTTTTTTTAAAGAACTTTCAATTTAAAAACTATTTCAGTGTAAACTTTTTTGGTCTGTGAAAAAGTTTAAAATAGAGCTACCAAATTAGAAAATTCAACGGGACGCATGTAATTGAAATAAGGTTCACTGAAGAATTCCCCTCATCGCCAAAGATAACACAATTTACTGAATCCCCAGTGAACTTTGATGACTACATGGCATTTAAAAAGTTGTATTTATATTGTACGCTGCATACAAATACGATGTCTGTTGGAATTTTATGTGCAAAAATATAAATAATTAAAAGTACATTGTTATATTTGAGCCGTTCGACGTTCTAACGCATCCCGTGCGATTTGACTATTTTATGGAGCATTGTGTGTCTAACGAAAGAGAGAGATTAATTGTTAGAGATCAGAAATGTGTATCCATCATCGTTGCAGTTCGGTGAGTAACCATGTGTGCTTCGTTCTCTTTCTTACACAGGAAGATCTAAGCTGCAGTACATTAACTCCGTATCACCTGCGAGGGTCTCCGATGTAATTGTGAAGATATTTTTGTAGGAATTATATTTTTCATCTGTTCTAATGAAGTTTGTTTAGGCAGCGGCTTTCCAGCCTGCTCATCTCGATTTTAAACTACCAAGTGTTCTTTTACGTGATCAAAATGAACACTGGACCTACGTTCTGTCGTCCGTATCCGATGGGACTACTAACTCAATCTTACCTACATCGATTCAGAGATCTCTGGAAAAATATCCAGGTAGGTCCACGACGAAACGAACCTGGTACCGTTGGTACGAGAGACGACCACCTACCATCTACGCAACAGAGACCAACCAGAAGTATACGGCAATGCTCGAATAGATCATCTCACTGTGAAAGACGTTTTCGTGGAAGTACAGTCACAGACAGCTTATGGATGCATTTGAAAATATGTACACCTCTGCATCTCTATACAGAATGAAGGATATTGTAATTCTTATTCTTCGTTTTCTTCCCCAGCAAACTCTGGTCATGCTTTTAGTTTACTGTTGACCACACACAAGACAGTCAGCTTCAATTCTGTCAAGTTTGCCCAAAGCTTAGTTTTAGGTCAACTGGGTATGGTCATATGTTGTTTCTCAGCTCACACAATACAGGACAGTCTTGTAAGACATGTTCTGGTTTATGTTATACCTGCTGACACTGGCAGAGAGCTGTTTGACTTATTCCTAGTCTATGTAAGTGTGTGTTTGTTATATTCTGATGTGCCCGGTACGTAGTCGAAATATAATGACCTGGTCTGTTTTGCTTAGGTCTTTGAGGAAGTCTTTTCGATAATCATATCCAGTGTTTGTCTTCCAGTCTACTGCAGTTTTTCTCTATATGAGGGTTTTGACCTCCTGAAATGTCAGGGGTTGGTAAATTGTCTAATTGACACTGCCCTGAATGATATGAATGAAACTGGGAACTGTCAGACATGAACATTTTGTTATAGCCACGTGTCATTTTATTATTCAATACCGAACAGGTGTGATAAGTCGAAATATGCTGGTTAACGACAATGTTCGATCGAATCTGACCTCATTATTCATGTTCTACAGACGAAACGTTTGTGAAAGACACTCCTCGGTAAAGCTATTTTCCAGAATAGCTAGCAGGTTGTGTTCTTAACAACGCTCGTATTGTATAGCTTGGCAATGGGGGACGTCAGAAATAACAGTCTGTGGTTCGAATCCTGTGTTTGGTAAATTGTTTTTTTTATCGGAAACCCCTAATACTTGTACACTGTCTGTTTATTGATCATAACGATACTGAGGAGGAGATCAAACCTACCCTATGTTCCTGTCCGGTATGATGTGATTAATGTTTCCTACTAATCCATAATCACATCAAACATTATTGAACATAACTGAATTCAAGAAATAAAAACATATGTTACTAAGAGAAATGAGATCGTACATACGAACATCAAGAAAATAACTGAATTCAAGAAATAAAAACATATTTTACTAAGAGAAATGAGATTGTACATACGTACATCCAGAAAATAACTGAATTCAAGAAATAAAAACATATTTTACTAAGAGAAATGAGATTGTACATACGTACATCAATAACATGGATTTAATGTGCTAAGAAGTCAAAGTGATCGCAAGAAACAAATTTTAAAAAATATAACGAATTTCTAGTGCAAATCGATTCCGAACTTCAGTTGAACAAGATCGAGTGTTGTAACCTGAATGCACCAGCCACTTAGACAGTGTAAACTACTAATTTGTGTGTCTACATGTCTTGAAACCCTGCAGTCAACTGCTGATATTCAACTGATGATCAGTGTTAAGTTGTCCTAACAAATAGTTATATTAATGTATGACATCATAAAATAAATATGTTGAAGAAGAAACCGTACATCGAGTGAGATCGTTCTCAGACTTGAATCATATCATCTATGTGTTATTCACTCGACAGGCGACCGCTCTATCTATCTATCTATTCTCTAATCCTGCTTTGCCTTTCAGCGTCAGGTAGAAAAAAAAAGACACGGAGCGAGCCTCTCTATGCACCTTGTTTTTTCTTTCGCTTCTCTATTCCTGATTTGATCACAGCTTCAGGGCAAGAAGAGATTTCTTGAACGGGCTTTTGTGTGCGATTCATAAACCGACCTAAGCATTGCATTAATCCATATGAATATCAATCAAAGTTCCATGCCTACCAGCGTAGGCGATCATGTCTTTAAACAACTCTCTCTCTCCTTGGTGCAGGTAATCAGTTCTGACGTCGATCTTTTGTCGAACCACGATGTCAGACAAACCCGACATCCTCTCCCTCTGTCTTCCACGATATTTCCTTCCTGAATTTGACCCGTTATTACTAACTTTTTATTTTTATTTTTAAATTTTTTTAACTGATCCAGAATCACTTGAGCTTTTCAGCTCTTTGATTCGGTGCCGTGGACATCGTAACCCTTCGGTTCGGTGCCACGAACACAGTGAATCTGGTGAACCTGTGGCTTTTCTGCCAGCCCGCGGAATTGAACCCACACTCACAGGGAGCTTGTCACCCGTAGTCCAACGACCTACGAACACGCTGGACAGACGTACCAAATGTTTGAAGCCTCTTCTTCGCATTATATGACCGAAGAACCTTGATTGTCTGACTCTCATTCTTTTGATCAGGTTTCTCTGTAAGCAATCATGATTTTAAACCTCATAATTTGTTTTCTTCGCTATCCATGGAATTTTCAGCATTCATCTTTTAAACCACATTTCTCTCTCATAGGTCTATGCAGCTGTTATGATTAAACAATCAGTTACATTATGAATATATCGCATTCGTTATCTTCCTCTTATCCTATTTGTCGGGATGCTTCCTTCCATGATATTTAGTATAACCATTACTAAAGATTCTTATTCCTGGCGGAACAAGGAGCTGTTATCAAGGTATACGTATCACTTTAATTAAGATAACTGCCATGCAACAAGGAAGACACGAACTCGAGCCATACAAACTGTCTTGATTTAATATCCGTGCTTCACAAACTTCCGTGGATATTCAGTCAATGCCAACGGTTCATGCAACTATTTACATAAGATTTCAAGAGATAAGGAACCAGAGAACGAGTTATGACGTCAGGGTTGTTGATAGATAGATTTGCTCATGACAAACTAACACTTGACAATAACGTTCTTTCTTTCACTCGGTCTTTCATTTCTTCTAAGGTTATCTAAAAATATGAGCTTTATTTCCTAATTTCCCTTTGAGATCGACATTTGTGATAAAATCAGACGTTGAGGCATACTTAAATTCCACTTGACGACCAGTGGGGGGGTTATCCATTCGATTCTGACAGAAGAAATACTGTTTTTGTTTAATGACCACCTGTGCTGCACACTGACTGCAATTATTCGTGGTGTACACACAACGAACGTGTCTCTTCTGGGAGTAACAAGAAGAGACCGATTTAGAATAAAGACATCAGAAAAAATAGTGGATAGAACATCAGTACTGAACTTCATCAAGAAACAATAAATTAAATGGTTCGGCCACATAAGCAGGTTACAAACAGACAGTGCGCCAACAAGAGCTATATTACTCAGATGTAAAGCAAGAGGCCAGCCAGGCAAAAAGTGGACCTCAGAGATAACATAGGCAACGAAAGACACTGTTTATGAAGCGCACGTAAAAGTCCGTTTTAGAAATCTTTTCTTATCCTGAGGCTGTGAGGTAAACATGATTAGAGAAAATAAAAAAAAAGTAAAACAACGAACAACATTGATGATATTTTACATTATGATTTTAAAATGATTTTACAGTTATTATAACGTATTTTTCTCTCGTTCGTCAGCTATACATTCATGAGTAGTCATGGAACCTGATATGGCTCCACTTACTAATTTTTGCGTGAAAGCTTAGTTTTCATTTCTCAAGTGTCCCTCGACATTCAAACTAGCCTTACTCTAATGTAAAAGGTACTCGTAATTTAGATTCCCAAGTCGCCCGTGTGTTGCCTGGGCTCAGAAGGGGAGTAAAGAATAGCAACATTGCGACCTACAATGCATGAGGTAAGAGACGATTGACGCAGGGTCCTGGGGAAACTATCCTAGTAAATAAAAATCTTCGCAGAAATCGAATATGCTAACTTCTTGTAGACGCATAAGTGGCACAATATACAATAACTTTTATGCTCAGATCACATATAAATCACAAAGAGTGGCTAAGAAGTGATCGATATGGAGTGTTTGAAGAAGAAGAAGAAGAACTAAAATCCCACTTGTTTTAAATCATAATGTGTGCCTCGAATTAAAGTGCATTTAATTAACATACGACCTATAGAGACAGACAATATCATCCAACAAAACGTCAATATAAAATAGCAAATATACCGATTGTTGAGGGCAGATCAAATGTCTAAAACCACATGTTACGTGGATATCACGAACCCTTATATGATTTATATTGTAAACATGTATAACTACCAAATTCGAACTACTGTAGCATATATCATGTTCATGTTGACAGAACATGTGAGATAACATTGTTTCATGGATTAATTTCATGTAGGCAATTATCGTGTACTTTGTGTTAATAAAAGACCTATTGTTTATATGTTAATTTTTTGTGTTAACATTGTTAGTAATTGATTGATTGATTGATTCATAGAGCAATCATCATTGCACTTTGGTAAGGAACCATGTGTGATCCGTTCTATTTCGTACACATGCCAATTTCAACGGTAGTGCGCGAACTCCGTAGCACAGACGGGGGTCTTCAATGAAATTTTGAAGATAATGAAACTTTTTTTTGTAGGATTAAAAAAATATTCTTAATGAATGTTGCATAGGCAGCTGTTTTCCAGCGCCTACTCTTCTCGATTTAGAACTGTCACTGGTTCTTTTACGTGCTCAGCTTGAACACAAGACCTACGTTTTGTAGTTCATCTCCAATTTTGTTTTCCGATCCAGAAGCACTTGAGCTTTCAGCTCTTCGGCTCGGGTGCCATGGACATTGTAACCCTTCGGTTCGGTGCTATGGACATTGTAACCCTTCGGTTCGGTGCCCCGAATACCGTAAATCTCGGAACCTGTAGCTTTTCTGCCAGCCCGCGGAATTGAACCCGCACTCACAGTGGGATAGTCACCCGCAGTCCAACGCGCTACGAACGCGCTGGGCAGGCGTGAGTTCATCTCCAATATGACCAGGAAATCGATCTCCCTTAAACTGAGATCAGGAACCTTTGAAAAAATATCCTGATGGCTCTACGAGGGAGCGAACAGAATACCTTTAGAGATAGAGGCGATCATCTAACATGTACACCACATCGACCGCTACGTGTGTTATTCTCTACTTAGTATATTTTGTATGTGGTAGACTGTGTTATCTGAGTTTGTATTTTATAATTATAACAGGAATTAGTGGTACATATAAACCCACTGTTATCAACGTCAAACATACTTTGTGTCTAAAACTCAAGAGAGAGAGAGTGAGTGAGAAAGGAGAGAGAAAGAGAGAGAGAAGAGAGAAAAAGAAAGATTTAGAGATAGAGAGGAAAGATATATTTACATATCACAATGTCTGAGTGTTTAAGAAAAGCCATCAATGTTACAAGAAAGAATATACAAGAAGCACAGACACCATAAACGTTGTGGATATCTGCCATAAAATATACCAACAGACAGACAATAAAATGGTTCGACCATTATAAGAATGGCGGTCCGTTAACTAACACTATTTGCCGATACCGACAGTATCGTATGAAAAAAGTACACGGTGTACATTTACTGCAGAGTACGGAGTAAAAGTATATGGTACGGAAAAAGTACACGGATGAGGCTGAAAATAGGGTAGATGGGAACCATTAAAACAACATTGACTCATTTGTCTAATTTCTGTCTCCACTAGAAATTCTCTTTTCACACCAGTTATTTCAGTACGATTTTATTGGATCATGGGAAACGAAAAGATAAAATAGCCAAGGCATGGGAAAATTGGCGAACAACTATTGACAACCTTTGCTTGATGAGGAGCGGAGTGGAATAAGTAAGTATGTATGGCACTCTTCTTATTCTTCTGTATATAAGCACATGTTATTATATTTATTTTGTCTCACCGTCGGTTTGTACATTGCTCAAGTTTCCGCTCCACGCAACAATGATGAACATATGTAACATCTGACAAATCTGATCTTTTATGTATTTATTGTCTGTGTGAATGTTAATACAATTTTCATTTTACCCAATATGTATTTTGCTATTTCTATTCAATTCTGCACTACTTTTTCATACGCCGTCTTATGTTAGTATATGTCAAACATAATAATAATAATAATTCCTCTCGTACCATTATACGTTACATAGGGCCTGCAAGTAATTTCTTCATACCGCTCTATCCTGGGCAACTCGCTCAATCTCCTCCATGGAACTGAGACCGATATTTCCTGCCTCTCTCAGCAAAGTTCGTTTCAGGGTCTCCTTAGGTAGACCTCTATTTCTTGAACCCTTTGCATCCCACTTCAATGCCTGCTTTGATATTCGTTGATCATTTCTCCTAAAGGTGTGCCCAACATATCTCTATCTTCTCTTTCTTATAACAGTTGTCACTAGTGGTTGACCAGACATGTCTCTGATTTCATCACTTCTCCTGAATTCATTCCATTTATATGTCAAACATATATATATATATATATATATATATATATATATATAACATGAAACATATTTCAGACTAACACCATTAACCACTGTATTTCAATGGTTTTGTCTCTCGAGTTTTGATAACTACCATTATTTTTTATTTCTCAATATTAATATTAACGCCATATATTTAGCTTCTGTTGTTTACTTGTTCTAATAAATATTTTAGTTTCTGTTCCTTGTCCGCTGATATCACTGTATCGTTCATATATCAAATGTTATTTCTTATTCGTTATTGAAATTAAGTTCTGGTGTAACTTCTATTTGTTTTAATACTTTTTCTGTTTATATGTTAAACTTAGATGATAATGGGACAGTATTCATCCTTGTATAATATCCCTGTATAGTATCCCTGTACAGTATCCCTGTATAGTATCCTGTATATTATCCTGTATAGTATCCTGTATAGTATCCCTGTTTAGTATCCCTGTATAGTATCCTTTTATAGTATCGCTTTATAGTATCCCTGTCTCATTTCTCTCGGCATGTCTAAAAAGGGCCTAACGGCTGATTAACTTATGAAAAAATACTAAAATGACATGCCCGAAAAGGACAGAAACGAATAAAAGAAACAAAATATTCAGCAGACATTAAAGGTCAAGAATAATTGGGATCTTTGTGAGAACAAATCTGCAGCCTTTAAGCACGCACACGCTCGGATTAATGTAAAGCTATTGATTAGCCTGCCCGTATGGTGTCGGGGCCCATAGGGGAAGCAAAGGATAGTACAATTGTGACCTACAAGGAATGTCGTAAGAGGCTAGTAAGGTAGGGGAAGCTACTCTAATAAATAATAAAACATCGTAGAGATCAGATGTGCTGACCTACTGGTAGGCGCAAAACTGGCACAACGTACACTCGCTCTTATGCTCAGATCACATACAGCTTACACAGAGTTGTTCAAAGAAGAAGAAGAAGATTGATCATCCTGTTGTTATGGTTCTCAAAAACATGAGAAATGATGATTGAAAAGACATAATAACAGTTCATCACAAACTATGTCAAACGTCTCAAAAATGTGTGATACAATAAACTTCATATGATTGCAACGTTTTTAGAAAATGAAAAAATCAGACATTGTAAAAGAAATGATACATCAACATTCACCCAACTCGCACAAATAACATATGAATAACTTACCACTATTTGATAACTCTTACACAACTAAAGGCCACATGACAAGCCTTTCTGACAGAACTAATTTTCCGACATCCCACATCATAACCAAAAATATTAAAAATACCCACAATTATTCACATAATATGTGATATGCTGTTAGTGCGTGATTCGGTGTATAATACAACATATAAAAGTGTAAAAATGAGCAAGAAAAGTTCAGCTCTGAACGTTGTGATATGTAGTGATCTTGTACTTAACACATTGTTCATTTCAAGATTATCTTCATTGCACATCGGTCATGTTCATAATTGTCCGTTTCAGTTTGGAATATCTTCATTGTACTCCCGGGCATGTCCATAGGTGCTCAAAATCCCCTTTGGCAATATCTTCAACAGTGTGCAGCGACTGGCTGTACCAGTTCGATTTTGATTGATGAGCCTACTCATATACCTGCTGTACTGTTCTATTCTTGTCACTACAATCTTCAATCCCAACTCCTTCAATATAAGCAGTTGAAGTGGATTAATTTAAATAAAAATTCTCTTTGCAACCACACTCTATGAGGGCGTTCAAAATGTCGGTTCTATCCATCCGTTTGCCCCATGATATAGTGACAGAGCCAGCCAGCCTGTCTGCTCTCTCATTGCCAACGACTCCCATGTGCCCGGAATGAAGGTGTGTAATTCTGCAAATTGTTGACGCTTGTAGTGATTCCTCCTATTGCATGCGCAGGTTCTCCCCCCAAGCATTTATTTCAGTGAGCTTAAACTAATAACTCCCGTTCTGTGTTAGTTGATGTGTCTACTGGGGATTCTTGTGTGATTTTCCCGTCTTGGCGTACACATCTGTATGCATAACTTGCGCCACCGAGATGGACAATACCCTTTATCTTCTTCGTTGAAATCTTCATAGCGTATATTTTCTATTAGAGCGTTGAAGATGTCGCTTTTGTACATAACATAATAAATATGTATCTGTTCAGAAGATCTCCATTATAAAGTGTTTATACCAAATTCGAGGAGTCATAAAATGTTGTCTTAGTTTGTGTATTATATTTCTATCTTACCATTAAACATTACTTAGGGTCTGTAAGCATATTTTAATCATTTGCAACTAGTTCAATTTCTTCTATGTAGTTGAGACCGATATTTCAATAAAACTTGTTTTATGGTTTCCCAAGAGTGTCTTTATTTTATCAGAACCCTTTGCCTCCCACTTCATTGAATGTTGTGTGATTCATCTATCAGTTTGTCTTCATATGTTCAGCATATCTTTATTTTCTATTTCCTATAACAGTCGTTAATAGTGGTTGATCAACTATTTATCCAATGTAATAGCTCATTCAGAATTTGTCCTATTTTTGTAAATTTATTTTGCACACATAAGTTTTCAACTGCTGTGCTCTCTAAGTCGCAGCTGAATCACATTTCTTCAACCAACTCCAACATGCCTTCTTAACTTTCGCTATCTCTTATATACTGAAGTGCCCGCCTGACCAGCTTATTCGTAGCGCGTTGGACGACGGATGGCAAACTCCCTGTGAGTGCGGGTTCAATTCCGCGCGGTAGCAGAAAAGCCACAGGTTCTCCAGATTTACGGTGTTCGTGGCACCGACTCGAAGGGTTACGATGCCCATGGAACCGAGCTAAAGAGCTGAAATCTCAAGTGCTTCTGGATCGGAAAAGAAAAAAATATATACTAAATTGTATCTTCACATGTGTCAGATCTGGAGTTTTACATTGGTGAAGGAAATATTATCTGTTTTGAAGATACCATGCGACTTTATCTGCACTTTATCTGCACTTTATCTGCATCGCGTCATAACTTTACTATAAGAGCTCTCTAGCCTCTTGTTTACCGTGGCTATTATTTTCTTTACATTTGACTTGTTCATAACTGGTTTAATTTTGTAACTAAATTGTCTACGTGATATGATAGCCTTCCCAAAGCCGAACCCTACCTAAGTCGCTTCTTTCGAAATGTCTTGAAGGTCGCGTGAACACTATTCCTTGCTCCCCTTGTGAGTCCAGGCAACACACGTGCATGCTCATCCTAAGACCCCTTTCTCGGTACGCTATAGGGTAGCTATTATTTGCTTCCATTGCGAGCCCCAGCAATATATGGACACGCTCCAACTAAGTCGTTTCTTACATCGTGGTACAGTGTAACTATTCTTTGCTTATCTTTCTTCCCCAGAAAACACACAGGCGAAAAATAAAAAAATAAAGAAAACGTCAGTGACACACAATTAAATGAATCCGACACATTAACAACATTGTGAATGACAAAATACACATAAAAAAGGACACATACATGTATCATACACCTTAGATTAATACATAAATCATACTTACAGTGGTTTCGCATTTTTCTGATCCTTCCAGACGGCAATGGGAAATCCATGATATCACGTGATAACCAACAGGCTTAAGTTAGCGGGCTATCAGTTGTATGGGATTCAGTTATACAAAGTGACTCCAGAATTAGATTATGAACACATAATGTTATAAATCCAATATGTTAAATTACATATTGCCATGTTACTGTTTTACTGTAATGAGAAGAACGCTGTACACTTTTAATTTCCGTAACTTATAAACAATCTACATTTTGTTTAACACAGTGAACATATTTTGCACTAACGTTCGTGATCGTCAAAAAAGGTATAAATCAGAATGATTGATTTAATTTCACAGGGTTTTTACCCCATACGACACGGTATATCACTGCAGACATATTACACCACCTTCGGAGAGTATTACACAACGACCGGACTACGTAATTCTAACAAAAGTCATATACATCTTTCGAAAAAATGAATTTGTTAACAGAACAGCGTGGTCCGATTGAATCCACAGCCTTCGGAACTCAAGGGAACAGCCTAAACCAACTTAACCATACATAACCTCTCTAGGGATCTAAATGAATAGAACACGCCAACGTATATGTGTTATGTTTTCTTGGAAGGTTAAATAACACACGTTACTTGAGACTCACCCTTTCATCCCATCCACTATTTTTTAAATATTCCGAACCGGTATTTAAGAATGTAAACAAAGATCATAGCGAGGTTCCTAGTGTGCAAGAATGTTGTAGATAATAAGGATGATTACAGTAAAACTATATACGAGTAATAAAGACAAAATACTAGATCACCGACTTTATAAAACATAACGCTTTGATATTTCGTCTCTTCAAAAAGAATGTGTGATCCTCAAATAATTTTCAGTCTGTCGGAACATTTCTTTATCATTTACTTGTAGATCGACTGTAGCAACAAACGTGTCGGAACATTTATCTATCATTTACTTGTAGATCGACTGTAGCACCAAACGTGTCAGAACATTTCTCTATCATTTACTTGTAGATCGACTGTAGCACCAAACGTGTCAGAACATTTCTCTATCATTTACTTGTAGATCGACTGTAGCACCAAACGAAACAAGTGAGAAATAACAACAACAAATAAAACAACATGAAAATAAGTGGAGATAAACCTAAATAGGACAAATCAAAGAGATACATGAGAAATAGAAATATAGCATAAATACACAAACAATACAATTGTTTCATTAATATATTATTTAAGTCAGAAGGCTGTGATGGGAAAGAGTTAAATTATATACTATCCAACGGCGTTCAATAACGTGTCCGTTTGTTTACCAGCCATCCGGGCTAACAATGAGCACATTCATTTTCAGGGTTTTTGTGTGTTTTTCCGATCCAGAAGCACCCGAGCTTTTCAGCTCTTCGGCTCGGTGCCATGGACATCGTAACCCTTCGGTTCGGTTCCACGAACACCGTAAATCTGGGGAATCTGTGGTTTTTCTGCCATCCCGCGGAATTGAACCAGCACACACAGAGGGATAGTCACCCGTAGTTCTACGCGCTACGAACATTCTGGGCAGACGGGCAATTTCAGGGTTAAAGAAATTGCGAAATTGCAGCCACAGCTACTGTGTGCGTGCTCTTTTGTTAGTATGTTCAACTGTCTAAAAATTACAAAAGATCTTGGAGTGGGTTTGGAGGCATGCACTGAGTCCATATTTTTCTTGGAACAGAGACACAACTAAAACGCAGAGAATAATTAGTTTGCTGTCGCAGAGAAAATATTTGTCTTAGAATGTAGAAAATGTCTGGTATGCAAATACATGTTATTTAGCAGTTGTATATGTATATGGTGACGTCTGTGGTCTAGGGTATAGTGATTCGGTCTATTAACCCCGACGTTCTGAGTTCGAATTACGTTGCGGACAGTTTGGTTGCAAATTGTTTCGCGTGGATGTTTACAAAAGGACGATGGCACCACCCGTTCAGAAATCACACACAGCGTTCGCCCGAGTGGTTACCGAGGCCCAAATTTGGGGTGTAAAGAATAGAACCACTGTTACCTGCCACGTATGTCTTAAGAGGCGACTAAGGAGGTTTGGATGAAATCGGATGCATGTGTCCTAAACGTGTAGAAGTCTATACGTTTAGATGCCTACCAAACCAATGTGCAACGTATACACGTTCTTGACAAAGATCAAACATATCACAAAGATTGATTAAAATTGGTCGTAAAGAACGAACGCAAAGAAGAAGAAGACAAATAACGTTGAAAAGCTGGAGTTGATTCGCAAAGTCCTGTAAAGGATATGCTATTAACTTAACTTGTATATGTATATACGTAAACTGACATATAACGAACACACATATACCTATATTACATAATAAAGTATATCATTTACATATACTATATGTGGCGTCTGTGGCCTAGGGATTAGTGACTCGGTCTATTTACCCCGACGTTCTGAGTTCGAATCACGCTGCGGACAGTTTGCTTGCAAATTGTTTCCGTTGATTTTAACAAAGGACGATGGCGCCACCCGTTCAGAAAGCAATGACAAACTACTGAACGTATAAGTGGTGCCTAGAAAATCAACGACTTTTTTACTGTGGTTGATGGCTACGTCCTTTGGGATATGCCACGATTTTCATTTCATATGTAAAGTATAATTAGAATGATTTTGATTTAGTAAAAAAAAAAAATGTCGGATAAGAAATTAATCTTCATTTGAAATCTTGATGAACATCAAGATTTCAAATGAAGATTAATTTCTTACCCGACATTTTCCCATATAATTTTTCTACATATGATCCCAGCGAAAGTAACTTCTTCTTCTCTTCCACCATTTACTTCTTTATAGATGTGTTGGGGTGAAACGTAGTGATCTTGTGTGTGCTTGTTCTTCTCTTCCACCATTTACTTCTTTATAGAAGTGTTGGGGGTGAAACGTAGTGATCTTGTGTGTGTTTTTCTTAAGGCACTTTGTAAGCTGTTATTCATGTTCGTAAGGCTGTGCGAAAGTAACAACTGTGCAAAAATACGATTCACCACATTGATATGTTAATATCTTCCCTCCTCATGAATGATGTTGTTTTCCAGAAGTTTCGCTTGCTTTGCAATTGAAATAAGCCAGTCTAGCTTCCCGTACAAGCACTCTAAGGTTGTCCAGTTGAATAAATGCTAGCATATCGCTCTAAATTAGAAATATGAAAACTAGTGAAGAAGGCTATCTCACCTTCATATATTCAGAAATAGCGTAGATACGTCGGTAATACAGGGTGTTTGTAAAGTCTCACAACACTTTATGTGTAGAACACATGTGGAAAACAAAGAAGATGACATCATCAAAAAATGTGTTCTATAGTCAATTGAGCTCGATCACAAACCTTAGCGTACCTGGTTCAAACCCCGCGGTGAGCACGTTTTGAAGCAAATTCGTTTCCGTGGGATTTTTACAAAAGATTAAAGTAGACAACACTGTTCTGAAAGCAATGTCAAACTACTGAACGTATAAGTGGTGCCTAGAAACTCAACGACTCGTCTCGTTTACTGTGGTTGATGGCTACGTCCTCTAAAGGATACGCCACGATTTTCATAGTCAATTCGGGTGCAATATGCAAGGAATGACTGTTGTCTGCTGGGGTAATTCTTTTCACTAAAATCATAATGGTGTTTTAAACTGAAGAAAGAATATTTGACAATATGAAGAAACGTGTACAGACATATCTTGAAGCCGTGGTTGATATTCCAACATCTCTTATAATGAATATTTCATTTGTTCTTTCTAGTTTACCAAGAACAACAGTAGACCATAGCAGTAACTATTGTGATTAATTTCACTACTTTGTTTTAGCACATTTTTAATGACGTCATGTACTTCATTCTTCAAGCTGAACTACATATGAAGTTTTGTGAGGCTTTACAAACAACCTGTAACACGAACTCTTATAGTAAAATAGACTACATTGTAGTGAGGTAACGTACCCCTACTTTCTTCTATATAATAATGTATTACATGATTACTGGTTATAATATGTAACATCTGGTAAAATCGAGGGGGAGACAAGACATATGAAAACAGAGAGAGACTATTTTGGATAGCCTGACTTAATGGCTTGAGGTCAAGACACAGATAAAGCTTACTATCAATATAAGAAAGAGGCAGTCATCATTTTTCGGACATGTGATGAGGAGGGAGGTTTATAACACATTGTAACATCTGGTAAAATCGAGGGTAGACAAGACAGAGGAAGACACAGAGAGACAATTTTGGATAGCCTGACTTCATGGCACTGTAGAGCGTCCACATCTGAATTGATAGCCGCCCCAGCGGTTACCGGGGCCCAAATTTGGGGTGTAAAAATAGAACCACTGTTACCTACCATGCATGTCGTAAGAGGCAACTAAAGAGGTTTGGCTGAAATCGGATGCATGTGTCCGCTAGGGAATGCTAACCAGAAACGAATGCTTGCAGAAAACGGATGCACCAGGCCGTAAGGCGCATAACATGGTGCAACGACTCCTCACAAAGAGGAATGGGATAACGGATTCTACGGTCGCCAATCTGCCTCGGAGATTTAGCCACGCAATAAGAATGTCAGATCTACCATCACAAGGGTGACCAAAAGTTACAGCAGGAAGAGGTCAGCACAAACGGGAAGCAGAAATCATAGGAATTATATCCTACAGAACTGCTCCCTATATGCAGACTTGAGAAGAAAGAGGTGGCCCACTTACACCAGCGTTCAAGACAAATTGTATGGCGTGGCTGATAATCTGAGGCAGACGGCTGCCTTTTAGAGAATCCGAAATCCCAATCTAGTGAGAACGCAGAAGAAGAAGAAGAATTGATAGCAAACACCAAAGATAGAGATTTGTGGAGATACATGATCGCCTACGCCAGCCGGCACGGCACCTGATGATGATGATGACTTTATGGCACGGAGGAGCGTCAACATCTGAGATGATAACAAACAACAAAGACATAAATATAAGGAGATCCATGATTGTCTATGCCAGCAGGAACGGCACCTGATGATGATGATGACTTTATGGCACGGAGGAGCGTCAACATCTGAGATGATAACAAACAACAAAGACATAAATATAAGGAGATCCATGATCGCCTATGCCAGCAGGAACGGCACCTGATGATGAGGATGATTTATGGCACGGAGGAGCGTCAACATCTGAGATGATAACAAACAACAAAGACATAAATATAAGGAGATCCATGATTGTCTATGCCAGCAGGAACGGCACCTGATGATGATGATGACTTTATGGCACGGAGGAGCGTCAACATCTGAGATGATAACAAACAACAAAGACATAAATATAAGGAGATCCATGATCGCCTATGCCAGCAGGAACGGCACCTGATGATGAGGATGATTTATGGCACGGAGGAGCGTCAACATCTGAGATGATAACAAACAACAAAGACATAAATATAAGGAGATCCATGATTGTCTATGCCAGCAGGAACGGCACCTGATGATGAGGATGATTTATGGCACGGAGGAGCGTCAACATCTGAGATGATAACAAACAACAAAGACATAAATATAAGGAGATCCATGATTGTCTATGCCAGCAGGAACGGCACCTGATGATGAGGATGATTCCCAATAAGGAAAGATGTTGATGTTAAGACAGTTAGGAACGTATTGTTTGATTCAACATGCTATATGAAAAGTCAGATTCTTCACTACTCTTGTATCCTTTGCTTGATAAAGAACTTTAGGTCGAAATATTGTTATTGTTTTTGTATTTTGTAAAACTGCAGTACTTTGTTTTTCTTTGTTTCGCCATTGATTCCCATACCTTTTCTTTCCTCCTCTCTTCCCGTCTTCCATCTCATTGATCAACACAATCTATGGACGAGCTGCAACAACTGCTGCTATTCGCCAACGTATTTCTGAAATACATCCAGCGTACCAACCTGCGCCACCTTAATTGCTCATATGTAAACATGATCTGAATTTGAACAACAGATTTACGAGACATGCGCGTTCGTGATTGTTAGGATTAAGTGCGGGCTACCTCTTGTTTCAGTTCTCTGTTGTTGATTGACGTCACGTGTTCTGATAAGTTTAAAGATAAATGATAACATTATTTAAAGAGAGATCAGAAAGAACGATAGGGAGCTATATATATCAAGGCTGTAGATCAAAATTAGATAAGAATGGAGAAAATAATATATATAGACAAAAAATGAGATGGAGAGAAAATACAATTATAGAGAACAGAATTAGATAACTAAATTATAAATTGATTGATTCATTGATATGATGACCGTTATCATTACAATTTGGTGTGTAACCATGCGTACTGCGATCTCTTTCTTACACGGGAAGATCTCAGCAGCGGTGTATGAGCGCCGTAGCATCAGCGAGGTTACCCGATGTAACTTAGAAGATGGTAAAAATGTATTGTAGGCATTTATTATTTATTTTAATCTTTCTAATGACTTTTGCCCGGCCAGCGGGATTCCAGCCTGCTCTTCTCTAATTTGTACTGCCAAGTTTCTTTTACCTGCTCAACTTGAAGTCAGGACATACGTTTTATCGTCCGTTTTCGATAGGACTAGGTACTCAATCTCACCTACATTGAGATCATGGATCACTGAAAATAATACCGCGATGGCTCCACGAGGGATCGAACCGAGTTCATTTGGTACACAAGCATCTAACCTCTACACCTCAGAAACCCAATATTTACATATTTATAATAATAAACGAATTAACAAAAGTGAGTATCCGTGTGGGTACTGTAGCTAGATATATCTAATATGTTTCTGGTTAGCTCATTTCATCATATTGTCCCCTTTAGTGGCGTACAACACAGCTTCAATCAAACCATCATCCAATATAGTGACTTTTGAAATATATGCATTTCTTATATTTGCACTAAACCTCAAGTTCTTATTGTATCTTCGAATTATTAAAAATATAAATGTTGTTAGTTAACTAAATAGTATATTGAATGATATATATATATATATATATCTGATACCTGCTGCAACAATGTAAGCACACATGTTTGTGTGTGGAAAAGTATTGTATCATAAAACAATTGAGGTCAGAACTCAGTAACATTAATGGTACGGGAAAAGGTTAATAAGCTTTAATAAATTCTGCAATTTTTTGAAAAGAATAATATAAACAATTTGATTAAATAACACAGATCGAATTGAATCTAAGGCCATTTGTCAACAGTGGAACTAGTCGCAGCATTTCCCCTGTAGAAATTACACAATTTCATATCTCATGTGATATATTTTTACTGTTCATTCGTCTGGTTATGGAGAAAATCTAGGCGCATACATAACTTAACAACATTATTATCTTTATGACTACCAGCTCTATTTACTTTATTCTTTGTCTTGATGTTAACCTACCACCACATATTCTTTCTACAGCCTCACCCCTCTCTCTCTCTCGCTCTCTCTCTCTCTTTCTAGTATTTCTTTTTACCAACAAGAACGACCTTTCTCTGTTTACTTTTAACTTTCCATAGCATTTGACTACATTACAACAATAACTTGACTACATTACAACAATAACTTGACTACATTACAACGATAACTTGTCTACACTATAACAATAATTTGACTATATTACAACAATAACTTGACTACATTACAACAATAACTTGACTACACTACAACAATAACTTTACTACATTACAACAATAACTTGACAACATTACAACAATAGCTTGACTACATTACAACAATAACTTTACTACATTACAACAATAACTTTACTTCATTACAACAATAACTTGACTACATTACAACAATAACTTGACTACATTACAACAATAACTTGACTACATTACAACAATAACTTGACTACATTACAACAATAACTTGACTACATTACAACAATAACTTGTCTACACTACAACAATAACTTGACTACATTACAACAATAACTTGACTACATTACAACAATAACTTGTCTACACTACAACAATAATTTGACTACATTACAGCAATAACTTGACTACACTACAACAATAACTTTACTACATTACAACAATAACTTGACTACATTACAACAATAAGTAGATCAATATTTTCTATTAACGGGACACTACATGGAACACGACCTCGTCTTCTTTGAGCAATCTACACCAGCGTTTCTCAAAGTGGGCGTACCGCCTCCCAAGTGTGCGCTGAAGCCTTCAGGGGGCGAGAGTGGGTTCAGAAGCATTGGGTGGGAATTTTGTGTGTGATTTTGCGATTGAATAATCATTACAAATTAGAATTCTGCATTTTAATTCATCGTATTTCCATCTTACATGATCCATTTGTTTTCCTCAATTTTCTATTTCATGTATATAATCATTTGAAAATTGATCATGTATAACAGAAATATATATATATATCAATTTTCTAAGTCAAAGTGAAAATAGAGAATGTATATGTATATATGGGGGTGGGGAGGTGTTGACAAACTGTTATAATGGGAGGGGCGTTACATAGTTTATGTGGTTCAAAGAGGGCGATGGGTCGAAAAAGTTTGGTTATCTATGATCTACACCATTGCTTTCGGTATCATCTTTAATTAACACACTCACATTCTGTCTACTTCTACTTTATGAGATCTTTGATTAGTTTTCTTTGTAGTTTACCTGTTCTCGAACTACTTGTCTTATCAAACGTGCTCAGGTAATCAACATTTTTACCAAACGATTTTCTAGAAAATTAAGTTCGGAAGGAGATATTTTTTTTTTTTTGGTTATGAAATGTCTATTAGCCCACACGCTCTCAAAAACAAAAAAAAAAGACTCGGTGGTAAGTTGAAAGATTTCGTCTCGACTTAAAGTGGATATAATACCCTACAAAACAGCCACAACAACCTTGCTAGAAAAACTATCACAAATTCAAGTAAGTCGATCCTACAGAAGTTGATAAATAAAATTACAGTGAATCTGCTATCTATCTGTTTCTGTCTGTCTATCGGTATGTTTTTTCTGTCTTTCTGGATATCTGCCTGCCTGAACAAATGCATGTATGTCTCTCTATATGTTTTTATGTGTCTTTGTGTATCATTGAATCACTTAATCATCCGTTCTTCATTGTTAATAATGATACCTGAAGATGTTGCTGAGCTTATTCGGCAAATGTTAATGTATCATGCAGTTATCTTTACTTGTTGTCGTCCTGTATCTCTGTAACAACATCAATTGAATGTTGTTACTAAGTACCCCTGCGTCCTCAGTAATTGTCTCCCTACAACCGCCTGATGATGTTGCTGAGCTTATTCGGTAATGATAATATATAATGCAATTATCTTTACTTTTTGTCCTCTATCTCTGTAACAACACCAACTGAATGTTGTTACAAAGTACCCCTGCGTCCTCAGTAATTGTCTCCCTACAACCGCCTAAAACATAAACAATAAATAAAACGCCAGGATACAAAGTTAACGAAATACTAAAATAATAGCATTAAAATAAACGAACGTCAAAGCTTATCGACATGCCACACGATGATGCTTAGCCACAATTCAGATTTCAGATGTAACCGTATCCGTTAATGGTCCCCGTTCAGGACTGTCAACTCAGCTGATGAATATCATATTTTACATCTGCCAAAGTAAAATAAAAAAATAAAAACCGGCACACAGAACCAAAAGGAAAAATAAGAACAAAAAAAAACACAAGAATAGATCTGGTTGAATGTCACAAGCGGGGTATTGATCGATCCTGCACCACTGAGATGACGTCATATCACAGGAGAGGACATGTTATTCCTTCTCATTAAAACGAATATCTGTTAACCGGATGAACCGATAAAGACAAGGAGTTGTGATTAGTTACTGCGTCAGTATACTAATAACCTACACAAACGGTTGCTGTGTAATGTGTTTCATTCGTCAACTGTTGTCATCATCAGTCGTGTCAGCTAGTGTAGTCATATGTTACTAGTTGCATATAATCATATTCTCAGTATCGTCATCACTATCATCATCATGGCCCGCATATCCGAATCACTTCAGTTTTTTATGTTGCTTTTGTTTGTTTTTGAGTTTATTATAATAATCTGTAATACTGTAAAAGACAAACGGTATATTCCATAATGTTTCTCCATTTGTTCTTCTGTGACTAAACACTTTCTCGTATCAGGCTCAATCATATGCTATATTATTTGATTGATTAATTGATTGATGATAAAACCATCACCATTGCACATCGATGAGTGACTATGTGTGATCAGATCTTGTTCTTACACAGGAAGATCTTAGATGCAGAATCGAACTCCTGAGTGCAGCAATAAAAGGTCATTATGTACTGTCCGTGACCTTCATCTGTATTGCGTTCCAACTGTGATTTTTTAATCTTTCAGTTTCAGTTCTAATTTCCTCTTTCAAATGATTTTGGATCTTTCCTTCTTTTGTTCACCCTGCGATATCATTCTCAGTTCGGTTGTCGTGAAAGTTAGACTCCATGCGTAGTACATGTCCGATCTATCTCCATGGGATATTTTAGATGAGAGCATCCATATTCTTCATCTAACACTCGGTGATCAGTTTGTGGTTAGAGCTCTTTCTTAACCAAAACACGCATCAGATATTTCACAGACACTAGAACTATGCTAAACAATGAACACATTAAAAACATAATCCACCATACAAGAGCAAGACAAGTCTGATGCAGAAGACAACGACACTTGACTGAAAACAGGTACCAGTTAAGTTAATTGCATATACTTTACAGGACTTTACGAATCAACCCCAGTTTTTGTTAACGCTGTTTGCGATGTTTCAGTAGTTTGTGATTGCTTTCTGAACGGGTGGTGCAGGTACCAGTGCGATGACAAAAAGAGGAAAGGAAAAAAACTACATATAACCCAAATCTACAATTTTAAACCACCATTGAACGAGGTATTCGGGAATTGTTTCTTTAAACATTGTTACAAAAATTTCCTTCTATCTTTTTAATTGTGATTGTTTGCAATAGAATATCACCAAGCTTTTTTAATTGCTATATACTATTATAATTTCTCTACATCACAATGTTTTCTTTCTACAGATTAATATGTCACAGACTAAAATATGCTGGACATGTATGATAAATGTTATAGATATATATATATACCAAACAGTATAGGAGAAGACGAGTTAGAAAGAGAAAAAACTGGAAATCTTTTTTCTTTTTCTTCGAACGCTCCATATTGACCACTTGTTAACTACTCTGTGTGATGTGTACGTGATCTGAGCCTAAGAGCGTTTGTGCATTGTGTACCAGGAGGTATGCCAGGAGGTATGCTCCTACAAGTAGGCCAACACATTAAATTTATGCGACACGTTTTATTTACTAGGGTAGCTTCTCTAGGCTTCTACGTCAGTCACCTCTTACGACATGCTTTGTTATCCATGTGAACCCAGGCAACACACATGCGAAACTGGAAATCAAACCACGTTCCATGTTCTTATAGGAACGACAGCTACGCCTGTCCACGACAAAATTACTTGCTAACGAGCTCGACCAACTAAGAATCCTCTCTCCTCACCGCCACCTTCATTTTCCCTAATTTGCCCTACAGGGAAAGTACTGACATTATCCTGGATGAATTAGGGTCACGTTTTCTATTTGCGACATAGAAAAATTGAAACAGCTTGAATATAGCTTTATACTTAACTAAATCCAGCAATATTGTTTCAACTACGTGACATGTGTCTTTGTTTATACACACTTCGTTTTCTTATCATTTGTATCTTTCGAGAAAATCACTACGATTCACAACGGAAAAGAAAATAGATTAGGGATAGAACTAACTTAATTATCCAATATTGAATTGGATATCCGCGTGAAATGTTTACCGTCATTGTCTGTTGATAGATTGATTAATTGATAGGACCAACTTCATTGCATTTCGGTAAGTAACCATGTGTGCACCGATCTCTTTCTTACTCGGTCACAGATGCAGTTCAAATACTCCATAACACCGTCGAGTGTATATGATATATCTTTGAAGATGGTGAAGACATTTTTGTAGTAAATATATTTGTAATCTTTTCTAATGAATTTTGCCCTGTCAGCGGTCTGCTCTTCTCGACTGTGAACTGCCAAGGGTTCTTTAACGTGCTCAAATTTAACACGGAACTTACGTTTTATCGTCCGTCTTCGATAGGACTTGGAGCTCGATCTCTCCTACACTGAGATCTCTGGAAAAATATCCAGATGGCTCCACGAGGAGCGAACCTGGTACCTTTGGCACGAGAGACGAGGACCTAACCTTTACGCCAGAGAGCCCTCCTTATCTGTTCTTATATCGACCCAGCTTCTATAGAATACCAAATAAACACTAAGAAATAAAAATGATTGGCGTACTGTTGACACATACTCAACGCGTACCGTGCAGGAAGGTAAATAAAAACATCGACTTCATATAGTTTTCACCAATATATCTCATATGATGATAACATGCACTTTTCCTTTCTAGATATAAATATATATATATATATATTATATTCCATGACATTCTACAGAAAAATAAAATAAACAAAAGTGATGCCCGCGTGCCCAGCGTGTTCGTAGCGCGTTGGACTCCGGGTGACAAGTCCTCTGTAAGTGCGGGTTCAACTCCTCGGACTGGCAGAAAAGCTACAGGTTCCCTAGATTTACGGTGTTCGTGGCACCGAGACGCAGGGTTACGATGTCCATGACACCGAGCCGAAGAGCTTTCAGCTCAAGTGTTTCTGGATCGGAAAAAAAAAAAAAGTGATATTGGCTTAATAGAAAAAATTGGAAATTTAAATATGTCTCTTGTGTTTTGATAAACAATAATATTTGTATTCAATATTTAAACTGATTTTCCCAAATGGTGCATCTACTTTTCCCTCTTTCCCAAAGTTCATGCATAATGACATATTGTAATGGATGACTGAACACTTTATGTAATATATACATTTGTTAACTAACTTAACTAACTCATAACTGGGTAAAGAAATTCAGTAACGATTTGAAAATAGTTGTGTTGACCTAAATATTTGTGCAGGAATTAAATGTTTATATGTATTGGTTACAGACAGAGTTCGTCGTTCTCAAATTTCTCATGCGACACTTAGTTTTATAATTAAGATTTCTGTCGTATATGTCATATGTCAGCAAATCTTCAGAGAATTCACGTACAACAATCAAAACATGTAATCAATATCTATTTATCGGAATTGATTATTAGTTATTGATCTGATTTGATGGTACTTAATGATGACTAAGATGTGCTAGAAAAATCTGGCCAGCAATGGCGGAATGCGGGAGGGCCATTCAGAATCAGAACTGTTTTGATTCTGGACACGACTTTGCTAACGCATTTCCGCCATGTTAGGTCAGGTATTTTCCGGTTTCGTTTGCCGAGCTACAGAGTTAGTGCTTGAGCAACGCTGTGAGCTATGAATGTCACATGGAATGCTTTTTGCTGTGTCAACCGTGCGTTTTTGTTGTGATTGTGTGTATTCAGAAAATGGCGGACAACGGTTATGACGAATTGACTCAATCTGTCGTTTGCAGTGATATTCGTGTGCAGACAGCTGGATTTTGTCGTGATTGATGTTCCCTTCGACATGAATGGCAATTCAAGTGATGAACAGTTTTGTGTTGACACTTTAGTGACGGCCATATGCTTTAAGCGGTGCTGGTTGCTTTTTGTGACGTACCGCTGTTTCATTCTGGAATTTGTTCACGACACAGGAAACAATTGTTAACATTTCGTGGCACAGGAACGGAGCAATTATGGGATGACCCGTTGCAGTAAAGTTGGAACCGTGCATATGAACTATGAACTATAAACTAAGATAGTCTCCATGAGCAGATATTAACAGATATGAATCTGATGATTTCCGTGGCTATTTGTTAAACGACATCAGATCTTCAATTGTTGAAGGTTTTGAACTCTACCCATACACCGTTTGATTTCAAATCCTATAAATATAATGTACAACAGCGCAGTTAATGGCCGTGTATTTATAAACAAAACCGTCACCAAACAAAATAGTGCATGTGTACGTATTATCGATATAAGGGCAGACTGCAGTTACGCGATATACCAATGGCAAAACGCGTAAAAATCAAGATACTGTAGTTTTAAAAAGTACAAAAACAATAAAAATACTCATCAACGTTTCGATCAAAAGGCCTTTATCACGCAAAAGATGCACCAGAAATGAAGAAATTCACTTCGTATACACAGCAAACAACATATAGAATGAGATAATACATCCCAAATGACATCAAAATTAAACATATGTAACACATCGACTAGAGACACTTTTCCTTACTTATTATCGGTTTTGTTTTCAATGAATTACGCTCTATTATTGTGTATATCTACATCTTAAATACTATAAATATGTATTCCTAATGCTTGTACTTTGTTAACATTTTCTGAATTATACAGAAATATGCAGTAACAATTTCTTTTGATAATCTTCGGTTTTAACTTTTTCTTTGTGATCTGATTAGATGTTAGTAATTTCTCCATGACATTGAGTATACTTTCTTTGGTGTTCTCTGTCTAATCTCATTTTCACATTTGCCATAATTTGTCAACATTTTTCATAATGTGTCAAAGATATAAGACAATGTTCTCTTACTTTAGTAGTTATCTGAGTCGTTTTATATTTTCTTCTGACTTCTCTCCTTCTTTGATGATAATCATAGTATTTGTTTTTCTGCATAGTAAATTCCAATCCTTATTTCTTGCTAGTTTTATCTAGCTGCACTATTAGTCCTTGCAGCTCTTATACATTTTCAGCTACCAGTACTGAGCCATGTGCATATAGTATGTTGTTTTGTTTATTCTAGTCGTATTGATCTTAGGCGTCCGTAGCGTAAGCGGAAGTGAGATCGATCACAGCCCAAACGTACCTGGTTCAAATTCCGCGGGGGGTCAATTTGGAAGCAAAATTGTTTAGGGAGAATTTTTACGAACGGTAGAAATTGACCCCACCGTTCAGAAAGCAATGACAAACTACTGAGCGTATAAGTGGTGCCTAGAAAATTGACGACACGTTTACTGTTGTTGATAGCAACGTCCTGTAAAGGATATGCCACGATTTTTATTTCATTGATCTTGAGTTCTGGCAGTCCTTGCAACTGTTTGATAATTTACTTTGTGTTGATGTTAAGTAAACTATGTGACAGGTATATATCGACCTATATATATCGACCAAATCTGTAAAACAACTAACACCAGCGAAGGAAAGAACCTCAGGGAACTCTTAAACGAATTTATTTTTACAGATGATCAGGCAATCATATCAACAACAGATAAACATCTACAAAACAACACATTGACATACTCCAGTTAGAATGTAATAAATACAATATGAGAATGAACATCGACAAAATCGAAGAAATGTCATTCGCCAGAGAGGAAAGCGCTACCAATATCTGAATCGATAATCGCCCATTAAAACAAGTAAAAGACTTCACATACCTGGGGAGTATTTTTTCAGCAAACGGAAGAAAAACTAGTGAAATTCAAAACATATGCAACAAAGCAAATCAAATTATAGGACAAATGGAGCCAACTTTAAAATGCAAACATGTCACCATGAATACAAAAAGAGCAATGTTCAACACAATCTTTCTCCCACATTATGCTACCAGTGTCAAACCTGAACGCTGACAACAAATGATAGAAGAAAACTAGTCACGACAGAGATGAAGTGTCTACGCAAAATTCTGGAGGTAACAAGAGGAGAACGGTTGTGAAATAAAGATATCAGGAAAAAGTGGGTACAACATCAGTACTAAACTTTATCAAGAAAAAGCACATTAAATGGTTCGGCCACATAAGCAGATTACCAGCAGACAGTGCACCTCAAAGAGCAATGCTGCTCCGATACAACTGGTACAAAACAAAAGGCGGCCACGCAAAAGTTGGACCTCAGAGATAACAGAGGCGACGAAAGACACTATCTTCGAAGCCCACGCAAAGGCCCGTTTTCTTGACCTGACGCTGTGAGGCAAAACAAGATTGGAGAAAAGAAAACAAAAGACTTCATTGCATAATGTCTTTTGAAGTCATTCGTGTTTAATCTTGAGTAGTATCTTTGTTCGACTACTCTGATTAACATACTTGCTGAAACCACAATGATGAATACTAGAGAAGATGGCGGAAAAGTACAGTATGATCCTTTCTTAATCGAAAAAAGAGAAATACCTGAACTAAGATATGTTGACGATACAGTGTTACTTTCAAGATCGCAAAATCGGATTGAGAAATAAAAATGAAACTGGAAGCGAATAAAGCGAAAACAAGTTAAGGCTGGAGACCCACCCAGAAAAAGGTGTTGTGTTTTTAAAAAATTCGCTGAAAAAAAAAAACTAACAAAGATATTGTCATACAATTTTGCCATCTGTTGCAAAAGACATTATTTTAGATGATAAACAACATGTAGTGTATGCACTGTAATTAGTTATTTAAAAAATAATTAATTTTCTTGAAAATATATTGTAAAACCCTCCCCCACGTCCCGCGCCCCCCTTCCCCATTAATCGTGCAGTGGATTTCACAAATATAAGAAGTGCACAGAATGCCAAACTGGTATATGATGTACATATCACCCATAGCTATAGCATGAACCTCCACTTTTTCTCTAAACTGTATATAAGCAGAGATATTGCTTTTCTAATTTGAAATTTTGTTTTTATTTGGAAGGGTTACTTTGCAAAAACAATATCTATAAAGCCAATTGAGCTAGACATTTTTTGGAGGCTCATGCTATAACTATGGGTGATATGTACATCTATCATGTACAACTAACTACAGTGCATACACTAAACGTTGTTTATCATCGAAAACAATGCCTTTTACAACATGTGGCCAAGTTGTATGAGAATATGTTTGATAGTTTTTTTTCTGTTTCTGGTGGGTCTCCCGCCTTAAATATCTCAGTATTGCAAAAATAAAATTAAAAACACCTGATTAAATAAACATAAAGAATTATATTTTTATCAAAGAAGAGAAAATAGAAAATGTGGAAAGCTTAGGATATCTCGGTTCACTGCTAACAAGAGATGTAAATGGGTTGAATGGAATTTAAAAACATTGTCTTACAAACAATTAAACAACTGAAAACAGTGTGAAAGGGAACTAATAGGAAAACAAAGATCAGAATACTGAGAGAATGCATATTCTCAGTAACAATGAATGAGTGGGAAACAATGACAGCAAGCAAGGAAATGGAACAATATACATGTGCTGTTGAATGTACGTGCTCATTGCGAGCTCTCCGTATAGCATAGAAGTAGAACATAACAAACATCTCTAGGGAGACAGAAAAGCAAAGAGAACTGCCTAATTCTACAAATAAAAACGAGGAAGTATTTTGAACATCTAAATAAACATGAAGTGTTAGAGAAGACCATTATTGAATACGGCATCCCGGGAAAGAGGAGATGAGGAATACCTCGGTTAACATGAATTCTAAGATGAGCACAAGGAGTTTTTTTACAAGAACCCCAGAGGAAGCAACGGAAGTAACGAATATGATCAACAAATGAACAAATACAGGTATTAAGAGCTTCGAAAACAAGTAGAAAACAGGGACTCGAACCACTTACCTAGTCCTTACGACACATCGCTAGCCTAGCAATAGCGTCTACGTACACAACCAATGGAGAATGGCTCATTGGTTGTGTACGTAAGGACGCTCGTATTGCTAGGCTAGGCGATTGTGTCGAAGGACTAGGTAAGTGGTTCGAGTCCCGTGTTTGTCTACTTGTTTTTCGGAAGCTCTTAATACCTGTATTTGTTCATTTGTTTAACATGAATTCATGATGTAACTGATGATTTCACATGACGTCTGCAGAGTTGTATCTGGACTATGAGAGAGAAGAATTCCAAGGGACTTTTATGGTGGCAAACCTCTGTTCATGGCATACTATTTCATTATAATTATCTAAGTTATGTGGTTCCTCAAGATACTTGCTGTTTGAATCCGTACATTACAGTGCAACGGCCTTTTTCTATAGTGGAATGAATACTGATGTGCTCAAATACTTTGATATATATCATGCATTTGGAATATCACTGCATACATCTGTGATAGCTTCAATTTAACAGTCATATATGGCTTTTATTATGTCCACTACTAAAGAAGTTCTAGAAAACTAGTAATGAAAACAAAAATTATGCAATAAATAAAAATCAAACAAATAAATTATTTCGACACACAAAAAGACATGATATATTGATCACATCTTATTAGAGGGAAAAGTTACAAAATGACAAGCACGAGGAAGACCGAGACACAAGTGGATGAGAAACAGCATGAGATGGAGACATTACACATTACAGCTTGGCAGAATGTAACATCAAGAGAAAGGTGAGTGTTGGAGGTATATTGCGGCTATCATTCGATGTAGAGACTGCATTTAATGTGATGCTATCTCTTCTACACAAAGTAGGTATGAAAATGCTGTTGATCATCTGTTGCTTAGCTGTCAGTGTTAAGGCACCCACAAATGTCACTGACAGCTAAGCAACAGATGATGAACAGAATTTTAATACATACTTTGTGATACCAGAGCCAAACATTGGTAATGAGCAAAGCGCAGTCACCAAAAAAAACTACATGTGAAATGCGCTACCTTCGAAAAGTTACCAACAACACCAGAAAAGACAGTCACCAACAGCAACACAAGAAAGAAAGTTGGCAAAGAACCTTGTTTGACTACATTGAGAAGCAAAGAATGATGTGGTTTGGTCACTTAATAAGAATGCAACCAAACTCCACAGTTTACAGAGTCTTCTATAACAGAATATCAAGGAAGAAGGCGAGAGGAAGACCACGAAAAAGATGGTGAGATGACATAGCAGAGTCCTGTCAAAGAGCAAAAATAACAATCACCCAAGCCACCAGAACAGCGCAAAACAAAACAGAAAACCACGACACTGGGCAACAACCCGGCAGCAGTCTCATAGCTAACTATTTTCCTACTAGTTTTCTTACTAGTTCCATTTCGTAGTGTTTTTAGTTATTTAATTGTTTATAAGACTATGTTTTGTTTCCAAAAAAATTCCTTTAACCCATTTACATTTCTGTTAGCAGTTATTAACAGCCTGGTAGCAGATTACAAAAGAAGAAGAAGAAAGCTCTCTCCTTACAAGAACGTCTGCATGTACATGGCAGTACATTGAAAGCAAAATAGAACATTGAACGTTATAAACGAGTTGCTGTAGAGATCAACTATCTATGACAATGCGATTACGATGCCTATGTTATGTTATGTTATGCGATCGACGTCATGACACATTTGGCATTCCCATTCGTGCTCTGTCCTCCGTTGCAGCAGCCATCCCAAAGTCCATTTGCTCACAGTACCCATGAGAAGTTGATTACTATATCTTCTCTCTACCACGAAGACGACACTGTCTGGCATGTCCAAACTTAACACCTAATTCTCGAACTCGTTCCAGTGTCTGAGACCCGCCCATGTCACACAATTGAGATCGTACCGCATTGATGATATCGGCTCTGTCCATGCTTCTGCCCACTTGAGTCGGGGCACTGTTTGCAAGAGCCTAATCTTCTTAGTTCACTAGATCTTGGACAGAAACTAACGTAGTAACCAACATCCAGCTTTAATAGTCGCACAAGCTATCTCTATGTCTTTCGAGCTACAGTCATCCTTTGGTATAGTCCCTTCCAGCGACTGTCTATTATTTCATAGTACATCTCTACAACATTTCTTTAGTCATCTCTTTGATCTTTTTCTCATGTATTGATTTATTGATTGATTTGACCATCATCAATGCACTTCGGTGAGTAACCATGTGTGCTTCGATCTCTTTCTTGTACAGGATGTTAATGTTAATGTTATGCGATCGACGTCATGGCACATTGGGCATTTCCATGCATGTTCTGTCCTCCGCTGCAGCAGCCATCCTAAAGTCCATTTTCTCACCGTACTCATGAAAAGTTGATTACTATATCTTCTCTCTCTACCACGAAGACGACACTGTATGGCATGTCTACACTTAACGCCTTCTTGTACAGGATAATCTCAGCTGCAGTGCAAGAACTCCGTTGCACCGATGTAATTTGGAGGTGGTGAAGATATTTTGAATAATTTGATTTTTAATCTTTTCTAATGCATTTTCTCAAGGCAGTAGCTTTCCACACTGTTGTTCTAGATTTTGAACTGTCAATGGTTCTTTAACGTAGTCAAATTGAACACGGGAACTACGTCGTATCGTCCGTCTCCGATATGACTAGGAACTCGATCTCACCTACACTGAGATCAGGGATATCTGAAAAAAATATCCCTATAGCTCCCCAAGGGAACGAACCGGTTACCTTTAGCACGAGAAGCGAGCACCTAAACTCTAAGCTTCAGAGACTCCTATTTTCTCATGTATATACTCGTATATATCATATCATCGTCTATATATATATATATATATATATATATATATATATATATCATATCATCGTCTATATATATATATATATATATATATATATATATCATATCATCGTCTATATATATATATATATTTTATATCATCGTCTGAGAGTAGGTAACTTTTGATGACATTGTCGACTGAGATTAATTGTGGTTTAAAGGCTCTGAAGGCGAAGGTTTGACTTCATCTAACCAGGTTTCCAATATGGTTGAGTTTCTGTTGGCAGAAATGGATCGCCATTGGCCGAGAGTGTTGTAAAAAAGCACAAACTCCGTAGTTCGAGCAATATTCCTTGGGATTTCATAAACAATAGCATATGCGTTTTTTTCTGATTTCAACCCACAACCTTCAGAGCGGCATGCAAACGTGTTACCCACTATGTTTAATTGATGGGTGTGTTTGATATTATATGGATCATATCATCTTAATTGCAGCTCTATTTAACCGAACTGGTGGATAAAGAGTTCTAAGAACCCAAACACACAAAAAACTGGGGATATTGGAGTCTGGTAAATAAGTAGATAGTAAACATGTTTTTGCCTGTCATTGCCCAACATGTCTCCATCTTCTCTTACTTATAACATTTGCTATAGTACTTTCTCTTCGCTTATCATCTCATAAATTCGCCATAATTGTTGCTTACTATTTTGAGCAGACATCTATTATCAAATACAGTCAACTTATTTTTTATATCTTTATTTACTTTCAAATTTTTATGCAGACTTTCAAAAGCTGAAAATGCTTTGACAATTCGCATCATAATTTATTTTTGAAGAGAAAAGTGCTACCCAAATAGACGAATTTCTCTGCAATGCTCATCATTTTGGATTCTAGTGTAATAACTGCATTTATTTGTTATATCTGACTTTTTTGTATGTGCTTTATCTGGTCCAATTTTTGACGATATGGACAATACACTGTCTGTTTATATATATATATATGTGTATATATATAAAGTTTGCTTTTACTTAACACGGCAATATAATCTGCAACACCTACAACTTCCAGATAGATGACTGTTTTCCAATTAATCTATGCCAATTTCGCCATGCAACATGTTTTCATCCCCCCGTCATTGGATACTTTCAACAATTGCATAGATAAACTACAACCTTGCTTTATTCCGGTTTCAACTATAAACCAGTCATTTTTACCATTGTCAGTGCATACTGCATGCTATGAAAAGTCCATTCACGATTTTGATAAAGTTGATTATTTTGCTCAGGATTCTATGGCATCCCAGAATATTCCTAAAAGTAATTATGTGTATGCTATCAAAAGCCATTTAAAGTCGATGAAATGTATTGATAAGAGGTTGTTGCTACTCAATATGGTCTTCCCAGTATACGCCTTAGTTTAATTATTTGGTATATGAATCGTGTCCCAGGTCTAAATCCAGCTTGATCTTATCTAAAAGTCAAATCTATTGCACCTTAGTATTCTAAGGAGAATCATTTTGAAAAAGTGTTGGTCGTTACTGATAATAAGGTGATCCTGTTCCAGATTTTGTTCGTGAGATCACATTTTTGAGGATATTTACAATTATTCCTCATTTGTAATTGTTTTTGAAATGTTTCTTCTTCCAATATGTAATGAAATATATCTTGTCCCTGTCTTATTAGTTTTCGTATGTCTTTCATTTCTGAAGTAATGTTATCTTCTACCGCCTTATTGTTTATCAGGAACATATTGTATCATTGATTTCAGTGACACTTCTTAATTCGTATGTACTTGTCAGAGTATTGTTAATTGCCTTGTCGACAAAAATTAAGTAGCTCTAGTGGGTCAGATCAATGTAGGATTTAGTTAAAATGTTCTTTCCTCTCTTATGTGTGGTATCTGATGTGATCACTTTACCATCTTTATTCTTGATTAAGAACTGTTTTGAAGTAAAAGTTTCAGTAAGTTTTGTTAGTCTACTGTAGAGCATTGTAGTGTTTCCATTCTGAGTTGTGTGGTTTTTCTCCGTCGTCTAGAGAAAGTAAATAGGCTCTCTTGTTTTTCCTAGAAGCGTTTTTCCCTACGTTTGTTGCATTCATTTAAAAGATAAATAAAACCCAAGTATCTATGTTGATTACATTTTCAGGTGACATCACTTATCCAAGGTTTCGTTTTTAGGTTCTTGAATCCTGCAATAACAATTGCCATCTCAAAAATGTATCTTTTATTTTCTTCCATTTTCCTTCAATGAACTGTTTTGTTTTCAAAGCACGTAGCTAGAATCTATTATTAAGCTCAAGCTGATACATGTATACGCATTTTGCTTCCTTATTTTGTTGCCTTTTACTGTCTATTTGCGATTACTATTTTTAGTATTATAAAGTTTTAAATTACCTAAGCGTCTGTGTGTTGCCGCGACTCGCAAGGGGAGCAAAGAATAGCAACACTGCGACCTACAAGATATGTCGTAAGAGGCAACTGAGGTAGGGGCATAGGGAAGCTACCCTATTAAATGGGGGTCTCTGTCGCTGAGTGGTTAAGCCTTTGCCTTGCGAGTCGAAGGTCGTGGGTTCGAATCCGGACCGCGGCCTTCTGTTCACGAGTGCAGTTTTTTCCAGAGACCCTAGGATTGTTGCTGGAGCTACGGAGTTCATGCTTTGTGCAATACTCTAGGCAGGTGGTGTGCCATTTCTGCGGAGAGGACTGAGCCATATGGGGTAAAACCCGGTGCAATGAAGTCAATCCTTCGGCTTTAAAACCCTTTAAACCCTATTAAATAAAAAGTCGCAGAAGTCGGATGTCGTGCTTACTTTAGATTCATAACGGTCACAGCGTAAATCGCTCTTAGGCTCATATCACATACAAATCACAAAGAGTGGTTAAACAAATGGTCGATATGAAGCGTTTGAAAAAGAAGAAGAAGATAGAAAAAGAAATTACCTAGGAACACGTTATGATTGTTTCCTACATCTACCCTTCTTTGTGCGTGGACATTCAGAAATGATGTTTTACATTTTAGATTTGTACTTCTACTTCAACAAATTCTGATCGTTATGTTTAATCTACTGTTGACCGCTAACTTGACAGTCAGATTCAGAAATGTCAGGTTTTCCCAAGGCACAGATTTCAGGTAGACTTAAAGTGTCTACATGCATATTCTCAGGTCTTCCTGAAGTGGATAATTTTGCAGGATAGATTTTGGTGCTTGTTCCATCTGTTAACACTGGCAGAAAGCTGTTGACTTATTCCTAATCTATGTAAGCGTCTGTTGAGTCTGCAGTGTCCTGTACGAAAGCGACATATAAAGACTTGTTCTGTAACGTTGAGGACTTTGAAAAACAAATATTTCCCATAATCATATTTAGTGTTTGTATTCCAGTCTGCTGACTGGTTTCTATAAATATCATAACTTTGATTGTTTTCATCCCGGCAGAAGTGTCCCAAGCAAGTTTGTGAATCTCCTTGTGGGCAAAGATGACATTTCCAATTCACAATTTCAACAGCACGATGATTATCATTTCTCTTTAATTCATTTTATTACTTTGTTTCATAAAATTGTCTCAATTCTTACATTGTAAATAGCATTAATGTCTATCATTTCTATAAATTTATATATTATGTTAAAGTGTTGTTACCTTCATCTTGTAGACGTTAACTAAACTTGTCGTTAATATTATCTTAAGCTTCATTAGTTTGTGAGTAGCAATGTGTCTTCACGCGAGTGACTGTCTACTTGGGTCCAAAATTGATATTTGTAAAGAATATAGCCACTGCTACCCACCCGCATGTCGTAAGAGGCGACTAAGGAATTGATCACGAGGCTAGCTACTCCGCCACGTAAAAAAACACTAGATAGCTACAAAAATCACAACCAGAGAAATTCATAGTTTGCCACACGAAGAAGAAGGACACCGCAAAGGAGGACTCATGAAGCGACCGGAAGAAATACGAAAGGAAATCGGACTGCCAGAGACGGAATACAAGACAATGTTGTGTAAGTGAAGAGATCTTGAGAAGATGGCCGTCTATAGGAATGCTTGGAAGACCTTGATTGTGGACATATGCACCCCTCCCCACTCTAGGGTTGAAGAGTGAAGAATAAAAAAGATAAGAATGCTGTATTGTCATCTAAATACGTATGATAATAAAACGAGCTCTGATTATACGACTGGAGATATAATTCCCTTGTAACAAACTTTAGATACTCTAGCTGACATTATTATGCACATACCTTCCATATGTTTTTCGTCCTCTCTCCGTAAGCAAATGAACATTAGTACGTTACCTCCTTTTTTAATATGTTATAAAGTTTCCTCGTTCATGGTACCCCCAACATGTCCAGCCACTACTGTCTAATTTCCGCAACAATCAGTACTGATTTTGTAGCTGTTAATATTGTTTTGACATTTAAGAATCCAATTTTAGTTCATCCTTTGGAGCCGAGTAATCTACGAATCAGATTGTTAACTTCCGCAAAGTGGATTTCATCAGCAACTGTCAGTTTTGCACTATTTGCACTGTACACCACCTGGCTGGTCTGTTTACACGTATGACACATTTGTTTTGCAGGTTTGTGTATCTATTATAATTACTTGTGGTTAGATATCTAGACTGACAAGCAAGGCCTGCTACGTTTTCCTCTCATCATGTAACCAGCAACGATGAGCTTCATATATAATTGAAAGTATACATTATAAAGATACTCAGTTGTATTGAAAGAATAATCACCCTTCTGGTGCCGTGGCCCACAATTGAAGCAAAGAATAGTACCACTGCAACCCACAAGGCATGTCGTTAGATGTAGGATCTAGATAATCTAGTAAAAAACAAATAGCTGAGGTATGGTGTTCTGGCCTACTTGTAGGCGCATAACTGGCACAACGTACAATCGCTCTTAGGCTCAGATCACATACAAATCACACATATTGGTTATCAAGTGGTTGCGATGGAGCGTTCAAAGAAGAAGATGGAATAATATCATACAAATGCATGTCCTCATTACAGTTCGACAATTAATAAAAAAACCCACCGAACCTAAGCTGCTGCTTTGCTGTGTCTAAAACTACAAACCATTGATATCTTAAACGATACGCACACATCGTTAGCAGTATTTGCTGAATTAAACATAACATATTCAATATATATGGAAATAATACATACGGCATTTAAACAGCGTATATACATGAAAGTGGGCATACGTAGCTTAAGTGGTAGGGAGCTCGATCACAACCCAAGTGGACTTGGTTCAAACACCATGGCAGGTAGCTTGGTAGCAACTTTGTTCGCGTGGATTTTTACGAACGGTAAAAATAGCCCTCACCGTTCAGAAATCAATGGCAAACTACTGAAAGTATAAGTGGTGTCTAGAAAATCGACGACTCATTTACTGTGGTTGATTGTAAAGTCCTGTATAGCATATATCATAATATTCATGTTATATATATATATACTAGCAGTTTACCAGTTCTTTGCATCGGGAATTTAGTTTAAATTAATTTGTAAAGTCCCTTGAAGAAACATGAGCACAAGGAGTTGAGTTATAACGAGCGTTTAAGAAAGACACTCCCCAGTGAGTCATTTTTCTTAGAATGGCTCATTGGTTGTGTTCGTAAAAACGCTCGTATTGCTAGGCCAGACGATTGATGTTGTAAGGACTAGGTAAATGGTTCGAATCCCGTGTTTGTCTATTTAATTTTTCGGAAGCTCTTAATACCTGTACCCTGTTTATTTGTTGATAATTAAAGAAATATGCCACGTTGCTTCAAAATCGGCTTCTTCCCCATTAAAAACAATACGTTTTCTCTCCATCAGTAAAACCTGATAGAACAAAATTTCCGTTCCCGTGAAAGTTGTAAAATAACAATTGGCAAATTAAATTTATTCAGATGTGTTTTTATCCAGATATAACTTATCGATGTGTTTAAAATAAGAAAAAAATTTGTCCGGACGTGAATCGAAACATGTAGCGCATGTCTACTGCATTCTAGGTAGGCAGACTAACAAATACACTACGTAAACTTATAAACAAATACGTTTAAAATACGTTATAATAATAGGGCTGTTATCATCGCTTTTATGTGACCACAGGACTTGAGCGGAAAGTAATAATCTTTGTCAAAGTCTGTATTTAGTGTGCTGTGACATTCGTTACTTTGTTGTGTTGTTTGCTTGATAAATACGTTGTTGGTCGAAACGTGGCTGTGCATTTTAATTGTATTTGTATTTTGTAAAAAACTACCGCACTTTGTGATTGGGGGGTTCCGTCGAGAGTAACAACATGATCACGTGACTTGGGAACGTCGTGAAATCATGGATATTCAATTTCAGCGATTTGTACTCATATAGACAATGTGCGTAAAGTTGGGAATATGGTTATAGAAAGAAAGAAATGATTCAGTTTGATAATTTTTTCCTCTTCGTATCCATGAAAAACATATTCTTGCCAAATTTCAAGTCCATAGGATGTCCAGATATCTCCAAACAATTGGGACAGACATACAATTCCATTTATCTTTCTTACATATATAAGATGAACGTTGATACTCAGTTGTTAGACAGCGGGCATAGTAAACAAGATGAATAATAAATGTAACTCACATGTAATTAAAATTGTCTTATTTTGTGTATAATTTGATCTTATATTGAATGCATGTCAGCAACATTTTCAAAGTTGCATTTTTTTAAAAACTATAGCGGAAAAAAATATGCTAGCTGAAGGCGGATTTAAAGATTATAGAAAGGTTATCCCTTGTATAGCATTATAGAGATGAGAATAGATGCATTGTGATCGATTTCAAAAAAAAATGCGTTGATTACAGTGTTTTCATGGTTACCTAGCCTGCAGTGTGATTATTGTTCTCTGTAATCAAAATTGATGTTCGTGCTGCTGCCAGAATGTGCGAAGATTTTGTTTAGTTTTTACACTCGAAGGAAAAAAAAGGCCTGCATTTATATCGTTTGAACTAGCCTACGTCTGATTTGATAAGTAATCTCCTCACCGCAGGAGAGCTGTGATAGCGTAGTGGTTAGCGGACTTGGTTCATAGGTCCTGGGTTCAATTACTTAATGGGAATTGTATTTTTGTATTTGGTCGTAACGGCTCACAGATCATTGCAGCAGCAATTGGCTATTAGAGACACGTATCAGGTAAAAGCTTACTGTCTAATGTTGATCGCATAACTCATAATGTACCGTTAGTCAAAGAAAGAACAATTCTATGTTAGTCAAACAATTCTATGAGAAACGAATACAGTGCATCAGTTATCAGTTATATGAGGACTATCATCATAGCACTCGGACATGTCCATAGGTGCTCCGATCTCCGCCTCAGCAAATCCAGCAGCGTCCAGCAACCCAACACGCCATTTCGATGTTGATTAATCAATCTCTTTGCATATTTAGTATGTCGTTCTTTTCGGGCTGCACCACAATTGACACCCATCTCTTTCAATCTGGTCAGCGAGTGGGATTCACAGCCCTGAAACTCCTGTGTTCGGAAAGACTCTCTCAATGAGTGCAGAATGTCACTTGATCAATGGCAGCTCCTCTGATATTGTAGCCAAGCCAGCCAATCTATCAGCTCGTTCATTACCCCTAACTCCTGCGTGCCCAGGGACAAAAATGAAGGTGATTTCTCTGATCACTGTATGTACCAGTACCTCCATCCAGTTCCGTCTCACCATACCTGATTCGACTTTACGAATCATGCTTATGGAGTCACTGAGTATGAAAACACGAGAGTAGTTATGAGATGCCAACCAGTTCACCGCCTCCGTAGCCGCCCGAACCTCCATTGTCAAGCTACTTGTGGTCGTTGCGTAGACCCCACTTGGTCTCTTTTATTATTTTTCTCCCTGAGCGTGCTGAAAAAGCCCACGCACAGCATTGTTGGCGAATGACTGAACCATCGGTGTAAATAACCACATCTGTATCATTGATGAATACAGTGCATAATACTGACAATTTTCATTTCAATAGAACGGTAGAAATCAGACGCTTTCGAGTCCCCACAGCTCTGATAAACACTCCGTTGAATAAGCTGAATATATGGACAGCTCACCAAAATGACAGTCACAATGACATCAGAATAAGTTTTACAAAAATGACTAAGTTATGAAGAATGTAGGACATTTATGTGATCACGCCCAGTACTTTCCATAACAAGTAATTTATAAACAAAAGAAACATCTGGCTGACCGCTGCTTTCTGTTCAACTTTACTTCCAGAAGTGTATGCATAAGGTGATAAAGATATCACCAGAGACTCATATATATCAGTGTCATCATCAATAACTATTCTTACAAGTGTCATATTGGGTCGTATACAAGCACGTTATTGGTAAGGATGACACGAACGTCAACAGATGGTGCTTTATATAAGAGTGATATATGCAAATGAAGATGGTAATTATGCAGTCAGTTTAGACGATCAGTTTATAGTGGCATATGTTAATGATATTAGGTAAGTATATAGAGATATTTATTAGACAAGTCTTTGGGACGGAATTATTCAACAACAGGAAAATTGACTGTCGAGAAAGTGATGGAAAATCAGACAATAGATGGGGATAGTTAGAAGGTTTTTGATTGTATGTGATAACTAAATTAATGAACATATTGGAACGGGTATCGCTCTGCAAACTTTTCACATCACATTTCTTATCTCAGTGGAGCATATGGCAGAATGGATTAAGGCTAGGCTCCCATGCGGAAGACCTGGGTTTAATCCACGGTAAAGCTAAGGGTTTTTTTCTGTCGAAAGCATAAAGAAATCATCATAACCTGAACAGTTTTTGCAACGACTGTACTAGCCATGCTGCCATTAAATTCCACAGACTCATGTCCCTCGTGTCCTATAGCGCCCAAAATTCGGTATAACAGTCAGTATCGACAGTTTCCCTTTCACTAAAATATTTGAATCTTCTACATTTTACACGTTTCTGTTTTACGTTTATCATTTTACTTTTTATTGACATTGCACTTTTTCTTGCTGCATTTTTCTTTTGTCTGTTTAACTTTGATTAGTGTATTTTTAACTGACATTTGTCTCCTTTTTGATCAATCATCTCTTACCCTCCCTCTATTTCTCTGTACCCACACACTAATATGTCAGTGCTGTTAACTTAAATACCTCCTATTACATCTATGTTGTTTTTGCTCTAACTATTGTTCCATATCGCTTGCGTATCACTCTGTTTCTGCCTCAATTTCCTTGAACTTAATCTTTCTACACACTTACTTTTGTATTTTTCCATAGTTTAGTTATATATATATATGCAATCTTGCATCTGCTATTGTTAGTATAAATACTCTCTATTCTTCTATACTTCACTAGAGTACATGCAACCTTATTTCACCCCAAATAACTACATCACATACATACAACTCGCATACAATATGTCTTGGAGATAAGAAAAATGTGCTTTATCGGCATTTCCGCAACAACAACAACGAACACGTCAAAATCCATCAAGTTCTACACTTAAAAATATCGGCATTATAATTCTAACTGAAAACAAGAAACTCACCCCTGGCTGTCTGGTTACTGGTCGATTTTGTATTTAAATGTGTCATGCTTGGGAGATTTTCAACTGTATGGTTTAATAACTGATATTAGTGATGTATTTCAGTTATGTTATCTGCTTAGCTGGCTCCTACACTCGCACATATACCTATTCGCACTCTCTTCTCTCCGTATATTTATCTCTTTCTCCTTCTCTCTCTCTCTTTCTCTCAATTGCATATTCTCAGTGTTTTAATCGAAATGCATAATTCTTGAAATATAACTGGAAAAAAAATAGTGAACATAAAATGGAACGAAGTCAGGAGATGTAATGAAATCAGAGACATGTCTGGTCAACCACTAGTGACAACTGTTATAAGAAAGAGAAGATGGAGATATGTTGGGCACACCTTGAGGAGAAATGATCAACGAATATCAAAGCAGGCATTGAAGTGGGATGCAAAGGGTTCAAGAAAGAGAGGACGACCTAAGGAGACCCTGAAACGAGCTTTGCTGAGAGAGGCAAGAAATATCGATCTCAGTTCCATGGAGGAGATTGAGCGAGTTGCCCAGGATAGAGCGGTATGAAGAAATTACTTGCAGACCATATGTAACGTATAACGGCACGAGAGGAATTACTTATGTAAAAATATGTAATTTTTCATATTATCTATTAATCATAATGGGATATTTTGTTTATTATTTAAACGTTATTCCTGTTCTTTTCCCCAATATATATGTAGCTGCTTCTTTCTTCTGTGGTCCTGTGTGTCTATACTTGAATGTCCAGTTATTTTACTGTGCTAGAACGTAATCTAACATCATCGGTAGCATCAGTAATAATCTAAGTTGTCATTTTAAAACAGTTGATTTTAAAACAACTGCACTTTAGTTGCTTTCTGTTATCTGCCTCACTACCCACTTTATAATCATGAGAACGATTGTTAGTGATATCAGACACCCTTGACGTTAGTCTTAACTTTAAAACGGTCTGATAGTTGACCAGTTTGAGTTACTTTACATTATCATTTTACTTTCACACAAAACGTTCCGAGTTGTTTTTAAATGTATATGGTAATTCATAATGTGAAGCACTTAAAAGTGTAGAAAGGTAGTTTACAAAGTGCGAAACCAAGATACTGTAACGTTTCGACCAAAACGTTTTTATCAAACAAAATATACATACATAATACAGGCTATAGTATTATAAAACATACATTATATAAATGTAAATTATTCATCCTTATCTTACTGAAAATGAAATGGAAATGTGTAACTTAAACGAAAAACAAATAAAATAGGAAAAACAGTAAATGGAAAGTAAAAAGAATATAAAGCACAAATAATAAAATAGATGCATTAATATATGCACTTAATATATATATATATATATAATATATATATATATATATATATATATATATATATATATATATATATATATATAATAAAGCATGAAAAGAGACAGTATCAACAAGCAAATTAATGTAGTGCGTTGGGTTCAAGAGGTTACAAAGTAGCATAAAAGATATAAAAAGGATTTTCTACTGAAAATCGACCCGATAATCAGAGAAACATGATCCGATGGATGTGACCTGAATGTCACGAGCTCCCAAATGGTTAGTGCTATTAAAAACAGTAGCTACAGGGCTCACATAGTCTTTGCGTATAGCACGTAATTGTTGGCTCAAACAACCACAGCGCTTGTTGTCAGTATCGTCTATATTAGTCTTATCACACCGTTTGCAAACGATCGCTTAGATAACGTTATGAGACTCACGTGTAAAACTATCCTTAGTAATGTAAGTATCTTTATAAAACGATACAATTATAGTTTAACATCTAAATTGTGTATGTCACCTCTCTAGACATTACTATCAGCATTTACGAGTTCTATCTCAAAACATCAGTATATCATAATCCTAGTGATGCGAATAGTTTTCTTTCCAACCACAGGCGTGTATGGACATTTTTACATTTTCCCAACTCTGGTACTTTTGTCGTCTATTTAGCGAATTTGTCTTGTTTATAAGTCTCATGAGATGCTTGATTCATTTCGTAGCAGCCTATACACTGAGGATGTGCTTGCATCTGCTATACTTGTGTCTCAGCACATTTCTCGCTAGGGTACCCTAACAGAGAACCTAGAGTCCATTCCTATTTCAGGGATGAACTTATCTTGAATCTCCACTCGCATAGTTCAATAACGGTTATAAAAATCTTATTCCGTCGTCTTTAAATTCTCAAATCTGATTCTGGGAAGTTTTCAGTCTTCCAAATTGTGTCTTTGGTGGCTTACATAATTGTCGTGAATCTTAAAGGATGTGTTTATACACAGTCTTCTCAAGGCTGTTGGTCTGGATTCAACTCCCGCAGTGCGCATGGATTTTTCCCGAACGCGACGGCTCTTAGGTAGACCCAGCCTCAACTGGGTACCAGACATGTTCTGGGAAAGTAAAGGCGGCCGGCGTGATGTTGACCACATCACCCATCGTGTGTCGACGGTCAATGAAAAATACAGGTCTAACAATGTATTGCCCTATATACCACGAGGTATGAAAGGGTTCCTTTACTTTACTTTTTACATATACACAGTGCTCGCGTGCCCAGCGTGTTCGTAGCGCGTTGGACTACGGGTGACTAGTCCTCTGTAAGTGCGGGTTCAACTACACAGACTGGCAGAAAAGCTACAGGTTCCCCAGATTTACGGTGTTCGTGGCACCGAGCCGAAGGGTTACGATGTCCATGACACCGAGCCGAAGAGCTTTCAGCTCAAGTGCTTCTGGATCGAAAAAAACCCAAAAAAACTGATACACAGTCGCTTTAAAACTAAAGTAATTGTCTATTTCTGCACCGTCTGGTGTGTCTATCGACGATGATATACAAGCTGCTTATGAGATACATATCAGTACTGTATCGTTTATTAAATCCTCTTTGGAATGTGAGGATGGTTTTACAGGTAAGTCCTGCACACGTCTGGTCAATCACTAGTAACAACTGCTTTAAGAATAAGAAGATGGAGATATGTTGGACACTACTTGACAAGAAATGAGCAAAGAATATCAAAGCAGGTATTGAAGTGGAAGGCACATGTTTCAAGAGAGAGAGGACGACCTATGGAGACCCTGCAGTAAGCTTTACTGAGAGAGGCAAGAAATATAGGTCTCAGTTCCACGGAGGAGAATGAGCGAGTTGCTCTGGATAGAGAGGTATGGAAAAATTGCTTTCATGCCCTATGTAACGTATAACGGTACGAGAGGAATTATTATTATAATAGAGGAAACTAACAACAAACTTGGTGACCATATCGGGTAATAATTACGTCATATCCGCTAGTACTCTTCGACCCACGTAGACACTATTTTTAATGTCTATCACCATTTGTGATCTCGTGATATTCAGGTCACATCTATTCGATCAGGTTCCTGTGATTACCGGAGTCGGTTGGTGCAGACTATTTTGTTAAATATATGTTTATGGTACTTTGCGAGCGCTTTGTCTCAACACACTACATTCCTTTGCCTCACATTACTATATCTTCTGTTGCTAGCTTCATACTATCTATATATTAAATGTATACATTTTATTATTATTGTTTATTTTTTTTTGCTTTCCATTTTTAGTTTTTTTCCCAATTGTTCTATTTTTTAATCACATATTCCCTTTTTTTTTAGGAATTAGGAATTAATGTTTTCACTATGTCTATGATCTCTGTCTTATATGACTATCCTCTTCATTTAGTTTGGGTTGTATTCTTTCCTTGATAACGTCATTTTGTTCGACACATCGCTGTACCTTGTTTCTGTACTGCGTAAACCACATTACGTCGTTTTCACGGGATTCGCCATGGCACAAAGTTTTGCTGCAGTCTCCACTTGTATCTAAAATGATATACAACACTTTTTCCTATCACTGTTATGTCTGTACTGTTGAATGCTTTCTTCCCCTCAAGTCTACAAATATCATAAATAAATAAGATTGCGTTTTGCTTGACTGTTCTCTGATAACGATGTTGTAACTATCTGTTTTGTGCATAATATATCAGTCTAAAATCCTTTCTTTTTCTCAGCAAGTGTATGATATAATGTTTTCATTATCGGAACTATCATTATTTTTGTTCTAACTGTTCTGGTATCTCCATGAGTGTTTTATAGACATGGCCACACATATAATGGTTTTCTTTTGTTTACAGTTTAATTATGTGTCCGCCGTTCATTTTGTTGAGAATAGTTTTCTATTTCCATAAATTGTTGAACAAGTGATGCATCATTTCTGATGTGAATGGGGAGACTGCTTTCAGAAATTATTTCTGAGAGTTTTTGACATTGCTCTGCTACTTTATAATTTTGAGTAGCTTTAGAGATTGCGAGTTTGTTGTGGGAGAGAATATGTTTATATTCAAATGTCTAGCTTATGGTTTTAATATCGGTATGTTTTGTTATGGATAGATCTATAGAGGAAGAGAACAAATAGATTTTTCCAGAAAGAACTCAAAATCAAAGAAAACTGGCTGATGCTACAAATAAGAAAGAGAAAATTAAGATATTTTGGATATGTAAAAAGACATGACGGGCTGGAGAAGACCATTATGGAAGGAGGCATACCGGCAAAGAGAAGAAGAGGAAGACCACGGAGAAGATGGATTCAGGATGTAACTGATGGTTTGAACATGATGGCTGCAGAGGCAGGACATATGGCCTATTAGAAAAATTCCGGAGGACTGTTGGAGTGGCAAAGTTTTGCTCAGGACAAGCTATTTGATGATGATGATGATGTTTTGTGTTTTGTTTGATTTAAAAAAAAAACATTTCTCTTAATTCCTCCAGCCCTTTGTTTCAAAGATATGATTTATTGTTAACTTAACAACTTGTTTAGTTTTCTCTGCCATTTTGGAATACTGTTGTTTCTACTAAATAGTTGTGTATATATTGTCAGCAGGCCCTCACCAGCCAGCATGGGACTACAGTACTTTGTGATTACGTGTTGTGCATATATTGTACACTATTCAACTATCGTACATGTACAGCAATTCATCAGCACATTACTGAATGACGATTTTAATCACATTCTTACTAAGTCTCTACTATTTACTGAATGACGATTTTAATCATATTTTTACTAAGCGTCTATTAGTATTTACTGAATGATGATCTTAATCACATTCTTACTAAGCGTCTGTTAGTATTTACTGAATGACGATCTTAATCACATTCTTACTAAGCGTCTGTTAGTATTTACTGAATTACGATCTTAATCACATTCTTACTAAGCGTCTGTTAGTATTTACTGAATGATGATCTTAATCACATTCTTACTAAGCGTCTGTTAGTATTTACTGAATGACGATTTTAATCACATTCTTACTAAGCGTCTGTTAGTATTTACTGAATGACGATTTTAATCCCATTTTTACTAAGCGTCTGTTAGTATTTACTGAATTACGATCTTAATCACATTCTTACTAAGCCTCTGTTAGTATTTACTGAATGACGATCTTAATCACATTCTTACTAAGCGTCTGTTAGTATTTACTGAATGACGATTTTAATCACATTCTTACTAAGCCTCTGTTAGTATTTACTGAATGACGATTTTAATCACATTCTTACTAAGCGTCTGTTAGTATTTACTGAATGACGATTTTAATCACATTCTTACTAAGCGTCTGTTAGTATTTACTGAATGACGATTTTAATCCCATTTTTACTAAGCGTCTGTTAGTATTTACTGAATGACGATTTTAGTCACATTCTTACTAAGCCTCTATTAGTATTTACTGAATGACGATCTTAATCACATTCTTACTAAGCCTCTGTTAGGATTTACTGAATGACGATCTTAATCACATTCTTACTAAGCCTCTATTAGTATTTACTGAATGACGATCTTAATCACATTCTTACTAAGCGTCTGTTAGTATTTACTGAATGATGATCTTACTCACATTCTTACTAAGCCTCTATTAGTATTTACTGAATTACGATTTTAATCACATTTTTACTAAGCGTCTGTTAGTATTTACTGAATTACGATTTTAATCACATTCCTACTAAGCCTCTATTAGTATTTACTGACTGATGATCTTAATCACATTCTTACTAAGCCTCTGTTAGCATTTACTGAATGACGATTTTAATCAGATTCTTACTAAGCCTATATTAGTATTTACGTTGTTTTTGCTTTTATTTCTTGGCAACCGCTACTAACTACTTATTATTGCTCTTCTTTCTTCAATAACAATTCATGTACTGTATATTGGGTATACTTTATATTCTTCGTTACGCTTACCAAGAACATATTCGCAGTTATTTCGAACTGTTCTCTCAACATTTCACCGAACGGTTTCCTTTATAATGTTTCATAGTATATACAAACTGTTCTGAAGATTTATTTAAGCAAAGTTATTTGGACTCTGTGAGGTTTTGTCTATTTTATGTGTGACTTGTTTTTTTTACCATCCTGTTTCTGAAGGATTTTCATATTATTTGTCCCTGAATTGAGAATATTCGCCTTTATATCATAAAAATAGAAGATAACAAATAGATCTACGCAGAAGGAATTCAAAATGAAAGAAAACTGGATGTTGTTACAAATAAGAAAGAGACGATTGACGTATTTTGGACAAATAAAAAGTCCGGAAGTGTTGGAGAAGACCATTATGGAGGAAGACATCCCAACAAAAAGAAGAAGATAATGACCACGGAGAAAATGGATTCTGGGTTTAATTGATAATGTCAGTATGGCAGCTTCAGAGACAAGACATCTTACGCATGTCAAAGAAAAAAATACAAAGGATTGTAAGGGTGGCGCAGATTTGTTCAGGAGAAGCTATTTAATGATGATGATGGTAATAAGAATTCTTGTCCTGGTCGTTCAGCTTCCCCGTTTGTTAACGTTACGTTTTGCACGAAGAGTGTAAATTGCATCTCTATTGCAGCATAATCAGTTCTATTTTCAGTATGTCTATCCGGCTCACATTATGTGGTGTTATGAAAAATTGTTTGAGGAAAGAATGGGTTCATTCAATGACAAGATCCTTGAACTCACACATGCTTACTCATATCTCGCATTTTAATTTATGTGTTCAATTTTACTCTTAAATTCTGAAATGATATTGTCTGCTTCTCGCATTGCATTAATATCTCCTATAACTATATGGATGTATCGTGTGTGTGCTCTTTTCAAGGCAAATTGGTGTTTGCCAGAATCATCTAATTCAGAAGATTCTTGTACGTTAAATAGCGAGGTATATCATTGAATAATCGAGATATTTCTTTGTTCTGGATGCACTCGTGCTGATGTAATTTTATATAATATATAGATAACCGTTCGATGTCTATTCGTTTCTGAAATCTACTTAAGAACATCTTCTTAGGATGTGTATGTTTTTCACATTCATCTCCTAAATAACAAAAAGTTAAATTGTATTCTTGTGCGATGTAGGTTATTTGCAGCTCATTCTAGTCGATAACAGTACTAACTAGTCTCTGTTATAACGTCACATTTCTCTTGTCTCGTGTACATATCTATACATTTCATGCAGAGTTCTCATGTTCAATGTTGCATTTCTTGTTTTAGACAGCATTCAAAGAAGATTTACTGACGACCTGATATTGACTTCATTGTGTTCCACACATCGTTTCGTAAGTCTCTACTCTGATGACTTTTCCAGTGTCGGCTCATTTGTTTACTTATTTTCAGTTTCTGAAACAATCATCATCCACTGATATGTATTTACATCCTTAATCTCTCTACCTCTGAGGCAGCTCCAGATTAGCATGGACATATTCTCACAAGACTGCTCCAACTTCGGGCATGCCATCAATACCGAGAAATCTGAAGGCATGTACCAGCCAGCTCTTGGAAAAGTATATGCCGAACCAAATATTACAACAAACGGCAAGAAACTGAAAGTAGAGGGCATATTTACTTATCTTGGAAGCACACTGTCCCAAAATGTCAGCATAGCCGATGAAATAAATACCCTAAACTCTAAAGCTAGCAGCACTTTTGGCAGACTGCATAGAAACGTCTGGCACAGATGTGGTATTGGACAAGCCACAAAACGTAAGGTATATCGAGCTGTCGTGCTCCCAGTCCTTCTTCACGCTTGCGAAACTTGGACTGTATATAAGTGACACGCAAGGAAATTAACCCACTTTCACATAGTCTGCCTCAGAAAAATAATGAACATACAATGGCAGGATATGATTCCAGACACTGAGGTCATAAAACGAGCTGCTCTCCTCAGCTTCTATACAATCTTGATGCAGTTCCAGGCAGATGGGCAGGACATGTAGCTCGAATGCCGGATTGCAGAATACCAATACGACTCTTGTATGGTGAGCTGCGTAGCGGTAAACGCTCACAGGGTGGTGAGAAAAAGCCATTCAAAGACACACTCAAGAACTCGATGAAATGCTTTGGCATATATATCGACAACTGGGAGAATGTTGTCCAAGACAGATCAGCCTGGCGCACACTTCTTCGACACGGTTCTTCGGCCTGCGAGGAAGGTAGAACAGAACGGATGGAACAAAAACGTCAAAATAGAAAGGCAGTAAAACTCCCCACAAGTGCACGTATACCTTGCCCACACTGTACAAGAACATTTCAAGCCCTCATTGGGCTCACTAGTCATCTACGTAGTTACAGACAAACATAACGCAACTACATTCCCTTGGATGGAAATTATGGTCATCATCCCCCGTGGTGGACGAGCATCATCAAGTTTTAAGAATTAATTAATAACTTTATTTTATCTTTGATCAACGGCGAGCTCGGCATAGATATCCGGAACAGCATAATGGCTATTTTACTGTCTTAATAGAGGTTTTTCTAGTGTTCAATTTCACAGTTTGAGGGAAACTGTGTTCCTACCATAACAGCTCTCCTGTCAATCGAGCCTCAATTATGTACCGGAGAAACACTAGGAAGTAAAGGTGGTCGACGTGATGTTAGCCACATCCCCCATCGCGTTCCGTTACTCATATAAAAATACGAGACTCACTTCGTATTCCTCAATATAACGTATAGTATGAAAACGTTATACATTTTATCTTAGCCGGCCAAGGTAGGTCCTTCAGGCTCAAAGTATTCCCACCGATATGTATCTCAGGGATTTTTGAAACAAGCATGGCATACTTCAAGTTGGAGAATATGAGACAGACATCGAGCACGTTGTTAAACTAGTTTTAATTCGCTTAAACAAACACATACATACTATTTGTCTTAAAAAAAAAAAAGTAAAGGAACCCTTTCACATCTTGTGGTATATAGGGCACTACAGTGTTAGGCCTGTATTTTTCAGTGACCGTCGGCACATGATGGGTGATGTGGTCAGCATCACGCCGGCCGCCTTTACTTTCCCAGAGCATGTCTGGTACCCAGTTGAGGCTGGGTCGACCTGAGAGCCGTCGCGGTCGGGAAAATTCCACGCACACTGTTGAACCCAGACCAACAGCCTTCAGAAGCGAGTTCACTAACAACTACGCTACCGCGGCTCTCACTATTTGTCTTACATTTGTTTTAAGTTTTTGATGACTAATTAATATACTTCTTCTTCTTCTCCATAACTTCAAAAATCAGCTTGAATATATTCATGACAATCAGTAGTCAGCCATTGAGTTGTATTGCTTCTATAGAAGAGTCGAAATTGTTACGGTAATATATACATTTATATTCTTTGTTCCTAATATATCTGATCATGTACACCATATGTTGTGCAGACATATTAGATATCACGCAGTTACAGTATACAAAAAGTTATTATCATGTTCATAAAAGTACATCTCTTTATGTTGTGTGTGTGCTGATGTGTGTACGTGCAGCTGTGTGTGTGTGTGTGTGTGTGCATACGTGTTATCATCCCTAACATACACCAGCGAGAATTAGAAAGTGATTGAATTTATAGAACACAAGCTGTTTGCTTTTGAAAACAGATGTTTCCGAAAAATAATGAGCACGCAGTGAAACCAATTCAGGAGAGGTGTCGAAATCAAATTAATATCTGGTCAACTACAAATAACACTTCTAATAAGAAAGAGAAGATGAATATATTTTTGTTTGGGCAAACTTTGACAAGAAATGATACAAAAAGTCACAGCAATGGACAATGGATGCAAGAATGAAAGGATGCGTGATGGTAGACCTGACATTATCTTTACTGAAAGATGTTATAAATATAACGTAAATAGAAGGGTTTCGATCAGTTGCCGTAGATAGAGCAATATTCATACATTTCTGGCAGACTCTATGCACAGTATCACGATATAAGAAGGTTATAATGTTAACAATAATACAACAATACTTATACATATTATTTACAGTATACACATTATGTGTTGCCCATCGCTGTTGTCAAATTGTATTTAAAAACGCATTTTAATTCCAGTGGGTATACTGAAGAACACGTTGTTTGTCCCCTATTATGTCTTTGAGAAACGACACACATCATCACACTGGGCATGTTTACTTCTCAGTGTGCCTGGCACTTTATTGAGAATATTTCGACATCATAGCCGGTAAGGTTGCAACAGTTTCCACTTCTACTCTGGAAAAGATATCTGTAACACACACCTACAAAGCCAAGTACACTGATCACTACGCTATCACGTCTCTCAAGTGCATGTAATGTAATGTTATATTATTTTTAACCCGTAGTATCTGACACAACATTGATCTATACGATATATTATTAGACAGAACGTATGTTTAACTTACTCTACAATTTGTGTCAAGTGTGCATGTGTCTGACTTCGTGTTAGTATATATGTGATTACAATGTATTTTGATCGTGCACAGCTACTACTGTAAACAATAAAACAGGACCAGAATATCTTCTAGTTGTCAATCAGTGTCAACGAACATGTCAATCATTGTTTTTGTCATAGCATGTTGCAACATCCCTGATTTAGAAATGTGGTTTTTCAAATGTGATTTTACAATACGACAAGCCGCATGACAAACCTTTCAGGCAGTAACAACTTCTCAGACAAAAACATTCGAAACAAAACAATAAACACTGTACTATTTTACTTGATAATGTTTCTATAATATCAAATTGGGGTTTGTTTGACGGTAGAAACCTGCGTCAATTGTGAAACTGAACCTTGAACTCCTAGCCTACGAAGCAAGTTCAATAGTCACTATGCTATTGAGGCTCCCTGGTGTGCGTATTCGAATAGTTAAAACAATGTCATATGTTCCAATATATATACATATACATGTAAGTATAGTTTGAGATATATGTTAAAGGTAAGCAGGAAAAGTCAACATATACTATGATTGGAAATATACAAAATAAAATTGAATATTATAAAAACAACGTGAAAACGGTGTAATATATCAATGCAGGGTTTGATAAAACGTAGTGTATACATATATTTGGTTATAAGAAAATCCACGGTAGTAGCTTTAAACGGTTTTAAGCCGAAGGATTGACTTCATTGCACCGGATTTTACCCGATATGGCTCGGTTCCTATCCTCAGAAATGGCCCCCCACCTGCCGAGAGCATTGATCAAAAGCACGAACATCTCGTAGCTCCAGCAACAATACTAGGGTATCTGGAAAAAAAAACTGCACTCGTGAACAGAACGGCGCGATTCGGATTCTAACCTACGACCTTCGACTCGCAAGGCAAAGGGCTTAACCACTTAGCCACAGCCACACTTGCAGATATCTTTGTTAAGTGATACACTGAAGCATAAACTTGTGATAAACTGAAGCATAAACTTGTGATAAACTGAAGCATAAACTTGTGATAAACTGAAGCATAAACTTGTGATAAACTGAAGCATATTGGGTTCTGAAGAATGACCAAGAGATATGTTCATCTTTCCTCACCCGTAGATGCGTAGAATACACTAAAATAACTGACCAAACAGTGTATCAAATATTAGATCGTTCTAAGACACATGCTAGTTTAGAAACATTGCAACATTTCTTTGACAACTATTATAGAAAATTGGATATGCTTTGTAATAATTCTATAGCAGTGAACTCTAATGAACTAACTACAGAATCCATAACTTGAACTCCAGTGGGAAAGCTAAGCCAAATATGACTTCAAGACGTACGTTAGATGAAGCAATGCAGAAAAAATATCTAACTATTTGCTCAGGGCAACAAGCGACATGAGAGCGTAGATAATCATTGTAAAAGCCTAATGTTGGAACACGATGGAAACTAAGTATATATGATAGTATTAATTTAATTTGTATCATTCAATATCACACTAACTTGATTGTATTACAATTAGATGAACACAAATGGACATGGTGGCATATCCTAAAGGACGTAACCGTCAACCACAGTAAATGAGTCGTTGATTTTTCTAGACACGACTTATACGTTCAGTAGTTTGTCATTGTTTTATGAACGGGTGAGGTCTATTTTTACCTTTTTGTGAAACAATCCCACGGAAACAAATTTCCTTCTAAACGTGCCTACCGTGAGGTTTGAACCAAGTACGCTTGGGTTCATGATCAAGCTCACTACCGCTTGAGCTACAGACGCTCACTACAATTGAGTACACATTCATTAATAACAAGACTAACGTTTTTGAATATTATAACGAAAGAGCAACATCTTGTTGCTGCTACAGTTGTCACCTGTAACATGTCATCACTCAGTTCGTGTTACTTAAGGTTCAAGACTTCTTCTGTTGTTGGCACACAATGAAAATGAAAACAACGACACTAGATAGCAACCGGTAACAACCGGTAACAACCGGTAACAACCGGTAACAACCGGTAACAACCGGTTTGCTATCTAGTGTCGTTGTTTTCTATTTTCGTTTTGCACTCCACTAGTGGCATGTGTGATATGTATTTTTGATTTTTGACAGGATTCCCCTATGCCATCTAACCATCTTTTTCGTGGTCTTCCACTCTCCTTCTTTACTAATGTTTTGTAGTAGAAGACGCCGTATACAGTAGAATTCGGTTACTTCTTATTAAATAGTCGAACTACTTCATTATCTGTTTCTCAGTGTAATCCAAATACTCACACACTATGGACATTCAAAAACGAACTGAAGGTGTAATTGTAATCATGTTTTTAATGTAACAATCTGTTACTTATCTTCTTATATGTGCTCATGTACATACATATATATTAATAATAATAATTCCTCTCGTACCGTTATACATTACATATGGCCTGCAAGTAATATCTCCATACCGCTCTATCCTGGGCAACTCGCTCAATCTCCTCCATGGAACTGAAACCGATATTTCTTGCCTCTCTCAGCAAAGTTCGTTTCAGGGCCTCCTTAGGTCGACCTCTCTTTCTTGAACCCTTTGCATCCCACTTCAATGCCTGCTTTGATATTCGTTGATCATTTCTTCTCAAGGTGTGTCCAACATATCGCCATCTTCTCTTTCTTATACCAGTTGTCACTAGTGGTTGACCGGAAATTTATCTGATTTCATCACATCTTCTGAATTCGTTCCATTTTATATTCATTATTTTTCGCAGACACATATACATATATATATATATATATATATACACACAATACAGACACTAAATACAATAGATATCCATTTTTGTATATTCTCTTATTGGCTACAATTTTCTGAATCATAATGTATGTATTTTTCTTATACATATTTTAACTCCCGCCTGCTCAGCGTGTTCGTAGCGCGTTGGACTGCGGGTTACAAACCCTCTGTGAGTACGGGTTCAATTCCGTGGGCTGGCAGAAAAAGCCAAAGTTTCTCCAGAGTTACGGTGTTCGTGGCACCGAACCTAAGGGTTACGATGTCCATGGCACCGAGCCGAAGAGCTGAAAAGCTCAAGAGCTTCTATATCGAAAAAAAACCACACAAAAAACCCCATATTTTAAACTTAGCTGTTTTAGCTTGTTGTCTAATATACTAATTGTGTGCTTAATCTGAGAACTGTTCTGGGAAAGAATAAGCAAATCTTCAACATAATCTAGAAATTAACGTTATCTGAAAATGTCCACTCAGTTACATTGCTCATATCCTCCTATTTTTGTTATCATAATCCTGTCGACAGCAGTTAAGAAGGGACATGTTGACAAGTGACAACTCTGCAGCTTCACAGTTCCCCTTAGAAATGCTTCTGGAACTTATCCTTCATGTACAATCCCATATTTCATTCAATCCTAATTTTCAAAATATTGTTATTCAACTTGATAGAAATGTCTTAACGTCTCCTGATATTCCAGAATAATTCTCTATTTAAATTGTTACATGCTTTTCCTTAGTCTATAAATACATTGTAAAGAAATGCATTTCATTCTATGCTCAAGTCTAAACTTATGATCAATTTTTCTGACTAGTCTGAGCAAGATCTAACTTCCAATTATACATGACGGTTAGTCAGACTACTATCTGTATGATATTGTTTACTCTCTTCAAGTCTCATGTTTTGTTAATACACGTTAATAAGGATTATGTAGCCCGCCTGCCCAGCGAGTCTTAACTTATGATCAATTTTTCTGACTAGTCTGAGCAAAATCTAACTTCCAATTATACATGACGGTTAGTCAGACTACTATCTGTATGATATTGTTTACTCTCTTCAAGTTTCTTGTTTTGTTAATACACGTTAATAAGGATTCTGTAGCCCACCTGCCCAACGTGTTCGAAGCGCGTTGGGCTGCGGGTGACTAGCCCCATGAGTGCGGGTTCAAATCCGCGGGATGGCAGAAAAGCTTCAGGTTTCCCAGATTCACGGTGTTTGTGGCACCGAACCGAAGGGTTATGGTGTCCATGGCACCGAGCCGAAGAGCTGAAAGCTCAAGTGCTTCTGGATCAGAAAGAAAAGGATTCTGTAATTTGTTAAAAGAATGCTGTTAACTACGAAAATTGATAAATAATATACAAAGATAGCTTGATGTTAACTAAGAAAATTAATCAATAATCTACACTTAATACCACTTCTTGCAGCTATGAATATTAACAGAGCAATACTAACCAGACGGACAAGAAAAATGCAAAGAAACTGTAGTGGATAGCCAGTCCCCCAGGAGGCAGCTGAGGAACAGACAAGTAGCTTTCGTTTATAGTATAGTTGGTAGGATATATTAGTAGAGACTTAGTGTTTGCACTCTCCAAACAGAATGGCAACACTAAAACGAGACATTGACGTAGTAAAAACTAATATACGTAGCTGTGTAGAAACGGTAGTAAACAGAGAGAGACAACATAAACATTATATAGAAGATGACGCGTTTTTGGTGTGTTGTCCACACATGTACCATCATGTAATGAAGATAATAAAGGAATTATGAATCATAGAAAAGCGTCTCTTTATTTGTAGTAGTGTGTGTGCACGCAACCTAACATCAGCCACCACAATAGATATCATCATAACTACAACAATGATAACCAGCCCCAACCAAAAGAAGGAGGGGAAATATAACCATGATACTCCATGTACATACCACAACAATCACCACCGTACCACAGCCCTCCTATAACAAAACACATTTCTTTAGAAAGAGAAATATCTAAAACGTAACAGCAAAAAACATATACACAAATATGATTTTAAAGAACAAAATAATTTAAAATTTAACATTTGAGAAATAGACATGTATGTCATTTATTACTAAGCTCAATGATACCGTCAACACATTCAATGTGAAGACACAAAGAATATAGGAAAATTTGTAGACATCTAACGATACATGCACCCTAGTGGTTACCAAGGATAAAGTTAGGGGTGTAAAGAATAGCGCCATTGTTACCTGCCACGCATGTAGTAAGAGATGACTTGGGATTGCGGCCGTGGGGCTAGCTATCACAGAACGTAACAAGAAAACACTAGATAACAACATAAACCACAACCAAGAAAATGCATAGCTCCAAGGAGAAAGAAGGACACCACAAGGTGAAAGACGGAATGCAAGAAAACGGGAAGAGAACGCAGAGATCTGGAAAAGATGGCTTGTATTGGCAGGCTTGTAAGGACATGGTTGTGGACCTATGCTTCCCTAGGGGTGTAGAGTGAAGAAGAAGAATGATACATGCATCTAAAAATGTAGAAATTATAGTTACATGCAGTTAAATAGCATACATATAGTTAAATGTAGTGCAGCTGAAAATTATGACAGCTGACACTAACCAGCATATCATTTTAAAACGTTAAGCTACCTGCATTGATTTTTTTTTCGTATATTTTTGGTTAATAAAAATATCATTAATTTTCTCACGGATTCCATGTTTGTAGTCATCAAGGGTATAGTGGTAGTGAGCTTGATCACAACCAAATAGTACCTGGTTCTATCTCGGCGTCGGACAGTTGTGAATCAAATTTGTTTGCCGTCTATTTTGATGAACGTTAAAATAGACATCACTGTTCCGAAAACAATGACACACTGAAAATCTTGGCATATCCTTTAAAAGACGTCACCATCAACCACAGTAATTGAGTCGTTTATTTTCTAGGCACCACTTATACGTTCAGTAGTTTGTCATTGCTTTCTGAATGGTGGTGTATATTTTTACCGTTCGTAAAAAATCCAGGAGGACAAATTTGCTTCTAAACTGCCTGCCACAGAGTTTGAGTCAGGGACGCTCTGGTAGTGATCGAACTCACTACCACTTTAGCTACAGACGTTATGACACACTCATCATCAACTAGCTTGTACTAAACAGAACTTTGCCACCCCAACAGTCCTCCGAAATTTCTCTCTCTCATAGGTCAGATGTCCTGCCTCTGCAGCCGTCATGTTCACACCATCAGTTACATCCTGAATCCATCTTCTCCGTGGTCTTCCTTCTTCTCTTTGCCAGTATGCCTCCTTCCATGATGGTCTTCTTCAGCATTTCATATCTTTTTACACGTCCAAAATATCCCAATGTTATCTTTTTTATTTGTAGCATTAGCCAGTTTTTTTTATTTTGAGTTCTTTCAGGATAGATCTATTTGATCTATAGTTCTCTTCTCTGTCCAAGATATACGAAGGACTGTTCTCTTCTCTGTCCAAGATATACGAAGGACTGTTCTCTTCTCTGTCCAAGATATACGAAGGACTGTAACTCTTATATTCGAAAGCACATATATGTTTTTCCACTGCTGTTTTAAATCCCCATGCTTCACATCCATACGTACTACGTACATACCTCACTACTGAACATATAAGTGGTGCCTAGAAACTCGACGACTCGTTTACTGTAGTTGATGGCTACGTCCTGTAAAGGATATGCCACTATTTTCATTTCATTCATGCATTCCTTGTTTAATAAGTTTGTTTTGCAATATTCCGATTCTACACTTATTTTTCGTTAAACACTGTCAATATTATATTTGTATTTATCCGGTAACTGAATGTACACTCATTAAACGAAAATAAACACACAATGTGTAGAAATATACCGAAAAAGACCGTATGATATAAAACGTTATACGAGTGTCCAGGTTTTGTATCGATCGTAATTTCCGTTCGTTGCAATTACACGTTTGACACATAATTCCGATCGAAATAGAACAATAAAACAATTCACGAAAATATAAATTATTCACACTAAATTTTGACCGATAAACGACGACCAAGCTAGTACAATGATCATGTGGATTCAGAGATAAAAGTGTGAAAAAGAAAATTGTACACGAAATGTAATCGACATTAGTAGACTCAGGAAGTCATCATCTTTCTTATCCTTTACTTAGCGAAATAATGTATAAGTACCTCATAAGTCGGAGTAAGGCTTGCCGAAATGGCGAGGGACACTGATGATAAGGAAAGCTTACTATCACGCACAAATCAGTAAAAGGTGCCATATTAGGCGTCCTGGATGCGTCCAAATTTATAGCAGCAAACGGGAAAAGGTCATCCTATCAAGCTGGTACCTGAGAGCATCAATCGTGGTACACACCGTACACTGTCTTTGACAGATGCAAAATCAATCAGAACTCTAATCACTTCAGTCCATAAAATTGATAGGTCTTAAATACTCTACTGTCTCAACCACGAAACCAGCAAAATGTTGTTATGCATTGGATACCGTCTCTCTAAGGAATACCATTAAATGATACAGCAGACTGATTTACCAATGCAGATACTACAAGAGAGCGGGCTGAAGTACCAGTTTTGGTTTACTACTAAAAGAAAAGGATGATTAAATCAATCAGGAATCCAACAATACTGAAAAATGCCGACTGACCAAATAAGAGAATTATATAATCAGTTTACATTCTGTTCTTCAGAAGAGGATACAATTAACTACGCAAGGACATGTATACACATTTTAAGATTCATCCTGGTCCACATTAATTTGATTGATTTATTGATAGGATCATCATCAGTGCACTTTGGTGAGTAACCATGTGTGCACATTTGGATATGAAGTCCACAATGTAGCACACACATACATCAAGACTGTCCAGAAAATGATATACTGAGATAAAATCACTGGTTTACTAAGACACATGTACGGACTTGTATGAGTTACTAATGCCAGAGACGTTTCTACAAGAGACAATATTGAATATATATATATATTTTTTCCGATCCAGAAGCACTTGAGCTGAAAGCTCTTCGGCTCGGCGTCATGAACATCGTAACCCTTCGGCTCGGTGCCACGAACACCGTAAATCTGGGGAACCTGTAGCTTTTCTGCCAGTCCGCGGAGTTGAACCCGCACTTACAGAAGACTAATCACCAGTAGTCCAACGCGCTACGAACGCGCTGGGCACGCGGGCTATATTGAATACATAGGATACTATTTTAAACGAACGAAAGCGAAGACATATTATAATCATAAGTCAAGATACACTATTTGGTGAATATAGTACTTAGAAAATTGAATCATTTAATATTAAAACAAGAAGGTAATCTACACAGAAGGTAAGAACTATATTAATGAGAAGGTAAAAGACACAGAATATAGAAGATAAGACGTACAGTAAAAGAGAATGTGAGATGTATAGTACAGAGAATATAACGCATACGTTATTGATAAGGTAAGACATATAATATTGAGAAGATAAGACATGCGGTAGTGAGAATTAAAACATACCGTACCGAGAAGGTAAGACATGCAATGCAGATAAGGTACGAAATACATAAATAAGAAAGTAGGATTTACATTTTTGAGTACGTAAGCTATGCAGTAATGAGAGGGTGATGTATACATTACTAATAAGATAAGACATACAGTAATGAGAAGCTAAACAGTAATGATACGATAAGTAATATATTATTGAGAAGGTAAGACATATATTCCTGAGAAGGTAAGTCATACATTAATGAGAAGGTAATACGTACATTATTGAGAATGTATGGCATATAGTAATGAAAAGGTAAGACATATAACACTGCGAAGATAAGACTTACAGTAATGAGAAGGTTAGTAATATATTTTTGAGAAAGTAAAACATATATCATTGAGAAGGTAAGACATATAGTTCATAGAAGACAAGCTATATATCACGGAGAAGGTAAGATATATATCACTGAGAATGTAATATACACAGTACTGGGAAAGTAAGACATACAGTAATGAAAAAAATGTAAGTAATATATTAATGAGAATGTAAGACATACAGTAATGAAAATGTAAGTAATATATTAAAATGAGAATGTAAAATATACATTAACTGAGAAGGTAAGACAAATATTATTGAGAAGTTAAGTAATATATTAATGAGAAGATAAGTAATATAATAATGATAAGGTAAGAGATGTTGTAATGAGAAGGTAAGACATAGATTAACTGAGAAGGTAAGACATATATTAATGAGAAGATAAGTAATATATTATTGAGAAGGTAAGACACATATGAATGAGAAGATAAGTAATATATTATTGAGAAGATAAGACACATATTAATGGGAAGATAAGTAATATATTATTTAGAAGATAAGACACATATTAATGAGAAGATAAGTAATATCTTATTGAGAATGTAAGACACATATTAATGAGAAGATAAGTAATATATTAGTGAAATGGTAAACAAATATTAATGAGAAGATAAGTAATATATTATTGATAAAGTAAGACACATATTAATGAGAAGATAAGTAATATATTATTGAGAAGATAAGACACATATTAATGAGAAGATAAGTAATATATTATTGAGAAGATAAGACATATATTAATGAGAAGATAAGTAATATATTATTGAGAAGATAATTCACATATTAATGAGAAGATAAGTAATATATTATTGAGAAGGTAAGACACATATTAATGAGAAGATAAGTAATATATTATTGAGAAGGTAAGACACATAATAATTAGAAGATAAGTAATATATTATTGAGAAGGTAAGACACATACTAATTAGAAGATAAGTAATATATTATTGAGAAGGTAAGACACATATTAATGAGAAGATAAGTAATATATTATTGAGAAGGTAAGACACATACTAATTAGAAGATAAGTAATATATTATTGAGAAGGTAAGACACATATTAATGAGAAGATAAGTAATATATTATTGAGACGGTAAGAAATAAAGTACTAAGACGGTAAGGTTATACAGTACTGAGAAGTCAAATCATAGATTATTGCGAATGTAAGACGTATCGTGATGATACGACTAATCACACATCACAGAGACAAATATCATACAAAAACAAACTTCAGAAAGAAATAAACAAAAAATGTATTTATATACTCACACATATACTAAAAGTAGCAAAAGTACAATGATGATGGTTCTATCAATCAATCAATCAATTAAACATCTAAAAATACATTTCTAAATTGACACAATTTCATTTTATAATACGTCGATTTGTCCCTTTCTTGATTGTCAGAAGGAATTATTGTTTTATTCGTAGTTCATGCAAATAGTGGGTACTACTTTGTTGTAAATTGAACAAAAACAGAACAAATATATGAAAGTAAACTAGTTAAAGCAACACCATGGTTGACTGAAAGGTTCCTATGCTGCAAAAAATATAAACGGAAGACAAAATGTTAAGGAAATTGAAGCAGAATAAAATTAGCCAGAAGGAAAAGACATTATAAGACAATATAAGAGAAATATAAGGTGATGAAGAGCTCAAGACATCATAAGACAATATAAGAGAAATATAAGGTGATGAAGAGCTCAAGACATCATAAGACAATATAAGAGAAATATAAGGTGATGAAGAGATCAAGACATCATAAGACAATATAAGAGAAATATAAGGTGGTGAAATGCTCAAGACATCATAAGACAATATAAGAGAAATATAAGGTGATGAAGAGCTCAAGACATCATAAGACAATATAAGAGAAATATAAGGTGGTGAAGAGCTCAAGACATCATAAGACAATATAAGAGAAATATAAGGTGGTGAAATGCTCAAGACATCATAAGACAATATAAGAGAAATATAAGGTGATGAAGAGCTCAAGACATCATAAGACAATATAAGAGAAATATAAGGTGGTGAAATGCTCAAGACATCATAAGACAATATAAGAGAAATATAAGGTGATGAAGAGCTCAAGACATCATAAGACAATATAAGAGAAATATAAGAGTAAGATATAAGACAATATAGAAATATAAGAAATATAAGACATATAAGAATATAAGAGAAATATAAGGTGATGAAGAGCTCAAGACATCATAAGACAATATAAGAGAAATATAAGGAAAATATAAGTACAATATAAGAAAATATAAGAAATATAAGAAATAAAAGAAATATAAGAAATATAAGATAAATAAATCAGAAGAAATATAAGAAAATATAAGAAAATATAAGATAAATATAAGATAAATATAAGACAATATAAGAGAAATATAAGAGAAATATAAGAGAAATATAAGATAATATAAAGAAATATAAGAAAATATAAGATAAATATAAGATAAATATAAGATAAATATAAGACAATATAAGGAAATATAAGAAAATATAAGAAAATATAAGATAAATATAAGAAAATATAAGAAAATATAAGATAAATATAAGATAAATATAAGATAAATATAAGACAATATAAGAGAAATATAAGAAAATATAAGAAAATATAAGAAAAATATAAGATAAATATAAGAAAAATATAAGAGAAATATAAGATAAATATAGGATAAATATAAGACAATGTAAGAGAAATATAGGAGAAATATAAGATAAATATAAGAAAAATATAAGAAAAATATAAGATAAATATAAGATAAATATAAGATAAATATAAGACAATATAAGAGAAATATAAGAGAAATATAAGAGAAATATAATATAAATATAAGAGAAATATAAGAAAAATATAAGATAAATATAAGATAAATATAAGATAAATATAAGACAATATAAGAGAAATATAAGAGAAATATAAGAAAAATATAAGATAAATATAAGAGAAATATAAGAAAAATATAAGATAAATATAAGATAAATATAAGATAAATATAAGACAATATAAGATAAATATAAGAGAAATATAAGATAAATATAAGAGAAATATAAGATAATATAAGATAAATATAAAAGAAATATAAGAGAAATATAAGATAAATATAAGAGAAATATAAGAAAAATATAAGATAAATATAAGAAAAATATAAGAAAAATATAAGAGAAATATAAGAAAAATATAAGAAAAATATAAGAGAAATATAAAGTGATAAAGAGCTCGAAATGATGTTGAAGAAGAAAAGAAAGACATATCAATAACAAAATAGATAAAGAAAGTTAACACAAATAAAAGAACAACATTGCTAAAGCACTCGCACAATCAATCCCGATCATAAACACCATACGAACCTATAGACTTTGAAACAAATGCCAGGAGGAACATAAAAACCACATATGTGATCATAAATTTTAAATATTAATCACATATTTTTTTGTAAATATTGTAATAATTCACTGATTATAATTAAGATTACGAGCTGACTACTTTACTATTTAATATATGATTTATCATCATTTACTATTTAAGTGTTTACAAAACACAGCTTTGACTTAATTTAATAGATAATTATTTGAAATATTATTTGGAATGTAAACAAACTGAGATACCCTACAAAACAAATGTGCATTTTGTGTGTCATTAAAAATGTCAAGCCCAACTGTTGTAGTAGATTGTCCGAAGATACTCACGCAAACGTGAACGCATTGTAGTACGGGTAATCTAATGGGCAGACTGTGAGTAGGTTTCGTTCCTTATACGGAAGAAACGCGCGTGCGAGAGTGGTTGGCTGAAAGAGATCATAGCGTACTGGTGGGTTAGGATGGGGAGAGAAAGAGAGAGGGTACAAGAAAAATGGGAGAAACAGGTCTGACAAAATGGGTGTTGTTGTTATGGAATAGTGATAACGTGGATGAAAGTGAGGTCGCTGTTATGTACGAATACCTTGGATATAGTTATAAGTTTTGTCAGTGTTAACTGTAGTTAGCAACATAATTAATGCTGCAGTTGTATATAAATCCAAATAACAAGGGCCAAAGCCTTTTCCAGGCCTTCGGGAATACAGTCTTCTTCTTCTGCGAACGCCACACATCGACCACTTATTTAACCACTTTTTGTGGTTTGTATGTAATCTGAGCATAAGAGCGAGTGTGCGTTGTGCCAAGTTATTCGTCTATAGTGACTAGGCCAGCCCATCCGATTTCTTTCCAGCATTTTATTTACTAAGGTTGCATTCCCTAGAACTGTGGGACGGATGGGTTTGCCACTTGGTAATCTTACCAGAGTAGGGTGGTCGGCGTTCGAAAAGTATCGCCCTTCGCCAATGTTGGGTTAATACCAGTCAACCCTCAGCGTTATCGGCATTACTTTTCTTTCCACGGTGAGTTTATTCCTGAAAATAGTGTTCTCATCCGTGTCGGGTCGCGTGTGGGCACTTGGGAATTTGCAATGACTACTCTGCATTTTCCCTGTCCCCGGGAAACACTGGACTGGGGCTGCGCACATATATTTTTGAAGGTCGTTTCATTTGCCGCTAGCAACGCAACTGAAACGTTTGCTCTCACCAGCATCACCCAACCCAGTTCCTCTGGTGCTGTTAGTTGTTAATACAACAGTATCTTGCCCGGTTACAGGGAGGATAGTTTCGTTAGGCACTAGAACGCAACTTTAGGATTTGCGCTCGGTCAACCTTCCCCAATAATGTATCTGCGCTTCGCCTTTGATACGGAGTTTATTGCCATCGTCCATTGTGTCGTCACAACACGCTGCACCTTTTCGCCGATTCTTGCCTAGAGCTGTCATATTAGGTGTGGTCATTGTTTCGAGGGAACGTGCCTCATAGCGACTCCTACCTTGTCACGTCTAACGGTTCGTTTTTATTTTTTCAGCTTTTTCCCTTTAGCCGGGAGAGACGAGCAGAAATATTCACTTTTTGATTCTGTTCGATTGTGTTGCGAGCAGATCTCATCAAACGTAACTGCGCCCGCACCACTACTTATACCAGAGTAGCTCTCCCTCGATCCCTACCCACTTAGACATACAATATCCTCTGTCTGTTCCCAGGGTCACCACGAGGAGGTGGGGTAGGATCTTGCTTAGTACCAGCTCACTAAGCCTTGCGCGACGTTGTCCATATGAATGCGCCTTTGAACCCGGGAATAACGTGCCTGTTACTGCATATTTCCAGACCCTAGCGTACAGGAGGAAGGAGAGCTAATAAAAATGTTTAAATGTCAGTGAGATGTTTTTAATACTTTGGACAACTGAAGAGATCATATACGAAATGAGGAAATTAGAAGAACCGTCCGTTCAACACCTGGTGTGGCCTCAAATGGTTTGACAACTTGAGGAGAATGAACCAGAATAAAGAAGTTGCAAGAGCGTACAACCTGACAATTGAATCATTTAGAGGAAGGTGCAGTCCAAGAAAAAGATGAATTGTTGGAGTTACAGACATTTTAAAACCCCACAATTCCACATCATATCAAGCCACTGAAGGTACACTAACTCGGAAACCGATCATCACCGTCGACGCTTTCCGACAAAAAAGCAAAGAAGGACAAAAGAAGAAAGCAAGAAAGTCAGCTGAAACATTAGTGTTACAAGATTACGGATAAAAAGTGTATTGTTGAGAGTTATCGGGTAAACGCTATTGAAATACGAGGGGAAGTCACCTAGCGCCACCTGACGAACGGGAATATAAAGTTCGATGTTGCTGTAACCTAATGACACCTTTAGAAAACACCAACTCCATTTACCTACCATCCCACATAACTTTGTGGCATACTTATTGACTCGCCCTCGTACCAACATCGGGAAATATACTATTACTTAATTTAACATCAAGGAATAGCGAAAAAAAAGTACTATAGTTTTACAAAGTATAAAAACAATAACAATACACTCGACGTTACAACCATGATGGAATAGACAAATAATCAATAAATAAATTGGTAGGCAAGACTATTAAATGTAGTATGTGTTGCAACATGAAAACGTATGTCAATGTGCATGCCACATGATGATAGTGTTTCAACAAGTTATCAATGTATATAACCTTCCATACTAAAAAATGTTTCTGCAGAGAATCTCTGTGTCGAATTGTTCAAGATGTCGCGCGTATGGTGACGGGGCCCGCAATGGGAGCAAAGAATAGTACCACTGCAACCTACAATGCATGTTGTAAGAGGCGACTGATGTAGGCCTAGGGATGCTACCCTAGTAAATAAAAAACAGCACCGAAATTGGATGTGCTGGCCTACTTGTAGGCGCATAACTGGCACAACGTACTGTAGCCGTGTGGGCCTTGCTACTGAAATCCTGTGTTCTATCCTCGGTCACTGCACCATATGTAGCCGTCAAATCTTGGGCTACTGATAACTATTTAATATTATTTTAATATCAATACCATCCACACCTACGTACATAGACTACAAATAAAAGAAATGGCCGTCAAGTACATCGTACATCTATGTGAGAATCAAACCCGATTCTCAACTTTTATTTCTTTATATTCACTTAATTAAATATCTCATCTATGTTCAAAATAATAGCCCATACATCAAATTATCAAAATAAAGAAAATCCTGAAAAGAAAATCAACAATTCAAAACAACATACCAATGCACATAGCTGAAAAAAATATACCTACTAACTAATATTGATTGTTTTCCTAAGTGATATCTAATATCCTGACATCCTATCTCTAAAATGTTCACAGTTCAACTCTACCTTGTTGCGATGTCCTTAGAAATAAATACTTGTTCGGTCACAATACGTTATACCGCTTCTAGCTCGAGTTGCTGTCCTAATAGTATACACGAAATATCTCTGCTACTGGTTAAAATAACGCATCCTGAAAACAAATGGCTGACATCTCTCTCTCTCATATACTGTTATAGCCTCTCCGTCGGGTCTGGCCCTACTCCTTTAGTTTAGCTCTACCGCCTAGTTTTCCAACTCTGACAACTAGTCCTCCGGTTCTAATGTAACCGGTTCACCAATACTGAACAGGAGCTCTCTCTGATTTGGACAAAAATCTCCGTGGAGGTCTACATCTACTTCTTAGTTGGGTTTTCTCTCTGTCTGCAACTCAGTTCAATTCTACTTTCTAAAAGTGTCTCTGCCAACTGCCCCTCTGCCAAGTGTGTGTGAAGATGTGTCTTCACTCTTTCTAACTGGCCAATATTTACTGTTGAAGTCTGTCTCTGGACTACCTACACTGCCTGTTCCTGAGTACCTCTCTGTCCCTCTGTCTCTATCCGAATCGCCTATCTAAAGTTTCTGCCAACTGTCCCTCTGCCAAGTGTGTGTGAAGATGATGTGTGTCCAACTGTCCCTCTGCCAAGTGTGTGTCAAGCTGTTGTGTCGAATCTACAATGTGTATTCTATTTATCCACTGGCAATTGTCTTAGTTTCTAAATCAGTCATTGTCCTAGAATATTTCTCACGGTCAAATCTATTTTGTTAGCCTGGGAGAAACCCAGCTAATTTGACAATCGTGACTGGACAATCACCCAGACGTTCAAAAAAAAGAATACTATTAACCTCTCTTAGCTGCATGAGAAAGAAAACAGGGCAATGGTTCAAACCTCCAGTTAAAGAACAACCTACCTTGCTAATATATCTCTGGTCTGTAATTATATGTTCCACCGCCCAGGTATATTGTTACCCCTTTAGTTAATTGATAGGAGCAAGGGGAAAACATGGTGTCATATTCCCTGCTACAGTACTATCGCTTTTAGACTCAGATCACATACAAATCACAGAGAGTGGTTGATAGGTGTTCGATATGGCACTTTCGAAAGAATAAGAGGTTCAAGATGTGGTCTTGCGTTCCGATGTTGTGAGTTCGAATCAGAATCAGTGTGGTTCGGTTAACGGAGCATCAGTGTCGTTCGGTTAACGGAGCATCAGTGTCGTTCGGTTAACGGAGCATCAGTGTCGTTCGGTTAACGGAGCATCAGTGTCGTTCGGTTAACGGAGCATCAGTGTCGTTCGGTTAACGGAGCATCAGTGTCGTTCGGTTAACGGAGCATCAGTGTCGTTCGGTTAACGGAGCATCAGTGTCGTTCGGTTAACGGAGCATCAGTGTCGTTCGGTTAACGGAGCATCAGTGTCGTTCGGTTAACGGAGCATCATTGTCGTTCGGTTAACGGAGCATCATTGTCGTTCGGTTAACGGAGCATCAGTGTCGTTCGGTTAACGGAGCATCATTGTCGTTCGGTTAACGGAGCATCAGTGTCGTTCGGTTAACGGAGCATCAGTGTCGTTCGGTTAACGGAGCATCAGTGTCGTTCGGTTAACGGAGCATCAGTGTCGTTCGGTTAACGGAGCATCATTTGTAAAGAATACTCGAATTGTTTCTTGATCTACAGCGTTTGTGCTATGATGTGCAATAGTCTAGGTTAGGGACATACAATCTATGCGTAGCGAAGACAGATGCCAGTGAACACATAGGTTAAAATATACGCTGGCACTGGATAGAACACATTTTGCGAAATCCTGTGGGGGAATATAACAAGAAAGGCCCTTTCCTGGAACATGCAGGGACAGCGAAATGTGTACAAACAAAGTACTGTAGTTTTACAAAATACAGAAACTGTGACAATAAACAGCAACGTTTCGACTAAAAGGCCTTTATCAAGCAAACGATACAACAGGATTGACAAATTTCAAAGAACACTACAAATGGACGATTACAGAAACATTCAAGGGTATCTAATGAAAATGGGAATAAAACGAATAACGAAATGAGTGCAACACAAAACTAGAGGTGGAAAAGAAGAGAAACAATAAACAATTAAGTGAATATATAACTTATATATATGAAGCAAATACACATATAGATTACAAGGCATGAGATGAGAAATTACTAAGAAGCATAGGAATGTAATGCGTTGAGTCCAAGAGGTCGCAAGGTACCAAATAGCGAAATAAAACGGTTCTCCAGAGTAAATCGACTACGATCATCAGAGGAACATGTTCGGATGGCTGTGACCTGGACATCGCAAGCTCCTGAATGGCCAGTATCGGTGAAGTGAGTTAATGGACAAGATACATGGAGATGGCACTTGGAGGCAGAGATCAACAATATCAAGAAGAACTGAAGGGAGCTGCAGGAAATAGCTAGAGATAGGTAGACTTGTCATGAGTTGGTTGAGGGACTATGCCCCAATTCGGGTTAAACAGGCAGGGATAGAGAGATAGAGAGATAGAGAGAGAGATACCGAGCTACATAGCGAAGCTCCTATACAATAAAGTCAATCCTTCACCCGTAGACCCTTCTAAATTCGTCAATTTACAATGTAATCATTGCGTTTTATTATTCATTAAGGACGTCAAGAAAAAACAGCAATTCAAAGCGAAATGTAACACACGCAGAGACAATGATAGATGAAGCACATTCTAAAAAACGATGATTGCATACGTAATATTATCAATCTAATAAATGGTTTCTGTGCACGAAACTGAACTTTATAATAGGGAAAAATCAAAACATTCATGAATAATGTTGTTTGTTGTTTTTAACTATGTATTTATTTTATATGATAAATTTACAACAAAAATGAGAGCATCGATAGCGCATTGGCGTAAATCTTAAGTGAATTATACTGGTTCAATTCCTTAATGGAAATGAAATATTTTAAATATTGTAAAGACTACTGTAGCTCAAGCAGTAGCGAGCTCGATCACGAACCCAAGCGTACCTGGTTCAAACCCCACGGTGGGCAAGTTTGGAATCAAATTCGTTTCCGTGGGATTTTACAAAAGGTAAAAATAGATCTCACCGTTTATAAAGCAATGGCAAACTACTGAACGTATAAGTGGTGCCTAGAAAATCAACGAATAGTTTACTGTGGTTGATGGCTACGTCCTTTAGGATATGCCACGATTTACATTTTCATTTTCAAAGACTATCAGATCGACCAAGCTTCACTTGGGTACCAGAAAAGAACTGTTTAAATGGACATGAGTGATGTTGACCACATCAGCCATCGTGTGCCGATAGTTAATGGAAAATATGGACATAACACCATAATCTCAATTATTCATTACTTCACCTTCTTCATCGTCTTCTTCTTGGAACGCTCCATATCGACCACTTGTTAACCGCTCTTTGTGATTTTTATGTGATCTGGTAGTAAGAGCTAGTTTACGTTATGTCATTTATGCGCCTACAAATAGACTGTAACATCTGATTTATGCGATGTTTTTTATTTACTGGGGTAGCTTCCCTAGGTCTTACATCAATCGCCTTTTACAACATGCCTTGAAGGTCGTAGTGGTACTGATCTTTGTTTTCCTTGCGGGACCCGGCACTACAAGGATGTAGAAACAAATCCATGAATTCTGTTGTTTGTTATATTTAACTATGTATTTATATTTGAGGAAATTTACAATTGAACTGTGAACCTCGAAAACGGATTTGTTTGTGCACTTCATTCTTAAGTAAGTTATCCTGGTTCCATTCCATAATGGTAATGCAATATTTTACATAGTGGATAGACTATCGTATCGACCAAGCTTCACTTGGGTAACAGAGAAGGACTGGGAAGTAAAGGGGACAGGCGTGATGTTGACCACATCACCCATCGTGTGCCGGTAGTTAATGGAAAATATGGACATAACAACGTAACCCAATTATACGTGACGGTATCAAAAATGTATTGTTTTTGTACCACGTAACACTACTCTACTTTGTCTTTACGTGTTTCGCCAAAGAATATAATTGGAAAATAAGCAAAGAAAAGATATGGGGAAAAAGTGATAGACAGTAAGACAAAAACGCTTTCAATAAAACGAACACAGACATCACACAGTCAAGTGAGTTTAAATACCAAAGGGCACAATTCCCATGAGAAAGAAAATATATAGAGACATCATCAGACTGTGCTCAGGGAAAACATAGAGACATCATCAGACTGTGCTCAGAGAACACCAGATACTCGGACAACTAGCACTTTTAAAACATAACAAGATAACTACGAATTATTTAGCAAATTTCATTAAAACTACCTTATTATGGCCAACATTATGATATTCATGCCAAACATAGCTGTCCACAGAATCTAATGAGTAGCAGATCATTAAGACATAGATGAGAGAAATAAGTAGAGCTGAAGAAGGAACGATGAGAGATACAATTAGCAAAGAACAAAAATTGTATGTAGACTATGACAAAAACAGTCAGTTATTGTATAAAGAACAACAGATTAATTTGTTTGGTCAACTGAATAGTATGAAATGTAATCTAAATTAGAGAGCCAGAATGAAAAATAAATACAGAGCAAAAGGAAGACCACACAAAAAATGGAGTGACGGCATCAACACAAATCTTCAGAGAAATGAATAACAATTTCCAAAGCTATACAAACTGCAAATAAAGACCGACTTCAATAGCATACCAATCGGGTCTTGAACATAAAGACATGTCTTGTATATTGCGTTCTGGATGTTATGTGTTCAAATCCGGATCAATCAGTTCACATCTCGAGAATTGATCCTGGCGCTACGGAGCACGTGCCTTGCGCAACACTCTCGACATTGTATCTTGCCATTTCTACGACCTGTATGTAGCAAGCCGTTGCAATAAAATCAATAATTCGCATTTAGACTCTTATAAATTATATGTCAATTTTATAAAAGTGCAATAACAGATGAATGTGTCATTCAAAATGTCTTTATCAGTGACTGTTCACAGACACTTTGAACAAAAACTACGTTCTTCTTCTTCTTCACCTTTCAACTCCCAGCGGATCACATGTCTTCAACAAACTTCTTCCAATTCTTCCTCTATCCTGCCATACCTTTTAATTATGTCTTTATTTTACCTAGCACTTTAATAACAGTCTCCAGCTCTCTTCTCTATGAATGTTTAGGCCTTCTTTTACTCCTACTTCCCTGTAGGTAACAAAACATGGTTGTTCTTTTCAAACTTGTAAAGTTTTTTGTCTAATTTTTTTCTACGGGGTGAGATAGCCAGCCCTACAACTACCGTACTTAGTCGCCTCTTAAAACATGCCTACCAATACCAATAATCTAATATTAGCATAAAACTGTGAGACTAAAGAGCAAACAATCTATTTTTAGTGGCAACCAATTCTCCCAAAATGAGCTCGCTCGTGAATAGCTAAGGTCTCGTTAGACATTGACGAATCGTTTACTTCATGGCACTGTGAGGTGAGATGAACCAAAAACTGAGAAGATTGTGAAGAATGAAACTGATTATCATACCGTAGGGAGATTTAGGATAGAGGAAGATTACATTGTGTAAGGTATACCTTGATTATCATACCGTAGGGAGATTTAGGAGAGAGGAAGATTACATTGTGTAAGGTATACCTGGAGAGAATACGAAGGTGGAAAACAAGTGAAATTTATTTATATCGGTATATGTGGACCGTAGCCTCGGCAACGTAAGACCGACTAGCTCAAACTGGAAATCAACAATTCCTGTTTAAAGTGAGTTCGTTTTTGTATATGTTTGATAGGACACTGTAAGCTTTTTTTTTATTTTTAATCAATTCATTGTTATGCTTTCATTGTTATTTTTTGTGTGAGAAATGTTAATAACACTGATATTCCTAACCGTTAAACTGAATTTATAACATAATATAACCTTGATTTAGTATGTTGTGTTGTTTCTAAAATGAATTAGTCTACATTCAACAACTCTGGAATGCGAAAACAACGCAAAAGTTATAGTCTTATTTCCTAGTATTGTTACATGAGACTGCCGCCCGTATGTTATCGGAGACCATGGTTGGACATAACCAATATCATATCAATATGCAAGAACATAACAACAAGAACAATGTACTAGGGAATCTCTATGGCAAAGTGGTTAAGACGTTTGACTTTCGTTCTTAAGGTTGGGAGTTCCTTTCCGTTCAAGATCACATGGGAAATTTGATTTCATGAAATCGCTAGGATTCTTGTTGCAACTACCGAGTTCGGGCTTTGTGCAACACTCGCTGCATTTTTGATGAGAGGACATAACCAAATGGGGAAGCCGGTGCAATGAAGCCAGTCATTTGACTTGTGTATCTTTTATACAGGAACGTGAAAGTATTTAATCTCTATCATTTCAAGGGTTATGTGGATGAGCAGAATGCATAGAGAGCTCGCGTGTCGACGAATCGAACATGAAAATGGTTCAGCATGCATGTCTCGCACACATTGGCGGCTCGTGATCGTTTTTGTTGGTGGTGCCAGACACACATTTCTGGAAATTCATTGATTTGGGTTAGGTTATATTTTAATTTATTAAATAATAAATACACGTTACACATTATTTTTGGTGGTGCACGGCCCATCTGGCCCTTAATGACGAGCCGCCACTGCTCGCACCTAAGATTACACAAGTGAGGAAAGAAATTGATCTTCCTACCACCTTTATATTTATGACTAAATTTGTGAAGTAGTGTATACTTCAGAACTTACTGTCTAAAGAACTTACGTGTCGTTCTTTTTTTAATCATGAACTCAGCCCGTCTGCCCAGCGTGTGCGGGTTCAATTCCGCGGGATGACAGAAAAAGCCACAGATTCCCCAGAATTACGGTGTTCGTGGCACCGAACCGAAGGGTTACGATCTCCATGGCACCGAGCCGAAGAGCTGCAAAGCTCAAGTGCTTCTGGATCGGAAAAAAAAATCCTGAACTCAAAGAGTATTGCGAAGATGTCAAAATACGTTCTCAAGAAAACTATCTAATACATTACATATACATGTGCTTTTCAAGTAACACACAAAAGGAGAACAGAGTCAAGTGTGTTTCTCGGCATCATCACCTTGCAATAAGGATACCTATTTGAAAAGAAACGACTAGCAACAGTCTACACAAAACACGACTCTTCTAACGCGACAAAATCAAAACATGATGAATTATTTGTAAAAAAACACATCTAACACAGCGTTTCTCAAACTGAAGTTCACGGATTTAAGCCCATATTTCTCTTTGACCAACAGTACTTGGTGGATGTTGTGGTAAACATGGCTCCGGACATCTATACTTCTAGGTGTTTCTCTGATCCCCAAATGAAGTTGTAGAGACCTAAGCACAATTACGGTGGAAACAATCCCACACGTACATCCAATGCGCAGCTGAATACATCCCACGCGGAGCTGAATACATCCCATGCAGAACTGAATACATCCCATGTGGAGTCGAATACATCCCATGCGGAGCCGAATACATCCCATGCGGAGCCGAATACATCCCATGCGGAGCTGAATACATCCCATGCGGAGCTGAATACATCCCATGCAGAGCTGAATACATCCCATGCGGAACTGAATACATCCCATGCGGAACTGAATACATCCCATGCGGAACTGAATACATCCCATGCGGAGCCGAATACATCCTATGCGGAGCTGAATACATCCCATGCGGAACTGAATACATCCCATGCGGAACTGAATAGTAAATCATTATAGGAGGTCTGTAGTGTAGAGGTTAGATGCTCGCCTCTCGTGTCAAAGGTAACTGGTTCGCTCCATCGTGAAGCCATCATGATATTTTTTCCAGATCCCTGATCTCAGTGTAGATTAGATCGATCTCCTAGTCCTATCGGAGAAGGACGATAAAACGTAGCGCCCTTGTTGAATATGAGAATGTAAAGGCAATTTTGGCAGTTCAAAATCGAGAAGAACAGACTGAAAAGCCACTGCCCGGGCAAAATTCATTAGAAAAGATTAAAAATAAAATTCCTACACCATATCTTTCCCACCTTCAAAATTACATCGGCGACCCGCGCCGGTGCTAGGGAATTCATGCAGTGCAGCTGAGATCATCCTGTGTAAGAAATAGATCGGAGCACACAAGTCTACTCACTAAAATGCAATGATGATGGTACTATTAACCAATCAATATATTAATGTTAAAGATGGATACATCCCACATGTACATCCCACACGTACATCCCACACGTACATCCCACACGTACATCCCACACGGAGCTGAATAATCATTATAGAATTTATACATACATAGTTTCGTATATCACATATGTTGAACATACAGTCACAGATGTTGAATAATACGAATAGAGATTACCAAAACTACTTTAGCAATATGATAAAAAGTATACTAACATCAATGCTAACTTTGAATGCAAATGCTACAGAAGAGTACTTAGAATATCATGCACAGAAAAAAGAACACATGCTTCTGTTCTGCAAAGAGTTTGATGCTAAAGATAGTTGGCTAAATAGCATAACATAAAAGGAAATTAAATATTTCGGGCACATCAAACGACATGAGTGAATATATAAGATGAGTATGGAGAAAATGGTGCATGGAAGAAGAATGTGTTTAATAGCTGGAAGACGATGGTTGCAATACGTTTGCATTGACGATCTGAGAATGACTGCTGCTGACGCCGAACTTGCACAGAACAGAGCGATTTTCAGAACTGCTGTTATGAGAGCCAAGTTTCGGAAGGGACAAGCTACTTGGTAATGATGACTAACATCGAAACAAATAAATTGAACACACTGAGAGAATATTTAAAGATATATATGTAATCTGTGAACTTCAGAACTGCTGTCATGGAAGCCAAGTTTCGGAAGGGACAAGCTACTTGATAATGATGACTAACATCGAAACAAATAAATTGAACACACTGAGAAAATATTTAAAGATATATCTGTAATCTGTGTTACTCTTTTGCATGGAACTAAGGACAGTGAACAACTATTGATTGATTGATATGAACATCATCGTTGCACTTCGGTGAGTAACCATATGTTATCTGATCTATTTATTACACAACAGAAAGATCTCAACTGCAGTGCACAAACTCTTTAGCACCGGCGAGGATCTTGGATGTAATTTTGAAAATAGCAACGATTTTTATGTAGGAATTTAATTTTTAATCTCTAGTAATGAATTATTTCCAGTCAGCAGCTTTCCAGACTGCTCTTATCGATTTTGAACTGCCAAGGATTCTTTTACATGAACAAGCAGCTAGAGAACATCACCATGATCATTCCTTGTCGCGTCATGAACAAGCAGCTAGAGAACATCACCATGATCATTCCTTGTCGCGTCTAATTGCACATACTAATTGCACGTTTAATTGTCGCGTAGATACAAAACAGTCAAATCAATTCGATTTTTGGCTTTACTTTCTATCTCAAACCTAGTAATATGCATGTATTTTATCACATCTTCAAGTCTCCTTCATGTGTAACTTGTAGTATTATTATATTCATCTCGTGTACCGTTATACAAGGCTTTAAAGCAATGTGTCCATACTGTTCTATCCTGAGCAAGTCGTTCAATCGCTTCCATGGAAGTGAGTCCGATATTTCTCGATTCTCTTAATAATGTTTGCTTCAAAGTTCTCTTAGGACGTATGTGACCTTAGACCCCCTCCGCTGTACCTGAGGTGTACACTGCATTGATAAAGAATGTAGTTCTATTTTCCGACCCATATCCTTCCTTAAACAAACTTCAGTTTCAATTTCAGTTTGAAATATCTTCATTGCACTTCGGACATGTCCATAGATGCTCTGATCTCCTTCGCAATATCTCCAACAGCGTCCAGCGACTGACCGTACCAGTTCGATCTTGATTGATGAGCCTACTCACGTACCTCTTATGTTGTTCTTTTCTTGCTACTCCAATCTTCAAACCCACCTCCAGCAATCTAGTAGTTGACGTGGATTGGTTTAAATGAAAAACTTCTTTGCGACAACACTCTATGAGAGCGTTCAAAATATCAGCTCTATCCATTGGCTGGCCACTGATATGGTGGCAGAGCCAGCCAGCCTGTCTACTCTCTCATTGCCAACGATAACCATGTACCCCGGAACGAAGATAAGTGTGATTCTGCAAATTGTTGACGCTTGTAGTGATTCAGTCCATTGTCTGCGCACCGAACCAGCCTCTACCTTTCGGATCATACTCAATGAATCACTCAGAATGCACGCATGAGTGTAGTTTTGTGACTCCAGCCACCGTAAATCATTAGTCACCGCCAGTACCTCCATTGTCATGCTGCTTGTTGGCATACGAAATGCACCACTGACCTCAAACAAACTTCACCAAGCATTAACATAGATTATGTATACATATATATCTGGTACAGAATCATGAACAAGCAGCTAGAAGACAAAATTGCAGATTTTAAAATCACGTAAAAACAAAATACTGTAGTTTTGCAAAATACAAAAAAACAATAACAATATACAACAACGTTTCGATCAAAAGGCCGTTATCAAGCAAAGGATACAACAGAACAGAAGAAATTCACTTCTTACATGGCATACAACATATGTAATCAGACAATACATTTATAACGTCCCTAAAATGAAATTATTTGACTAAACAATTATAACGAAATAAATGCAAAAAAAAAACTAGAAGTGACAAACAGAAGATAGACAAGTATAATCAAATAAATATATAACATATATACATTTAACATACATATAAAATATGGAGCATGAGATCCAGTGGCGGTTCGTGGTCATTTTTATTGGTGGGCCCAGACACAAATTTTCGGAAAAATCATGTCTTTTTTAGTACTTACTATTCTAGGAAGTAAGTTCCCTTTTCGATTATTGGTGGGGCCGGGCCCCGCTGGCCCTTAATGACAAACCGACTCTGATGAGATCCAAGATTTATAAACGATTTGATCACTATTCTTGGACACAGAAACTAACAAGTAAATAAAAATGTACTGGAATAAAAAAAAACAAGGAAAACGTTATTTAATGAGACCAAAAACTAACAAAATAAACATTTCGAACAAGTAAAGACACATGCCACTCGTCTGGAAACCATTCTGGAAGGAAATTGTTTTTGGTAGCAGACAACAGGAAGCCAAATATATAATTGGAAAGGAAACATTAAGAGACTGGTTTTGTTGGAATAGCCTGATAGAGTGCATCACGATGACCATACACATGAAGTATGTGAGGTGTGTTGTAGTCAGACTTATATGAGGTCATTGTAATCAATCAATCAATCGATGCACGCATACATTACACATACACACACACATATATATATATATATATATATATATATATATATATATATATCTAATATATATATATTATATAATTATGGATGTGTGCATATAGAGAACTGCTTCCTGAAAGTGCTATAAGGAGCCAAGAATAACAGAAGATATGGTCACATCCAGCCCCTGGATAGTACTATTTCAATAGCAATTGATAATGTTACTGAGATGAAGAAGATGAAGTGTGAGGCCACCCTAGGGTAACACTGAAGCGAACTTCGTTGAGATAATAGAGAAATATTAAACTCAATTACATATATGAGATTGAGTGAGATGTCCATGACAGAACGGTATGGAGAAATTACTTGTAAACTCTATGCAAAGTATAACTGTACATATATACATATTTTATATGTGAATATAAGGTTGGGACAAGACCGTGCGTGAATTATATAGCGAAACAGAGAATGAAGTAGTTTAGCCACTTAGAAAGAATGCGAACAGACCAAACTGCCTATGAAGCTTTCCACAACAGAATATCAGGAAGGAAGGCGAGAGGAAGACCGAGGAAAAGGTGGATAGATAACGTAGTTGAATTCTGCCAGGGTACTGAGAAAATCATTACACAAGTCACCAGTGAAGCGCAAGACAAACGCATAAAACCACGACACTGGGCTAACAACCCGGTAACAGTGTGCTGACAACACAAGTCACTAGAGAAGCGCAAGACAATCACATAATACCACGACATTGGGCTAATAACCCGGTAACAGTGTGCTGACCAAAGAAGAAGAAGAAGAAGATATGTACATATGTAAGATGTGTGTGTCATCGATTATGTAATATTGTTAGCATATATGTGTGATATATATTCAGCAAAACAATATCAATTATTCATCCCAAGACACTTTACCAGGATCGAAAGTGAAAATATCATTTGTGGTTAGAATGATGATGCTTAAAACCATTAAATATTACCATATTTTGTTCATTTATGATTGTATTAATATGGAATAATTGTCTGCTAATTTATCAAAGAGTGTCATAATAAGAATTGATAAGTTCAATTTTGCATTCTCCGCGTTTTCTCTGAGCAGGATAATAATATGTGAGAGATCTTGAAACTGTATGTACAAAGTTGCAAAGTTTACATTCGTGTTTTGGAATCTAAATGTATTTCTATGTTCATATTCATTGCTTGTCTCTGGGCGATATACATCAATGTAGATAGCGCTCTTCGCTAAGGACCTCATAAGGTAACCAGTACGGGGTTCGAGAACAGAAGGACCACCAAATAGAAAAATAAAATATTGGATTGTACTCGCGGAGATGGCGTTGAAATGGTGGATATCTTACTTCTGTAATTGGGTCTCTACATTACAAGATCTGATCAAGTATGTGTAAGACACACCTGGACTACTGCTGATAAACGCCGGTGTGATGCTGGGCTCACAAGGGGAGAAAAGAATAGTAACACTGCGACCTACACGGCATGTCGTAAGAGACAACTGAGGTAGGGGCTTAGGGAGGCTACCCTAGTAAATAAAAAGCGTCAGAAATAGGATGTGCTTGCCTATTTTAGGCGCATAACTAACACAACCTACAATCGCTGTTAGGCTCAGATCACATAAAAATTACACAGGATGGATAACAAGTGGTCGATATGAGGCGTTTGAAGAAGAAGAAGAAGATACCACTCTAAGCTAGTAACCACATGAGGTAAACATCCGAGGTTCGAGAATAGAAGGACCACCAAAAACATTATTTGATTACACTCGGTATGCCGCTAGTAACCACATGAGGTAAACATCCGAGGTTCGAGAATAGAAGGACCACCAAAATCATTATTTGATTACACTCGGTATGCCGCTAGTAACCACATGAGGTAAACATCCGAGGTTCGAGAATAGAAGGACCACCAAAATCATTATTTGATTACACTCGGTATGCCGTTAAAATGGTGGAGACCCTACTTCTTTAATTGGGGTTGTAAATTACAAGATCTTCTCAGATCGGTGTAGGACTCACTTTAAATGGCGAAAAATGCACTGGTGATAAAGAAAGCAACGCTTCACGCAAAACCTAGTCAGTGAAACCTAATAGATAGATAATGTGATATGTTGTAAGCAAACATTTCAATACAGCAGTTATTGATTACATACTTAATGCATTTTGACTTTGTAAAAAAAAACTATGGAACAAAGAAAAGAACATATATTTGTAAACAAATCAACATAATCTTTTCACCTTATAACACAATAGGAAAATGCATATTTAACACTGCGGTGTTCCATACTCTCTTGACTGTGTTAGATCGGTAAGAGCAATACATTATGTTTCATTTCTTTAATAAATGACAAGCGAATGTGGGAGTTTGATAAATCTGTGCGTGCCTGGTGTAGATAAGTCTTTGAAGTGATACAATTCAATACGCCGTATGATAAAGATGTATTGAATATAGACATGATATAGGGTTTATCTCTGTGGGAGTCCAATAGATGTTCAACGTCAAATCTCATGAAATGTGTACCAGACTAGAATAGACATCATGTGTAAGAGACCCGGGTCACCGGGGCTCAAATTTGGGATGTAAAGAATAGAACCACCATAGTTACCTACCATACAGGTCGTAAGAGGCGACTGAGGAGGTTGGTCGTGGGGCTAGCTACCCCACACCGTAAAAACACTAGATGGCTACAGAATGGAGAGCGAACCGTGTAAACGCTGGCTGAAACCGGACGCATCGACGAAAGATAAGCACCAGAGCTCCAAATGGTGCTGAAGCTGTGACGCAAAACACACCAATGCTAAAGCTGTATGACTCAGAATTCCACATACATATAATATTTTGGGAAATCTGGTACATCGACTGGACGGTGATCGCGAAAGAGACTACAATTTGTATTAAATAAAAGATTATTACATTAAAAATGTATTTAAATAACAGAATCATATATAAAAAGACAACTGTCTCCGTATACGCAATAGTAGAATAAAGAAGTTTTAGTGATTTCTAACTAAGACCATTATCATAACACTTTATTGATTAAGCATATGCCCTCCAATTGATTTCTTACACATGAAGATATTAGTGGTGTTTAATTGTAAAGATGGTGCAAAACTGTTTTGATAGTTTTATTTAAAATTTGCTTTTAATATTTTTGACAATATAGCGTGTTTTTAGTTTAATCTGATTAATTTTGAATTTGCAAAAGCAAATGTTACTTACTCAACTTCAAAACGGGACCTACGCGTTATTTATCCGATATAACTAGAAACATGATCTCACCTACATTGTGATGATGGTTCACTGGAAAATTATTGTCCCAGCGCTCCGTACTTGACAAGAAGCGATAACATTTAGAGACCCTGATACTTAGTGTTATAACACCATAATTAGCTAGACGTAGATGTATATACATTGTTGTTATAGAGGTACAAAATGATATGTACTTACAGTAACGAAAAAATAAACATATGTTATCATTACTAATTTGATTCTCTTCTTCAATGTACTTTTCCCAACTAGTTATATGTATACGTTTGCTTTCATTTATCTTTGACTGTAAGTAAAACTCATTTGTCTAAAACTACATACAACTAATGTACTAACGACCGCTAGATGATATTCTTAGATTTATTTAGATACTATTAAACCTGTCTTTTTCATTTTTAAGTTTTTCTACAGTTTTATTTCATGTTCTTCTTATTCGCCCGTTATGAATTCAGGCTATTCTTGCTCTAGTATGGCCATTCTGATTTATTTTAGCGTGGAAGCTTGCTTTCCTTAACATCAGTGTCCCTCGCTATTCATGCGAGCCTTCTACAAATTCAGAGGTACTGAAATGAACATGTTGATTTAATGCAAACAAAGGTATGGTAGATAACTGGAGCTCACTAAATGAACGCATGATATTTATCTGGTTATATCCCTTGTATTCTCAATGAGTTATAGGAAAAAGTAGATGCGTTCAACTTGAGAGCATATGAAAAATAACGCATGGAAATATTACAATAGCGCAAATACAACTCGTGAGATGAATAGCAAAGAAATAAAAGGAACGAGGACTGAATACATCAGAAGATTAGCCGAAATAGTGCATATCTTTTGTGTTGGATTGAAAAAAAAGAGATGAATACCTTGAAATACAAGCTGATAATATAAATACACCTACAATATATATATGTACAAAACTTAGCATCGAACGATGATACATCGAGAAAGAGAGCAAACAAGAAAAAGAAAATAAGAAAATGACAAATGAAACAAAAAGACAGACAGACATATGTTTTTTTTAATGTGTGTTCATTTAAAATTGATTATATATCGATTAAAACTGGTTTATGGTGACACCGGAGTAAAGGGAGGCTGTATTCTATCTCCGCGTGGTAGAGACACAACTGGCATAGATGTAGAAAATAGTAAACTAGAATATTTGGATTTTGCAGATGATATTGCCTTGGTAAGTAGAAACAACCAAGATAGACAAAGAAAAACAGACAACTTGTCATCTATAGCATCATAAGTTAGACTCCAGATAAGCTATGAAAAAACAAATATAATGAAGACACCTATGACAAGTAATGCAGATATCACACTGGAATCTAAAATGATAAAAATAACAAAGCAGTTCACCTATTTAGGTAGCAATTTTGATTACACAGGAAATGTTAAAAATAAATTATGATACGAATTGGCAAAGCAACATCAGCTTTTAAAAAAATCCAAAGTCCCAAAAAATATGGAACTGCAAGTTATATAGTATTAAAACTAAATACGAATTTCAATTCAGAAAGTTGTATCAATCCTAACATATGCCAGCGAGAGTTGGAAAATGACTAAAGATATAGAAAGTAAGCTGAATGCATTTGAAAATAGATGCCTGCGAAAAATAATGAATATAAAAGTAAACGAATTCAGGAGAAGTGATGAATTCAGGGAAATGTCTGGTCAACCACTAGTGACAACTGTTATAGAAAAAGAAGATGGAGATATGTTGGACACACCTTGAGGAGAAATGATCAACGATTATCGAAGGAGCATTGAAGTGGGATGCAAAGGGTTCAAGAAAGAGAGTACGACCTAAGGAGACCCTGACACGAACTTTTCAGAGAGAGGCAAGAAATATTGGTCTCAGTTCCATGGAGTAGATTGAGCGAGTTGCCAGGAAAGATCGGTATGGAGAAATTACTTGCAGGTCCTATGTAACGTACAACGGTACGAGATGAATTATTATTATTATATTTAGATATGTAATATTTTACGTTTCTGCTCTTGCATTCACTTTGGGCCTGACTGTATCATTTCTGATTGTCTCTCTTCTTGATATATTCGGTATTATCCTCAATAATCTATGTATGTTGTAGTTTTGTCTTGAATATACAACCAAAATAATCCTTGCAACAGTGGACTGAAAATTAATTGCTATATGATTAGAAAAGCTGCAAGACCACATGAATAGTTTACACTAAACACGTATCAAATATAAACAATATGAAACAGAAATCGTGACAATAGACCAAGAGAAAAAACCAACAAAAATCCAAATCGGAGACCAAACTCTATAACAGTGTGCAGGTTCAAGTACTTAGGGAGTATACCAACATCTGGTAAATTAAAAGTAAAAATCTAAAACATAAATGTAACAAATCAAAACAACTTATTAGATAGATTGCAACAATTCTGAACAACACATACGTGTAAATAAATATTGAAAAATAAATAAATAACATATTTAATCCGCCAACCGTGTGCTATCAATTATAGTCCTAGACGATGGCAGCAAAGGGCAGTAAAAAGTACATAGGCAGAAATGAGAAACCTGTGACTACTTCTCCTTCTTCTTCTTTGCGTTTGTTCTTTACGACCAATTTTAATCACTTTTTGTGATATGTTTGATTTTTGCCAAGAACGTGTATACGTTGCACATTGGTTTGGTAGGTCCCTAAACGCATAGACTTCTACACGTTTAGGACACATGCATCCGATTTCAACCAAACCTCCTTAGTCGCCGCTTACGACATGCATGGCAAGTAGCAGTGGTTCTATTCTTTACAACCCAAATTTGGGCCCCGGTAACCACTCGTGCGAGTGACTACTAAATGTATCAATGAAATAAAATCGTGACATATCCTAAAGCACGTAGCCATCAACCACAGTAAACGAGTCGTTGATGTTCGAGGCACCACTTATATGTTCCGTAGTTTACCATTAGTGGTGTCTGTGGCTTAGGGTTAGTGACTTGGTCTATTAACCCCGACGTTCTGAGTTCGAATCACGCTGCAGACAGTTTGGTTGCAAATTATTTCGATTTTAACAAAAGAACGATGGCACCACCCGTTCAGAAAGCAATGGCAAACTACTGAACGTAATAATGCCTAGACAAATCACAAACAGCGTTAAAAAGCTGGGTTGATTCGCAAAGTCCTGTAAAGGATTTGCAATTAATATTTTTTATTTTGCCATTGCTTTCTGAACAGTGAGGTCTATTTTTACCTTTTGTAAAAATCCCACTGAAACAAATTTACTTCCACACTTGCCCACCGTGGGGTTTGAACCAGGTACGCTTCAGTTCGTGATCGAGCTCACTAACGCTTGAGCTACAGACGCTCAATAGGAATGTATCAATAGGAAGGGGAATCAGAAATAATTCAATCAAGTACACAGTGAGTGTACATTATGATTCTTTGAGAGGTAGCGAATAAAGTGATTCCCGACATATAACCACAATTGCCTTAAAATTACCTACTACAACATGCACCACAACACAGCGTAAACGGAACCTGGAGTAGAGGACAGTCATACGTAGGTTGTGTTGATCAAGTAACAGACTCCGTGAATACCTCTACGTAATAAATCGTAAAGAGGAACGTATCACGCACCCTATACTTCTCCACGACACCCAAAGGAAACAATATGAGAGTGTGTATATATGCATGGTGGAGTATGTGGCTTAGGGATAGTGACTCGGTCTATTACCCCGACGTTCTGAGTTCAAATAACGCGGAGGACAGTTTGGTTGCAAATTGTTTCGCGTTGATTTTAACAGAAAGACGATAGCACCATCCGTTCAGAAAGCAATGGCAAACTACTGAACGTAATAATGCCCAGAAAAATCACAAACAGCGTTAAAAAGCTGTGGTTGATTCGCAAAGTCCTGCAAGGGATATGCAATATTTTTTTTAATATATACAAACGGAATCAAATAATTATCATTGTAAGTCGATCGAATGCATTCCATCATGTCAACAGTGATTACGCAATCACCTTATGAGATATGCATACTTAATCATTTTGTCAACAGTAAATACTCCGTCACCTTGTCAACAGTATATATTCTGTCACCTTGTCAACAGTATATACTCCGTCATCCTGTCAACAGTATATACTCCGTCATCCTGTCAACAGTATATACTCCGTCATCCTGGCAACAGTATATACTCCGTCATCTTGTCAACAGTATATATTCTGTCACCTTGTCAACAGTATATACTCCGTCATCCTGTCAACAGTATATACTCCTTCATCCTGTCAACAGTATATACTCCGTCATCTTGTCAACAGTATATACTCCGTCATCTTGTCAACAGTATATATTCTGTCACCTTGTCAACAGTATATACTCCGTTACCTTGTCAACAGTGTATACTCCGTCATCCTGTCAACAGTGTATACTCCGTCATCCTGTCAACAGTATATACTCCGTCATCTTGTCAACAGTATATACTCCGTCATCTTGTCAACAGTATATACTCCGTCATCCTGTCAACAGTATATACTCCGTCATCCTGTCAACAGTATATACTCCGTCATCTTGTCAACAGTATATACTCCGTCATCCTGTCAACGGTATATACTCCGTCATCTTGTCAACAGTATATATTCTGTCATCTTGTCAACAGTATATATTCTACCACCTTGTCAACAGTATATACTCCGTCATCCTGTCAACAGTATATACTCCGTAATCTTGTCAACAGTATATACTCCGTCATCTTGTCAACAGTATATACTCCGTCATCTTGTAAACAGTATATATTCCGTCACCTTGTCAACAGTATATACTCCGTCACTTTGTCAACAGTATATACTCCATCTCCTTGTCAGCTGTGATTATTCCATAACCTTGTCAACTGTGCTTACTCTATCACCTTGTCAACATTCATTGCTCTATGACCTTGTTAACATTGAATTCTCCATCTCCTCGTCAACATTTCATCAACTTTGAGAAAGATCTGTCACACGTATAATTTATATTTTAGTTATTTCACAGGTTTAAAAGTGAAATATTATTAATCCAATAATAAAATGTGCCTGCTCTAGCATGCTTTTGAAATATAGCAATAAAACATTCAGCTTGTTTATATATATATATATATATATATATATATATATATATATATATATATTCCGTTTTTACCGTGTATATAAATTGATATGAAAACTCGACAATAATGACAGTGCAAAAGTGATAATACAATTCCTGATGTGATTCAAGTCTCAAGTGGAAAATTAATGTTATTTTAAATATTAGTTACACAATAATTGTGTGGGGAGGGGAGTAGTGTGTATATTATTGTTCACAGTATTTTAATGCCAGTAGATCGATGTCGTTTTGTAATAGTCTGAAGTTTGCAAAATTGACTTGTATGTGAAGTTATCTCAGTGTACGAACACAGTTGGCAGATTAAATAGATGCGTGAATCAGAGAATACGGGCTCTGAGTGAACAGGTGTCGACTATATTCAGATTAATTCAAATGTTCTCGAAAGGTAGGAATACTGATGAATCAATATTGTTGTATAATAAAAGGAACCCGCATAGCTGAGAATCATCGTGTCGTTGAGGCACAACGAAAATGAGCTGCGCAAAAAGACACAACACAACACGCACATGTCTAACCTTGACCATGTATGCCCCACCTGTGTTAGGGGATTGTGTTCTAAGATTGAACTCTACAGTCATCTCCGCATACACCAGAGAGGTGCAGCAGCACATATATGAGACTGTTGTCATCATCGCTTGCGATGGACGGCTACTATTGTTGTATAGCTAGGAAACGTGACTAGCACCAAGTGAATACAAATAACATCCAAATCTTTATCACTAAATGTCTTTAAATGATTCTCACACTGATATGGTATGACAACATCCAACTTCAGATATGTTTATAGTTGGCTCTGGTAGGACAGAGTGGCTAACACCAAGTAAATACAAACAAGATCCAAACCTTTATCACTAAATGTCTTTAAATGATTCTCACACTGATATGGTATGACCACATCCAACTTCAGATACATTTATAGTTGGCTCTGGTAGGACAGAGTGGCTAACACGGACACGTGGATCAGAAAATGACCTGGGCGAGTGTCACTAGACACACACTTGATTGGAATATGAACAAAAACAACAACAACGTAACGAGCCAAGAAATAGCTGGAGATAGAGTTACTTAAGGAACTAAAGGAGGATGTCCGGTTCTCAGAAGAAGCCTTCAAGAAAACGTCAGAAACCTGAAAAAGCTGGATGACACCTGTTGAGAACATATGCTTCATAAGAAAAGGAGAAAAATAGACATTCATGAAGATGTCACATATGTCTTCTTCTTTGAACGCTCCATATCGACCACTTGTCAACCACTGTGTGTTTTCTATGTGATCTGAGCCTAAGATTGATTTTAATGTGTGCCAGTTATGCACCTGCAAGTTGGCCAGCACATTCGATTTCTGCTCTGCTTTTTATTTATTAGGGTATCATCCTCTTACGACATGCATTGTAGTTTCGCAGTGACATTATTCTTTGCTTCCCTTGCGGGACCCGGCACCACATGGGCATATGACTAAATTGGTAAATATACTCCTGATTCAATTACTCATGTGTTAAGTACTACAAGCAGATCAATAAGTATAACAGAATGTCATGAGGGTATGCAACAATATTCGATTTAAATGTAACCAAAAAAATTTACAAAAATTAAAACGTTAATAATGAATAACATATAAACTGACACAATCCTTTTCTCTATTTAAAAACAAAAACAAGAGGCATAAATACAGATTTACAACAAGATAAACAGCCAAAACTCAGGCATTCATAATAAACCAGCCGACAACATAAGTGCGTTATCGATTGGGTCAGAAAATACACCAAGAAATAGCATAGCGTCAACAACTAAAATACCAACATAGCGTTATGTGAAGGAAACTGCAAACTTATAGTTGGTGTATCACGGCAGAAAGGAGTTCTGCATTAGCTATAAATTAATCAAACTTGTCTTCACATTTCTTCTGAAAGCACGCTAATCTTCTATTACATTTCTTTACTAATTTCTGCAGTGTACGTGATTATCTCTCTCTTCTCTCTCTCTCTCTCTCTCTGTGAATCTCTCTCTCCTCTCTCTCTCTCTCTCTGTCTGTGTGTGTGTGTGTGTGCGATGCAGTGGCTTATTGATTGTATATGTGTGTAAATCAGTAAACGTCGCTGCATGTGTGTTTATATTGTATGTGTGCGCAGTTAGTGAGCTGCTTCGAAATTGCTAGAATGTATGTGTGTGTGAGTGTGTGTGATTCGTGGTAGCAGTGTGGCGTATTCGTGGTAGCAGTGTGTGGCTTTTTCTTTATTGAAACTATTTATCTTATTCATGGTAGCAGTGTGGCTTATTCATGGTAGCAGTGTGTCATATTCATGGTAGCAGTGTGACTTATTCATGGTAGCAGTGTGTCATATTCATGGTAGCAGTGTGTCATATTCATGGTAGCAGTGTGTCATATTCATGGTAGCAGTGTGTCATATTCATATTAGCAGGGTGTCTTGTTCATGGTAGCAGTGTGCCATATTCATGGTAGCAGTGTGTGATATTCATGGTAGCAGTGTGTCATATTCATGGTAGCAGTGTGTCATATTCATGGTAGCAGTGTGTCATATTCATGGTAGCAGTGTGTCATATTCATGGTAGCAGTGTGTCATATTCATGGTAGCAGTGTGTCATATTCATGGTAGCAGTGTGTCATATTCATATTAGCAGTGTGTCTTATTCATGGTAGCAGTGTGTCATATTCATGGTAGCAGTGTGTCATATTCATGGTAGCAGTGTGTCTTATTCATATTAGCAGGGTGTCTTATTCATGGTAGCAGTGTGTCATATTCATGGTAGCAGTGTGTCATATTCATGGTTGCAGTGTGGCTTATTCATGGTAGCAGTGTGTCATATTCATGGTAGCAGTGTGTCTTATTCATGGTAGCAGTGTGTCATATTCATGGTAGCAGTGTGTCATATTCATGGTAGCAGTGTGTCTTATTCATGGTAGCAGTGTGTCATATTCATGGTAGCAGTGTGTCATATTCATGGTAGCAGTGTGTCATATTCATGGTAGCAGTGTGTCATATTCATGGTAGCAGTGTGTCATATTCATGGTAGCAGTGTGTCATATTCATATTAGCAGGGTGTCTTATTCTTGGTAGCAGTGTGTCCTATTCATGGTAGCAGTGTGTCTTATTCATGGTAGCAGTGTGTCATATTCATGGTAGCAGTGTGTCATATTCATGGTAGCAGTTTGTCTTATTCATATTAGCAGGGTGTCATATTCATGGTTGCAGTGTGGCTTATTCATGGTAGCAGTGTGTCATATTCATGGTAGCAGTGTGTCTTATTCATGGTAGCAGTGTGTCATATTCATGGTAGCAGTGTGTCATATTCATGGTAGCAGTGTGTCTTATTCATGGTAGCAGTGTGTCTTATTAATGGTAGCAGTGTGTCTTATTAATGGTAGCAGTGTGTCTTATTCATGGTATCAGTGTGTGGCGTTTTCTTTATTGAAACTATTTATCTTATTCGAGGTAGCAGTGTGTCATATTCATGGTAGCAGTGTGTCTTATTAATGGTAGCAGTGTGTCTTATTCATGGTATCAGTGTGTGGCTTTTTCTTTATTGAAACTATTTATCTTATTCGAGGTAGCAGTGTGTCATATTCATGGTAGCAGTGTGTCATATTCATGGTAGCAGTGTGTGGCTTTTTCTTTATTGCACGTATTTATATTATTTAAGGTAGGTGTTTGTTTTATTCTTTGTATGATTGATATGCCTCATTCTTATAAGTGTCATCCCTATATTTTGTCATATAAGCTCCTTGTGTTTAATTTGTATGATTGATATGCCTCATTCTTATAAGTGTCATCCCTATATTTTGTCATATAAGCTCCTTGTGTTTAATTTGTATGATTGATATGCCTCATTCTTATAAGTGTCATCCCTATATTTTGTCATATAAGCTCCTTGTGTTTAATTTGTATGATTGATATGCCTCATTCTTATAAGTGTCATCCCTATATTTTGTCATATAAGCTCCTTGTGTTTAATTGTCAGCATTGTAGAATATAGAATTGATTTTAGCAGACATTTAATAATAACGTTTAGTGCAGCTTTTTTTTCTCTAAAACTGTGGTTCGCGTACCCTCGTGGGTAGCGAGGTACTCACATTGGGTTCTAAAGCGTTGGAAGAAATATTATGATCTTTGACATCCCAAACAGCAAAATCAATTTTAAAAACATGAATAAAAATAATCGTAAACTAGTTCCGCTCCGAATCAAAGGACCCGGAACAGACCGAAGTCTAAATGTCTGACCAAAAATATCATGTGAACTTTCCCGCAATCTGAGAAATTGGAGCCAGTTTGACTGTTGGTGTGGTGTAAAATTAACTCCATCGCTAGAAGATTTTCATGTATAGAAACTGTTAGGGATCCGCGGCAGTAAAATGCATTTAAAAGGGTTACGCGTTAATGCAAAGTTTGGGAACCTCTGCGTTAGTGCAAAACTCTAGCTAAGTACATATGTCAACAAGATAATAAGTAACACTTGATTTACATTGATAAACATAATAAATCAGATACATAATATTTGATGTTCTATTGCTAGTTTAACATTTAGATAGCAAATGTTTGTGTTCACAATACACGTAATAGTTGAAATAATATGTCAATATTTACGTAGATCAAGGAAATTACGTATATGCACTCTGTGAACATCTATATGAGATCAGTTTCGGGCAGCAGGTGCTAACTGGTTAGAGTATTGATCGCCCCCGTAGCAAGCTGCTTCATTTGTTTTCGAATGTGTTCTTGCCATTTCTGGCACAATTTGCTGCCAAATTCTCGTATACAGTGATATCCTATTGTCATTGATATGCCAAGGAGTATGGAAGATAGCAATCTAGATAACTTCAACACAATATAAAAAATACGAATATAAATGTTAGGTTAGAATTTGATCTTATCAACCAAATGAACAAATCTGTGTAAACGTGAATATGTTGTGGATTCGTTAATGCTCTACGATATGAAAAAACATATGCTTCAAAATTTCGAAGAGTTTGTATGCAGATTATTGAGCAGAAAACAAATATGTACATATTGGTTAGTTAGTCTTTCCTCTTGGGCCTGTGGGCGACGCATAGGGCAGAGGTCATAGTTCTCCATGTCTCGCGGTTCGTTGCTATCTGTTTTAGGTACATATTGGTAACTACGATTTAAAAAGTCAAGTTAATTGCATATCCTTTACATGACTTTGTGGATCAGCCCTTTTCAACGCTGTTTGTGATTTTCTAGGCATTATTACGTTTAGTAGTTTGCCATTGCTTTCTGAAAGGGTGGTGCCATCGTTCTTTTGTAAAAATCCACGCGAAACTATTTGCAACCAAATTGTCCGCAGCGTGATTCGAACTCAGAAAGTCGGGGTTAATAGACTGAGTCACTTTTCCCTAGGCCACAGATGCCACCAACTACGATTTAACACACTTCCAAAACCTACTTTCAAGTGTCACATCTGAAGTTATACTGTAGCATGGTAGCAGATCTGATCTGTCATAGGGAAACGATCAGAGCTGGCTCATGTCAGAAGTATAGAGAACATTAATACTTTAAATTCATCCGTGTGATGCCAAGACACGCAAGAGAAACAAAGAATAGTACCACTGCTACCTACACGGCATGTCGTAAGAGGCGACTGAGGTAGGGGTCAAGAGATGCTACACATGAAAGCATCGCATAAATCGGATGTGCTAGCCTTCTTGTAGGCACAGCTGGCACTACGTACAATCGTTCTTAGGGTCAAATCACATACACACCACACAGAGTAATTAACAACGTGTCTATTTGGAACGTTCGCGAAGAATACATGCAATTAATTATTGTGAACTGAAAACAGTACCAGTGATAATACATAACAATTTATAATTTCCCGCTGCCTTTTCAGATCTTAGGTTACGAAGTGCCTGTCACTTCAAATTTCCTGTTCCTAGATAGCAGGCAGAAGGAGGGCTAACTCATTTCCTCACATGTAGAATGCCAAGTGTGGGAATTAAACCCGTAGCCCGGCTGTATCTGAGCCGAAAGGAGAACACTTACGCATTAAGCTAATCCACTACACTGTGATAATACAAGGACACTATATAAATTATTTAAAAATACAAATTTCACGTAAAACGATATACTGTTAATATTGTGTTGGAACGCATTTTTCTTTGACCAACGCCACACTATAGGTGGCAGGTTAAATAATGGTTTGAACATTTAATGAGGATGGAATACAGCAAACTACCACTAACAGCATATAATAAAAGGAGATCAGGGTCTAGAGCTAAGGGTAGACCAAGAAAAAGATGGATATACTATCAAGACCACACTAAATAAACAAGGATATAACACAACAAGGGCGACTCATCTGGCATTGGAACGCAAATTAAAGCTTACACTCGTACGCGTAACGACAAGAGTGATCAACGAATAAAGGGTTTAAAAGCCGAAGGATTGACTTCATTGCACCGGGTTTTACCCCATATGGCTCGGTCCCTCTCCGCAGAAATGGCACGCCACCTGCCGAGAGTATTGCACAAAGCACGAACTCCGTAGCTTCGGCAACAATCCTAGGGGTCTCTGGAAAAACTGCACTTGTGAACAGAAGGCCGCGGTCCTGACTCGAACCCACGACCCTCGACTCACAAGGCAAAGGGCTTAACCACTCAGCCACAGAGACCAATGGTTGGTTGATCAACCAATTCTATCATCCACCTGAAGAAAGACAATATACGATAGATAATATCAAAGACTGATTTTAACATATAGAATATACAGTTGTCTGAGTTCATAGCATACCTCATTTATCCAGATCAAGTGAGCTCGCTATATATATATATGCTTTAGAAGCTAACACGCCACCTCGTTTATCACCACATGGGGCATTCATATTCAGGACAATATATTCACAAGCTACCCATGGGATATACTTCTTATATAGCTATAATCCACTCATGTCTCCTACAACAAGACTTGACCTTGCAAGGTTGAAGTAGATGAACACCGTATAATCTAGTACAACATTTCCCAAACTGTGGCCGCGGCACCTATGTGTCCGCGAGGTACTCACACGTGGTCCTCAAGCGCTTGAATAAATATTCTGATCTTTGACATTTCAAACAGAAAAATACATTTTAAAAACATGTATACAAATAGTGGTAAACTAAGTAATATGTAAAAATCAATGAATCCGGACTAGACGGGATTCTAAATGTCTGACGGAACAAAATGAAATATGATCTGAAGTTTTTTCAGAATTTGGAGCCAGCTTGACTGTTGGTGTGGTGTAATAATAACTCAATCGCTAGAAGATTTTCATATATAGAAAAGTTTGGAAGTCCAAGGCAGAAAAATGTATTTAAAAGGGTTCCATGGAAATGCAAGATCTAATAAAACAAACAAACATACACATCATACGTATTTACTAATGTGGCTAGATTCTATGAATTACTGACACATAAACTGATCAAAAGTAAAGAATGAGTGTAACAGTAATGAAAATGTGTAACAGAAATGAAAGTGTGTAACAGTGATGATAATGTGTAAACATAATGATTGTGTTAAACATTAATGATTATTTGTTAAATTAAAAAAAAAATTATAAGCAAAATATGTGAGTAAAGGTAAATAATATTTCCGAAAGTAAGTAGAGTGTGTAAAGTAATAACTGTGTATAATAGTAATTGATAGGAATAGCAAAACAGTAGGGTTAATGAACGTATGTATGATGTTAATGAATACGGAAAAAATTACAGTCGATTTTTATGAATGTGTATAATAGTAATGACTGTTGATAGGAAACCATTAGGTAAAATGAGTTTGTATAAACGCAATCCATATGCGTAGAAGAACAGTTGAATTAATGAATGTGTCTACTAGTAATGAATATGGTTAAGAAAACAGCAGGAATACGGAACATGTGAATTAGTAATGAATATGAGTAGTTGGCAGTTAGTTAGTTTGTTCCTTTCGTGCCAAAGGCGGCACATAGGGCAGAGGTTTTAGATCTCCATGTGATACGGTTCTTTGCTAGCAGTTGCAGATCTTGTATGGTTTTACATCCCAATAGTTTACTTTCTTGTTGGATGGTTCTTCGAAGAGTGGTCTTTGGTCTTCCACGTTTTCTTTTCCCAACTGGTGACCACATAAGGACTTGTCGATTTAGTCTCTTTTCGTCTGATCTAAGCACATGACCTAAATATTTCCACCGTCGTTTCCTTATAATATTTGATATGGGTTGTTGGTGTGTTCTATCTCTCGCTGTGTTGTTAGAAACGAAATCACTCCATTTTACTTTTAATAATTTTCGTAGACATTTATTCTCAAAGCTGTCCAGTTTCTTATCAATTTTCTTTGTTGATTCCCAACTTTCACAACCGTAGGTCAGTACAGGAATCACACAGTTGGCAGAAGCAAAAATAAATGTGTGTAACAGTGAGGTATATATATATATATATATAATATCAGACGCAATGAATGTTTGTAATAGAAATTACAATGGTTAAATAAGCAGTTGCTTCATTCCAGTAGGTTGAAATGTCCCGTCATCTGCAGATGATGTTGCACAAAGCATGAGCTTCGTAGCTCAGGGAAACAATCATAGGGATATTATGAAACAATTGTAAATTTGTTACTGTACAGATTCGAATGCACCACTTTCAGAACGACAGGCGATCGTCTTCACCATTTCGTCATAGATAATCCCCAAGTAGTAGGGATAGTAATGAGTTATAGTTGGAGTAATGATAAATGTAATAGTAATGAATATGAGTAGAAAAATATTAAGAGTAAGTAATGTGTGTAAAAGTATCACATATGTGTAATAGTAATAAATGGGCGTAAAGTAATTACTATTTGGTGGAATGCAGTAAGAGTTGGGTATGTGTGGAAACGTAATGCATGTTCACAATAGTTATGTGTGTGTATAATAAAAATGCATGTGTATAACTGTAATTACTGTATGCAACAGTAATGCACTTATGTAAACGTAATACATGTTTTCATTAGTAATGAACGCGTGCAAAAATATTTCCTACATGAAACAGTAATGCATATGTGCAAAGTAATGCATGTGTATGCACGTAATGAATGTGTTTACAAAATGCATACGTGCAAACGGAATGCATGTGTATACACATACTGTGCGTGTGTAGAAGTATTGGATATGTGCAAACGTATAAAGTATGTGCACAATAGTAATGTAAATACACATCTCTGCCCCTCGCTCTCTTTCGATCACCGCTCAGACCGATGAACCAGATATCCCCATAAATTCTATTCATGTGGAAATCTGTGAACAAATAATGCTTGTGTGTAACAGTAATACAGATGCACAAATGTAATGCATGTGCACACACGTAATGTATGTGTGTAAAAGTAATGCATAAGTCTAACATTACAATATATGTGTCAGTGTAATAACTGTGAGCAACAGTAATGTGTATTAACTAAATACAAAACTGCGTGTAAATACACAACTAAAAGAAATAAATATTTATAACATTAGTGAACGTGAATGGGCCATTAATAATAAGAAAAAAATAACTGCACGTGATATTTAACAGAGCAAACAAAACAAAGAAAATTAAATAAAAAAGCGTTGGGAAAAGAAAATCAAATTGATGAAGAATCAATAGAAACGTTGAAAAAAAAAATGTTCAATGAGGTGAAAAATGGGTAAATACAATTTTGGAGACACATAAAAAAGTAGGCTATATTCTTTAAAAGATTTTGTCATGATATGTTTACAAACAGGCGAGAAAGATTGAGTTCTGTTTAAGTGGAGAGAAAACATTTACTAAGTGAATAGTGAAGTCTGTACAAACGTGTTGTCAGTTAAACAATAAGGCTAACTTGTAGACTAGTTGACAGTAGCTTTTCTGATGTTAGCAACGCAGATACAAATATGTATATATATATATATATATATATATATATATATATATATATAAACATGGGCGACTTGTCATTAAGGGCCAGTGGGGCCGGCCCCATCAAAAATAATGTATACCGTGTATTTATTATTTTTTAAATTAAAATATAGCAACCAAAACCATGATTTATCCGGAAAAATGTCTGGCCCCACCAGCAAAAATGACCTCGAGCCGGCACTGTATACACTATATATATAATATATATATATATATATATATATATATATATATATATATATATATATACGTACATATATGGTCGAACGAACTCACGCGCGCACATACACGCATATTATGAGTAAATATATGAGTACATACGAAAGATAAGATGTACTGGTAACATTGATATATCACCGTTGCGTTGGACAGCGGGCATGTTTGTGTACGGACATGGGCTGCAGTTATGATGCAATTATAATTGTGCTCAGTGTTTGTATATAAATATATATATGAAACATGTGTCTATATGTCTGGGTATGTGTGGGTCTATGTGGTTGTAGACACCTGTGAATATGATAATTATTTTCGCTGTTTCAACTTTTCAACATGGTTTTTAACGTGTACTTTGTTTGTTAACATTTCCTTGATAACTGTATTGTAAATTATATTGGAATCTATGCATCCCTTTTTTCTCTCTAACTGGTGTTGTACATGTGCAACATTTTCTTTGAAGAAAATGAACAACTTTACAGAAAACAATATCAAAAATATAAAATATTGGCAGAGTCACGAAACAGAGAACCAAGTTGGAGATATATTTGTCAACACACTTAAGTTACTAATATTGGCGGAGTATTATACTGCACACCGAAGGAGGCATACCAGCATAGAGAAGAAGAGGTAGACCACGGAGAAGATAGGTACAGGATGTAACTGCTGGTTTGAACATGACTGCTGCAGAGGCAGGACATCTGGCCTATGAGAGAGAGAAATTCCGAAGGACTGTTGGAGTGGCAAAGTTCTGCTCAGGACAGGCTATTTGATGATGATGATGATTATACTGCACAGCTACTGAGCGGATGAGTATTACCGCAATTAACCGGTGTGGTTGAGTGCCTTCATTGTCTTGTAACAATTAAGGGAAACTACAAACCAATCCTCATTATGGTAAGGGACAGGAAAAAAAGCCAATGTCCGACAAACGCAGCATTCCGTACGGAGTCTAAAAAATCTATATGCTACGGATTAGCTTCATTGCACCGGGTTTTACGCAATCTGGCTTGGTCAATCTCTACAGAAATAGTACGTTACCTGCAGAAAATATTGTACAAAGCACGGACTTTGTAGCTGTAACAACAATCATAAATGCCTCTTGAAACAATGCACTCGTGAACAGAACTCCGGATTCGAACATACACCATTCGAAACTCATGAAAAATGCTTTCATACTTAGCCACATATAGCCACATACTTAGCCACATATAGCCACGTATGTGGTTCTTGGTCAGAACAAGAGTAACATCTTTAGCAGACAAGTTGTTTAGAAAGTGGAAACGTTTACGTATCATGTTCTGTTATTCTCCATCATTCTGTTTTGTATGGTAAACTTTGATAGCATACGTTATACATTAATCTTGTGTCTGATACTGTATTGGGTTGATTCCCAGACTGTTTTCTTTGTCAATAATGTATATTTTAAAATAAATAATTTAAAATTGATTTAAAACTAATGATAATTAGACTGTGTCTACAGAACATGTGTGTTGTCTTAGTATCTTCATATATGTAAGTTGTATTAGTACATTAGTATATGTGTGTTGTATTCGTATCTTCATGTAGCGTGCGATTATAAGAACATCAGTTTCATCACATCCCGCCTTAAAACTATACATTTTAACCAGTTCTCACTACTTCTCCATCGTCATGTTCAACGTTTCCCTAATATCATAATGTTGCTGTCATCTTGGTAGTACGCTATCTCCTTTTCCATGAAACATACCCTTCAAAAATGCTTTCTCTAAACCAGTATATTGTTTAATGTGATCAAACTATTTGTTTCAAATCCCCATACATACTATTATATACATTCTATTATTTATTGTTCTTCTATGTTCACGTCTTGCAAGATTTATTGATGGTTCTACTTCTTCTTTAATCAATGAATTGCCCGTCTGCCCAGCGTGTTCGTAGCGCGTTGGACTACGGGTGACTATCCCTCTGTGTGTGCGGGTTCAATTCCGCGGGATTACAGAAAATCCATAGATTCCCCAGATTTACGGTGTTCGTTGCACAGAACCGAAGGGTTACGATGTCCATGGCACCGAGCCGAAGAGCTGAAAAGCTCAAGTGCTTCTGGATCGGAAAAAAATCCAAAAAAAAAAAAAATCAATGAATTCATAAGAACATTTATATCAATCTTGTTCAAAAGATATTCCATTTTATTCTTTGATGTGTTTGTACTAGTTATTATATTCTACTGAATGAAACTCAATATTTTCTTCTTCGAACGTTCAATATCGACCACTTGTTAACCACTTGTTGTGATTGACTGATTGATTGATTGAACCGTCACTATTGCACAACGGTGATTAACCTTACGTGTTCCGATATCTTTCTTACACAGGAAGGTCTCAGCGGTAAAGCACGAACTACGTATCACCAGCGAGGGTCTCCGATGCAATTTTGAATATAGTAAAAATAGTTGGCATAAGTGGGAGCGTATGGCCGAATGTGTTAGAGCGCAGCTCCCATACGGGGACCCATGTTCAATTCACGTTAAGGTCAAGGATTATTTTCTGTTGTGGGCATAAATGAAAAATCCTAACCTGAACAGCTTCGCGGCGACTGTACTAACCATGTGGTCATTACATTCCTCAGGATTACGTCCCACCTGTCCTACACCGCCCTAAATAGTTGTACTACATGCAGTAATGACAGATGAGTTGTAGTTATGACCGAAAACTATGTTGGACTTTTAGATCTCCTAATATGGCAGATCGGCACTAGAGATTAACCAGGATTCGCCTTTGAGTTGTTGAGTTCAGCTTTGGAGCTGGCTACCCATAGACAAAAAATATATTAGCTACAACATTCATATAACCATTAACTAGCAGGGATAGGTTGAGTCGGAGACTCCAACTTGAGTTTAAAAGGTAAGGAGAAAAATAAGATGAAATCATTTGAAATCAATATCAACTTTAGTTAGGTGAACTGATAACGTTTCATACATTGCATTAAACAAAATAGATATTGTTTATTTTGTTGGTTCTTGATGTTGAAATCAAATATTGCTATATTATGCTTCTTAAAAAATGCACATCTTTATTTCGAATTCGTTTTCACGTTTGATGATAAGACAACGAACAAGTTCCAAATGTTTAAACAGTTTTAAAACTCAAAGCGTGTTTATAACTGTTTACAAATCCTTTAGCAAATTTGTTAAAAAAATAACAGCTATGCCAGTTTTATTTTTTGGCAGGACGATATGTTCTAAATTTGCTTTCAAACAGTTGTGTACGTTCGTCAACTTTCATTGCATCTCCTGATGTTCTCGCCATCATTCTGATTTACATCAGCACGAACAGCCTAGTATTTCCACCACACAAGAACTTAAGAAAATTGCTGACATTGCTATATGTAAATCTCATGCACTGTCTAAAAATCTCATGCACTATCTAAATGTTCAAATATATATATATATATATATATATATATAGTTTATATATTCGTGTTTTTTATTATTAGGAGTTATTACTGCAGATAAGAGAAATACATTTGCTATGGCTTTTACTTCTAGTTTCTTATCTTAATTCTTGAAACGTTTTAACTTCACAACTGATAACGTTTATCTTTACATAATTTGTTATCTTCTTGCTTTTCGCTTCAGCAGTCTAAACGTGATGTTCCAATTATGCATGAGTATTTCGCAATGAATAAGCTTCCTTGTTTTTTAATTTAAAAACTGATTGTGTTTTTGTGTGTTACATGACAAAACGTCAAGACACCCAATTCTGGAATCATAAATTTTGAACTACTTTTTCTGCAGAAATGTGTAGGTCAACTTGGTCATTTTCAACTCCTTACGTGCGTCCGTTACTGAATTATGAATTTGATTTGATTAAATAATGTATACATTTCATGGCGTGGTTGACAGCCATTACACTACGTCATTTAGCATGCGTAGAGATTAACGTAAAAAGCATCATTGCAACATTTCGGAACAAATAATCTTCTTCTTCTTTTGTGGTCACACTACTACCGGGTTGTTACCCAGTGTCGTGGTTTTCTGTCTTTGTATTGCGCTGTTCTGGTGGCTTGTGTGATTGTTATCTTTCCTCTTTCACATGATTCTGCTACGCCATCTAACCATCTTTTCCGTGGTCTTCCTCTTGCCTTCTTTCCCAATGTTCTGTTGTAGAAGACTCTGTATACTGTGGAGTCTGGATGCATTCTTATTAAGTGGCATAACCACTTCATTCTTTGTTTCTCTATGTAATTCAAGCACGATTTTGTGCCAACTTTCTTCCTTATGCTGATATTAGTGATTCTGTATTTTCTTGTGTTGTTGGTAACTTTTCGCAGGTAACGCATTTCACATGTAGTTATTTTTTGTGACTGCGCTTTGCTCAATGTCCATGTTTGGCTCTGGTAACACAAAGTAGGTATAAAAATGCTGTTGATCATCTGTTGCTTAGCTGCCTGTGAAGATTAATTGAGATTCAGTACAACATCATACATTTAGTTACATGGACTGATATTGCAACCACTGAGACATTTTGGTCTGAAGTTTTCAATTATACAGATTCTTCGGGAGGTAACCCCTTCAAAGACGTTGCAACTTTTGCCCTAAATTTATTAGTTTTATCAAATTCTAATGCTGAAGTGGAACGGTTATTCAGCAGCATGAATGTCGTGAAAAATAAAATGAACAACAAAATGCAGCTGCCCATGCTTTCAGCAATTCTTGCAGTAAAATATGGATTTAAGAGGCATAATAAATGCTGCAAAAACTTTAAATTACCTAAAGATGTCACCGCCAAAATTGGAACAATGGACTCATATGACCCAACAAAAACTTCAGAAGATGTGCAGTCTGACTTTTTCAAATTACAATGATATACTATTGATCTGTAATTAATACAGCACAATTGGTACTTACAATATTTTTGGCACTTTTTCTAGCATTAAAAAATATTTCTAGCACTTTCTAGCACTTTTTAAACTAGAATCTAGCACTAAAAGCCGATTTACATTTGGCAACACTGCTTGTAAGCGCATAACTGGCACAATGTAGTCTCGCTCTTAGGTTAAGATCACATACAAATCACACAGAGTGGCTAACGAATGATCGATATGGAGAGTTTGAAGAAGAAAAACTGCTATCTGTAAAATGTAACGGATTGTACAATCTATGAATAACAGAAAGCAAACAATCCTTTTCTATTACCATGATCTATATTGTTGAATACTTTGTTGAGTTGATACGTGTATTTAACATATGGCACACGATGGGTGACTTTGTCAACATCCTGTCGGCAACATTTACTTCCCAATGTTTATCTCATGCCCAAATGAAGTCGTGTCCACATGAAAACCGTAACAATGAGAAAAATGTCTCACTTAAACCCCTTTCGAGCTGAGTAGTAAATACTGTTCCTTTAAAACTCTCATATTTGTGTACACTTTCGAAAAGAATATATGGCTAAACATCATCAGTAACGTTTATGGGTTGGTTTTTAAAAATAAATTCAGTTTCTTGTAAAACATAGCACTAAAATTGTTCATAAGATTATGTCAGAAGTTTGTTGCAGTTTTTATATTTATAAATAAATAACAGTGTGATCAGATGGCTTATGTGATAGTCTGCAATGAAACATCATATTCGTTTGTTATAAGACAGGTAGCCAGGTAAGATTGCTTTCTCAAGTTTTGACTGTTTATACTGCCAACATCATTAAGTATTTTTCAGAAGATAGCAAAAAGAACAATATAATGTATGCAAACAATTGGTTGATTTCATTGCATCATGGTTCTCCATATCGGTCCGCAGCTCCGTCCGTGTGGTTCCGCGGCCCGCAACGGAAGCCAGGAATATTACCACTTCCACCTACAAGGCGACTGAGGTTGGGGCCTAGGAAGCTACCCTAGTAAATAAAAACATCGCAAAATCGGATCTCCTGGCCTACTTGTAGGCGCATCCCTGGCTAAATGTACAATCGCTCTTAGACTCAGATCACATACATATCACACAAAGTGGTTAACAAGTCGTCGATATGGAGTGTTGGAAGAAGAAGAAGAGGAAGCTCTGTACCTCTCTGCAGAAATGGTGTGCAACCTGCTGTGAATTGTTCATAATATGATTCATTTATTATCGTAGGAAAAGAAATGTCTGAAATAGGATACACTAACGATACAAAGCTAATATCAACATCGCTGAAAGGAAATTGAGAAATTAATAATGACAGTGCAAGCCAAAAGCGAAACAAGAAAATCTATATCCCAATGTGAGAAAAACAAAATAATGACAAATGATAAAACGAACCAGACAATGGATATCTTTATCAAGTTAGAGAGAATGTAAAAAAATGTGAACGGCTTGGAATATTTAAGTTCAATGCTAACCAGAGATATAAATTAAATAAAGAACACAAAAAGAAAACATAATTTGTAAGGACAAAGGTACTTTCACAAAGTTTAATTCAGGACATGTTTATTTGTGATAAGAACTTTGTATACCAAAAACATATTCAAAGATTTGGTTTGTTAGCCCTAACCCGTCCCTTAATAAGCATGAACTATGTTGTCTAATATTGCCTTGTTAAGTAGAAACAACCAAGATATGCAAAGAAAAACAGATAACTTGTCATCTATAGCATCAAAAGTTGGACTGCAGATAAGCTATGAAAAAACAAATATAATGAAGACACCTATGGCAAGTAATGCAGATATCACACTGGAAAAATATATTCTTGATATGCTGATTAAAAGATATTTCTAAATATTGTTGTAGAAGAAAAATGTGCATAACGGTTTATAACATAGCACAACTACGATCTACACGTTCTTATCAATACTAATTTTTTACTATGTGATATGTTAGAAATCATGTCAACTGACAAAGCAAAAGGCTCACCTAACATCCAAGTAAACAATGAAGAACTCCAATGTGTAGAGAGCTACGAATATCTGAACTCAATAATTAACAATAACGGTGACTGCTCCAAAGAGATCTCAAAAGATTGGCAATAACAAACAAGAAGTTAAACACATTGAAGAACATGTGGCAAAGCACCAGCAAAATACTCAAATTAAAAATATTGAGAGCATGCATTTTCCCAGTGGCTACTTATGGTTGTGAATCATGGACTATTACATACAAATTAGGAACGAACATCCAGTCCTTCGAAACTAAATGCTACAGAAAGATCCTACGAATACCATGGACAGAAAAAGAAAGAACACTGATGTCCGGAAAGAACTAAATTTTAAAGAGAATTGGCTGATAAACAACATACTATACAAAAAAATTGCATACTTTGGTCACATCAAGCCTGGCCTGGAAAGAACAATACTAGAGGGCAGGGTCCCAGGACGCAGAGGCAGACCAAGAAGAAGATGGCTACAAGATATTAAAGAAACCATGAACATGACCATCGACGAAGTGGGTGAACTAGCAAGAGACATAGTGAATTTCAGATGTGCTGCAAAGAGAGCAACGTCCTATAAAGGATACGCACCTTGATGATGATGATATGTTAGCATTTTATTAGTTCACGAAACCCTTTCTGTTCAGAACATTATTTGTATTGCAGCAAATCATTCTCAGATAAAAGCAGACTGAAGATCTAGCTAGCGCTACTGTCTCTACCATGCAATAGTATAAAAGCAGACTGAAGATCTAGCTAGCGCTACTGTCTCTACCATGCAATAGTATAAAAGCAGACTGAAGATCTAGCTAGCGCTACTGTCTCTACCATGCAATAGTATAACTCGGTAGTTGTGATACTATCAAGGTATGATTTTGTCTCTTTAAATCGTAAAAGTGAACCATTGTTTGAAATGTGTGTCATATTGAATACTATTGTCTTTTGTCTTTCCAAAGGTGGATGATGGAAATGGTTGTTTATTCTTGCCGTTAAGCATAGTGATGGGATCTTTCATTCGTGCTCCATGGTCAGATGCGTGGCCCTTGTTGTATTATATCCGTGTTTATTTAGTGTGGACTTCATATTGTCAAATCCATATTTCTTGGGTTTTCCCTTGACTCTAGTAACTGATCTCTTTTTATTGTATGCTGTTATTGATGGTTGGTTGTTTTCCATTCTTATTAAATGTCCAAACCACTGTATTTGTTGTCTTTCAATGTATTCGGTGCATGAAGTTATGCCTACTCTGCTTCTGATGTCCTGGTTTCGTAGTCTATCTTTCACCATTGAATACAAGTGATTATATGTAGGATTAGGCCTTCCAGTCCAAATTTAAATAAATAGTATTACTACAGACACTATTATACAAAATAAAACAAATATAGTATTACTACAGAAACTTGTATTCCAAATAAAACTAATATATTGTTACTACACAAACTATTATACAAAATAAAAGGGTGGAGACTGCAGTAAAACTTGGAAAAATAGGTAAACACGTAAAAACAAAGTACTACAGTTTTACAAAATACATAAACAGTGACGATAAACAGCAACGTTTCGACCAAAAGGCCTTTATCAAGCAAACAATACAACAAGAATGACGAATTTCGAGGAACCAAGGAACGAAGACAAGTGTAATTCTGCAAATTGTTGACGCCTGCAATGATTCAGTCCACTGCCTGCGCACCGATCCGGAGTACTTTGTTTTTACGTGTTTACCTACAAAATAAAACTAACATAGTATTACTACACAAACTTGTATTCCAAATAAAACTAAAATAGTGTTACTACAGAAACTATTATACAAAATAAAACTAAGCAAGTGAAAGACACAATGTCAACTCAAAGTTCAATTATAAACAATGAATCGATTAAAAAAGTGTTTTATAAATGCTAGTAATAAGTTGCAGTTGTATATTCCACTTGGAACGCAAACAGAGGCAAATAAGAATATAGAGCATATTTTGCAAACATACATCCCGTAATCAGCACATTTCGCAAACATACATCACGTAATCAGCACATTTTGCAAATATACAGAACGTAATCAGCACATTTTGCAAAACATACATGAAGTAATCAGCACATTTTGCAAACATACATCACGTAATCAGCACATTTTGCAAATATACAGAACGTAATCAGCACATTTTGCAAATATACAGAACGTAATCAGCACATTTTGCAAAACATACATGAAGTAATCAGCACATTTTGCAAACATACATCAAGTAATCAGCACATTTTGCAAACATACATCAAGTAATCAGCACATTTTGCAAACATACATCAAATAAATATCCAAACAACAAAAGTGTACATAAGGAAAACCGAGTGTTACTGACATATATTCTTCATTGTTATATTGCGTGAAAATAAATGAACTGTGAAATAGAAACTGGATGACAAGACAATCAACAGCTTTTAAATATGTTAGTTAGTTTGTTCCTTTCGTGCCAAAGGCGGTACATAGGTTTTAGTTCTCCATGTGATGCGGTTCGCTGCTAGCAGTTGGAGATCTCGTATGGTTTTATATCCCAATAGTTTACTTTCTTCTTGGATTGTTCTTCGAAGAGTGGTCTTAGGTCTTCCACGTTTTCTTTTCCTAACTAGTGACGACATAAGGACTTGTCGATTTAGTCTCTTTTCGTCTGATCTAAGAACATGACCTAAATATGTCCACCTTCGTTTCCTTATAATATTTGATGCGGGTTGTTGCTGTGTTCTATCTCTCATTGTGTTGTTCGAAACGAAATCACAACATTTTACTTTTAAATATGGCTGTTCATAAAAATACCACGCAGGTAATTACAACATAAATAGGAAGCAGATATATACTGGAAGAAATGCAGTACTAAACACCACAAACAAGTAAATACGTATTTAACACATTAAGGGGTTATGGTAGAGGATTTCTCAACTTTCTTATCTCTCAATAAAATTATGTGATACATAGCAGTTACTACTAGAGTGGTCTAAAATGAAAATTTAGATATCTTTCGCATTAATAAATTATCGGGTTGCCATGGAAACGGCAGCCATGTTGGATTATAAACAACGTCGTACAGTCTCCAAACAGAGTGAAATAAATAACAATTGCAATTTTTGTTGACTGCACAACCTAAATATACCAATATTCTGGGCCACTGACAACTATAAATTGTTCTGTAACATGTAATTGATCTCTGGGGGTGCAACGAATAAGACATACCCAATTTACGGCCCAAAATAGGACCCATTGATTCATTAAAAATTCATATAAATTTATTTGTTAGAGAAAGGTGCATTTTCTGTTGTCTAAGGGCTTCAATATTAATATATATATGTCAGGGTCAAATCTCATATTGCTATCTTGAGGATTTCTTTCATGGTGGAAAACGTACATTACCACGTTAACGAAATTTACAAATGGGAGAAAACTGTGTTTTAAAAATATAATGTGAATTTAGTCTAAAGTGTCAAGGAAATCGTCCGTTACAGCATACAGTCATTGCCTAGCCTAATTAAATCTAATATATCTGTTAGTACTCAGATCAAGCTTTACAATGAAACATGACTCGATTGGGTTAATTGAATGCTATACACTGTATCTAGGGACAAAAGAAAGATAATTGAAGACATTTTCTATAGCGAATTTTTAGAGGGTAGGGCTGTTGAAAAATAATTTTGAAGCATTTTTCGGATCATAAATAAAAACTCTTTGCATAATTTGATTGTAGAGATGCAATACTAACATAATATGATGAATTTGAAAAATCGATATCTATAAGCTATAATGACCCAATTGTCAGTAGTATAACCCCTTAAACTAGAACTACAGAAAAAGGCATCTAATAGACAGCTACCCGCAGCATGTACGGAGGTCATGACGGTGACAACATTTATGGAGTGGCTACAAATGCATTCACTCTTGCTTGCATGCTCAGCCACTCTATGAACATGATACAGAATATGAAAACCGGTTATGTATAAAGGCAGTGGATGCAATTAACACAAACTGCAACAATCCAGAGACTTACCTTCATCTTTGTCCCAGGTCATTCTGTAGTAAACGCAATAAGAGCTTGTATGCACAAGCGGGTAATGCTTTGATCGACTATGGACAAAAGCGACATGATCAACGCTCTAAGAGAAAACATATCCCATAAAGATGTCAACGAAAAAGATAGAGGATATTCTCTATCTCTGTTGCGCATGGTATGAAATGATGCATGCAGGGAGAGTGAAGATTAATAATAGACATCCAAGCTGTCTGGAAACAGTTGTGAGTTGGCCATATACAGGGTGTTCAACTTAAAAGTAGCCTGTGAATGGAGCTAATCTGGCATATATGTATGGAAATGAGAAGGTTCAGTTATGACGTAGTATAGGTCAAGGTTGTGTGATGGTGTGTAATTGTAGTGTGGGAAGGGGCGATGAACAAATGTGACGTAGGACAAGCTAGTCTTAACCGGTTTAAATAGTAAATATACGAGATGCAATGCGTACCTGGCAAATTTCTATTTATCACTGGGGCTGCTTTTAAGTTGAACACCCTGTAGAATACCCTTTAAGATTCTACCAACGCTCATATATCACACGTACCTCAACCATCTCATTTGTCGCTGGCTCAACAACATATACTAGCTTATCTCGTCAGAACGTCTAGGTCTTCCATTTTGGAGAGCAAAGTATGACAATGTATAGATACTTATAACAGATGCGGTACTTCGTCATGTTAGTAAGCTATAAATCAATATACAAATAATTGCTAGCATTATAAAAGCACGGTTTAGCGAACTGTTTCTATTATAAATAAGTTGCTATCTCTTAGTTGTCCATGTTGTGTATACCTCCACGCACATTATAGTACAACATATTTTTGACTGCACAAGAAAGTAACTAAGTCGGAACGGACTTCTCAATAAAGCCAGTTAAAACAGAACAAAGGGTAAACTGAGTTAATGGAAGAAATGTCAGTTGAAGTCAGAAAGGTAAACAGAATGGTTAAGATGCTGGGGCTGTTTTCTTTTTAGTTTTTAAGGCATGGGTTCGAATTCAAACGGAATCACATGTGCAATGTTTTCGTGAGATCTTTAGGACTGTTGCTGGAGCTACGGAGTTCATGTTTGTGGGCAACATTCTCGGCAAGGGGCGTACAATTTCAGCATAAATGTACGGGAATATATGATAAAAACCCCCATCAGTGATTCGCCTTCAGACTCGTTAGATTGTATTAAATAAAATACAAAATGAATTATAATGGTTATTCATATGCATATACAAAGCTTACATATTGACTGACTCTTGCCCAACATGATATTCGATCTAATTCTGTTGAAACTATAAGTCACTTACAGAAATACATAACCAAAAACTTTAGCTAAAGTGTTAATTTTCATTAAAAACTGATAATTCAGTAAAATAAATGATTTCATTGTAAATAACAAAATAGAAAATGGAATATCTCGAATGCAACTGAAGGTAAATGAATATATATAATACAAATCGTATGTTACATGTTTATGCTGTTATAATGCTAACAATATAAAGTAACGCATATATTACCCTGGAATCTAAATTGATAAAAATAACAGAGCAGTGCACCTATTTATGTAGCAATTTTAATTGCACAGGAAATGTTAAAAAATAAATTATGATACGAATTGGCAAAGCAACATCAGCTTTTAAAAGTCTAAATAAAATATGGAACTGCAAGTTATATATAGTATTAAATCTAAATTACGAATTTTCAATTCAAATGTTGTATCAATCCTAACATATGCCAGCGAGAGTTGGGAAATGGCTAAAGATATAGAAAGCAAGTTGAATGCATTTGAAAATAGATGTCTGCGAAAAATAATGAATATAAAATTGAATGAATTCAGGAGAAGTGATGAAATCAGAGACATGTCTGGTCAACCACTAGTGACAACTGTTATAAGAAAGAGAAGATGGTGATATGTTGGACACACATTGAGGAGAAATGATCAACGAATATCAAAGCAGACAGTGAAGTGGGATGCAAAGGGTTCAAGAAAGAGAGGTCGACCTAAAGAGACCCTGAAACGAACTTTGCTGAGAGATGCAGAACATATCGGTATCAGTTCCATGGAGGAGTTTGATTGAGTTGCCCAGGATAGAGCGGTATTGAGAAATTACTATTAGGCCCTATGTAACGTATAACGGTATGAGAGGAATTATTTTTTTATATATGCTGCAATAAAATTAATTAGCACATTAAATAGTCAATTGTTATTAAAAATATCCATGAAAAATTGTGATACCAAAAAACGACTAGCATTTACAAATGACGATCTTTAAAATGGTATCTTTTGTTGTGTTTAACTTTACCGATTTAGTAAATCACTTTTTTTACCTTGTTAATTAATATATTGCCTAGCTTTTTTCATTGTACTGTTTTTATTGAACCATTTGTATTATTGTTAATTGCAGTGTGAACATTACGCCTTGAAGTTGTATCCAATGTTATTGCCTCTGCTGTTATCACCTCTCCCAGTGAATACATTTTATACACGAAGCGGCGCCAATCTGGTGCGACGCCCCTGAAAGTAAAAGAGAGAGCTGACAAGATATTTTTTTTTTATAATGAGGTTGCAGTGAAATCGGATCATGCGAAGTCGATTTCTATTTTGGGTTCACATGAATCTTTGGCTGCTATTCTGCTGAAATCTATCACCAGCCTCTAGGAATTAATCACACACTGACACTGATGTACTGTTGAACGAACAACAAAAATCTTAACAAACTAGGAAGATATTTCTAGCTATGCAATCATAACGAGGAATACGTGTTCCCAAACTTGGAAACATTACCGTAAAAATGTGAATATTATGTTACTAAATAACGTGACATATTACAAACATATCTGTGACAAAATAATGTGTACATTATTTACAAAGCAAACTAACGATTACTAAAACGATATTTCGATCAAAAGGACTACTCGTGTGGTGGTAGGTCCCACAAGAGAAGCAAAGAATAGTACGACTACGACCTACAAGACATATTGTAAGAGACAACTGCCCGTCTGCCCATCGTGTTCGTAGCGCGTTGGACTACGGGTGACTATCCCTCTGTGTGTGCGAGTTCAATTCCGCGGGATGGCAGAAAAAGCCACAGATTCCCCAGATTTACGGTGTTCGTGGCACCGAACCGAAGGGTTACGATGTCCATGGCACCGAGCCGAAGAACTGAAAAGCTCAAGTGCTTCTGGATCGGTATAAAAAATAAAAAATCGTATGAGACGACTGATGTAGGACCTAGTAAATAAAAATCATATCGGAAATCGGATGTTCTGGCCTACTTGTAGGCGCATAACTGGCACAACGTACAATCGCTGTAATGCACATAACACAAACAAATTACACAAAGTGGTTAACAATGGGTTGATGTGGTGCATTCAAAGAAGATAAAGAAGAAGATCAAAAGGACTTCATTATTGAAATATAGAATAATCCAACATGTTTGTTCTATGTTCTATTTTTATTAATCCTTTAGTCGAAATATTGTTTTAAGATATTGTTCTCTTTGTTAATCAATAAAATATCATGTTTTAATATATAATCTTCCATATATAGTTTTATATCAGTAAATAATGGTGTGTACTGTTGGTCGATTTGATGCCATCTTCACATCACTTGTTGACTGTAAAGTTTGTTATATTATACTTTGATCAACTTGTAATATTCATGTCCTATATACATAGTTGATGATCTAATCATTCTATACAGAAAGCTAGTTACAAATAGTTATATTATTCATGTAGCAACAATATGGTACGGCACAAGCAAATACATAGACGAGTAAGACTTCTGAGAACATGCATATTCCCTGTGTCAACTTATGGATGTGAATCGTGCACAATAACACACACATTAAAGAACCAAATTGAACCTTTTAAAAGAGGGTGTCACATAAAGTTCTTAGAACATCCTGGAGAGAAGAAAAATACAAAGACATCCTACAAGATATGCATATCGAATAGCATTGGGTCATAAATAACATCATGTCCCGGAAGATGAAATAGTTTGTCCACGTTAAACGTCACAGTGGTTTGGAGAGAACGGTAATGGAAGACATGGTTCCTGCAGTACGATGCAGGAGACGACCAAGACGAAGACAGCAGCAGAACATCAAAGCAACATTTAACATGACGTTGGAGGCAGCGTGGGAACATGCTAGAGACAGAGCGATTTTCAAGAGCGCTGTGATTAAAGCGACTTTCCTCAAGGGACATTCTACTGCTTGAGATTTTATTTATGTGGTGTTGATCTTCTCGAAGAATTGCTTCCATATTCATTCTTTATGCTTCGATAGTTTTCATTTTGATGTTTCTGAGTATATTATTATATATTCATCTCATTTCGTTATACTTTTCCTAGAGCATGCAATCAATTTCTCAATACTACTCTATCCTGGACAACTTATTCAATTTCGTCTATGGAATTTAGTCCGATATTTCTGGCTTCTCGCGTAAAGTTTGTTTCAATGTTTCTCTATTGCGTTTTTCTTTCTAGAAATGTTGTGTCCCGCATCAATGTCGGCTTTGTGGTTTTTTAATTATATCTTCTCTGAGTATCATATCTCTATCTTCTCTGAGTATCATATCTCTATCTTCTCTGAGTATCATATCTCTATCTTCTCTGAGTATCATATCTCTATCTTATCCTTTTATAACCCTTGGTTGGCCAGACAATTATCCGATTGCATCACTTTTCATTAATGTGTACCATTTTATATTCATTATTTTTCGCTGACGTCTATTTTTAAACACCGTTCTTCTTCTTCTTCAGCGATCTCTGGTCATGCGCTTAATTTTCTGTGGACCACAAACTGGGCAGTCAGCTTCAGATCTGTCAGGTTTCCCAAAGCTTAGTTTTCAGGTCGACTGGGTGTGGCCACATGTTGCTTCTCAGCACACACAGGAGAGGACAGTCTTGCAGGACATGCTCTGGTGTCTGTTCCGCCTGCTAACACTGGCAGAGAGCTGTTTGACTTATTCCTAGTCTATATAAGTGTTTGTTGAGTCTGCAGTGTCCTGTGCGTAGTCGAAATATAATGACCTGGTCTGTTCTGCTTAGGTCTTTGAGGGAGTCTTTTCCATAATCATATCCAGTGTTTGTCTTCCAGTCTATTGCAGATTTTCTCTGTATGAGGGTTTTAATCTCTTGAAAAGACAAGGGTTGGTAAATTTGCTCTTTGACACTGCCCTCCTTAGCTAAGACATCGGCACTCTCATTGCCTGCAATGCCACAGTGAGATGGAATCCACTGCAAGTGAACTTCTGCCTTTTCTGAAAGCTGAACAAGTTCTCTTTTTAGGTTTTGTACTGTGCTGTCAAGGGATTTAGCCTCCAGGGCTTGTATAGCTGACAGTGAGTCTGTGAGAAATACCAACTTGCCTGCAGGTGCTTGCAGCTTATTCATGTGCTGTGCTGCCATCAGAAGGGCTAAGAGTTCTGCTTTGTAATTGGAACATATTCTTCCAGTAGGGGCCGCTAGAGACACAGTAGTAGCATCTGGGTGCCTAATGTACACTCTAAACACCTTTCAATTACTTTCTTTATCTTTAATCATTTTTCAACTTTCGTTACAATAGTATGGAATTGATACCACACTACAATTAAAAATTCGTAATTTAGTTGTTTTAAAACTATATAACTTGTAGCTGCACATTTAACTTATACTTATAAAAACTTATATTGCTTTAACATTTCGAAGAATTATATGTTAGTATCGCTTTCTCCGAGCATATGACATTTACATAAATGTTATACAAATGCACATCTATAAGGCTGCTATGTCTTAAAGTGTATTATTCAGTGTCCGTGATTCTGCATCATAAAGTATTTTTGGATCAGTTATTAGTTATATGATGGTTATCATCATAAAATATTTTTGAATCAGTTATCAGTTATATGATGGCTATCATCATAAAATATTTTTGAATCAGTTATCAGTTATAGGATGGTTATCATCATAGCACTCTGGACATGTCGATAGGTGATCCGGTCTCCGCCTCAGCAAATCCAGCAGCTTCCAACGGCCCAACATGCCAGTTCGATGTTGATTAATCAACAATCTCTTTGCATATTTAGTATGTCGTTCTGCACCAATATTGACACCCATCTCTTTCAATCTGTTCAGCGATTGGAATTCCCAGATCTGAAACTCCTCTGTTCGGAAAAAACTCTCTCAATGCGTGAAGAATGTCATTTCGATCAATGGCAGCTCCCTCTGATATTGTAGCCATGCCAGCCAATATATCACCTCGTTCATTATCCCTAACTCCTGCGTGCCCAGGGACAAAAATAAAGGTGATTTTTCTGAACATTGTCAGTACCGGTACCTCCACCCAGTTGTGTCTCACCATTCCTGATTCGACCTTACGAATCATGCTCATGGGGTCACTACGGATAAAAACACGACATTTTGGATATATTAATATATATATATATATATATGTATGTATATCTGCATTTCTATTTATTTAGATGGGGGATCTCTGTGGAGTAGAGGTTAAGTTCTCGTCTCTCGTGCTAAATATAGCAGGTTCGCTCCCCCGTGTAACCACCTGAATATTTTTCCAGAGATTCCTGATTTCAGTGTAGGTGAGATCGAGTTGCTAATCCTATCGGAGACGGACAATAAAACGTAGGTCGCGTGTTCAATTTGAGCATGTAATTGAACCCTTGGCAGTTCAAAATCGAGAAGAGCAGGCTGGAAAGTCGCTGCCCAGGCAGAATTCATTAGGAAAGAGTAAAAGCAAAATTAACACAAGAATACCTTAACCATCTTCGAAATTATATCATGGGGGCATCGTCGGTGCTACGGAGCTCGTGCACTGCAGCTGAGATAGTCCTGTGTAAGAAAGTGATCGGAGCATACATACATGGTTACTCACCTACAATCAATTATGTTGGTCCTATCAATCAATCAATCAATCAATCAATGATTGTTTATGTGTATTTATATAATGTCTAGTTATCGTGAAATTCATTATGCTTTGACATCGTTTCTCTTTATTGTCATTGCAACGCCATCTGGCAAAACTTGGTGATTTTTAGTATCAACATACAATTTGAAGTGAGCTTATTAAGGGCTAAAGTAAAATTAAGGATATCATTTTAAAATAACATACCATTTTCTGCAGTGCATCCGAAAAGAAGAAAACAGAAGAAGATTGGATGTGAAACCAGTTATCTAATTCATAAAAGAAAAACCGATTAAATGGTTTGGACACCTGACAAGAATTGCCTGGTATTGCACAGAGAGCCACATAGAAAATGTATAATCAGTACAGAGCAAGAGGAAGACCACACAAAAGATGGGGCGACAGTATCACGAACAGCCTTACGAAAATAAATAACAGCTTACAAAGTGGCTTAAAACAAGCACATACACAAGATTACTGCATCCCCACCCCCCAACACTTCAATAAAAAAGTACAGGGTGGAAGAGAATAAGAGAATAACAAAGCAAAGCAACTGACAAGCATGTACAAATAGGAAAACATCTTTGAAATAAATCATAGTTAGTGTCAGGAGGGAATGCGCTAGAAAGTAATAACATGATTTGTATTGATATCATTTCTTATTTAGAAAGTGTCTAGAAAAATGAACAAGTAGCATTTATTGAAGAACCACCCAATTAACTATGTTAAAACGGTATTACACTATTCCAGTGGCAGCTCGTGATCATTTTTATTGGTGGGGCCAGACTTCTTCTTCTTCTTCTTTGCGTTCGTTCTTTACGACCAATTGCAATCACTCTTTGTGATATGTTTGATCTTTGGCAAAACGTGTATACGTTGCACATTAGTTTGGTAGGCCCCTAAACGCATATACTTCTACACGTTTAGGACACATGCATCCGATTTCAACCAAACCTCCTTAGTCGCCTCTTACGACATGCGTGGCAGGTAACAGTGGTTCTATTCTTTACACCACAAATTTGGGCACCGGTAACCACTCGGGCGGGTGGGGCTAGACAAAAACTTTCAAAAAAATCATGGTTTTGAGTTATGTTTTAAATTATACAATAAAAAAATACACGTTACACATTCTTTGTGGTGGGGCCCGGCCCCAGTGACCATTAATGACGAGCCGCCACTGCACTATTCCACGAAAATGAAACGAGTAGCATGTATTGTAAGACCGTCAAACTGGTCATTCTAAAACTTTGTATACTCTGCATTCTGTGTCTATCACCTTAACAATAACGTTATTAAAACTGTCGTTATTGCTTGTAGCACTCCTTTTTAGAGTGGTGTAGGGCATGGGGTGGGGGAGCTGAGCATTGGAAATTAATGAAAACATGGCTAGTACAGTCGCCGTGAAACTAGTCAGGCTAGGATGTTTTATTTATGCCCCAATAAAAAAATACTTTTTGGTCTTATCGGAGTTTGAACCTGGGTCTCCTGAATGAGAACCCGCGCTCTAATCTATTCGGCCAGATACGCCAACTATTTATTAACAGTAGATGTTTTAAACGTATATCTCTGTGCGTATACATATACTCAACAACAGTTGCATAATGGTTAATGAAATTGCTTAGGACACGTAAGATCTGGGTTCGGTACCTGCTTGGAGTGAACTTTTTATGACACCAAGTGACTGTCACCTGAACCCAGGTTCATGCTGGTACAAGGTATACATTTAGGAGTCGGTTGTCTATTGTCTTTTCCCAGGTTGAAGATGGAGTTGGGTTTCCACTCTTGTCGTTAAGCGTAGTGATGGGAGCTTTAATTTGCGTTCTAGGACCAGATGAGTCGCCCTTGTTGTCTTATATCCGTGTTTATGTAGTTTGGTCGATCCATCTTTTTCTTGGTCTTCCCGTAGCTCTAGTACCCAATATCCTTTTATTGTATTTTTATTGGTGGTTGGTTGTATTTTATTCTCATTAAATGTCCAAACAACTGCATTTGTTGTCTTTCAATGTATTAGGAGCATGAAGTTATGCCCACTCTGCTTCTGATGTCCTCATTTCGTAGTCTATCTTTCCTAGTGACCCTCGACATGCAGGAGTACAAGCGGGAAACGTGATGTTGACCATATCATCTACTGCTGATCAAAGAACATACAGAGATAACTACCCAATGTCCACGTCGTCTAAGATATCAAATGTTTACCTGAACATATTATTTGTTTTACTTCAATTGTATTCTTCTTTTTCTTTGAACGCTCTATATCGATCACTTGTTATACCACTCTTTGTGATTTGTATGCGATCTGAGCCTAAGAGTGATGTTACCTTGTGCCAGTTATGCGCCTACACGTAGAAGGGCAAAGTCGATTTCTACAACTCTTTTATTTACTAGAGTAGCTTTCTTAGTCCCATTCCTCAGTCAATTTTTACGACATGCCTTGTAGGTCAAACTGTTACTATTATTTGCATCCTGCAGCACACGCACGAAAATGTACCCATGGATTCATAAACATATTAAAACAGTTGTTACATATTACATTCACTTATACAAACATTCAATAATAACAATAAATTCATATTCAATTGAAGGAAACTACTTGCAAAGCACAAGCAAACACAATCAGATGAGAAAGTTATAACTTCAACATTTGTGTAAAACGACATATAACACTTTTGCAAAAATTGTTCTACGATTGATGGCAGATGAAAGGAAGAGATCGAGCAGACAAAATGAAACTTGGAGAACTGTGAAATGACAGAAATGACAAGTAGAAATGACAGTATGGTGAATGGCATATCTTACCATGGTGTAGAAAGTCAGCAGACCGGCAGTAATAGAGATCAACTGTGAATGATGTATATGTCAACTATGACAGGATGAGATAGTCGATTAGAAAGTCATATGGCATATTAACTATAACTAATCTACAACAAACATTCACATAAATATGTAATGAGTGTTAATTATTTGAAACTGTGTTATGAAAACTGTACTTAAATAATTAGCATGGCATGAATGATAGAAGACGTAACAGTAAAAATGTGTTTAGAATTTGCTTACCTTCTACAACTTCTCCATTAGGAAACACCACAATAACCTTCTGAGTCTTGCTGGACTTGTATACCCTCGGACGCTCACCTGCTGCACCCGGCGGGCCGAGGTTCAAACCTTTAAGATTGGTTAGATCCATTGAACCATGAGGCACACAAACACAGACTTCTACTGGGACCGGCATGGGACAACTCGAGTCCAATTATATCCAGAGTTTGAGCCAGAGTCGGACAAGTCACTGTTGGTTTTGCTAATCCACATGAAGAAATGTGATGTGCACTTTAGATAGATATTCCACAATTGAAATTATTCTTTTTTTTCTGAGAGAAGGGGTGTGTTTAGTTGAGTTTCAATGTTTGACTTATACTGGGAAGAAATACACGGCTCACTCGCAATCAATCGGATTTTTATCTATTGATAAAATACATCAAAATACGTCAGTTTGAGTGACTAATCATATCAGTACAAGTACAATAGTAAAGAAATCATTTTTATACAACTTGGTATATAGAGCAATACGGTTTTAGGTCGTTATTTGACATTGACCACCAGCACACGATGCGTGATGTGGTCAACATCACTTCTACCTTCTTTACTTTAAAATGCTTTCCTGTACCCAACTGAGGCTGGGTCGACATGAAAGCCGTAACGGTAGGAAACAATTCCACTGTGGAGTTGAACCTGAACAACTAATATAAGAACTGAGTTCACTAACAGCTACGCTACTGTAGCTTTCAGTCATATCGGTGGCGGACAACAACTTCTTTGTTTCTTGTTAAAATTGAACACATCAAAGACATCTTTGATGTTATCAATCGATAGAGATATGTTTGAAATTCGATGTCATGTCAAGTAAAAATAATTCTAATCAATTTTACAATTCTAAACATTTCATTAAGAATACACAAACATACACAACACATTGTTAACGAAAACTCTGCAAACAGTGTAAATATCCAGAAATGTTGCTAAACAGACAGCAAGAAAATGCGTAAACATATATTGAATATAGCTATGCAACATATATTTTTCAGAATGACTTTGAACTTTCTATATTGATGTAACCGTTCACATTTTCCACACATACTACACACTCTCTCAAGAGAGCTTGAGAATACTTCTTAGATTGGCATAACTATTTCTAAGCTGAATTGTAACTGTCCCTGGATCGATCTTTCGCTGAATTTAGAATAGTTTATGCAACTGTCTTCATACTGGTATAAATATGTGTCACGGAAAATAGCCCAACATCAACCTTTAACCCACTCACGACAGATTGTCTGTTAAGTATTCATGTATATTTTAGATACAAGAGAGAGGACTGCAGTAAAAATCGGGTCTAAAAGTAAAACACGGCAAAGCGATATAAGATAGTTTTACAAAGTACAAAATCAAGATACAGCAATGTTTCGACCAAAATATCTTTATCAAGCAAAGGATACAGAATAAAAAGAATGAAGACTATGATCCAGGACATTAGGAGGTACATACATAGTCAGATGCTAAATCCTATATTGAATATAGAAAAGTCAGTATCAAGAAATGTAAGTTAAAGACAAAACAGGTTTAGCGTAAGGAAATGTGTATTTCGGTTGCAGTTGGGTTCAAAATCTACATCAAACTTTCATAGTAACTTATTTTTGTAACTAAAACTAAGTATACTGAATGTGTGTGTATGTAGCTGAAACTGTAGTGAGCTTGATCACAATCCAAGTGTACCTGGTTCAAACTCCACGACAGACAGATTCCAAGCAAATTCGTTTGCGGGATGGCAAGTGGGATAGAGGAAGACCTAGAGAGACATTATGACAAACTGTAGACAAAGAAAGAAAAAGTAAAAAAACCTGGAATAAACAAAGCTGACTTGCTCAAGATATATCTGGTTGGAGAAAATGGATTGATGTCTTATGTGTCAATGGAAGTTTGGAGAAAATGGATTGATGTCTTATGTGTCAATGGAAGTTTGGAGAAAATGGATTGATGTCTTATGTGTCAATGGAAGTTTGGAGAAAATGGATTGATGTCTTATGTGTCAATGGGAGTTTGGAGAAGATGGATTGATGTATGTCTTATGTGTCAATGGGAGTTTGGAGAAAATGGATTGATGTCTTATGTGTCAATGGAAGTTTGGAGAGGATGGATTGTTGTCCTATGTGTCAATGGGAGTTTGGAGAAGATGGATTGATGTCTTATGTGTCAATGGAAGTTTGGAGAAAATGGATTGATGTCTTATGTGTCAATGGAAGTTTGGAGAAGATGAAGAAGTACATTTTATCTAATATATATATATGTATATATATATATATATATATATATATATATATATACAAAACACTATACTATATATGTTCGATATGTATTGCTGACATACAATTGAAGCACATACCCCGTACCAAGAGTGAGCATATATTATTGTACAGTTGACTCTCAGTTAAGAGATACCCAAGTGAATTGGTTGGTGTCGAGTAAATGAAATTTCTGGTTGCTTGATAGTTACTAATTAGAACTAACTAATGAATATCATCAGTCTCAGATGATCCCTAGGGAACGTAAGCCAGAGACAAAAATGTCATCTCATTGCAATTGCATGCCTTTTTTTTCTACCTCAAACCTAGTCCTTTAGAAATGCATGAGCTCTGTTTCACAAGTTCGCCTCATAGCCCCTATGGTGTCTCCATTTTGTTTACTTCCCTTGAGTTTCGTTTTCAGATACAATGAATGTATTAGACTGATGCTGAGCTAAACATGGTTCGCGGGAAGCGTCAAGCTTATCAAAAGTGACGTATTACATAAGACAAGAAAAATACTGCATTAGGTAAGCAATACGTATGTTTCAACCATAAACCTCGAAGTAACAATGCCGTTATTAGGCACAGTCTAACAAAGTAAATAAACGTACTACAAATCGAACCTATTATGTGTACTAATAACATCGACTATCACCTGACATTCGATTAATTAATATAGTGATTGATATGATCGTCCTAAAAGCCTCATAATTTAAAGATATATACCGTATTGGAATCAGGCATGTTAGCTCAGCTGATACCATGACTTTCTACATGAAACACCATAGTTCAAACTGTAGTTAAGTATAGATTAAATAACTGTAGTTAAGTATAGATTAAATAACTGTAGTTAAGTATAGATTAATTAACTGTAGTTAAGTATAGATTAAATAACTGTAGTTAAGTATAGATTAAATAACTGTAGTTAAGTATAGATTAAATAACTGTAGTTAAGTATAGATTAAATAACTGTAGTTAAGTATAGATTAATTAACTGTAGTTAAGTATAGATTAAATAACTGTAGTTAAGTATAGATTAAATAACTGTTGTTAAGTATAGATTAAATAACTGTAGTTAAGTATAGATTAATTAACTGTAGTTAAGTATAGATTACATAAATGTAGTTACGTATAGATTAATTAACTGTAGTTAAGTATAGATTAAATAATTGTAGTTAAGTATAGATTAAATAATTGTAGTTAAGTATAGATTAAATAATTGTAGTTAAGTATAGATTACATAAATGTAGTTAAGTATAGATTACATAAATGTAGTTAAGTATAGATTAAATAACTAGTTAAGTATAGATTACATAAATGTAGTTAGGTATAGATTAAATAACTAGTTAAGTATAGATTAATTAACTGTAGTTAGGTATACATTAATTAACTGTAGTTAGGTATAGATTAATTAACTGTAGTTAGGTATAGATTAAATAACTGTAGTTAGGTATATATTAATTAACTGTAGTTGAGTATAGATTAATTAAACAAGTTAATTGCATATCCTTTACATGACTTTGCAAATTAACCAAAGCTTTTTAACGCTGTTTGTAATTTTTATAGGTATTATTACATTAAGTAGTTTGCCATTGCTTTTTGAACGGGTGGTGCCATCGTCCTTTTGTAAAAGTCTACGCGAAACAATTTGCAACGAAACTGTTCGCAGCGTGATTCGAACTCAGAACGTCGGGGTTAATAGACCGAGTCACTATCCCCTAAACCACAGTTTCCATTGATTAATTAACAGTCGCAAAATACCGCGCTACTCAATTTGGTATATCATCATCGTCATCTTTCAACTCCCAACGGAGCACAGGTCTTCAACAAACTTCTTCCAGCTCTTCCTCTCTCCTGCCATCCCTTTCAATTATTTCCATGTTTTACCCATTCCTATAATATCACCCTCTAGCTCTCTTCTCCAGGTATGTCTAGGCCTTCCCTTACTTCTCTTTCCCTGCGGGTTCTAAAACAGTGCCTGTCATACAATGAATCCGGTCGATCTTCACAATGTGTATCCTATCTATCGCTAGCGTCTCTTTCTTAGCGCTTTCTCCACTGGTAATTTGCAACAACTCTATGTTTATGCAGTCACCAGAACTACTTTGGAAATATTTCCTAGATATACATATTTAAACATTCCAAAACAAACGTTTAATAAGAAGCATACGTATTTTTTGGTCAAATCATATAGAAAATGTATAGTTTTTCAAACGAACATATTGTGCATTGTGGAAAACCATACTTGAAAAACTAAGATTTCGATAATCCATGGTTGTTGCATGCTAGACGGGGCACTGACTACATCAGTTCTACTATAGACAGCTGCTGAGAAAAGAAGAAATAGACTTCCAAGGGAAACATGGAGAAGAACGGTTGTTTGGGGTTTTTTTGCGATCAAGAAGCACTTCAGCTTTATCTCTTCGGCTCGGTGCCATGGACATCGTAACCCTTCGGTTCGGTGCCACGAACATCGTAAATCTGGAAAACCTCTGCCTTTTCTGCCAGCCCGCGAAATTGAGCTGTACTCAAAGGGAACTGGTCACCCGTCGTCCAACGCGCTACTAACACGTTGGACAGGCGGGAAAGAGAAGAACTGTTAACATATAATTGTAAGATTGTCGAATGGCACGAGAAACAGTAGGATCGCAATAGAACGACAACAATTGGACCTCTCTTGTAAAACCTTATTTGTTAAAATTAACAAGAAAAGGATATCATTATATATATATATTAGAAATTAAGTAGATGATAACACGTTCAAGACAGTACTACAGAAAAACATCGATAATAATAACAATATATATTTATACCATCAGTAATTGAAATGGTTGTTGTTTTGGCAAGCTTAAGAAACCTGCCACTGGAAATCTGAAAACGAGTGTGAAGAGAAGTGTAAGTAGAGAGGAAAGAGTGGGAAAGAACTAAACAATGCGTAGGAAGAATGGAGTTATTGCGTAGAAGAATACATGCATGTTGAAAAGGGAATTATTTTTTCGTGGAAGAAAGCAGGAGTGATAGGTGTGAGTCATTTTTGATGCGAAGAAACTATGCGAGGTAAGTCTGGGTCATTTTTAGGTGAAGAAAACATGCATCGCAACTGTGGGTCATTTTTGAGAGGAAGAAACAGTCGTCACAAGTGTGGGGAATTTTGAGTTTAAAAACATGCTTGGTAAGTGTGTGTGTCATTTTTGAGAGGAAGAAAACGTGTGGTAAGGGTGGGTCATGTTTGAGAGGAAGAAAACATGCGTGGTAACGGTTAGTCATTTTTGAGAGGAAGAAAACATAAGTGGTAAGGGTTAGTCATTTTTGAGAGGAAGAAAACATGTGTGGTAAGGGTTAGTCATTTTTGAGAGGAAGAAAACATGTGTGGTAAGGGTTAGTCATTTTTGAGAGGAAGAAAACATGCGTGGTAACGGTTAGTCATTTTTGAGAGGAAGAAAACATGTGTGGTAAGGGTTAGTCATTTTTGAGAGGAAGAAAACATGTGTGGTAAGGGTGGGTAATTTTTGAGAGGAAGAAAACATGCGTGGTAAACGTGGAATTATTTTGTTCGGGAAATAAAACATACTTGATATGTGGGGTCATTTTTCAAGGGGTTGGGATTGGGAGTGGTTGGCGAATAAATCATGTGGTGTAAGAGTGGAATCTATTTCGGAGGAAGTGTTTATTTTGGGGAAGAAAACATACGTCGAAGAGAAATAAATCTTCTTCGAAAACGAGGTACAAATGATTGTGAGAACTGAGAGAGTAATGTGTCAATGGATGAGTGAAGTGGTCGGTAATGTGAGCATGAAAGTGAAAGATGAACTGAATATGTGAAACTCGAGAAGGAAAATCATACGCGGACGTAAAAACTGAACAGGGAGAATTGCGAAAATGGGCTGAAAGCATGGAAGAGAAATGTGAAATATGAGTGAGGAACTCGATAATATACGGATGTGTGTGAGGTGTAAGTGAGAAGTGAATCGTGAGTAAAGAGTGAACTATGAGTGGGGATTATGATATGAACATGGGCGGTTAGTCATTAATGGCCAGTGGGACCGGGCCCCACCAAAAATAACGTGTAACGTGTATTTATTATATTATACATTAAAATATATCCTAACCGAAACCATGATTTTTCCGAAAATTTCTGTCTGACCCACCAAAAAAATGATCACGAGCCGCCACTGGATATGAATGACTAATTTGACACACGGATGGGTCACGAGAGTTGAAAATCTGCTATTGTTCAAGACACATAATTATGAAGAGTGCATCATGAGTGGGAGGGAGTGAGCAATAATTTAGAAGTGTGTAATACATTTATGGAAAGTGACAAGAATGAAAACTGTGGCATAAAAGAAAGAAATGTAAAACATTTGTGATGAGTGTGTAATATGAGTGGAGAGTTGCAACAAAATTATAGTTTGACATACGTATGTGAAGTTTGATACATGTGTGGGAATGTTCAACATTAGTGGCGTGTGTGGAAAGTATGTATGGACAGTGATGCACACATGGGAAGTGGGGCTCGCCAGGGGGATATATACAACATGAGTGGGGAGTATGCAACATGAGTGGGGAGTGTGCAACGTTATGGGGACGTGTACAACACAATTACGACTTTTAACACAAGTATGAGAATATTAACATTCGAGATGAATTGTGCAAACAAATTACTACGTTTGACACACGTATGAGAATATTAATGCACGCTTTAGAGAAGTCCACCATGAGTGGGGAGTATGTATCATGAGTGGGGAGTGTGTACCATGAATGGGGAGTATGTACCATGAGTGGGGAGTGTGCAAATTAGAGATGAAATGTGCACACGAATTACTAAGTTTGAGACAAGTATGAGAATATTAACACACGCTTGAGAGAAGCGCAACATGAGTTGGGAGTGTGCAAATTAGAGTTGAAATGTGCACACGAATCACTAAGTTTGAGACAAGTATGAGAATATTAACACACGCTTGAGAGAAGCGCAACATGAGTTGGGAGTGAGCGACCTGAGTGGAGAGTGTGTACCATGAAATGTAAACTGTAAATTTAACTGTTGAAAAGTCGCAGCAGGTAAATCAGGTGAAACATTTGTGGATATGCGAAAACATACCTGCCACAAGTAATTATCTCGCTACTAGGAAACATTTCTCCTTTCCAAAAAGAAAAAAGAAAAGAAAGAAGGCGGCTATCTTTAAAAGATAAATATATCTTCAGATGACATCATCAACATCATAATAAATACACAACCTACAATTCGTAGACAGGGCTAATAAACAAGCACTCAATGTTGCGTGTGGACACGCTATACTGTGGTCTACTGCAGTGCTTTTCAAAGTTTTTATACAGTGTAGCCCATCTGACTAATGACTATGGAAGCGCAGGATCAATGTGATAATTTCAATAATAATAATACAGTAGTATTGATAGTTTCAGAAGAAATGATCAAATAATATCAAAGCAGACAATGAAGTGGTATGCAAAGGATTCAAGAAAGAGAGGCCAACTTAAGGAAACCGTGAAACGATCATCGTTACTGAGAGAGGAAAGAAATATCGGTCTCAGTTCCATGGAGGAGATTGCAAGTTGCCAATAATAGAGTGGTATAGAGGCATTGCTTGCAGGCCCTATGTAACTTATAACGGTACGAGAGGAATTATTATTATATTAATATTGACAGTAACGTGAATACAAATAGTATAATATATATAATCATAATCATGGCTATACGTTTAACTGTTTTAATAGTCTGCTTTCTGAAAACTATTATTTAGAAGTTCTAAATTTTAATTTTATATTCTAATTAATGTTAAAGCAGGAAGAATAACTTGAGTGACCAATCATGTATCACTCAGTCACCATTGTGACCACAGACCTCGCGGTGGACAGCACTGGTCTACTGTCTATCGTTGAAAAAAATCCAGCAGAAGATAATACTATATCAGTCCTTGATGTACTTACAAGTATATCGCAACAACAACAAAACAACACATCCAATTGTTTTTCATTTTTTAATTTGAAAACATCTTATTAAATTTCGTTTTCGAAAGCGGTACTAACATTTTGTCACAGATTTTGTAGAGGTTACTTAAAGAAGAAAATGTAATATTTTGCAATAAGGAGCTATGTTACATTTCTTAGATCGCCGTGTACAAAGAAGAATATCAATACAAACATCATACAAAGATCTGAAAAAGGAGCAATGGCTTATAAACAAAAACATGTCTCGAAAACTGATGGTGCATTTAGTATGAACATGGATATGGTTATGGAAAAGACTTCCTCAAAGATCTAAGCAGAATAGACCAGTTCATTATATTTCACTTAATAATAGCCGTCCATCGCAAGCGATGATGACAACAATCTCAGATGTGTACTGTTGCACCTCTCTGGTGTGTGTGGAGGTGACTGTAGAGTCCAATCCTAGAACAGAATCCCCGACCACAGGTGGGGCATACATGATCAAGGTTAAACATGTGCGTGTTGTGTGCTCTGTCTTTTCACTTACGTACAGGACACTGCAGACTCAACAAACACGTATATAGACTTGAAATAAGTCAAATAACTTTCTGACAGTCTCAGCAGGCAGAACAGACACCAGAGCATGTTCTGCACGACTATCCTCTCCTGGGTGAGCTGAGAAGAAACATGTGGCCACACCCAGTCGACCTAAAAACTAAGCTTCAGAAAAACTTGACAGACATGAGGCGTACTGCACATTTTGTGGTCAATAGTAAACTAAGCTGAAGTAGAAACATATATATGTAAACAATTAACAATGATGATACTGACATGACCAAGGCACTAGTCTGGTTTAAGTCACATAACTACGCTTTAAGTGGTTCATTTAGTATAATGTGTAAAGTGCATGCTGCCTCAATGCGGAAACAATAAACTGGATCTCTGCAAGGGTCAACAATTAACATCATTACATTCATCTTTGCTCCTCGGCACATGCGTTTCAACGATATTTAAAGAGTGGGCATGTTGGTTGGCTCTGTCACCATAATGGATGGCCAGCCAATGTATAGAGCTGATATTCTGCACAACCACATAGAATGTGTAGGCAAAGACGACAGTCTTATAAAACATTTCATGTCAACGGCTAGATTGCAAGAGCTTGAATTGAAGATTGGAGTAGTCAGAAAGAACAGCACAACATGTATATGAATCAAGATAAATGAAAAGGATTATTAATCAACAGAAACTGGTACCGTTAGCCGCTGCACATTGGAGAAGATATTGATGAGAAGATCGGGGAGCCAATAGACTTTTCCATAGTGCAATGAAAATATTGGAAACTGAAATCACAATATTTATTAGAAGGTTTAATATCTCTGATTATGTTCAACTTATCAAAAGCACATACCATTTATGATGTCAACAGTATCATATTCGAACATGAGATCACAAAGAACAGATATTACACTAATGTTGTGACAATGATAAGATGACCGCATCGTTGTAGTTTGCTTAAACGAGTATGACTAAAAAATATAAGACAAACTATATCTAAAAATAATATAGTTCTAAAATGAATGATGTTGAGCAGATATTCGAATATGACAATCTTGCTGTAAACTATGAGACACGAAGGATGATAAGAGGATATTGGAATATGACAATCTTGCTGTAAACTATGAGACACGAAGGATGATAAGCCGATATTCGAATATGGCAGTCTTGCTGTAAAATATGAGACACGGATGATGTTGAGCCGATATTAAAATATAGCAATCTTACTGTAAACTATGAGACACAGATGATGTTAAGCCGATATTCGAATATGGCAATTTTGCTGTAAACTATGAGGAACAGATAATGTTAAGCCGATATTCGAATATGGTAATCTTGCTGTAAACTATGAGACACGAAGGATGATAAGAGGATATTCGAATATGGCAATCTTGCTGTAAACTATGAGACACGGATGATGTTAAGCCGATATTCGAATATGACAATCTTGCTGTAAACTATGAGACACATATGATGATAAGCCGATATTCGAATTTGACAATCTTGCTGTAAACTATGAGACAACGAAGGATGATAAGAGGATATTCGAATATGGCAATCTTGCCGTAAACTATGAGGAACAGATGATGTTAAGCCGATATTCGAATATGGCAATCTTGCTGTAAACTATGAGACACGGATGATGTTGAGCCGATATTCGAATATGCCAATCTTGCTGTAAACTATGAGACAACGAAACAGACACATTTTTTTTTAATGAAAGAAGAACAAATTAAGGATGGAAAATATCAACTGTCAGAATGTATATTGATGGTCGTTTACATAAAGAGAATCATCTTCTATAGGGATTACATAGTGTCAAATTATGAGTGCTGTTCTAACAAGCCATTCTTCAATGTGGAGATATGCGTCTTGGGAAATACATAAACAAGCAGAACAATCGATTGCAATAACAAAAATTCAGTTCTTGAGCAAAATGTTTTTTCTATCACAGACAAACACGTAATAGAACAGCATTAAGCGAACAATGTTAACGAAAGAGTTAACACTTAACTTTATATTAAAGCATTCAATTATTTTGAAACGTGCTACAAATGGCACGCTATGTTGGTATGTTTATCCAGTAACTATTAGATGATACCACCAGGATCAAACATGGCCGTGTCGTACTATGATACAGAGAGGCGGTCGCATCAGATGGGATCGTAAGGGGGCAGTGTTAGTAGCGAAGTAAAAATACAATGTGGATCATTCAATAATTAACAATCTTTACGCAAAACATGTCTTTATTGGTCTATGTTATTCCGATATTGATATATACGATTTATGATTTATACATTTAATGTGCGAATTTTCGAAGACTTGCATCATACTGAGAAAATATACCTCGCGGTCCTGGGCCCAAAACTACAGTGTGGTACCTGCAAGTGTCTGTTAGCTACTCTATTGGCACACACTGAGTGTTAGGTTTATCTTGCTTTGATGTATGAAGTTATGTATAACATCATTAAGGGATGATCACTCAGAAAGATGATGTTCATGCAATTCGCAAGGATTTGTTATCAGCTCTCTCCAAAATGTGTTGCAGTTTGCCTATGTTCACGTGTTGATTAATTTGTATATCTTGGGTTCTAGTTGTAACAAATGAGACCCTTATCTTTCCTAAATAGAAGTGAGGCAATGTCTTTGTATTAGAGTAGCAAATATGTATGTACACATATCTGCATCTGTCAGTATTTCCCATTGTCTCGTTATCAGAGTAGTCTCCGTGTTTATAGTTTTAAATAGTTATTTCTTTCGTTTCTCTTTCTTTATTTTCTCTAATTATATTTTACCTCACATCGTCATGATAAGAAGGGACTTCTAGAACGGTATTTTGTGTGCGATTCGTGAACATTATGTTTCTGGGCCTTTGTTAACTCCGCAGTCCAGCTTTTGCATATACGGCCTTTTGCTTTGCATACTTTGTATCGTAACATTTCTCTTTGAGACGCATTGTCTGTTCGTAATCTTGTTATGTGACCGAAACATGTAAATTAGTGTTTCTTGTTGAAGTTCAGTATTGATGAAGTTCAGTTACTTCAATATATATGAAGTTGTCTGTGTGTTGGCAAGTTCTTCTCTTGATACATTCTTTGAAAAGTTTATATATATGTATTTATGACCTCTGTGTCATATTTACAGGCTGTCAATTGGCAAGTAGTTTTACTGTGACAACCTCTGAGTTTTCTCTTTTCTCTCTTATCTTCAGCTCATACTTAAGTCTCTTCTCAAAAGACTGCGCTCTTCCGTAATATCACTTTCCACATTAACTCTGTCATCAATTAGTTTTTTCTCATGTGCTGGGACCTATAGACTAGTTGTACACTGAGGCCATGTAGGCATCTTTATATCGGAGCAGTGGTCTGTCCTAGTGCCTCTTCCCCTCCGAACATTCACAGAACAACATTTGTTTTCGTATTCGACAAGTTTTTTTTTTCTCGCATGCCTTAACCATCTTAGTCATCTACTGCTGAACATGCTCAAAAAGGAAGGCTGGTTCGCACGTTGCAGTACTTCAGAGTTGGTTATCTTGTCGTTCCAACTTATGTTCGCAATCTTTAGGAGACATAAAAGGTGAAAGAAGGTGAGAAGTGTCTACTCTCGTGCGTTTAGTAGGATGTCCATGTTTCTGAGCCATATATCGTTTTCTTCTCTTCCACCATTTATAGAAGTGTTGGGGTGGGGTGGGTGGGGACGTAGTGATCGTGTGTGTGCGTGTACTAAGGCACTTTGTAAGCTGATATTCATTCTCGTATGGCTGTTCTTGATGCCGTCGCTCCATCTTTTGCGTGGTCTTCATCTTGCTTTGTTAATATATTAAAGAGCTACTTACACAGGCTCGATATATTTAAAACTTCGTCTGCAAATTTTAGCTTGCTTGAAAGTTTAACTACTTTGCAAATAACAAGAGTATTTGAATGTCTAAGTATCCAAAGCATAAGTGTTTTTTTTTCCATTTCCTGCGTTATGATATTCTGATTAATCATCATCAGCGTGTGCCGCATTCACAACGAAAGTGTGGCTGCTTGAAGTTTTAGTAAATTATGTTTCGTTCGCTAATTAAACACGGCTGTGCAAACAAAAAGAAAATCACACACAATCATTTGTTATACACATTAACTTTAAGTGTTGCTATTTCGAATTGATAGCCATAGCTTATCTCATAAAATGTATCACAACTCTCATGGTTTGCTGTGATCTATTCGTCTTGTGGATTTCAACTGTCAATGTATGCGACAAGTTCTGACAGTTACAAATGTCCTCGAGCGCTCCTTGTATATGGTGTTTAAAAGCCAAAGGATTAACTTCATTGCACCGGGTTTTACCCCATATGGCTCGGCCACTCTCCTTAGAAATGGCACGCCACCATAGTATTGAACAAAGTACGAATTCCATTGCTTCGTCAACAATCCTAGGGGGTCTCTGGAAAAAACTGCACATGTGAACAGAAGGCCGCGGTCCGGATTCGAACCCACGACTTTCGACTCGCAAGGCAAAGGGCTTAACCACTCAGCCACAGAGGCCCCGTTTGGTGTATATAGTGTGTTTTTGTTAGCGAGGCTGGTATATATGTGAACCATCGTTTGCGTGAAAGACATGTGATCTTGAAACAACTTTGTATCTGAATATAGTGCTTTTGTGGTATACTGTTTTGATAGTAATCGTGTTACATAGCAGAACTAACAAAAAAGTAACAAAAAGGAAACTAGAGAAACCGAAAACAGGCATGTGCTTTTCTAAGCATCACAACAATATAAACGTATAAAGTGAATGGTGTCGAAATAAAGAAACCTGATTTGCGTGCTAGCTTAACATTAATGATTATTGATTGCTCATGACTATCATCATTGCATTTTGGGGAATAATCCTAACTGTTGCGTTATACTTCGTATGCACGAAATCTCCTGCAAAAGTGAACGCATTCCGTTTATCTAGTTATACTAGAAGGTATAATTTTGTATTAATTCAACCTGAATTTAGCTGAATAAGGAATGCATGCATCCACGCTAAAATCAGTCAAAGATGGCATATTAGGCGGCATAAATACACCTGAATTCGAAGTCGATAACCGAAAATAAAACCAAAAATTCAAATGAAGATATGAACTAAATCACAGTTTGCTGTCATTCCTCAAGATGTCTTCTGTAACATGGCATGACGTAACTATTGACATTCGATACAACTGCTAATAATCCACACAATACGGATGGATATGTTACATGTAACATTATATGTTTAGTCAATTTTTTATGATCTCAATGAGTCGGGTGTTTGTCGCAGGTGTTTCAGTTCCCAGGAAGGAATGATTGTCTTGTATTGATCACAAACGTGCACTTTGTCTATGACGCATTGGTGATAAACTTGTTCCCTCTGTTAGTTCAAACTCATTACATAAACGACATCCAATGACTGGCTATGTACTAGCTAACTGTGTGATTTCTTTACTCTATGTTATACGAGTTGGGTGTTGTACAAACTTTATCACAATTATCATTTACTACATACTTGGCAAGACAATTATGAATCATTACATCTTAGTGTACATAGTGATGTTTTAAACGGTTCTATATGTTATTTGTATTGACATGTTCGCAGTAGGGCCTCGTCTATGAGGGCAAGTAGGGCCGAGCCCAACCAAAAATAATATATAACGTGTATTTATCACTTTTTAAATTAAAAGATAACAATCTAAAATCATGATTTATCCGGAAAAAAATGTCTGGTCCCTACCAACAAAAGTTATTACAAGCCGCCACTGTATGATCGTCTTATGAGGCCTGCTGCAACTTAGTTTGGAACACTGCTACTTTGAAATTGCATATTTTGTGGCGGTTCTGTATTCTTGTAGCGTGGAGTATATTCATATTATTTATACTTGAATCGCTCTTCAGTGTGTTTAATTTTAGGAAAATATATGTACAAAGAAAAGTTTTGGAATGAAACATAAGTATGTATTGAAACACGATGATGGAAACCAAAGTACCATAGTATTTAAGAAAATCTTTAAATGACATGATTGAAGGGCGTTAAATAGTTTAAGGGCAATACACTTGTTAATATGTACGGAATGTTGGTGATGACGATTGTTGTAATATATATTACCTTATTTATTATACAGAAAGGTAACTATAGCTACCGAATAACTGCTTACACTGTATCAGCAAGAGAATATGAATACCATCATCCATTTGAGACACGGGAGATTGTTACGACACGTTTGGGGACTAATTCTGTTTACAAAACTGCGCTGAGATGGAAACCAGAATATAAACAAAAAGGAGAAGCCCCAAAACTATATGGATAAAATATTAGAACATGAGCTGACATACATGAATGACAGCTGAAACACAAGACAGCCACAAAAACAGAGGAATAGCGAGGAATTGTTACTGCCTAAAACGCCAAGGACGTCAAAGACTAGATATAGATAGATAAATACAAAGAGAGAGAGAGAGAGAGAAAAAGAGAGAGAGAGAGAGCAAAATCAAGGCAAAAGACAAAGAATAAAAAGAAAGAAGAAAAATATGTGTTTATAATATCTTTCTGTAAGTCCAATTAAATTAGTATCAGTCTACTTCTGTTTATATCAATGTATGAGCAACATGACTTGTGTCTGTTATCTACATTACCGTTTTTGTTCTCTAATAAGTGAATATGTTTACATGTTTATAAGACATTTTCTATAATCTGTGACATGTTCTTTTCTTCTTCTTCTTCACCCTTCGCCCCTAGGAAAGCGTAGGTCCGCAACCAAGGCCTTCCAAGCCCGCCTATCCAAGGCCATCCTTTCCAGATCTCGCCACTCTCTCCCCGTCCTTTTGCATTCCATCTTTCGAATTTCACCGGGTCGCTTCATGAGTCCCTCTACTTGGGGTCCCTCTTCTTCCTCGGGTGGCGAGCTTTGAATTTTCTTGGTTGTGGTTTCTGTAGCTATCTGGTGTTTTTACGGTGTGGGGTAGCCAGCCCCACGACCAACCTCCTCTGTCGACTCTTACGACATGCATAGCAGGTGACAGTGGTTATATTCTTTACATCCCCAATTTGGGCCCCGGTAACCACTCGGGCGGACATGTTCTTTTATTCATGATAATTGTATTTTGTAGACATAACTTTCTCTCTAAGTTACACTATTTTACTCATGTCATTAATTTTCTTCTCTTGTACATGAGAGTATACTCATGTTTATAAACTGTATTTTCTTCTCTTGTACATGAGAGTATACTCATGTTTATAAACTGTATTTTCTTCTCTTGTACATGAAAGTATACTCATGTTTATAAACTGTATTTTCTTCTCTTGTACATGAGAGTATACTCATGTTTATAAACTGTATTTTCTTCTCTTGTACATGAGAGTATACTCATGTTTATAAACTGTATTTTCTTCTCTTGTACATGAGATTATACTCATGTTTATAAACTGTATTTTCTTCTCTTGTACATGAGAGTATACTCATGTTTATAAACTGTATTTTCTTCTCTTGTACATGAGATTATACTCATGTTTATAAACTGTATTTTCTTCTCTTGTACATGAGAGTATACTCATGTTTATAAACTGTATTTTCTTCTCTTGTACATGAGAGTATACTCATGTTTATAAACTGTATTTTCTTCTCTTGTACATGAGAGTATACTCATGTTTATAAACTGTATTTTCTTCTCTTGTACATGAGAGTATACTCATGTTTATAAACTGTATTTTCTTCTCTTGTACATGAGAGTATACTCATGTTTATAAACTGTATTTTCTTCTCTTGTACATGAGAGTATACTCATGTTTATAAACTGTATTTTCTTCTCTTGTACATGAGAGTATACTCATGTTTATAAACTGTATTTTCTTCTCTTGTACATGAGAGTATACTCATGTTTATAAACTGTATTTTCTTCTCTTGTACATGAGAGTATACTCATGTTTATAAACTGTATTTTCTTCTCTTGTACATGAGAGTATACTCATGTTTATAAACTGTATTTTCTTCTCTTGTACATGAGAGTATACTCATGTTTATAAACTGTATTTTCTTCTCTTGTACATGAGAGTATACTCATGTTTATAAACTGTATTTTCTTCTCTTGTACATGAGATTATACTCATGTTTATAAACTGTAAGATATCAATTTTATACTAGTATCATTCTTCTTCTTTAAACGCTTCATATCGATTACTTGTTAACCACTTTTTGTGATTTGTATGTGATCTGAGCCTAAGAGCGATTGTACGTTGTGCCATTTATACACCTAAAGGTAGGCCAGCACATCCGATTTATGCGATGCTTTTTCTTTACTAGGGTAGCTTCCCTAGATCCTATATTAGTCGCCTCTTACGACATGCCTTGTAGGTCGCAGTGGTACTATTCTTTGCTTCCCATGCAGCTCCCGGCACCACACAGTCGATACTTCCATTCTAAAGAAGCATATTTTAAAGTTGTGCATTAATTATTGTAATATTGTTCTTATATAGCCAGGCAGGAAAAAGTTATGGTTATCACAGAAATGATAGAAAGAAACGTGGAATGAGCAATACATAGTGTTTGCGGGTTTTCGACATTTCAGTGGCACCAGGGAACACATCATTAATATTAGAAACGTCATCCACTAATGCAGACATATAAATAGACAACCAGTATGGATCGGTAACTCTACCGCAGGAATTACACGCCAACTTCCGAGACTATTGCACACATCACGAGCCTCGTAGCTCCAAGAACAATGAAGATTGCTGGAAAAAATGCATTCGTAAACAGAACGTCACGGTCTGGATTTGAAGCCAACGAGACTATTGCACACATCACGAGCCTCGTAGCTCCGGCAACAATGAAGATTGCTGGAAAAAAATGCATTCGTAAACAGAACGGTCCGGATTTGAAGCCACTACCTTCGTCTTACAAGACAAATGTTTAACCACTTGGCCACAGCTACCTCCGATTTACAGTGTTTAGAAAAAATCCAAACCATACTTGGTTGAGTGTTTACCGGGGCTCAAATTTGGGGTGTAAGGAATATAACCGCTCTTACCTGTCACGCATGTCGTAAAAGGCGGCTAAGGATGTTTTTCTTAAATCGGATGCAAATATGTCAGAAACGTGTAGAAGTCTATGCGTTTAGGGATCTACCAAACCAATGTGCAACGTATACACGTTCGTTGCAAAGATCACACATATCACACAGAGTGATCAAAATTGGTCGTAAAGAACGAACGCAACGAGAAAACACTCAGTACATTTTAATTATATGTGAATGTGAGTGAGAGAACACTTACACAATAGTTCAGGCAAAGATTATGGGAAAGACGAATGTACCTGGAAACGAATCCCCACCAGTGAAACACTAATTCAGTTTAAGCCGCTAAGCTATAAGAACAGTGATAATTCATTTGTTAGAATTCTTACTTCTTATAGCAGGGTCTCGCGGGATCCACCATTGTGGAACGTTCTCTATAATAAACTGATCTTAGATCGACCTGTGCTCAGTTGAGCATAAGAAAGCATTAAGAAGCGACGAAATGATGTTTACTACACCACTGATCGCGTGTCGATGATTCTTATTCTTCTTCTTCTTTTGTCGTCACATTGCTACCCGATTTTTGCCAGTGTTGTGGTATGTGGTGCTGCTACCAGAACAAAAAATGTTGTTCTTAAGATAAAGAACAGACTTCCTTGCAACAAATTTCCTCAGAAAATTGCACACCATCTGTGGAGAAAATTGCACACCATCTGTCGAGAGAAACTTGCACAAAAACATAAATTCCGTAGCGTCTAGACATCTCAGAAAAAAATATACTGCTGAATCATACGACGCGGTCCGGATTCAAACTGACAATCTTCAGAACGCAAGGTAAATGACATGACGAATTCACCAAAAAGGAGCCTGTCCACCTTTCACAAAATGTTTGTTTACACAAAATACTACCCTTACACCGTATTCCAGAATAAACCGCAAGGTGGAGAAACATTTTCTTTTCTTTCTTCAACACTTAGCAATATCGACATTCTAAAATAAACTGCACCTGATATAGATACTGAAGTGCGTAGTCTGTGCGCATGCATTCACATCTGTAACGTGGGAAAACATCCACACTTCAAACAAATCATGCAGTATCTTACATCTCGAAATCCCTTCAGATTATTGCCCTTAGTTGATCTTGTACATTATGCACCGTTGAAACATGAACTAAATTCGGAGTTGAAGTTGATAAAACATGGAGTGGGGTGAGGAGAGTTGGATGTTATGCATTTTATATCGGTTCCTCTTTCCCTCTGAGATCTCCGATTAAACCCACAGAGTTTGCCAGGCGTAGACAAAATTGGAATCATGAATATTCAGATGTTAAAATGGTAAACATAAACTGGTCTGGAACTGGCCTTTAATTACACAATTACTGCCCCTGTCGTTAAGTGAGTAGCTGACGACATAGCCATGCAGCTGAGAATATAGAACGTTCTCGTGAGTAGTCGCTGCTGGAGTCCAACAGACAGCAGGATCAGCACAGGAAAGAATCATTAAATTGCACCGAAAAATAAACGGACAGGAAGAAGAAATTATATCCTAAAAATAGTTTTATAGTTACCGGTAGGACAGTTTTAGGTGACGTATATATTTATGTGAACTACTTCTACCACCACTGATAATATCACACTCGCTACGACTACTGATTTTATAAGACTAGCTACTACTTGTACTACTGTTATTATAACACTTGCTACTACTTGTACTACTGGTTTTATCACACTCGCTACTATTAATGATATTATCACACTCGTGACCACTACTGATATTATAACACTCGCTACTGCTCGAACTACTGGTATTATCACACTCGCTACTGCTCGTACTACTGGCATTATCACACTTGCTACTACTCGTACTACTGGTTTTATCACACTCTCGCTACTATTAATGATATTATCACACTCGCTACTATTAATGATATTATCACACTTGCTATTACTACCCGATATTATAACACTCGCTACTACTACTGATATCACACTCGCTACTACTACTGATATCACACTCGCTACTACTACTGACATCACACTCGCTACTACTACTGACATCACACTCGCTACTACTACCGACATCACACTCGCTACTACTACTGATATCACACTCGCTACTACTACTGATATCACACTCACTACTACTACTGACATCACACTCGCTACTACTACTGATATCACACTCACTACTACTACTGATATCACACTCGCTACTACTACTGATATCACACTCGCTACTACTACTGGCATCACACTCGCTACTACTACTGACATCACACTCGCTACTACTACTGACATCACACTCACTACTACTACTGACATCACACTCGCTACTACTACTGACATCAGACTCGCTACTACTACTGACATCACACTCACTACTACTACTGACATCACACTCGCTACTACTACTGACATCACACTCACTACTACTACTTATATCACACTCACTACTACTACTTATATCACACTCGCTACTACTACTGATATCACACTCGCTAATACCCCTAATAGTATTGCGATCACTACCACCACCTATAGTATAACACTCGCTACCACCACTGAGGTTATCACACTAGCTACTGTCACTGCTATCTTCACACTCGCTACATGAACACTAATGTAGATTTCCCAGTCTGCTAGAAGCGAAACACGTAATAACGAAGTACTGCAGTTTTAAAAAATACAAAAACAATGATAATACACAGCAACGTTTCGACCAAAAAGGCCTTTATCAAGCAAACGACACAACAAAAGTGACGAATGTCACAGCACACTACATATAGACTTTGACAAAGATATTACAATGGTTGAACATGAATGAAAATATAAGACTAAAACGAATAACGAAATAAATAGAGAAAAACTAGAAGTGGAATAAAAGAAGAAAATCAATAAAAAATCAAGTAAATATATGACATACATTTAACATATGCACATATAAAATATAGAGCATGAGAAGAGAAAATACTAAGAAACATAGGAATGTATAGCATTGAGTCCATGAGGTCGCAAGGTATCATATAAAGAAATAAAGCGATTCTCCAGAGCAAATCGACTAAGATCATCCAATGAACATGATCAGATATCAGTGGCCGGGACGTGGCGAGCACCAAAATGTTCATTTCCATTGAAATGAGTGATTACATGGGTCACAGAGCATTGACGTATATCGCGTAAGTGTTGGTCGAAATGGTCACTGAGCATTTTGCCTGTTTCGTCGGTATATGCTTTAGCACACCGCCTGCAAGTGATAGCATAGATTATATTTCAGGACTCGAATGTGAAACCATCTTCAATAACAAACGTGGCTAAAGGAAACGATACAGTACGAGTCTGAATGACATAAGCACATGCATTGCAACGCCGACGGCCACACAGGACAGTGTCAAAATTACTCTGGATACTAGACTTAGGGCGACTGTGTAACAACATATCCTTAAGACTTATGTCCTGTCGGTAAGCCACCAAAGGATAGTTGGGGAAGACTGAATGGGTCTCAGGATCTGACTTAAGGATAGACAAATGACGGAATAAAACATTTTTCACAAGTGAACTATGGGGGTTGAAAGTTAAGATAAGTTTTACCCTGACAGAGTTAGCAGTCCTTTGCTGGTTGGTAAGGGCCTGCTGGCGAGTAATTTTCTGAACTCGATGCATAGCAGATACAAGCACCTTCTCTGAGTATAGGCGCTTGCGGAAGAAATCAAGCATCTCGCAAGCTCTATCAAGAAAATCATCGTCCTCGTTACAAAGGCGACGAAGGCGCAAGAGCTGTGAGAATGGCAAAGAATCACTACAAGCCTGGGGATGGGAAGAAGTATAAATGAGAAAACTATATGTGGCAGTAGGCTTATAATATACTGATATAGTGATAGTGGATAGGTTTATGGTGATAGTAATGTCAAGAAAGTTGACACAAGAAGTGGAGATGTGAGAAGTAAAACGAATAAGAGGGTTGAAAACATTAATGAAATTGATACAGCGTGAGAAATCAGCTTCAGGCCAATCAGTAAGGCCAATACAGTCATCAATGTATATATAATTAACAGATACTAGACACTGCTAGACAAGAATAAACACGTATGTATGTACACATCGCATCAACAACATCTCTGTTAACTAACTAACTAATACAGGCAGAACATAAGAAAAGAATGCACTCAATGTGTACATCTCTCATAAATAAACACGAAAGAAAACCAATGTGCTGGAGATTATGAAAAGTACAGAAAGTCGATACTTATGGAGAAAAGACATCGACAATGTTACGACGTGAATGGTAGTAATCTTCTGGTAACTGAGCGTAACGCATTGTCTGGTTTCCCTCATTCTGTCAAAACTTTGTAGGACACCATCGTTCATTGTATTCATTAGAAACCAAATAGCTAGGCAGACAATGAGATGCTGAACTAATGAAGATCTGGACAGAGAAAATGTGGTTGGCATGGCGATTATGTTTTCTGTGTTCGTGATACTGTATGCATATATATAAGGAAATGAATTGAAAAGAAGTGATGAAATCAGAGAAATGTCTGGTTAGCCACTAGTAACAACTGTTATAAGAATGAGAAGATGGAGATATGTTGGGCACACCTTGAGAAGAAATGTCTGGTCAACCACTAGTAACAACTGTTATAAGAATGAGAAGATGGAGATATGTTGGGCACACCTTGAGAAGAAATGATCAAAGAATATTATAAGTGGCATTAAAGTGGGAGGTAAAGGGTTCAAGAAATAGAGGACAACCCAGGGATACCCGGAAACAAACTTTGCTGAAAGAGGCAAGAAATATCTGTCTCGGTTCCGTGGAGAAGATTTAGTGTGTTGCCAAGGATAGATCGGAATGTAGAAATTAATTCCAGGCCATATGTAACGTATAACCTTTCGAGAAGAATTATTATTATCAAATATATTGTTCTCACACAGTTATACATTACATGCTGACTGAAAGTTAAATCCTCATACCGTTCGGTTTTGGGCAGTTCGATCAATCTCTTCAATGGTATTGGGAATTGATTCCGATATGTCTTGCTTTTCTCAGCAAAGTGTGCTACATGGTTTCCCTAGAGATTCCTCACTTTATTGAACCCTTTGCTTCATATACATTATAATACATATTATAGATATATAATATTCCTTGCATAATGGTGCTCTTATATCAGCTTAGCTGAAAAATATAATCTATCCAGTTCTTCCACTACCTCCATCGACATGTTCAAGGTTTCTGTAACGCCCTGTTGTTACTATTGTCTTGGTCGACACCTGCCTGAATCATGGTTTCCACGACTGATATTTTTAAACATAGGTAACTTTTAATGGTACTACAGTATTTAAGTGTCTGAGACATGATATTGGTTGTATATATATATATATATATATATATAATTTTCATATTTGCTAAATTTTTCTTCTTTTTATTTAAACTTTGCATATCGATCACATGTTAACCAATCTGTATGTCTGTGTGTATGTGATTTGTAAGCCAATTTGCCAAGAAGTATACCATTTCTACTGAAAGATTTGGAAATTACAAGTGATTCTTCTTTGTGTAGTGAAAACCTGGGCTTCCCCATGTTCACTTACCACATCTTCTGTTGTTCTATAATCACAGTTTTAGTACTGGCTTTCAATGGAATTAGATGACCAAACAATTAGATGTTATGTTTCTATTTGTATCTGACGACATATTTGTTTTCTACAATTGTTTTTCTTGTATGTGCGTAAAAGAATAGTTGATAACAGTGTATGTTTTAATGTTATTGACAAACTGATGGTGAACGTGTTGGTTTAAATCTTCAGTTTTATGTTAGCGTTTAGGGGAAATGTCCAACTCATCGCAAAGAATGTTTCAATGTTTTTCAAGATCCCAAACAGTCCATACTGTTTTTGTGTTGCTGGGGCTCGAGAGGGGAGCAAGGAAAGTAACTAACACTGCGACCTACAATACATTCGTAAGAGACGAATGAAGTAGGGCTTAGGAAAACTGCCCTAGTAAATAAACAGAGTGAGTCGCATAAATGTGCTGACCTTCTTGTAAGCGAATCACTGGCACAACATACAATCGTTCTATGGCTCAGATCACATACAAATAAAAAATAATGGTTTAGCAAGTTTTTGATACAAAAAGTTCGAAGAAGAAGAACTTGAAACAAACTATTATTGTATTATATCCTACCGATTTATCATTTCTGTTTATATATTGTATTATATCCTACCGATTTATCATTTCTGTTTATATATTGTATTATATCCTACCGATTTATCATTTCTGTTTATATATTGTATTATATCCTACCGATTTATCATTTCTGTTTATATATTGTATTATATCCTACCGATTTATCATTTCTGTTTATATATTGTTCTTGTCTCGATTGATTATTCTCTCTCTAGCCTTGTGCAGACGTGAACATATTGGACAAAACAAATCACAGCTCTGTTATGAGTTATGTTGATTTCCAACACACTCAGATTACATTTTATACCATAGATGTTGTATTAGAACAAGACACAATTGGGTTGTTGTTTTCAAGAGAACGATATCTTCTTTCAGCACAATAGCATCCTTGAAAAAGCTATTGCTCCTTTCATGAGAGCTAAAAAAGTGTATAGAAATAAGGCATGTTCAAATGGTAAACATAAACTTGTCTGAAACTGGCATTTAATTACAATAATTACTCCCCGTGTCGTTAAGAGAGTAGCTGACGACATAGCCATGCTGCTGAGAATACAGAACGTTCTCGTGAGTAGTCGCTGCAAGAACCCAACAGACAGCAGGATTAGCACATGAAAGAATCATTAAATTGCAGCCCTAAAAAATGAAGAAGAAGAAGCAATTATATCCCAAAAGTAGTTTTATAGTAAGCGTAAGGACAGTGACTACATCAGTATAAGATCAGAAAATTAAGAGCATGCATATTCCCAGTGGCAACGAATGGGTGTGAAGCATGGGCATTTAATAAAGCAGTTGAAAAACATGTGTGCTGTCGAATATAAGTGTTACAGAAGAGTCCTCCGTATATCTTGGACAGAGAAGAGAACTAATATATATATATATATCCAGAGAGAACTCAAAATCAAAGAAAACTGGCTGATGCTACACATACGAAAGAGAAAAGTGACATATTTTGGACATAAAAAGACATGGAGGGCTAGAGAAGCCCATCATGGAAGGAGGCATACCGGCAAAGAGAAGAAGAGGAAGACCACGGAGAAGATGGATACATAATGTATCTGATGGTTTGAACATGACGGCTGCAGAGGCGGGACTTCTGGCCTATGAGAGAGAGAAATCCCGGAGGACTGTTGTAGTGGCAAAGTTCTGCTCCGGACAAGCTATTTGATGATGATGATCATATTCTACCTCTGCCACCACTGATATTATCACACTAGCTGCCACCATAGCTACGAGTCTAATGACTGAGCTGTACACAGTGGTTTTGACAGTCACCAAGGACGAGAGTGGTCAACTTACTTTGACCATTACACAGAATCGTCCAAGTATTCTTACAACGGTTCTCAACTTCCTTATGTTAATTAGGAGTGTTGTCATGCTGTTTCCGTTGTCTGCATCTCACTTAAACTTTAAAATTTAGTTCGAGAATACATCACGTGTTTACTGTACCTTTAAAATCTAGTTCGAGAATACATCACGTGTTTACTGTACCTTTAAAAAATAAAACAACTAATTTTATCGTAAACGACGTAGCATTCTTTAACTACCGACAATAGCCACGGCGTCATAATGGGCTGTGTGTACTTGTCCAGACTCTCATCTACTATATGACTTTGATTTACAGAACATAACTCGGAATTAGTTTAGCTAATATATAGGACACAACTTCATTTTGAATATATTGATCTAATTGTTTAGATATTTGAAACATAATATGATATCACAACAGGAAACATTGGGGGCGCAGACTAAAAACACAACAGTAATGAAGTAAATTATTCATAGCTAACTACTAAGAGTGGAAACTGTGAGAAGAACGGAACTTGTCGCATACCAAAACAAAAGTTGTTCTGTGAACTTTCGGAGAGGAAGAGGCACCAGGGCAGACCACTGCTCAGATATAAAGATGTCTGCAAAGTATCAATGAAAAACGTTTCTATAGGTCCCAGCACATGGGAGACACTAGCTGATGACATAGTTGTGTGGAAAGCCATATTGCGCAAGGGCGCAGTCTTTTCAGAAGAGACTTATATATGAGCTGAAATACAGGAAAGAAAAGCGAAAACTCAGAAGTTGTCAAAGTAAAACACTTGCCAAGTGACCGTCTGTAAAGACAAGAGAGAAAAGTGAAAACTCAGAAGTTGTCACAGTAAAACACTTGCCAAGTGACCGTCTGTAAAGACAAGAGAGAAAAGTGAAAACTCAGAAGTTGTCACAGTAAAACACTTGCCAAGTGATTGTCTGTAAAGACAAGAGAGAAAAGTGAAAACTCAGAAGTTGTCACAGTAAAACACTTGCCAAGTGACCGTCTGTAAAGACAAGAGAGAAAAGTGAAAACTCAGAAGTTGTCACAGTAAAACACTTGCCAAGTGACCGTCTGTAAAGACGAAGAAGGTCACATATATAACTACTAAGACTTTCAATCTTAGAGATGAAGTTAAGTAAATGCTTACGTTAGTAATACAATTCTGTCAGCGAATTTCTTTTGCTGAGAGACAGGGAATTATATCAACAACAGAGGAACAGCTACAAAAGCACAGTAGTCTTCTCCAGTGAACATGTAATGACTACAATATGAGAATAAGCAATTACAAAACAGAAGTAAGGACATGCGATAGAAAGGTAAACACTACCAATATCTCCATCTGCAAACATCAATTAAAACAAGCCATAGCCTTTATATACCATGTGATAACTGCTTCAGTAAATGGAAGAATAAACAACGAATTCCAACATATATGCCATGTGATAACTGCTTCAGTAAATGGAAGAATAAACAACGAATTCCAACATATATGCCATGTGATAACTGCTTCAGTAAATGGAAGAATAAACAACAAATTCCATCATATATGCCATGTGATAACTGCTTCAGTAAATGGAAGAATAAACAACGAATTCCAACATATATGCCATGTGATAACTGCTTCAGTAAATGGAAGAATAAACAACGAATTCCAACATATATGCCAAGTGATAACTGCTTCAGTAAATGGAAGAATAAACAACGAATTCCAACATATATACAATGTGATAACTGCTTCAGTAAATGGAAGAATAAACAACGAATTCCAACATAAATGCAATAACAAAAATCAAACCATAGTTCAAAATGACACTAATTTTGAAATGCAAACATGTCACAATAGACACAAAAGATCATTGTTCAACACAATCTTTATCAAAACATTATGATATCAGTGTGAAAATGTAGACATGTATTTGCCGTTACAACCATATAATCTAACACATTACAATTTTTGTTTAAAATGCACACACATTTAATGTCATTCTATCATTTTAGCGGATCTTCTAGCAATTTTGATATACTTATGTAGGATCATTATCGTTCAGCAAATGTCGTAAGGTATGCATGCTGATAAAACATGTCGCTTGATGTTTAAACACTCTTTAATCTGTCGCACGTTTCACATATTTCCTCATCATCAAGTAGCTTGTCCCTTTCAGAACTTGGCTCCCATGACACCAGTCCTGAAAAACTATATGTTCCGTGCAGGTTGACCAGCATCAGCAGCAGTTATTCTCAGGTTGTCAATGACATCTTGCACCCATCGTCGTCTAGGTCTTTCTCTCATTCCTCTTCCAGGCACCATTCCCACTAACATTATTTTCTTTAGGCAATCATGTCGTTTGATGTGTCCGAAATAATTGTCCATGTTTTTATGCTCTTTAATATCAAGCTGTTGCAGAAATGATCCGTTTTTGCTTTTTCTATGTAAATGATACTCTAAGTACTCTTCTACAGCATTTGAATACAACGGCATTAATAATCTTATCTGACGCTTTGTCAATGTGCCATGTCTCACAAACATATGCTGTCATGGGAAAAAACGCAGGCTTTTAAGCACGTAATTTTTGTTCTTATGTCAGTTCCCTTCCATAGGTTAGTTAATTCTTTTAGTTTTTGTAAAGCAATGCTCAGCCTTCTTTTAATTTTGTTATTCCATTCCCGTCATTTGTCAGCATTGCCCCAAGGTATTCAAAGTTGTCGACTCTTTCTATTTTGTGACCGTTGACACATATATTATCCATTAATTCTGTTTTATCAGTTGTAAATATCTTCGTTTTAATTGTATTTAGATACAGGTTTTGATCTTCGCTTGTTTACTGAAGTGACCATATGAAGTTTTCTATACCAATGTGTAATGTAGATAATATATCATCAGCATTTCTTAATTCTGCTAATTCGTGACTTCCGATAATCAGACCGTCGTATTTCTCCATCTCTGCAGATTCTTTGACATTCGTCATGATGTTTTCAGCTTATATGTAGATTAGGTACCGTGACAAAATGCAGCATATTTACCGGTTGAAATTGTTAATACCAAATTCGTTTTACATACTCAGACCAAGATAAAATATAAGAACATGTGCATACTTTTATTCATTAGTCCAGATTCAAAATAACCTCAACTAGGTACCAGACATGCTCTGGGAAAGTAAAGGCGGCCGGCGTGATGCGGACACATCACCCATCATGTTCCGACGGTCAATGAAAAATACAGGCCTAACACGGTATTGACCTATATACCACGAGGTATGAAAGGGTTCCTTAGATTCAAAATAAAGGTTGACCTACCCAGAGCCAACTATAAACTACTGGGCCTTCGGGCTCAGGTAAGAATTGTGGGAAATCAGACCCCAACTACACCACGTGAACTCGCATTCCAGTATTGGTGTATATAGACGAATTCATTGTAAAATCAACACAAAATGCTAACTCGAAGTCATATTATCCAACAAGTTAAGTTTAACAATAAGGAATATCAATATTATGAATATGTTTCACCAACAAATAACCATAGACTCACCGAATTGAGTAAAATTGCAAAAAAGCGTGCAGTGTTCTATCAAACATCTGTATTTTCCAGATCCCTTTTCTTATCTAGGTCAGTGAATACCCGGCTAGTTGTCTGGCCTGTGCTAGAGCCAGGCTGTGACCTACCTGAAGACACCTTTGATTAAGAGATTATCAAACATCGCCACAACATTGTCTATCGTGTATTACTTGTTATCACAACATATCCTACACACATTAATCTACACTAACAAAATACCATCGTTTATCTGGTCTCACAGGTCTTCAAACTATGTACCCGCGTACCTTGAGCAGTATTTGTTCACATGATCCATCAATTAGACATACGCGTTGTTGAATGTATCAATCAATCAATCAAGTGACATGATTGCCGAAGTGGGTGATCATGTCTCTCCACAACTCTCTCTCCTTGCTGCAGGTAATCAGTTCTGACACCGTTCTTTTGTCAAACCACGATGTCAGACCATCCAACATCTTCTCCCTCTGTCTTCCTCGATTTCTTCTTCCCTGAAATTTACCTGTAGTCACCAAATGTTCTAAACCTTCTCGTTGCATTATATGCTCGAAGAACCTTGATTGTCGGATTCGTATTATTTTGATACGGTTTACATGAGATTCTCACAATAACCCAATCATATTGTGAGCTTCTCGAACCTTGTCATAAGACATGTTTGCTGTCCTCGGCTGGAAAATATATTCTTCGTTAATATGTTGAGATTTATGGTTTGTCTCCCATTACTATCTTGTCGTCATGATATTACCAAAGCTACAGTGAGTCAAAGGTCGTGGGTTCGAATCCGGACCGCGCCGTTCTGTTCAGGAGTGCAATTTTTCCAGAGACCCTAGGATTGTTGCTGGAGCTACGGAGCTCGTGCTTTGCGCAATACTCTTGGCAGGTGGCTTGCCATTTCTGCGGAGAAGGACTGAGCCGTATGGGGTAAAACCCGGTGCAATGAAGTCAATCCTTCGGCTTTAAAACCCTTTTAAACAGTATTATAAACGTGATACCGCAAAATAGAGGCCGCAAATGCACAGCGTGTTAATAATATTAAGGGTGCAAGAATCAGGAATGGTATGTTAGTAATTGTCCATGAAGAAGAAACGATCAGCCATGTAATCACTGGTGTTAGCATATCACAATAACCAAATCCCATTGTGAGCTTCTCGAACCTTGTCATAAGACATGTTTGCTGTCCTCGGCTGTAAAATATATTCTTCGTTAATGTGTTGAGACTTATGGTTTGTTTCCCATTACTATCTTTTCGTCATGATATTAACAAAGTTACAGTATTATAAACGTGTTACCGCAAAACAGCTTGTCATAAGACATGTTTGCTGTCCTCGGCTTAACGACATGTTTGCTGTCCTCGGCTGTAAAATATATTCTTCGTTAATGTGTTGAGATTTATGGTTTGTTTCCCATTACTATCTTTTCGTCATGATATTAACAAAGTTACAGTATTATAAACGTGTTACCGCAAAACAGAGGCCGCAAATGCACAGCGTGTTAATAATATTAAGGGTGCAAGAATCAGGAATGGTATATCAGTAATTGTCCAAGAAGAAGAAACGATCAGCCATATAATCACTGGTGTTAGCATATCACAAGGAAATGAACTGGTTACAGTAGATTGGGAATTAATAATTTAACATAAAACAACATATGAATTACGCCTGAAAGTGTATCTAGATAATGACAACTGAAAGGGGGATCTTAAATGTGAGCATCATGTAGCACATATTGATGTTGTTGTTTTACATAGGTTTGTTCATCAAATATGGAGGCACAAGAGAGCGCAGCGAGAACAATCATGTGTATCAGCTCCTGACTCCAGTTTTACATGCAGCAACCGTGACAAGGATTGACACTCCAAAATTGGCTATTACAGCGACAAGAAACGTTGTGATTCAGCACATAACAAACTATTTGACTCAAAACCTATTGTCGCCTGAGACAAAGAGGCCAATGAATGAATATTCTACATAGATCTGTGTATACGACACATACGACATTCGTGTTCAATCCACCACCATTTTAGTTTTTAATGACATATCCAGTGAGGCACAGTTGGTTCGTTTAACAATCTCCTTATTTGCTATCGTATTTGGCAAAAAAATGTACTTGGATCTTCTTAACATGCATCTGGGAATGTCTCCAACTTTATATATATATATATATATATTAATCTAGATAATATCTAATTCAACAGATACTGAGCACACAAGTTACCGTAATATACCGCTAGAAAATTCAATGTTTAAATAGAACCGAACCTGTTTCGTAAGACGATTTTATATATATATATATACACAGTTTCATAAATTCCAAATGGAGAAAGAAACGTGTAACAACTGTTATCTTCTATACTCAACATAGTAACTTTACACTGTTTATACAATCATAAATCCTTTATACACAAATATCAAAACACACTGTTATAAATTTCACCTTCGACATTTGCACGTATATACACTATATAATCAATACGGCACTTGTCATTTCATATATCGCCAACGGCAAATATTATAGATAGATAATCAACTTTTCTCACTTGACATTTCTATTCACCATCTAAAATTGGCACTTCGAAATCTGACAGTTCTGTAGGGAAACATCTATACTAAGATAATTGTTAGAGTGGGGGATGTAATTCTATCTGATGTTGACAATGAAGAAATTAATCGTGAAGATGCCGTGTATTCTTACTGAAAAGCACTCACACTTTTAGTGTCTTTAAACGGCAGACAACATTGTGTGTGTTGCGTTGTTATCTTTTGTTATAACTTTCATGGAGACGAAATGACGAGGGAAATATAATAACTAAAAGTTAAAGTTCTTCTTCTTCTTCAAATGCTCCATATCGACCACTTGTTAACCACTCTGTGTGATTTGTATGTGATCTTAACGTAAAATCGATTGTACATTGTGCCAGTTATGCGACTACACCCAGGCCAGTACGTACGATTTCTGCGATGATTTTATTTACTAGGGTAGCTTCCCCATGTCCTACATCAGTCGCCTCTTACGACAAACCTTGTAGGTCGCAGTGTTAGTATTCATTGCTTCCCTTGCAGCCCCGGTACCACATGGTCGTAAAGTTAAAGTTGGAGAAGAAGAAGAATAAAAGTAACTGCAATGATATTTAATAATCTGAAGAAATCTGTTTAAAATAGAAATGTGTTCATCAGAAAAAAATCATCCAAAGTGTATGTTTATGATAATTACACTTTACCGCGTAGTTGCTAAAAGTAATATTATTCCTAAAAAACCCAATATTTTGTTTTTTATCAAAGCGATCTTAAACGAAATAAATCAAGCATGAGGTGGTGCTCTAACGTTTTGTAAATGTGGATACAGTTTCCACTTATCGTGCAACAGACGAAGAGTAACATATGGCAAAAGCATGGTTGTGTGAGCGAGAAACATCATCAAATAGCGTGTTCTGAGCAAAACTTTGCAGCCCCAACAGTCCTTCGGAATTTATCTCTCTAGTAGGTCAGATGTCCCGCCTCTGCACCCCTTCAAACCATCAGTTACATAATGAATCCATCTTCTATGTGGTCTTCCTCTGCTCCTCTTTGCGAGCATGCTTCCTTTCATGATGGACTTCTCCAGTCTTTCGTATCTTTTAATATATTCAAAATATTTCAACTTGTTTTTTTTATTATTTGTAAAAAAAGCGAGTTCTTTCTACATAGATATATTTGTTCTCTTCTCAGTCCAAGATATACGAAGACACTCTGTAACACTAATATTCAATAGCACATATATGTTTTTCCACTACCTTATTAAATGTCCATGCTTCACACCCATACGTTGCCACGGGGAATATGTATGCTCTTAGTATTTTGATCTTTGTTTTTCTGTCAGTTCCATTCCATTATGTTTTTATTTTTTTTTTTTTTTTTTTAAACCATGTTTGTTCTTCTTTTAATTTTCTTCATCCCATTTCCATCTGTTTCAGAGAGAAGTGTACTCAAATAATATTAGAAGCAACATAAATATGTAATGCTAGAGAGGGTACACGAATTGTATTGTATGTACGATTTGAAGCTCAATTGATAATGGTCAAACACGATTCACTTTTCAACTTTAGAAAACAAAGAAGACACAGAGATGCGATCAACTGCTGTATCTTAGTTTTTCAAGATGAAATCACATATGGCAAACATGAACTATGATATACATAGGCAACACCGTAACTTTAAACTAAAACAGTTGAAACACCGTTAATTAAAAATCCACTTGACAAGACAACGTAAACTAAAGATCACATAGATAAGTTATCGTAAATTAAAGATCACATAGATAAGTTATCGTAAATTAAGAATCACATAGATAAACTATCGTAAACTAAAGATCACATATATAAGCTATCGCAAACTAAAGATCCCATAGATAAGTTATCGTAAATTAAAGATCGAATAAGTAATATATACTAAACTAACGATCAAATAGATAAGACGTCTTGAACTAATGTTTTTTTTTAAATAAGACAGATTGAACTAAGATCACATAGACAAGACATCGTGAACTATAGATCAAACAGATAAAACATATTAAACTAAAGATAAAAATAGTTCATAGTTCATAAGTACGGTTCCAATTTCACCGCAACGGGTCACCCCATAATTGCTCGGTTCATGTTCCAATGAACATCACACGAAATGCTAACAACTGTGAAATATTTCCTGTGTGAACTAATTCCATAATGAAACAGCCGCGTACCGCCGCAAAAAGCAACCTGTACCGCATAAATGCATATGGCCGTCGCTAATGTAGCAACACAAAATTGTTCATCACTTGAATTGCAATTCTTGTCGAAGGGAACATGAATCACGACAAAATCCAGCTTTATGCACCCGCAATATAACTGCATACGGTAGTTTGAGCTTGTTCGTCATAACCGCTGTCCGTCATTTTCTGAATACATTATAGTTTATACACACAACAAACGCACGGTTGACACAGCAAAAATCATTCCATGTAAAATTCATAGCTCACAGCGTTGCTCAAGCACTAACTCAGTAGCTCGACAAACGAAACCGGAAAATACCCAACCAAACATGGCGGAAATGTGCTAGCAAAGTCGTGTTCAGAATCAAACAGTCCAGATTCTGAATGACCCTTCCACATTACGCCATTCCTGGCCAGATTTTTCAAAAATAAAAATAAAGGGTTTAAAAGGATTTAGAGCCAAAGGATTGACTTCATTGCACCGGATTTTACCCCATATGACTCGGTTTTTCTCCGCAGAAATGGCACGCCACCTGCCGAGAGTATTGCACAAAGCACGAACTCCGTAGCTCCAGCAACAATCCTAGGGTTTCTGAAAAAACTGAACTTAGCCACAGAGAGCCCCAATAAAAGATAAAAATGTAAGACATATTGAACTAAAGATCAAATACATAAGATATACTGAAATAAAGATTTTAAAAATAAGACATATTGAACTACAAATTTTTAAAATATAAGACATTTTGAACGAAAAATAAAAACAGTATAAGACATTGAAAATTTTTTTTTAAAATATAAGACATTTTGAACTAAACATAAAATATATAACAAATTGATCTAAAGATAGAAATATAAAACACAGTGAACTAATTATCGCATAGACAAGATATCGTGAGCTAAAACATACACATATCTAAACAGTTGTGAACTTAAACTCACATATGTATTACATGATGAGCTAATATACACATATCATTTCATACATTAGGTCAAAGAGGTAAGAATTCACGTATTAAAATTTAAACAGATACTGCATCATTAAGTTGCAACTGAAATTTGGAAATAGATCAAGGAAATATTAACTTTATTTGATATATATATTATAGACACGTGTTCTGAAACGCAAACCGCCAGTGTCGATCCCGGCGCCAAAATTTGGGGTGTAAAGAATAGAACCACTGTTACCTGCACGCATGTCGTAAGAGGCGAGTAAGGAGATTTGACTGAAATCGTGTAGAAGGCTATGCGTTTAGGGGCCTACCAAACCAACGTGCAGCGTATACACGTTCTTGGCAAAGATCAAACATATCACAAAGAGTGATTACAATTTGTCGTAAAGAACGAACGCAAAGAAGAAGAAGAAGAAATGCAAACAGATTGGTGTAACATATTGATTGATTGATACGGTCATCGTCATTGCACTTCGGTGAGTAACCATATGTGCTCCGATCTCTTTAGCTACACATGAAGATTTTAGCTGTAGTGCACGAAGTCGGTGGCATCATCGAGGGACCCCGATGTAATTGTGAAGATCGTGAAGAAATGTTTTTGTAGGAATTTTAGTCTCACTCTTTCTAGTGAGTTTTGTCTGAGCTACGGTTTTCCATGCTCTTCTTGATTTTGAAGTGTCAAGCGTTCTTTAACGTGCTCAAATTGAACACAGGACTTCCTTTTATCCTCTATTTCACATAGGACTAGGAACTCGATCTCCACTGAGTAACAGAACAGCAGTGACTTAAACAGATTATGCAAGCATGGTATTAAACTCACTATGGTTGAACAAATATGGGATGTAACTTAAAATAAATGAACAGCATCACCAAGCATCATTGCGTAGAAATGAACTTAATACATAGACAACAACAAAATCTCCACTCAATTATCTAGTGATTCTGGTTTATTCCTGTCTTTGTTTCTGTAGTTTATACTTTTGTATGTTGCAGTGTGGGGACGTGGGTCCCTTCCCCCTTTCCTTCTTCCCTTCCCCATATCTAATCGCTCGACATCTCTAGACCACATTTTACGACATTCCAGATCAACTGTATTCTTTGCTCGCCCTGACAACACTCTAGAAATAAATTAAACAGTCTACGAACTCAAATTGAATAAAGATGGAATGTAATTAAAAGTTATTACTTCAAGATGCAGAAAATATCTGTTTGTTAATTATGGGAAGCTACTCAATTAATCCAATATGAAAAACAGCTTCATAATCTAACATTTGAAACAACTCAATTAATCCAATGTGAGAAACAGCTTCATAATCTAACATTTGAAACAACTCAATTAATCCAATGTGAGAAACAGCTTCATAATCTAACATTTGAAACAACTCAATTAATCCAATGTGAGAAACAGCTTCATAATCTAACATTTGAAACAACTCAATTAATCCAATGTGAGAAACAGCTTCATAATCTAACATTAGAAACAACCCAATTAATCCAATGTGAGAAACAGCTTCGTAATCTAATATTAGAAACAACTCAATTAATCCAATATGAAAAACAGCTTCATAATCTAACATTAGAAACAACTCAATTAATCCAATATGAAAAACAGCTTCATAATCTAACATTTGAAACAACTCAATTAATCTAATGTGAGAAACAGCTTCATAATCTAACATTTGAAACAACTCAATTAATCCAATATGAAAAACAGCTTCACAATCTAACATTTGAAACAACTCAATTAATCCAATGTGAGAAACAGCTTCATAATCTAACATTTGAAACAACTCAATTAATCCAATGTGAGAAACAGCTTCATAATCTAACATTTGAAACAACTCAATTAATCCAATGTGAGAAACAGCTTCATAATCTAACATTTGAAACAACTCAATTAATCCAATGTGAGAAACAGCTTCGTAATCTAACATTTGAAACAACTCAATTAATCCAATATGAAAAACAGCTTCATAATCTAACATTTGAAACAACTCAATTAATCCAATGTGAGAAACAGCTTCATAATCTAACATTAGAAACAACTCCATTAATCCAATGTGAGAAACAGCTTCATAATCTAACATTTGAAACAACTCAATTAATCCAATGTGAGAAACAGCTTCATAATCTAACATTTGAAACAACTCAATTAATCCAATGTGAGAAACAGCTTCATAATCTAACATTTGAAACAACTCAATTAATCCAATGTGAGAAACAGCTTCATAATCTAACATTTGAAACAACTCAATTAATCCAATGTGAGAAACAGCTTCATAATCTAACATTTGAAACAACTCAATTAATCCAATGTGAGAAACAGCTTCATAATCTAACATTTGAAACAACTCAATTAATCCAATGTGAGAAACAGCTTCATAATCTAACATTTGAAACAACTCAATTAATCCAATGTGAGAAACAGCTTCATAATCTAACATTTGAAACAACTCAATTAATCCAATGTGAGAAACAGCTTCATAATCTAACATTTGAAACAACTCAATTAATCCAATGTGAGAAACAGCTTCATAATCTAACATTTGAAACAACTCCATTAATCCAATGTGAGAAACAGCTTCATAATCTAACATTTGAAACAACTCAATTAATCCAATGTGAGAAACAGCTTCATAATCTAACATTTGAAACAACTCAATTAATCCAATGTGAGAAACAGCTTCATAATCTAACATTTGAAACAACTGCATTAATCCAATGTGAGAAACAGCTTCATAATCTAACATTTGAAACAACTCAATTAATCCAATGTGAGAAACAGCTTCATAATCTAACATTTGAAACAACTCAATTAATCCAATGTGAGAAACAGCTTCATAATCTAACATTTGAAACAACTCCATTAATCCAATGTGAGAAACAGCTTCATAATCTAACATTTGAAACAACTCCATTAATCCAATGTGAGAAACAGCTTCATAATCTAACATTTGAAACAACTCCATTAATCCAATGTGAGAAACAGCTTCATAATCTAACATTTGAAACAACTCAATTAATCCAATGTGAGAAACAGCTTCATAATCTAACATTTGAAACAACTCCATTAATCCAATGTGAGAAACAGCTTCATAATCTAACATTTGAAACAACTCCATTAATCCAATGTGAGAAACAGCTTCATAATCTAACATTTGAAACAACTCCATTAATCCAATGTGAGAAACAGCTTCATAATCTAACATTTGAAACAACTCCATTAATCCAATGTGAGAAACAGCTTCATAATCTAACATTTGAAACAACTCCATTAATCCAATGTGAGAAACAGCTTCATAATCTAACATTTGAAACAACTCCATTAATCCAATGTGAGAAACAGCTTCATAATCTAACATTTGAAACAACTCCATTAATCCAATGTGAGAAACAGCTTCATAATCTAACATTTGAAACAACTCCATTAATCCAATGTGAGAAACAGCTTCATAATCTAACATTTGAAACAACTCCATTAATCCAATGTGAGAAACAGCTTCATAATCTAACATTTGAAACAACTCAATTAATCCAATATGAGAAACAGCTTCATAATCTAACATTTGAAACAACTCAATTAATCCAATATGGGGAAACGACTTCATAATACAACATGGGAAAACACTTTATAATCCAAAAAAGGAAAATAGCAGTATTCAAATATGGGAAACAACTAGATTAATCAAATATGGGAAACAACTAGATTAATCAAATATGGGAAACAACTAGATTAATCAAATATGGGAAATAACTCAATTAATGCATTATGTACATGAAAATCGCAATCAAATTAAACCAACATGGAATTAACTTGAAAAAGCTAATATCGAATACTAGTACACTTTTGAATGTGGTTAACAAGTGGTCGAGATAGAAAATTTGAAGAAAACGAAGTAATAAATAGACACCACCATCAACTATTAGGACTGTGGATCATAAAGAAACAAAGAGAGATATTTCTACACATTCAGTTACGTGAACTACATGACGAATACCAGTCACCATCTGCTAGAGTTGAATGAGCGAGTATGAGTATGAGCTGAGTGCTATGAGATCGGAGTCATAATCAATGAATATCTAAAATTACTAGCTTGGTGCATAAATCACTGTTACTGGCACAGCTCAGCAGAAAAAAATTCTCGTTCCTGTATTTACTCAACTATTTCATTCATTCTTTCTATAACTCTCATTCCTTCATCGGTTAACATCAACTGATATGACCATCCATTCATATATAAAACAGCCTTGCGGTCAGACAGAGCTGCCCATAAAATAAATAAGTGTGATGTACTTTCTGTCCTATTCCTATCTCTATATCCAGACATTTGCATAGTAATCGAAAAAATAATCCATAACGTAAAAAAAACGTTTGTTCACAAAATGCTATTGTTAGATATAACGATCAAGTCGATACGTAAGCCCTGGGAAAACACCATCCGTTGGAATCATGCTTGCCTGTTTTAGAAGACATCATATATGACTGATGTGAACAATTAAAGATGGAATCAAAGACGTATAATATATGCAAATACAAATCTGTCAAAAACATGTGTGATAATTTGGCATTTTTCGCCCGTGTGTTGCCTAGCCCCTCTAGTGAAGCAAAGGATAGCATTACTGCGTTCTTCAACGCCAGTCGTAAGAGGCGACTGAGGTATGGGCCTATGGAAGCTACCTCAATAAATCAAAATAATTCGCAGAAATCAGATCTACTGGTCTACTTCTAGGAGCAGAACTGGCACAGAGTACAAACGTTCAGACTCAGATAACATACACATCATAACAGTGGTTTGACAAGTGGTCGATATGGAGCGTTGGAAGAAGAAGAAGATTTACCCTTTTTTCATGTGTAGAGAAAGAAATAACTGTGTTATGTTTTCATTCATTGGTAATTTGCAACATACGAACAATATAACTTCAATTGTCAATATCCTTGTTATCGTAATTATAATAACATTGCCAAATCAATTTGCTAATTAAGTGGTCGCCACTCTAGTTCATTCTATCAGACGCTGTAGTTAAGGACCAGTAATTAGAGATGATTTTTTCAGCTGTTTTTCTAGTGAATCTTCACGCCATTTCTAAATTAAAATAAAAGTAAAAAAAATAAAACATTCTAGCTTCCAAACAAGCATGAACTTTCAGAGTGTAACATTTTTTAAACAAAGATCTAATTTAAAAAAAACCAGATTCAACACACTAGTTTGTGTTATACTTCCAAACACTGAATTGAATGCCATGACGTGTCATACATTTAATGTATCTCTTCAAAGATGAATAGTAAACCAACAAAGTACCGGTGTCATTAGTCGCCACACGTTGAGAGACATACTGAGGAAGAGATATATGCTAATTGGTTTTCTCTCTCTCTTTCTCTCTCTCTCTCTATCTCCCACCTAGACCGATACACCAAATTTTTTCATGAATTGTACTGTTATCTTTAGGGACTCCGTCCCACCGTACATCTTCTCCAAGCTCTGTGTTATCGGGCTAGGTTTTACTAATTGGTATGACGTGCAGTGATGTTCTTCTACTTCTGTGCGTTCGTTCTTTACCATCAATTATAATCACTCTTTGTGATATGTTTGATCTTTGCCAAGAACGTGTATACGCTGCACATTGGTTTGGTAGGCCCCTAAACGCATTGACTTTTACATATTTAGGACATGTGCGTCCGATATCAGCCAAACCTCCTTAGACGCCTCTTATGACATGCGTGGCAGGTTACAGTGGTTCTATTCTTTACACTCCAAATTTAGACACCGGTAACCACTCGGGCGTGCAGTAATGTTGATCTGACGATTAAACTAAACTGGATGTATCTATTTACTATAACTGGACAGGAGGGACATGAGCTTGTAAAATTTAATAACCGCATGGCTAGTGCAATCGTCGTGAAACTGTTCAGATTAGGATGTTTAATTTATGCCCTCGACAGAAAAAATATCTTTGGTCTTACCATGGATTGAACCCAGGTATCTCACATGACAGCCGTGCTCCTTAACTTAAACTTACATACTGTAGATAGAACTTCCCACTGATTTTAACCAAAATATACGCTATTTTTAGTAAAACCTACTATAAGGTCTACAAAGGATTTTTTTAACTTTAGAATCACTTTATCACATTGACTATCACTTGTCGCAGCCAGTGCCAATTTGTCTAGCCCGTTTGGCTATGTGCCGTAAACTGCGTCATTTATTTCTTTAATTTTCAAATATGCGCAACATAGAAGTTATACAATTGTGATACTTACTTATTCTTAATTTATTTGCTCGCCTTATGTTATCTTGTTAATTAAGTATATTCAATTAGGGACAAAACTACGCGAAATTCATCACATTGTGTTAAGATAAATAATAAAGCTACAGTTTAATTTACACACTTACAGAGGAGTGATAAAAGTGAGCAAGCAATGTATCAATACGAGAAGGAGAGAACGCTCAAAGGAAACACTGAAACGAAATATGTTGAAAGAGGAAAGAAATGTCGGACTCAATTCCATGAAAGAGATTGAGCAAGATGCCTGGACAGAGCGGTATGGAGAAATGACGTGCACGCTCTATGTAACGTACAAAGAAACGAGATGAATACATATCTCTTAATACAGTAATCAATTTTAAGGTAAAATAAAAGTCATCGTCTAGGATGCAGGTCTGCCACAACAAACAAATGCATGTGTATGGGAACTAAATGTAATAAATAGCTTATATTATCTCTGCTCTGTCATCACTAGTGAACCATCAATGGACGCAGAGTCACATACAATCATTAACAACCTTAATCAAACTGTCTCAAAGTTTTGGGAGGTAGCACGTTGACTATTTACTCTGAGGTATGAGAATGCAGAATATGTATGTTGAACACGCTACTCTCCTCCAATACCTTGTACTTGTCTATCTGGCTATATCTGGCTATATCTGGCTATCTTCGATATCTGTTGGGGAGACTGAGCACCTATGGGTCTGCCCGGAGTGCAATGACGTCAGTTTAGTAACCAATAACCTATCTGGCTATGTGGTTAAGCCTTTGATTTGCATTTTGAAAGTCGTTGGTTCGAATCCGTACCAGGCAGTTCTATTCATTAAGAATTGTCTCTAGAGAACCCTAGGATTGTTGCCGGAGCTACGTAGTTTGTGCTTTATGAAATACTCTCGGCAGGGGGAGTGATATTTCCGTGGAGAGAAACCGAGCCATATGGTGTAAATCCCGTAGCAATGAAATCAATTATTCGGCTGTAGGCGGCTATAAACTGAGCAAAACATTGTCATCCTAGCAGACCTTTAAATTTGTTACTCTCACATGACCCTGATACCTTCATGCTACGCCATCATTCGCCTTCTGAATTCAAATTATCTGTTTTTTTCTTATCAGATCTTCGCTGGGATGATTTTTTCCGAAATGTTCGTTTCCATATAATTCTTGTCTATTTAAATGTTTAAAATACTTCAGTTTTGTTATTCTTATGTTTAGCAAAAGGCAGGTTGATTCTTAGTTCCTTCTGTATAGATATATTTGTTTTCTTCTCTGTCCCCGGTATACTCCACTGTAAGACATATTCAAAAGCACATATAAGCATTTCCTCTGCATTATTAAATGTCCTTGTTTCACACCGATACGTTGTCAAAGGTAATATGCATGCTCTTATAAAAATGATTTTTGTTTTCCTATCAGTTCCGTTCCATTATGTTTTAATTTTACGTTTTTGTAATACTTTGTTTATTCTTCTTTTAGTTTTTGTCGTCGCATTTTCATCTCTTATTATAAGTAACATCACCTTTAAATGCATGCTAACATAGCGAAGGAAACAAACTTGGGGAACTCTTCAATGAATTTATTTTTTGCAGACGATCAACCAATCATGTCAATAACAGAAGAACAGCTACATCAACACATTAACAAACTCAATTTAACATGTAATTAATACAATATTAAAATAAATATCAATACAACAGAAGTAATAACACTCGCTAGAGAGGAAAAAGCAACCAATATCTCCATCGAAAATCGCCTATTAAAACTAATCAAAGACTTTACATACCTAGGAAGCATTTCTTCTGCAAACGGAAGAAGAACTAATGAAATCCAACACATATGCAACAAAGCAAATCAAATGATAGGACAAATGGGGCCATTTTTAAAATGCAAACATGTCACCATGAAAACAAAAGGAGCATTGTTCAACACACTCTTCCTACCCAAATTATGCTATCAGTGCCAAACATGGACGCTGACATCAAATGATAGAAGAAAACTAGTCACGACAGAGATGAAGTGTTTACGCAGAATGCTGGGGGTAACAGGAGAGACCGGTTGAAAAATGAAAACATCAAGAAAACGGTGGGCACAACATCAGTACTAAACTGCATCAAGAAACAACAAATTAAGTGGTTCGGCCACATAAGCAGATTACCAACAGACAGTACACCTCAACGAGCGATGTTGCTCCGATACAATGGATACAAAACAAAATGCCGGCTACGCAAAGATGGACCTCAGAGATAACAGAGGCGACGAAAGACACTATTTATGAAGCGCACACAAGGGCTCGTTCTAAAATTCTCTTCTTATCCTGACGGTGTGAGGTAAAACAAGATTGGAGAAAAGATTAGAAGTAAATCAAGTCACGTATAACAGGTCCCATTTTGTATTGTCTTTTCCACAATCATTCACATGTGTGTGTGATTTTACGCGCGGGACACTGGTGGTGATGATGATGATGATAATGCTAATGACGATGTTACCATGTTAGTCTCTAGAGACAGTGATCGCAACGGCTGTTGCTGACTTTATTTCTGCTTTCTCCTAGCATGTTTCATGCCATTCAGTATACGAGGGAACCACCGAAATAAGAGAGGCAATGAAAGACACCTTCCTCGAAGCACACACAAAAGCCTGTTCTAGAAATATTTTCTTATCGTGACTCGTGACGTTGTTAGACAAAACGGGATTAGAGGAAAGAAATTAGAAGAAACAAATGTATTTGTAGATGTCAAAACATAAATGTCTTCTAAATATGTATGCTAATTTAGCAAATATCTAGTGCACATAAATGTCATATAATAATCACTTACACTAACATTAAGCTGATGGTGTAACCACTGAACGATAAGCCGGTAAGTAAGGATTGTATAAATATGTACATATATATGTGTATATGTGGATATGCGTGTCGTTTATATTAGATTCAGTGCTATTTGTTAGCACTTTTATCTTACTAGGAGGTCTCAATGGCGAATTGCTGGGTGTTTCAACATTGGGATAAGTTGGATAGTAAGTGTATATCACAGTTTTATATATATATATATATATAACCAGTGGCGGCTCGTGATCATTTTTGTTAGTGGGGCCAGACATTTTTTCCGGATAAATCATGGCTTTGGGTTGCTATATTTTAATTTATAAAATAATAAATACACGTTATACATTATTTTTGGTGGGGTCAGGCCCCACTGGCCCTTAATGACGAGCCGCCACTGTATATAACTGTGATTGATCCCTGTAGTACCGCTGTTTGCGGCGGTGTAGGACGAGCTGTGACGAGAATCTGATGAATGCAATGATCGCATGGCAAGTGCTGTCGCCCTGAAACTTTTCAGGTTAGAATTTTTCATTTGTGCCCACACCAACAAAACATCCTTGGAATTAACGTGAATTGAAAACGGGTATCCCGCATGGTAGCCGCGTTCTAATCTATTCGGCCAGATATATATATATCTGTATATAAGCAATTGGAACTTTTTCTATTGTACAACCAGCAACAAAACATTATTACTCTCACAATTTGAAAAGCTACTTTGTCATAAATACAATAACAAGCAACAATCAATAAATTAGAAACTACAAAAATTTGTGTAAGATACAGTTCTGTACCAGAACAACATAGTAATTGAATCTTCCTGTGTACGAACATTAGAAGAAAATATAAAAAACTTACAACGTCAGAAGTTGATGGAGATCAACATAAAACAATTATCACGTTTTTGTTAGTTGGTGTCCGTATCTCTCCACATTTTCATAGTAATCTACACCTCTGGTATGCAACGGTTTTGTATATTACGGTACATATAACTAATGAGTATAGAGGCCCGGGCGCTATGTAACAATTGCAATAAAATACTAATACTAATAACAAAGTATTGTTAGTATTAAAATGAAGACAAATAACAACAGATGGAAACTAAAAGCTAACTACACGTTTAATTATTTTAAACATTGTACTTAAGAAGAGAAAGACCACGGAGAAGATGGATTCATGATGTAACTGATGGTTTTAACATGACGCCTGGAGAGGCGGGACATCTGGCCTATGTGAGCAAGAAATTGCAAAGAACTGTTGGGGTGGCACAGTTCTGCTCAGGACAAGCTATTTAATGATGATGATTACTTACGAAAACAAATGAATCCTACTGTTATTTAGAAACACATTGTTCTCTCCTGAAATTATAATTAACCATAAAGCCAGTGGAATAAAATGGAGCGTCAGCGGTGTATAACACTCGCGCCACCACGCATTGTATTGTATATTGCTGGTCTACGTGATTAGAAAGATACCAGTTATATGTAAATTACACGACATTTATTATTTTTCAATATTTGCTAATATACGACATGTGTTACTACACAATATTTGATATAAACGATAATTGCTTCACTACCATATTTGCATATATACGATATTTGCTACAGCCACATGTTTGTTAATATACGACGTATCATTTTATATTATATTTGCAGATGGTATGAGCTTGACAGTAAAAGAGATATCATGCGAGAGATGAATACTGAAGAAATATTTGGGTTGCACAGATTTGCTGAAGACAAAATATCGGATAATGATAACTATATTTGCTTATAAACGATATTTGTTGATAAAATGCATTTGCTAATAGACGATATTTGATATTGAATAATAGTTGGTCTCAATGACGTAGAAGTTAGGTGATGACGTAGAAGTTAGGTGATGACGTAGAAGTTAGGTGATGACGTAGAAGTTAGGTGATGACGTAGAAGTTAGGTGATGACGTAGAAGTTAGGTGATGACGTAGAAGTTAGGTGATGACGTAGAAGTCAGGTGATCACCTCTCGTGCCAAGGGTAATTAGTTCGCTCCCTCGTGTGTATTTTGAATATTTGTCAAGAGATCCTGATCTCAGTGTAGGTGAGATCGAGTTCCTAGTCATATCGGAGACGGATGATAAAAAGTACTCCCGTGTTCAATAGGAGAACGCAAAAGAGCCCTTAGCAGTTCAAAATCGAGAGGAGTAGTCTGGAAAGCCAATGTACGGGATTAATTTCAATAGAAAAGTTTTACAAAATATCGTCACCATGTTGAAATTACGTCCGGGACCCTTGCACTGCAGCTGAGATGTTACTGTGTAAGAGATATTGTATCACTCCCCGAAGTGGTCCAATCAATCAATCAATCAATCAATCAATCAATATATTGTACTTTTCTTCCTCTTCAACCTCTGTGTTCCGACTATTGTTTATGCTATATTACTAAGCTTATGTTATGTTATGTTATTCGATCGACGACATGGCACATCGGACATTCTTATACGTGTTTCGTCATCCGCTGCAGCAGCCATTCCAAATCCCACTTGCTCACCATGCCCAAAAGATGTTGATTAGTATATATTTTCACTCTACCACGAAGACGACACTGCATGGGATGTCCAAACCTAACTCCTAGTTCTGGCAACCGGTTCAGTCTGACACCCGCCCATATCACATAAATGAGCGATTAAAGTCGAGGCAATACTCCACCGTCGATATTCGTGTGAAATAGGCAGACTCTCACAAACTTTGCTTTGTAAATTCTAGATTTCAGCTGATAAGAGATACGCATGATAAGCTATTGAATTGACCCACGTTCAAATCCATACATTTTGGTCATGTGACTCATTTATATATTTCACACGACTTTCGTTCCTTTACAAATCGTTGTAACAAGCTAACTGTCTTTGACACATCAGGTTAAATTGTTTACTCATGTGGTGTATCGTGAAGAAAAGCTAGAGGCAGACCACAAAAAGATGGTTAGATGACATAGTAGAATACGTGGCCTCTAATAACATACGGCCGGCGGGCTCAGGTAAAATTATAGGAAATAAGACCACAATCGTCGCGTGACCTCGCATTCCAATAGTGCTAAATAACATAGTGCTAAATAACATAGTGCTAAATAACATAGTGCTAAATAACATAGTGCTAAATAAAGACGAATTCTTTAAAAAAAAATAACACAACATGCTAAATCAAGATTATATTATGTTACAAGTTAAATAAACACAAAGAAATATCAGTATTATTAATATTTTTCATCAGTAAATAACCATAGACTCATAGAATGGAGCGAAATAGCAAAAACAGCTTACAGTGTTCTATCAAACATATATAAAAACCAGCCCCCACTAGACATGGATTTTCGCAAAGAATTATAATAAATGGAAAAACAAAAATAGATCGACCTAAAATCATAACAATAAAACTACGAATGAGCATACGATGTGATGAAAACAAAAACCTAAGTGCTAGTTTGGAGGAACTGCAGTAGAATTGGAGACAGTAAGAAAGGTTCAAAGAAATCAAATTAGGTTTTACATCAAGCTAAACACAGCAAAAGATAAGATGGGAAGGACACTAACCAAACAAAGAAATTATCAACAGAATGAAGAAGTACCGTTGCGAAATGTATAGGAAGAGAGACGGAAAGGACAGTAGAGCAAACACTGAAATAATCACAGAGAATGAACTGAACCATCGTAAGAGGAAGTTGAATGGGCAATACAAAACTCCAAAAGACATGACAATTCCTGGGATGTGATAACATTTCAGCAGTATATCAGAACCGAGTAGACCAAAGCAACATATTATATCACACAATATACGGAACATTTATGAGATGCATCATCGGTGCCATACGAATGGAATATATCAATATTGTTTTCCAATATCTAAAACAATGAGACACACGCACTTTTGCTTATATGATAATAAATCAATCTTGACATATGATAATAAATCAATCTTGACATATCATAATAAATCAATCTTGACATATCCTTTACAGGACGTAGCCATCAACAACAGTAAATGAGTCATCGACTTTCTAGGCACCACGTATACGTTCAGTAGTTTGCCATTGCTTTCTGAACTCGGCAAGTAATAAAAAAGTACTGTATTTTTTACAAAATACAAAAACAGTGATAATACACAGCAACTTTTCGACCAAAAAAGGCCTTTATCAAGCAAACGATACAATAAAAGTAGCGAATGTCACAACACACTACATATAGACTTTGACAAAATATTACAACGGTTAAAACTCAAACTGTGAACTTTTTGATAGTTTATTGAAAAATTAAAATAATGTTCAAACTTTCTGAACGGTGAGGTCTACTGTTACGTAGTAGACAGATATACATATTACCATGTATTTAACATATGACTAACACCGAAATAATGTAAATCTATACACATGCATTATTAACCCACAAAAAAGACATATATTTATGTAGAAAAATCTGGAATTTGAGAAAAATAATTGAAGAAAAAATATTCCCGTTGTAGATAATACAAAACGTAAAAAAAGACGGCTATTGTAAAAACGTGCGATTGCATATTAGATTGGTTTGACATAAGACAGGGAGTTAGACAAGTCTGTATTCTGTCGCCTTGTCTATTTAAGATGTGTGCTGAACGCTTCATGAGGAATAATACAGAAGACGGCAAAAATAAACAATACGAAACTTTCATAAACGTAGACAGAGGAATACATACACTAAGATGTGATCACGATATAGTGCTACAGACGGCATCACACAAATAAATTGGGAAAATCAGAAGAACACTGCAAGATTCATGCGAACAACAACACTATATATATATATATATATATGTGTGGCAAAGAAGACATCTTGGCAAAGAGGAGTAGAGGAAGACCACGCAGAAGATGATTTAGGATGTAACTGATGGTTTGAGCATGCGAGATGCAGAGACTGATTTAGGATGTAACTGATGGTTTGAGCACGAGAGATGTAGGTACAGAGCATCTGGCCTATAAGAGAGAGAAAGAAAAGAGGCGTTCAGAAGGACTGTTAGGGTGGTAACGTTGTGCTCTGACAAGCTATTTGATGATGATAAATGTGGCAAAATAAAAATAAAAATGACAACTGATAAAATAAACATAGCAAAAAGTAGCTACCAATGACAAGAAAATGGTAAAAGCCAATTGTTTGGAAAAAGTTGTGTTAATTTAAAACATGAAATTGAATGAAATGAATTAAAAAGTGACAAAACATAACAGCAACTTAACCAACTACAAACAGTTTGGAATGAAAATGATAGAACAACATAGATCACATTTCTAAGACCATGCATATTCCTAGTAGAAATGTATGGGCTGGAAATTGGTCATTTAAAAAGACAGTGGAAACGCAAGTACGTGCTTTGGAATCTAAAGTGTTACAATAGAGAACTCCATATACCAATGAGAGAGACGAAAATAAATATACATATATATACACACACAAGTAAAGATAAATGGATGAAGCAACACAACAACATTACAAAATTAAAGTATTTTACACTCATACAAACGCATGAAAAGCTAGAGAAAACAACTACGGAAAAAGACATCAAGACAAAATATATTGTATATCTGTTTCTATACTATAAGGTAATATATGGTTTATTTTACTGTAACATATTAAGTAATAAATGGTACTTTTGCTACTCTACAATATTAGATACTGCATGATATAAATATAAATATATATATAAATATAATCATATTCATATTATACTCTATAATTCGGGATCTTTGTGGTGAAGTAGTTAAAGCGTTTATCCTATGTTCTGATGGGTGTGGGTTGGAATTTGACAGCGTCTTAGGCTCACGATATCTTTTTTTTTTTTATAGGCGATCACTATGTGTGTTGTTAATGCTAAGGAATCCGTGATTTGTGCATTATTCTGAGCAGGTGGCTTGCAACGTTTTAGAGAGATTGGAGAAATTATATTTGAAAAACTCATCGCAATGAAGTTCATTCTTTTCCTTTATACTTTACAATATGAAGTAATTCATGGTATTTAATATATTCAGTGGCATATGTGATCGTGTGAGATTGTCAGCAATATCTGTCAACGCTTCACGACGTGGCAGCCACTGATAACAATTTACTAACTACTACATAGTATTTCCTACTAAACGATATATATCGTCAAACTGTACTTATTATTATACGATGCTTGATGCTATTTTATATTTTCGTAGTAGTCTTTTCAGATCTTAGCGTATAAAGCGCATGCGACTGTATACTTCTAGACCCTAGTGTACATGAATTAGGAGGGTACATTCCTTTCCCCACATGTGGAACGTCGAATGTGGGATTGATATAACAACCCTCTTGATTCTGAGTCGCGAATGCTTAAGCATTACACTAATCCGTCTCACACGTGATACTATATGGCAGTGGCGGCTCGTTATTAAGGCTCAGTGGGGCCGGACCCCAAAAATATTATGTATAACGTGTATTTATTATTTTATAAATTAAAATATAGCAACCAAAAACCATGATTTATGCAGAAAAAATGTCTGGCCCCACCAAGAAAAATGACCACGAGCCGCCACTGCTATATGGTGTGTTGATTAAAACACAAGATTCGGTAACATGCGCTAGATTGTCAAGCAGAGACTCGTCTAATCTGCGCAGAACGAGTATAACATTAAAATATACGACTGCTAGAACCAACACACATACACTATCACTACCAACTTAAAATTTAATTCACACATCATTAACAACTGTTTTCATATAAGATTTAAACCGTACACATTCATCACATTAGTACGTAATCTATCCACTTGTTACATCGAATTTAAATCATATTATTCAGAGGCGAATCGTGTCACCTTCATGAAGATATGAACACACAATGTCGTAGTTGTTTACTCTAACACAGAAACGATATCCTAATGTTTGCCAATGTCTTATTGTCTGTCTCCAGCTTAACCACATATTCCGCCTTTACTTTCACACATTTTATAGTTGACATATCACATACATATCAGTATATTTGAAAAATATATATGTTTAGAAGGCATCATTTGTACCGTAATATCCGATAGTAAATTTCTTTTAGAAATAAACAACAGGAGAATGTGAGTACAACATACACTATCGGTGAAGAGAGCTCGCTCGATTTGTCTTTGAAATCCGCAGTGAGGGCGGGGCGAGTAGGCGTGAGGTATAAAATAGAGAAGAAATAAGAGATATGAGATGAGTTAGTGAACGAGAAGGGAGGAGAGAGGTGCTGAGGAAGGTGATAATATTGTTTTTGTTGCGAAGCGCGTGATGTGTTTGTCTCACGCTGTGTTAGCACAGACTGATGGTCAAATGTCAGGTTTGCTAGAGTATGATGAGAAGGTGATCGGAAGTAGGAGCCCTAGAGTAACCGTACCAATATCATCAAATGTATATAACAATAAGAAGGACGTAGACTGTTTATGTACTGTGTCGTCTTCTTCTTTTGTTGTCACACTGATACCGGGCTGTTTCACAGTGTTGTGGTTTTCTGGTTTTTTCTTGTGCTGTTTTGGTGGCTTGGGGGATTCTTAGTTTTGTTTTTTGACAGGATTCTGTTTTGCAATCTAACCATCTTTTACGTGGTCTTCCTCTCGACTTTTCTTTTCCTGATGCTTTGTTGTAGAAGATATGTAGTGTTTACATACTACAAAACACATGGGTGTGAAACATGGACATTTAACAAGGCAGTAGAAAAATGAATATGTGCTTTTGAATAAAAGTGTTACAGAAGAGTCATTTGTATATCATGGACATAGAAGACATTGAAATAGATCTATCCAGAAAGAACACAATATCAAAGAAATCTGGCTGATGCTACAAATAATAATGAGAAAATTGATATACTTTGGATATATAAAGAGATACGAAGGACTGGAGAAGACCATCATAGAATGATGCATCCCGACAAAGAGGAGACAATGAAGACCACGTCCAAGATAGATTAAGCATGTAACTGACGGTTTGAACATGACCGCTGCAAAGGCAGGACATCTCGCCTATGAGACTGATAAATTCCGATGGAATTCCGAAGGTGGCAAAGTTATGCTGCAGACAAGCTAATGATGATGGCATACTAGAGGACTGACATAATAAGGGATGTATGAATACAAGTGTTTCTATCTCTGACTAAGTTGGTAATCCTTTGTTTTGCGTTCATAAGGTCGTGGGTTCGAAACCGGACTCCGCCGTTCCGTGGGACGAGTGAATTTTTTCAAGAGACCCCTAGAATTGTTGCAAGAGCTACGGAGTTTTACTTTGTGCAATACTCTCGGCAGGGGGCATGTCATTTCGGCCGAGACGTATCGAACCATATGATAAAAGAAAAGTAAAGGAGGTCAATAACAGACGATGCTTACCGCATTTTTTGCAAATGACATTCTTGTGTTTGCTTATCACATTTAACAACACAATATCGTATTACTATGTCCGATATTTAGGATCTTATTCCAGAAAGAGATAACGTCAATTTGCTTATACTGTTCTATAAAAGTTAATCGCATGTCCTTTACAGAACTTTGCGAATCAACCACAGCTTTTTAACGCTGTTTGCTATTTTTCTAGGCATTATTATGTTCAGTAGTTTGCCAATGCTTTCTGAACGGGTAGTGCCATCGTCCTTTTGTGAAAATTCCATGCGAAACAATTTGCAACCAAATTGTCCGCAGCGTGATTCGAACTCAGAACGTCGGGGTTCGATGACGCCACCATACTGTTCTATACTAACGTCTATTGTCCTACACTTGAGTGATTGATTGATAGATAGACACATTATCATTGTACTTTAGAGGATTACCATATATTCCCTGAACCCTTCTTTCACGTACTAATAGCATGAATTCATTAGCACCGGCGAGTGTCCTTATGTTATGTAATTTTGAAGATGGGTAAGATGTTTTCCAGCTTTAAAAAAAATATTTAGTGAATTTTGAAATGGCAGAGGTTTTGGAGCCTACTCGTTTCGTTTTCAACTGTCGACGATTCTGTTACATGACCAATTGAAACACAGGGCCTATGGTTTGTAGTATATAACTAAAAATACTAGGAGCTGGACATCACCAACCTTGAGATCAGTGATCACTTTAATTAAACATATCCCAATCTTTCACGCAGGTATTGAGAAAACATATCCCAATCTTTCACGCAGGTATTGAGAAAACATATCCCAATCTTTCACGCAGGTATTGAGAAAACATATCCCAATCTTTCACGCAGGTATTGAGAAAACATATCCCAATCTTTCACGCAGATATTGAGAAAACATATCCCAATCTTTCACGCAGGTATTGAGAAAACATATCCCAATCTTTCACGCAGGTATTGAGAAAACATATCCCAATCTCTCACGCAGGTATTGAGAAAACATATCCAATCTTTCAGCAGGTATTGAGAAAACATATCCCAATCTTTCACGCAGGTATTGAGAAAACATATCCCAATCTTTCACGCAGGTATTGAGAAAACATATCCCAATCTTTCACGCAGGTATTGAGAAAACATATCCCAATCTTTCACGCAGGTATTGAGAAAACATATCCCAATCTTTCACGCAGGTATTGAGAAAACACAAATTAAATATTTAAGAGCCTACTTTTTCCCCTTGGCAATATTGGTTGTCAGACATGGACCATGACCAAGGCGGCGGAGAAGATCATTAATGCATTTGATTGCAAATGCTACAGAAGAATACTTAGAATATCATGGACAGAGAAAAGAGCAAATGCTTCTGTTCTGCAACAGCTTGATATTAAAGAGAGTTGGATATTAAATAACATAAAACAAAAAACAAAAAATAATTCGGTTACAGCAAACGACATGGGAGTCTAGAGAAGATAATTTTGGAGGGAATAGTACCTGGAAGAAGAATGATAGGAAGACTTAGAAGACGATGAGTGCAAGATGTCATTGACGATCTAAGAATGACTGCTGCTGACGCTGGTCAACTTGCACAGAACACAGAGTATTTCAGGACTGCTGTTATGGGAGCCAAGTTCCGGAAAGGATAAGCTACTTGATGATGATGAATGAGAAAGTATATTCGAAACGATAGGCAAGACCCTTAGCCTCATTCAACAGACAACCCCACATTTCTTTGTTTATAGTAGCTGACAGCTGAACTGCGTTGAATATTTAATGCCTTTTAGGTAACAACATTTTGCGTATTATATTCTAACCAGTGGCGACTCGTGATCGTTTTTTTTGGTGGGGCCAGACATACATTTTCGGGAAAATCATGATTTTGGGTTGGGTTATATTTAATCCATTACATAATAAATACACGTTACACATTATTTGTTGTGGGCCCGGCCCTCTGGCCTTAATAACGAGCCGCCACTGCATTCTACACTTTGAAATATCATTTGAAAAAGTAAGGAAAATGAGTAAAACATTTGCCAATCTCAAACAATCTCTTGTGCCAATGGATTTAATTTTAAAGCAACATTTAAAATATGTAGAAGCAGTGTCATGGGACTATTATTATACAGTAGTGATAGCTGGGGAATGACACTCCTCACACACAAGTTGGAAGCATTCCAAAATAAATGTTTCGGAAGTATTCTGCAACAAAAAATCTAGACAATTCAGATAGCAGATGAGAAACTTTTAAAACAAACAAATGTGCGTCATTGGAAGCCATCATTAAGAAATGAAGATAGAAATGGATTGAGCATGTGTTTTGTATACCAATAGGGCCATTGTCTATGGCAGCTCTCTAATAGACAGCGGAAGAGGGAAAAAGACCTGAGCTCAAAAAGAAAACATGGAGGAAATATGTAAAAAGAGAATTGAAAGTTGTGGATCACTGGATTTCTAGTGAATCGATTACATGTCATTTTATGATTGCAATCTTTTGAACTCACGCAGTGTGTATGATGAAACAAGAAGAGACAAATCCCACACACTGTTGTCAGCACAGATTGTCTATAAATCCTCTCTTTACACAATGTGTTTTGTATTTAAACGTGCCTTTTGTTTGAAGTAAGACTGTATCGTCTTCTTCTGCTTCAAACGCTCCATAGCGACCAATTGTTAAACCAATAGTTGCGATCTGTATGTGATCCGAGCCTAAAAGTGATTGTTTGGTGTTCCAGTCATGCGTCTACAAGTAGGCCAAGTTGGCCTAATAGAAGGGTATGTTATGTTATGCACAGGACGCTTTACAAGTATTGTATACCGTAGAGAAAGCGATGCAATTAGTGTTGGCCTAGCCAACACATCCAATTTCTGCGACTCATTTTACTTCATAAAGCCACTACCTCATTCACCTCCTACGCCATGCCTTTTTGATCGCAGTTTTACTATTCTTTGTCTCCATTGCGAGCTCCCGCAACATACGCGCGATATAAAGGAATGTATTACATGTGTACTCCTGTAAATACAGTGCGATGAGTAGGATCACTAATAACATCGCTTTATCTATGGTCTGCAATACTTGTAAAGCGTCCTGACATACATAACATAACATAACATAACATAACATAACATAACATAACATAACATAACATAACATAACATAACATAACCTTCTCTTAAATTGAACTGAAAGAACAGAAGCGTATGTGTAAATATATATTTTTCTCTCTTACCGTTATACGTTGTTTAAGGCGAATCACTAATTTCCCCATACCGCTCTGCCCTGTCCAAGTCGCTCAATCTCTTTTCTGGAATTGAGTCAAATATTTCTCATCTCTCTCGGTAACGTGAGTGTCAGGGTTTCCCTAGGGCGTCTCCTCTTTCTTGAACAATTTGCTCCAACTCCAATGCCTGTTCTGTTATTTTTAATCTTTCTTCTTAGAGACTGATACGTTTGTATAGATCGAATAATGCCTTAAAAGGTATAGCTTCTTCTTCTCCATATGAATCATTTGTTAACCCTGTTTATGATTTGTATGTGATTGTATGTGATGTGTATGTGATTTGTATGTGATGGGCATAAGAGCGATTGCCGTTTGTCAGTTATGTGCTACAAGTAGGCCAGCACATCCGAATTCTGCGACGCGCTTTATTTACTAGGGTAGCTTCCCTATCCCTCTACCTCAGTCGCCTCGTACCGAATGTCTGGTAGGGCCAAAGTGTTACTATTCTTTGTTCCCCTTGTGAACCCCATCAACAAACGGATGAACAGGTTCAACTAAAGAGAAGATCGAAGAAATTGGAGATTTATTGGAAGAGCTGCAATTAACGGTCCATATTAGAATTTGGTTCAGACCTACACTTATTATAATATTATATTCATCTCATAATCTTATACGATACATAAACATTGCAAGCATTTTCCCGTACCGCTCTATCCTGGAAAGGTTGCTCAATTATTTTATGGAATTCAGTCGGATATTTTCGTTTGTAACTGTACATATTGGGTCAGGGTTTTCCTAGGCGTCCGTCCATTTTTAAAAAAATTTCTTGCCTTCCACTTCGATGTATTCTTGATGATTATTTGATCATTTTTCTGACCTCCATTTGCAGCACTATATTCCATGTGGAGTAAGGCAGTTTAATGGTGTCTAAATAATATATGATGCCCTCCTGCCTAGCGTGGTTGTAGCGCGTTGGACGACGGGTGCAAACCCCCTATGTGATTGCGGTACAATTCCGCGAGCTGGCAAAAAAGTCACAGATTCTCAAGATGTATGGTGTTCGTGGCACCGAACCGAAAAGTTACGATATCCATGGCACCGAGCCGAAGAACTGAAAGCTTAAGCGTTTCTGGATCGAAAATAAAAATATATATATATATGATACACACAGTCATTTTGTGGTCCGAAAATGTAGCGTGTACAAGTATTCCCTTCTAAATCAGAAACATTATTTCTATTCTGACAGAACATTCTAAATCTTACGTGGTTGACTAAAAATAATATGACAACTTTGATGGAAACCTTTAGTTGCACGCGCGTTCCGCCCCACCAGAATTAACTGGAAGGAAAATACAGACAGGGGAAATAACCCACGGTATAACTCATAGATATGGGACATAATTGCTATGATCTGGATGCGAATGTTAGAACAATATAATCATTTATAGTAACCAAACATGTATTGATAATCGATTTTAATACTCATTCTTGGCACTGTGTTTTAGTTATGTTTGTTTAAACTAATCGGGGGAAAAATAGTATATAATATTCGATTTGTGTTACTGGAAAAGTAGATGCATTGTCTATTCCTGTCTTGTCTTGTCCACAAAGTGCGTGGAGGTTTCAGTTTTCTATCCTATGTTAGGTGTGTTGCCACTGTAGTTGTTAATATTTGATGTCGCATGATACTCGTATATATGATAGTAAAAGTAAAGGAACCCTTTCATACCTCGTGGTATATAGGTCAATACAGTGTTAGGCCTGTATTTTTCATTGACCGTCGGCACATGATGGGTGATGTGGTCAGCATCACGCCGGCCGCCTTTACTTTCCCAGAGCATGTCTGATACCCAGTTGAGGCTGGGTCGACCTGAGAGCCGTCATGGTCGGGAAAATTCCACGCACATTGCGGGAGCTGAACCCAGACCACCAGCATTGCGAAGCGAGTTCACTAAGAACTACGTACAGCGGCTCTCATTTTGATAGTATGTATCCATCATTCATGATGTAACTGGTGGTTTGAGCATGACCACTGCAGAGACAGGGCATGTGCCCTATGAGAGAGAAAGAAATTCCGAAATACTGTTAAGATGGCAAAGATCTGCTCAGGACGAGCTATTTGATGACGACGGTGTTGATCTATCCATCGGGTTGGTGAATGTCCTAGCATACACTAGCGTTAACACTCATACACGCACACTTATATACACAACCACATATACTATACACATACAATTGATCCATGAAATGATTATCATCGTTGTTAGTCCGTCCCATTCAGACTGGTGTAGGCGATCAAGAAAATCCAGAAACATTACTCCCGAATAATAATTATCATTTACAATATTGAGATTTGTGCGTGCCACGAAGTTATCCTGTTGAATAATTTCTCTCTCTCTCTCTCTCTCTTTCGCGCTCTCTCTCTCTCTCACCCTCTCGCTCGCTATCGCTCTCTCTTTCGCTCGCTCTCTCTCTCTCTCTCGCTCGCTCTCGCTCTCTCTATTTTCACATATCTCCATCTTCTCGTTCTTTCTTCCTCTCATAAATGTTGATGTTGTCAACGATTTTTCTAGTCCCCAATGTCTCGTGACATGTCTGAGAAAATTATAACTGTCTTATTTCTTACTTTTTAATTAACACTGAAACATGGTTGTCTGCCTAGAGTCGTGACTTTCTGTGTTTGCCTTGCACTTTTCTAATGGAATTCTGAACCTTTTTACCTGATATAGACATACATATATCCATCTTTTTCTTCGTCTTCCCCTCGCACTGATGTTCTGATGTAGTCGGTTTGATAAACATTGTGGTATGGCTGATTCCTTACTAGATTGCCAAGTTATTTTATTCTCCGTTCATCATCATCATCAAATACCTTGTAATGAGCAGAACTTTGCCACCCCAACAGTCCTCTGGAACTCTCTCTCTCATAGGCCAGATGTCCTGCCTCTGCAGCCGTCATGTTCAGACCATCAGTTACATCATGAATCCATCTTCTCCGTGGTCTTCCTCTTCTTCTCTTTGTCGGTATGCCTCCTTCCATGATGGTCTTCTCCATCCCTTCATGTCTTTTTATATGTCCAAAATATCTCAATTTTCTCTTTCGTATTTGTAGCATCAGCTAGTTTTCTTTAATTTTGAGTTCTTTCTGAATAGATCTATTTCCATATTATGATTACTCGATAAGTATTATCCGTTACTCGATGTAATTTATGAACTATCTTGTTTTAACCTTCTCTCTGATGATGATATTTGTGATTACATACTTGTATTATAGGAACCACAAGATAGTCCACGTGGTTACATATTTTTCATTTAAAGAGTGTTTCATGTCTAGAGATGTCTGTGATGGTGTTTGAACTAGCTGTTACATTGATCATAGTTTGGTTTACAATGTGTTTTTCACATTTATCTCTGCATCCAGCAGAGTTGGGGTCGACTAGTCTGTCTTAGGAATGACAAGAAAAATAAATTAATAACCTTTTGGTAACTCGTGAACACACAAACAACCCACCACCACCTCCTCACTCGCCTTCCCTGCCAGCTTCACAGTGGTGTACACCAGGACACTCTGAGTTCAAAATGTAATTGTCTCCCATTCTTCTAGAGCGGGGTGGAGGGATCTCTCTTGATCTAAGGCGCAGATCACATATGACCGCGTAGTGTGTTTTAGGATAATGGACAAAAGACATTAAACTACTGTATTTCATAAGCTGAAAAAATAAATGATTAAATATGAAAAAAACAGTACTCGACGTTTCGAACATAGGCCTTAATCACAAACAACAAATACAGACGTAATACTCAATAGACTAAAACATTATATATATATATATATATATATTTATTTATATAATATTTATATAAGAATGACAAGTATTTCATTTTATGTATGACTGTTCCCATTTTTTTTTAGATCCAGAAGCACTTGAACTTTCAGCTCTTCGGGTCAGTGTCATGGACATCGTAACCCTTGGGTTCAGTGCCACACACACACCGTAAATCTGGATAACTTGTGACTTTTCTGCCAGGTCGCGGAATTGAACCCGCACTCATAGGGAGCTTGACATCCGTCGTCCGGCGTTGACATACGAACACGCTGGGTAGGCTGGCATTCCCATTGTTTAAAGATAAATGTGCATCCTACATACTTGAAATTTGGCAAAAGGGTAGCATTCATATATGGGAAAATTAAAAATTATAAAACCGGACTATTGGTTAGTTTCTATATCTAAATTCCAAGCGAAGGTTATGTGTTAAAGCGATGGTAACATCGCTACAAAAATATTGATGCTAGTTATTGGTTTTTAAGCATGTCTGTCCTGTGGCCGAATGCACTACATTCTTGGCTGCTGTGATGGAGACCAATGTTCAAACCATTGGAAGGACATCAATCTTCTGTAACATTTATTTTTATTAACACATTTGATCAGATTTTTTTAAAAGGTTTTTATTGGTATTTCAACACGTCTGACAATAGCATAATGGATTAGATGGAGACCCGCATTAAATTCACGGGAAGGTCAACAATTTCCACACCATGTGACACGTTTACACTAGCAAAAGTACCTACTATTCGAAAATACAGTTACATGCATAATACGCCACCATTTAATAACTGTCAAATGTCAAATGTAAGGTTGATGTGGAGTACTGTTGTGGTGTTTATTAGTATTTTAACACATCTGATCATTATTCGATATTGTTATTATTAGTTCAATTATTGAATGTCCCAAGTGTTAGTATTGAAGCATTCCCATCTGACAATCTGTTTTACTTGGCTAATATGGATTTTATACATCCCGAGAGCAAACGCAAGCACATAATCCATTGGCATACGGTTCGTAGCCAGCGGTCTCGCAAAAGTATCGCACTGTAGGTGTACCAATAAGTTTACCAGAAGATTAAGTGTGCAAGAAAATGGTTAGAAAATGTGAGCATAAATAAGTAGAACTTGACAATAGATCATTTTAAGTAACACATCTGTAGGGAACGATAACTCGTCCACCGTTCATCCGAAGAGACATGAACCCTACTTTGCTAATATGCATACTGATACTGGCTGTCCCGAGAACAGGAGCAATCACATTGTAAATTATATCGAGTTTCTAGTTGTATCGGAGAAGGACGATAAACCATAAGTCCAGTGTTCAAGTTGAGGATGCAAAGAACCATTGGCAGTTGAAAATCGAGAGGAGTAAGATACTGGTGAATAGGAGTAACAACCACGAGCACACCAATATCTGGCTAAACGGACAAAGCTGGAGGAAGTGGAAAAGTTTAAATACCTCGGGTCCTACATATGCATCGATGGTGACTAGCAATGAGATCAAGTCAAGACTTGAGATAGCTTCAGCCGCTATGTCTCGGTTAAACATAATATGGAAAAGCAAAATCAGTACTATGGCAAAAATCAATATCTACTGATCGCTGGTGCTATCCATTTTTTTATACGGTTGTGAGAGCTGGACGCTCAATGCAGAACTGGAACGAAGAATACAGGCTTTCGAATATAAGTGTTACAAACGGGTACTACGTATAAGTTACATAGAACATAAGACGAATATTTATGTAAGAGACCAAATAAACAACATTGCAGGTCGACAAGTACCACTCTTGGCCATCGTGAAACGGCGCAAACTTGCATGGTTCGGGTATGTGATGAGACATAGCTCACTCTCTAAGACTATCTTACAGGAACAGTTGAGGGTGGAAGAAAGAAAGGAGGGCAGAGAAAATCCTGGTTTGACACCATCAAGAGCTGGTCGGGGCAAAGTTTTTCAACACTCGCCCGAGGAGTTGACGACATAGATTTATGGCGTGCTTTTTGTGCTGATGCCTCCACAGTGATATCCCAACGACCCTAAAGGTTACGGGTTGTATTATTATTATATTATTATAATAGATACGAGTAGGCTATAGAGTTGCTGTTCAAGCAAAATTCAGTAAAATAAAATAAAATAAATGTGTCTCTAAACATGTTTTACCAACTTCAAAACAATTATATCATGGACCCTATATCCGTGTTACAGTGTTCGTAACTTGCTACTATAATCTTCCTATATCCGTGTTACAGTGTTCGTAACTTGCTACTATAATCTTCCTATATCCGTGTTACAGTGTTCGTAACTTGCTACTATAATCTTCCTATATCCGTGCTACAGTGTTCGTAACTTGTCACTATAATCTTCCTATATCCGTGTTACAGTGTTCGTAACTTGCTACTATAATCTTCCTATATCCGTGTTACAGTGTTCGTAACTTGTCACTATAATCTTCCTATATCCGTGTTACAGTGTTCGTAACGTGCTACTATAATCTTCCTATATCCGTGTTACAGTGTTCGTAACTTGTCACTATAATCTTCCTATATCCGTGTTACAGTGTTCGTAACTTGCCACTATAATCTTCCTATATCCGTGCTACAGTGTTCGTAACTTGCCACTATAATCTTCCTATATCCGTGTTACAGTGTTCGTAACTTGCTACTATAATCTTCCTATATCCGTGCTACAGTGTTCGTAACTTGCCACTATAATCTTCCTATATCCGTGTTACAGTGTTCGTAACTTGCTACTATAATCTTCCTATATCCGTGCTACACTGTTCGTAACTTGCTACTATAATCTTCCTATATCCGTGTTACAGTGTTCGTAACTTGCTACTATAATCTTCCTATATCCGTGTTACAGTGTTCGTAACTTGTCAATATAATCTTCCTATATCCGTGTTACAGTGTTCGTAACTTGCCACTATAATCTTCTATATCCGTGTTATGTTCGTAACTTGTCACTATAATCTTCCTATATCGTGTTACAGTGTTCGTAACTTGCCACTATAATCTTCCATATCCAGTTGCAGTGTTCGTAACTTGCTACTATAATCTTCCTATATCCGTGTTACAGTGTTCGTAACTTGCTACTATAATCTTCCTAATCCGTGTTACAGTGTTCGTAACTTGCCACCATAATCTTCCTATTCCAAGTTTACATGTTCGTAACTTGCCACTATAATCTTCCTATATCCGTGTTACAGTGTTCGAACTGCACTATAATCTTCCTAGATCCGTGTTACAGTGTTCGTAACTTGCTACTATAATCTTCCTATATCCGTGTTACAGTGTTCGTAACTTGCTAATAATCTTCATATATCCTAAACAGTGTTCGTAACTTCTACATAATCTTCCTATATCCGTGTTACAGTGTTCGTAACTTGCTACTATAATCTTCCTATATCCGTGTTACAGTGTTCGTAACTTGCTACTATAATCTTCCTATATCCGTGTTACAGTGTTCGTAACTTGCTACTATAATCTTCCTATATCCGTGTTACAGTGTTCGTAACTTGTCACTATAATCTTCCTATATCCGTGTTACAGTGTTCGTAACTTGCTACTATAATCTTCCTATATCCGTGTTACAGTGTTCGTAACTTGTCACTATAATCTTCCTATATCCGTGTTACAGTGTTCGTAACTTGCTACTATAATCTTCCTATATCCGTGCTACAGTGTTCGTAACTTGTCACTTTAATCTTCCTATATCCGTGCTACAGTGTTCGTAACTTGCCACTATAATCTTCCTATATCCGTGCTACAGTGTTCGTAACTTGCCACTATAATCTTCCTATATCCGTGTTACAGTGTTCGTAACTTGCCACTATAATCTTCCTATATCCGTGCTACAGTGTTCGTAACTTGCTACTATAATCTTCCTATATCCGTGTTACAGTGTTCGTAACTTGTCACTATAATCTTCCTATATCCGTGTTACAGTGTTCGTAACTTGTCACTATAATCTTCCTATATCCGTGCTACAGTGTTCGTAACTTGCCACTATAATCTTCCTATATCCGTGTTACAGTGTTCGTAACTTGTCACTATAATCTTCCTATATCCGTGTTACAGTGTTCGTAACTTGCTACTATAATCTTCCTATATCCGTGTTACAGTGTTCGTAACTTGTCACTATAATCTTCCTATATCCGTGTTACAGTGTTCGTAACTTGTCACTATAATCTTCCTATATCCGTGCTACAGTGTTCGTAACTTGTCACTTTAATCTTCCTATATCCGTGCTACAGTGTTCGTAACTTGCCACTATAATCTTCCTATATCCGTGCTACAGTGTTCGTAACTTGCTACTATAATCTTCCTATATCCGTGCTACAGTGTTCGTAACTTGCCACTATAATCTTCCTATATCCGTGTTACAGTGTTCGTAACTTGTCACTATAATCTTCCTATATCCGTGCTACAGTGTTCGTAACTTGTCACTATAATCTTCCTATATCCGTGTTACAGTGTTCGTAACTTGTCACTATAATCTTCCTATATCCGTGTTACAGTGTTCGTAACTTGCTACTATAATCTTCCTATTTCAACAACAAAAAAGACCGGCTCACACATAGCTACACAACACAGTGAAATGTTGTTAGTCTTATCAATCAATCCTTCTGCTGGTCATTCTAGAGTTGTTTGACATAAAGAGCATGTTGACAGTCTAAACATATGTCATATGACTTATCCATTTCCTTCGTCTGATCGTCGATGCCTGTGATATACAATTAAAATTCTCCAGCATATTTTCTCTTGCGATCTGTTCTTGCCAAATTATTTACAAAATATTCTAAAGACATAACTATCTCGTGTTGATGTTAGCAACCAAAAAACATCATAAAGAACAAAAGTACCGAAAAATATATGCAGCTCACAAACCATCAGAATATAAATGAAAACAAAAATGGAATAAAAATGGAATAGTGTCACTAAAAAATAAACAATCAACCAAGCGAAAACATGTGTTAATTATTAAGGAACATCGTTTTTAAACACAAGTTGTCTGTGAGTACGGGTTAAATTCCGCGGGCTGGTAGAAAAGCCAGAGGTTCTTTAGATTTACGGTGTTCGTGGCACCGAACCAAAGGGTTACGATGTCCATGGCAACGAGCCGAAGAGCTGAAAGCTTAAGTGCTTCTGGATCGAAAAAAAAATAATTTAGCGCAAGTTGCAGCTTATTCCTACCGAAGAAAACACACCCTTTTTTGTTTTTACAAACACAGAGACAGAATATTGCAAAAACTGATTAACAGTTCCAGGAACTTTTGCGCATGTGTTTTTATCAATCACAAAAAAGTTTGTTTATTGTAATTATAACGAGTTCAGACACACTTGACAAGGATGCCAATGTATTGTAGAATGGTATAGTAGAAATTATGTTTTTAATGTTTATTGACTAACATTATAAAAAGACGCTTCAAACCTATTATGATTTTCAGTCACAATTAGAATATCTTCATAATCATCATCAGGTACCGTGCGGCCTGCGTAGGCGATCTTGGATTTCCGCAAACAAATGTCCCTTGTATTTCATATCGTCTTAGATGTTGACACTCTTCCGTGCCATGAATTCCGACTCCGTACTAGTTTCTTTCTATCTCTGCCTTCCTCTGTCTCGTCTGCCTTCGACGTTACCAGTTGTCACAATGTGTTCTAAGCCTTCCCTTCGCATAACATGTCCGGAAAATGATGACTACCTCTTTTTCCTATTAACAATACGTTTTCTGTGTCTTGGCTTCATTCAACATCTTCTTAATCGTCATCTTCACAGGCCATTGGATTATGTACAATAATTTACACTTTATAATTCACCTTGCCATCATGGCGGACAGGTAGGTGTGAAATTAACACTTTGAAGTATTGTTTGCTACTGAGTGGGGATGTTATCGTATTTTTTCTAATGTCTGAACTTATACGACCCGTTTCGTCTCCGAGCTAATGAGTTTGGTGCTTGGATCGACAATGAGTGCTTTGAATTTCATTCGGAATGATTTTTATTTATGCACACATGGATTGTGTAGTGAAATGCTAACTCATAAACCCGCAAACAGTTAGCCACCAACATTCTAGCTGCTGCTTATATAGCGATGCATGTGAATACAGCTGTATGTTGTCGTGACGACTTTTTTCTTCATCTTGAATTGCAATTTCAAGTAGTCGACGGTGGGTTTCCCATTCTGTCAGCCTGGCTGCTGTTTTATGCATTTAACGCTTTTGGTTTGTGTCGAGACTGCCGTTTGCTTCAAGAATTCACAAAAGAGAATGTTGAACATTAATTTTGATGATAGTTTAAACGTGGACAAGGCAATTAGAGACAACCCTTGCCTTGAAGTGTGAACGATGATTACAATTAATATTACTACTACTACTACCTACTACTACCACCACTACTACACACTACTACTACAACTACTACAACTACTATCACTACTACTACTACTACAACTACTACTACTACCACTACTACTACTACTAACTACTACTACTACTACTACTACTACTGCTACACACTAAACCACTACTACTACTACACACTACTACTACTACTACTACTACTACTACTACTACTACTGCTATTACTATTTAATGATTCCATGAATTCCATCACTAAAGATGGAACATATCAAATCTAACTAATCCAAATATCTGGAATACAATCGCGCCATGTATACAGCAACCAGCTTAAACTTATGTTCACATATCCTACAAGGAATGCAATTGTCGTTGTAGATATTTAATTTATCCATAACATACCTCATTAAACTATTTACAGTTCAAGCAGTCTATTGCATCTTTTGGAAACTAAAAAATATATTGTGTAATAAAACCTTATAATAAAAGTGAGAAAGAAGAGATTACTTTAGTGTTTTGCAAAACCAAGTCTCACATATGGATGTGAATCATGGACAATAAATAACAAGACCGGTAAATTAGTAGAGGCTAAAGATAGGCAATTTTGTAGAAAAATTATGATAACAACGCGAAAAGAAAAAATGATAAAAATACTTTTCTCAAGAAAACATTGCAGAACATATCGTCTAGGAAAGGAATCAGAAAAAAAAACAATCAATATTTGTGGACATGTTATGAAAGAGAACAACTTGAATATTTTAGTAAAGAGGAAAGAGAGAAAAAAGCAGACAGCGAGAAAAGATTCTAGACAGGTTAACATCCTGGCACGGCGAGAAAACAGTATCAGAACGCATATCTAGAACAAGTGACAGAGAAGTGGAAGAACATGATAGCTTATGTCTGTTTGCATGATATGTGATGATGATCATCCGCATTTCTGAGCACAAGAAACTGATCACATAAAGAGAAGAGGATAAACATGGACAAAAGCAAGACGAAACATAGAGAAATGTCTGAAGAAATATAATAAGTGTTATGTATACCAGATTAAAACTCGTTAAAATAGAAGACAAGTGTAGTGGAAGAAAGGAAATGTAAAGAAATAAAAACGCTATGTGTGTAAAAATTTTAAAAAAGACCAGAATATCACAGAATATTTAAGACGAAACATATGCAATAGAGGAAAGGCAATTTAGAGAAAGAAGAACAACATTATATGTGTTTAAGAAGAAAGCAGATAATATACTCACTTATGTAACGGCGTCTGCCAGCGTTTCGTAGCGTTGACTACGGTGACTATCTCTGTGTGGTTCAACGGATGCAAAAGCCACGATTCCCAGATTTCGGTTTCGTGGCACCGAACCGAAGTTACGATGTCCATACGACCGAAACTGAAAGCTCAGTGCTGACGAAAAAAAGTGAAACTTTATTATGGGTATAAAAAACGAAACAAGTAGGTAAAAGAAAATCAGAATAGCACACTTTACAATTAACTACACATGTGTAGTAGAATAAAGTAAAAAAAAAATAAAACAGAAAAACATTCTATGTGTAAGAGGACAGAAGAGAACAGAATAGTATTTCTTATACAGGGTGTTCAAAATAATAGCAGCCTGTGAATGGAGTCAATCTGGCATATATGTATGAAAATGAGAAGGTTCAGTTATGACGTAGTATAGGTCAAGGTTATGTGACGGTATGTTATTGTAGTGCGGGAAGGGGCGATGGACAAATGTGACGTAAAACGAGCTAGTCAGAACCGGTTTAAATAGTACATAAACATAACGCGAGAGATTATCTGGCAACTTTCGATTTGTCAATGGGCTGCTTTAATCTTGAACACCCTGTAGAAGACAACACACATGTAGTAGAAATTTAAAAAAAATTGAAACCAGGTAAACCATTACAAGTGTTCGGAAGAAAGGACTGCTAACACGTGATAAAACATAACACAAATTTGGTGAACCGACGTAAAATATATCATCATCATCAAGGTGCGTATCCTTTATAGGACGTTGCTCTTTTGCAGCACATCTGAAATTCACTCCGTCTTTGCCAGTTCACCCACTTCGTCGATGGTCATGTTCATGGTTTGCAAAATATATATTTGAAAAAAAAATACAAAAGTGGTTGACAGAAAGAACCACAATACCAAAATCAAAAAAAAAAGAAACAAAGAAATCACTTTGTGCAAATAATTAAAAGCAGACATGAATATAACATAATAATTGACTGCAGTAAAAACTAATGAGCGAATGGAGACACTAATGAGGTAAAGAAAACATATACTGTCAAGTACATCATGCATGAGATATACAACTACGATTAGGCTTGTAAATTGTGCTTATTTTAAGCATGATGACAATAGTATTTTGTTTTATTTTAGCAATGTCATCATGATATTTCACAAATAAAACTTCAACTATCAGAAATGTATATATTTCTTTCTGCCTATCTCACCTACTATTCTCTAATCCAGTTAAGTGGTATCTGTGGCATAGAAGTTTGGTGTTCGTCCCTCGTGTTAAAGGTATCAGGTTAGCTCCTCGGGGTACCATCTGGATATTTTTGAGAGATCCCTTATCTCAGTGTAGGTGAGATCAAGTTCCTAGTCCTTTCGGAGACGGATGAGAAAACGTAGGTTCCATGTTCAATTTGTGCACGAAAAGAACCATCGACAGTTAAGAATCGAGAAAAAGCAGGCTGGAAAGTCGCTGTCCGGGAGAAATCATTATCAAAGATTAAAAATAAAATTCCTTAAAAATGTCTTCACCATCTGCAAAATTACATCGGAACCCTTGCCGGTGCTACGGCGTTCGTGCACTGCAGCTGATATTTCCCTGTGTAAGAAAGATATATGAGCACACATGGTTACTCACCGAAGTGCAATGATGATGGTCCTATCAATCAATCAATTAAATCAATCAATAGTCATTTAGGCGTCAGGTCAAAAATACGTCACCTTGATCGAACCTCTTTATTATGCTATTTTCATATGGTGAAATTTAGTTCCTGGTATATTCCGTCCTCCATCGTTTACGTGGTCGTCATCTAGGTGTCTTGCCATTATATCTGAGTGCAAGTGCTCTTTGTGGGAGACTGTCTTGTGGTAGTGTAGTGGTAACTGTCGTTTGCTTTTGATATAGTTGATCTCTCGTACGCCTCTTCTCTTTTTGTTTACATTTGTCTCAGTTTGTGCGTATGTGTTACCATGCAAGATATAAACTCAGTGTGATATATGTGGCTAAAGGGTTAGGTTTGTGTCGTGCGTTTGAAGATCCTGGATTTGAATCAAGGCCCTCCCGTGTGGTGCCGGGGCGCGCAATGTGAGCAAAGAATAGTACTACTGCAACCTACAATGCATTTCGTTAGAGGCGACTGTTGTAGGACCTAGGGATGCTACCATAGTAAACAAACAGCAGCTCAGAAATTGAATATGCTGGCCTACTTGAGGTCGCGTAACTGGCAGAACGTACAATCGCTCTTATGCTCAGATCACATACAAATCACACAGAGTAGCTGACAAGTGGTCGATATGGAGCGTTCGAAGAAAAAGAAGAATAAAAATCAAGACCGGGTCGTTCTGTTCAGGTTTTTTTTTTTCTAGAGATTCCTGGGATTGTTACCACAGCTGCGGAGATTGTGCTTTATTCAATATTCTCGACATATAACGTAACATGTCGGCGGAGAGGTAACGAGCAAGATGAAGTAAAACCCGGTGTAATGACACCAATTCGTTGGTCTTCAGATCCTAAAGAATAGCATCAATAAAATATATACAGTTTCCCGTATCATTGTCAAACCTTAGGATACGGAGTTAAAGGGTGTTTAAGCCGAAGGATTGACTTCCTTTCACCGGGTTTTACCCATATGGCTCGGTCCCTCTCTCGCAGAAATGGACGCCACCTGTTGAGATTATTGCACAAAGCACGAACTCCGTAGCTCCAGCAACAATCCTAGGGGTCTCTGGAAAAAACTGCACTCGAAGGATACGAAGTGCTGGTCGCTTCATATTTATAAACCCTAGTGTGCAGGGGTTATGAGGGTCATTTTCCTTCCTTACGTGTGGAACGTCGAGTATGGGATTAAATCAACAACCCTAGTGTGTCCGATTCGATAAGCAAACTCGTACACATTACGCTAATCTGTATCTTATGAGTCTGCTTTAAGACCTGATGATTTCATTTTCACCGAAGCGTGTATGTTATGTTTAACAACAGCTAAAATGTCCTGCAATTTACATTTCTAAATTTCTAAAAAGTCTATATTTGAAGACCAAAGCACTCCTAGTTTTTGTTTTGTTTGTTTTCCTTCGATCAGCATACATCACGTGTTTTAACACTTATTCTTTATTAATGTATATATATATATATATATATATATGGTGGTTATACAGGGTGTTCAAGATAAAAGCATCCCCATTGACAAATTCACAATTTTCCAGGTATGCATTGCGTTTTGTCTATTTACTATTTAAACCGGTTCTGACTAGCTTGTCCTTCATCACATTTGTTCATCGCCTCTTCCCGCAACATAATTACACAAGATCACAAAAAGACTCGCTCACTTGACATATACTACGTCATAATTAAACCCTTTCCCATTTTCATAAATATGTCAGATTGGTTCCTTTGACCGGGCTACTTTTATCTTGAACACCCTGTATATAGCAAAGTGGTTAACACGTTCGTCGATAGTTCTACAGTTTGTGTGTTCGATTCCAGACCGATTCCCATTGGCAATATTTTCTTGAGACACCTATGATTATTGCTGAAGCAACGAACTGTGTGATGTGTGTAAGACTATCTGCTGATAGTTTTCCATCATTTCTCCTGACAGGGACGGATCCATATGAAAGAACCTGGTGCAATAAAGTCCATTCTTCATTTGTTATACCATATTTGTGTTTGTATGTTATGTCAGAGAAATAATAGCATTATGTCTCTTGCAAGCACAATATTTGTATACACCTTCCCAGTCTGTGACTGTTTTTGTACTGACCACATAGTACGAGAACCGCGGTAGCGTAGTTGTTAGTGAACTCGCTCTCAAGGCTGGTGGTCCGGGTTCAACTCCGGCTCTCAGGTCGCGATTGTTCCCCAGGTCGACCCAGCCTCAACTGGGTACCAGACATGCTCTGGGAAAGTAAAGGCGGCCGGCGTGATGCTGACCACATCACCCAACGTGTGCCGACGGTCAATGAATAATACAGGTCTAACACTGTATTGCCCTATATACCACAAGGTATGAAAGGGTTCCTTTACTTTTTTTTTTACATGGTACTGACATCACCCAACCGTACTGGAAATGATGATGTGCGTTTGATCTAAAGCATAGATTCCCAAACTTTTTCGGTCCACCTCCCACTGTGCACAACATAAACTATGTAACGCCTCCCTCCACATTATAACAGTTTGTCAACGCCCCCCATCCCCATATAAGCATGCTCTATTTTCTCTCTGACATAGAAAATTGATATATATATTTATGTTATACATGGTCAATTTTCAAATGGTTATATGCATGAATTGATGAAAAAATGGACCGTGTAAGACGGGCATAAGCTGAATTTGAATGCAGAATTCAAATTTTAAATGATTATTCAATCGCAAAATCACGAAAATAATTTATTTTAAAATATTTATTATTAATTTCATCTTTAAGGAGCCACCGTCCCCTAATCGTATGAACACCACCAAATTCTTCTGAATCCACTATTCCCCCTTCCCTAGAAGGCATCAGCGCCCACTGGGGGCGGTACCTCCAACTTTGGGAAACGCTGAACTAAAGTAACTACGTCTCAACCACTGCGTTTAGCTTGTACATAATCTGAACCAAAGAACACGATGCGTAGTGTAATTAGTGTAAAATATTCTAATAAGAAACATACTCAGATATTTTGAAACGCATATCGTTTGATATTGTGAATTATGAGTTTTCACTCAGTATAACTGTACCGTTGAGATAATCGAAAATTGTGGACACAAGACATACTTTTTGTATCAGCGGTGCTGACAGAAACATAGTATAATGTATTGTTACATATCTCTGCTTAGCTTTTCAGGTATCAGTATGAGTCAAATAGATGCAATAAACCAAATTAAATCATAGGACAAATGGTATTAAATGGGAATAATTTTGAATATCTCGCTTAACAGCTAATAAGACAAGGAAATGGGATGAAGAAAATTAAAAGAAGAACACGGGGTCAAAAAGGCTCATGAGGTCATAGTGGTAACATGAGCCAGGGTTAGCGAGGGGGCGCGCTAACCAAGACCCTGACCCTAACCTCCACGCGGTGACCCTGGAAACAGACTATGGTTCTGGTCTGGCTAAGAGGGCAGGGATCGGGGAGAGAAAACTACTGGTAGGGGTAGCAGTGCAAGTACGGAAACACGATAAAGATACATACAAAGAAAATGCACAAATCTCCTGACCGATGTCCAACAAGATATTGCCCAAGTCCCTGAACGCAAAGAAACAGCAACGAAACGTCTCAGACATGGATGAGAGGTGCATCCAGTGACCAAACGTATGCCCACGTAGGGAGAAGCTCGAAGCCCTGAGGAGGGGCAAACATTGCCAGCCCGTCGGCAAGAATAAATAAGACAGGACCGTAACGAATAAAAGTCTACCCTCTTGTTGGTGCGAGAGAAGATTGCAGCTGACCCCGCATTGGTAGCCTGGTGCAGATACATGTACTGGGCAAGGTTTGCCGAGCGCAAAAGAACAAGTTGCGTTTAGTGCATAACGAAACTACCCGCCCTGGGAAAACCGTGCAAGGTGCTGTGCGATTAAAATTAACATCCCCGGAAGAACTGAGGTTGGTGATGCATAACGGAACTGCCAGCCTTGGGGCAACCGGGCAAGGTTCGATTGCAGTCGTAACTAACATCCCCGGAATAACTGGGGCGGGTGATGGCGGCGAGCGCAAAATCCTCAGTTACGCTGATAGTGCCGACTGAAACGACCCTCTACATTGTTTGTACTCGGCCCCATGCCAGTGCTTTCGAGGTTAATTGCAAATTGCCACGTACCGATACGCGTCTAGAAAAGGCTGAGAATGTTCCTTCCCGGATCAAACTCAAAAATGTACGGTAAAGCAAGGCCGACAATGTACGGATCAAGCAGGAAGTTCGGGTCTGAACATTGGCGAAGGCCGATACTTTACACGGTGTCTTATACGAGTACGACGCCGTCCGAGGATAAGCTTACAAGCGCCGAGAAATATTTCTCAGTCAGAACGGGCATAAACAGCGTAACTCACTGTCCCGGCGTAGATCACAAAGCCCAAAAATACGGCAAAGCGGATCGTACCCTAGGAAAGCTCACCCTAGTAAATCAAAAGCTGGCTGAAAACGAACACCCCACCGAAGGATAAGCAACTGGGCTCCAATAGGTGTTGAAGGCTGGTGCACGTACATTACGTTCGGATGTTTGGCTGTTTATATATCACAATGAGAATGATTAAAACAGGCCTAGAACGATCGAAGAAGAAGAAGAAAAGAAGAACACACATTGCCTTACAGACAATGAAAAAAAAACAACAACAACTGATAACTGTGTAGAATGGAACTCGTAATAAAATAAAGATCAGAATACTAAGTGCATTCCTATTCATATTTGCAACGAAAGAGTGGGATGCATGGACATTAAATAAGGTAGAGGAAAAACACATGTGTGATTTGCAATATACGTGTTGCAGAAGAATCCTCCGTATACCTCAACTCACAACATAGCACTGCACGATAAAACTTTTCGAATATTCTAAGTATGTAAAGAAACTTGATAACATCCTGCTATAAATACGAAAATAAAAAGGGGAAATCTCATAATTTCTAGGTGGCCAAACAATAACAACAACAATCCCCACTCATAAATTGTCTGTCTTGTATTATGTTTAAGATACATTATAGTGTACCCATTTTATTTATACATGCCTGATATAACAATGTTTTTTAACATATTGAAAATGATATGATCGTAGACTCAATACTAACATATTGAGAATGATATGATCGTAGACTCAATACTAACATATTGTTGTATAGAAGAACCCGAATAGAGAAAACAGTCGTAGGAGTTGCATTGGGTTAAATACTACACGGGAAGAAACTCGTGGTATTGTTTACAAATCGAGTGAATGTGGTTATTATGTCCCTTGTTGCCGATAACGTGTTCATCTAATATAGTTTCATTCTTAATTTGTGATAGCCGTAGTAGTGTAGTTGCTAGTGAACTCGCTTCTAAGGCTAGTTGTCTGGGGTGAATTCCACAAAAATGCGTGGGATTTTTCCGACTGTAACGACTCTCAGGTCGACGCAGCTTCAAAGGAAGAGCATTTTGGAAGTATTGTTTGTTTATTAAGGGATTAAAGCCTCTTTAAGCCGAGGCACGCCCTTTCAACCTAAGGCGAACCTTTTATTGGTTATATAAGAGCGTGTAGGCCAACAAACATGAAAAATAAGAATTAACTCCTTTCGGAGAATCCAAGAATATAACACTTCTTAAGTACTTATTTTGGAAGTAAAGGCGACCGGCGTGATGTTGACCATATCACCGACCGTCAAATAAAAATACGGGCCTAACACCGTTTTACGCTATATACCACGTGGTATAAAAGAGTATCCTTTATTATTATGTTTTTGTCTTAATATGCATTTATGAATTATGAAAGTAGACTAAATTCAATAACAACAATTATGTGATACCAATAACATTCACATTTCTCATGAAATGCAATTTACCTGAGGAAATATATGAATATGATTCATACACCATAGCGCACGTGATGACATAAAATAAAATCAAACTTATGAAACAAAGTTTTGCATACACATGATGAGAACCTCCTAGATAAAATAAAATGTAAATTAAAGTCATCCTACAAGATCTGAACATAAAGTAAAATTGACTAAAATAGGTGTACACTTTACGCTACATCAGTTTAGAGATATCAATGTTGACTTATAATTGCTTGAACAGGAATCATATGTTGACCAAGGCTATGATATCAACATAACATTAGTGAGTTTGCTCAGTAAGTGAAACTGCGATTGAATAAATGTTAACAGGAGTCGTATGTTGAACAAGGCTATCATATCAACTAACATTAGTTGATTTGCTCCAGTAGTAGAATCATACTGTGATTGAATAGTTTCTTGAACAGGAGTCGTATGTTGACCAAGGCTATGATATCAACATAGCATTAGTTGATTTGTTCCAATAAATAAACTATACTGCTCAGAAACATTTTTGAATTATTTAACAATATGATTTATAGGAGAATGTTGTCCTAAATAGCAAAATGTTTACACCATAATTATATTAATACAAACGGAACTGTACAATGCAATTTATCGAAGCCTTCTCAGACCTCAGGGTATGAAGTTCCTGTCAATTCATATTTCTTAACCCAAGTCTGCAGTAGGTGGGAAGGACAATTCCTTTTCTCGCGTGTGGAACAACGAGTATGACATTAATCCCACAACAATCTTGTGCCCGTGTCGACAGCCGACTGCTTATGCATTATCAATAGCCTAAACTGCCCCACGTTACACATATAAGGAAATATACCCTGACATGTTGATACGCCACACTTTCAATAAAAACAAGTAATATATGAGTATTGATGTCGCCCAAGTGGTTACCGGGGTCCAAATTTGGGGTGTAAAGAATAGAACCCTGTTACCTGCCACGCATGTCGTAAGAGGCGACTAAGTAGGTTTGGGTGAAATCGGATGAATGTGTCCTAAACGTGTATGCGTTTAGGGCCTACCAAACCAATGTGCAATATATACACGTTCTTGGCAAAGATCAAACATATCACAAAGAGTGATTACAATTGGTGGTAAAGAACGAACACAAAGAAGAAGAAGGAGAAGTATTGATGTCAAAATAGTGTAATTCTACTTAATTTATAATTGAAAAATGAAAATCGTGGCATATCCTTTACTTGACTTAGCCATCAACAACACTAAATGAGTCATAGATTTTTCTAGGCACCACTTGCACGTTCAGTAGTTTGTCATTGCTGTCTGATTCCATTTGTAATCAGTTTTCTGCAGATGTGAGATAAACATCTTCAACAAGACCAACGCGTTTTAGTTGTTGTAATTAGAAAATGACTACCCTATGTGATAGTAAATGATCACGCTGAAGACTTTTGATTATGAAAGAGAAATTTTAATTCTTGGCACATATCACGGCGTTTAGTTTTAGTGAAGAGAAGTTAAGGTATACACGTATATATTATTCTTCTTCCAACGCTACATATCGACCACTTGTTAACCACTCTGTGTGATTTGTATGTGATCTGAGCCTAAAAGCCATTGTATGTTATGCCCCTTATGCAGCAACAAGTAGGCCAGAACATCCCATTTCTGCGATGATGTTTATGTACTAGAGTAGCTTCCCGAGGTCGCATCACTCGCCTCTTACGACATGCCTTGTAGATCGTAGTGGTACTATTATTTGCTCCTTTGCGACTGAGTTGCTGCGATATGAGTTGGATGTCGCCTGCATGTGAACAGTGCAATAATACAGGTAATAGCAATAACAATAGCAATAGCAATAGCAATAGCACTAACATAAATGGAGAGAGGTAGAGAATGGGAGTACTTACTAAAACTATATATATATTTTCTAATCTGTGTTATCTTAACATTCCATCATGTAGGTATTAGCTTGTATGATTGGGAGGGTGGAGGGACCTTAATGACCCTCACGGCTGTCAGGAAGTGTGTTACAGGGCACGTTTACCAAACCAGACAAGTCAATGAAAAGAAGTCAGACTAAATGTGATTCTACTGATCTTCCATCTTTGGGGTTGTTTTTACGCTTAAAAAAGTTAATTGCATATCCTTTACAGGACTTTGCGAAACAACCCAGGCTTTTTAACGCTGTTTATGATTTTTCTAGGCATTATTACCTTCAGTAGTTTGCCATTGTTTTCTGAACGGATGGTGCCATCGTCCTTTTGTAAAAATCCACGCGAAAAAATTTGCAATCAACTATCGACAGCGTGATTCGAACTCAGAACGTCGAGGTTAATAGACCGAGTCAACATCTCCTACGCCACCATGTTACGCTAACTGCCCATTACTTCTTTAGTATATTTGCCACAATTACGAAAGACATGTCACAACAAAAATACATGTTTTAAATGGTTAACACCATTTCCTTTCAACAATGAAATCTTGAATATAACAACGGCTTGTTGTATACTGTTGCACACAGGATTATGGAACTCAGAGTATCGTGACGTCAATTTCCATCATTTGTGATGTACTTACTTCAATATTTTCCAAATTCAATGCAAAGCAACTTTATAAACAACCAATAAAATTAACAACATCAAATACTAATACTACAGATGAAATTAATTAAGTGTAAATAAAACAGATTGTCAACAATTTGAAGAAGAAAGTTACCTACCAATAATATACTGTGTTCCATCCACGTACGTTTTGAAAGTCTTTCTAGAAGATCGTGGAGAACATGGATTAGATTGTGTCTGTGTAGGTACATACCATAGACGGTTTGTTAGTTCATCGTGGTTGGTAACCTTTACCTGAGGCAGATTAGAGACTGATCTACTTGTCCCATCTGATTTTTTTTCCCCTTTGGTCAGTTTGTTGATGAGTTCAAATTCTGACCCGTACATCCTCATTATGTTACATGTGAGATGGTTAATAACATCCGATGAGAATGGATAGTCTTTCCTGCCTACTTCGCTGACGTTATCCATGTTTAATCTAGCACTTTGACCAAGACAATGAATTAAATCTGGCTCATTTAACAATAATCACATTATAATGTTTCTAAATCACTGCCTGCTTGTATTCGTTCGCAATCAACATGAGAACTGCATCGATTGTTCAAATACGTTATTTTCCTGTATCAATCTAAAACTGCATCACGATTTTACTTCTCTTGTCTCCATTGCTTGATAAAGGCATTTTGTCGAAACGTTGCTGTGTATTGTTATTGTTTTCGTATTTTGTCAAACTACACTTTTGTATTTTCGTGTTTTGTCATTGCTTCATAGTTTTACTGTAGTCTTCCCTACATGACATCACAATTTCAGCGTGTTCATTAAAATATGATTTGATAAATCTTAATTATAGCAATGACTGAATGTTAGCGTGCGTGTCACAAAAAAAACAACAACAAAAACTCAGAAACGAATAGTTTAGAAATTTTGACATTTTGACAGATTAACTCTGCAGCAATACGTGGGTTCAACTTCTCACGATCATTCTTTACCGGGTTATGAGTTAGTTTAGGCAATGTATGTATTTCATATTATGTTCAGTCTTCTATTATTCTGGTTCATTGAGCATGAGCAATGGTAAACGAGGAAAAACGTAGTAACATACAATGTTAATGGGCAATCTGAATTTTAAAATAGAATCAACATTTTACTACTTATTAAAATAGACGAGGCAATTTAATCTATTTTCTTTCTTTTCTTTCATAAACTTATTTCACATTTAATTGTATATGTAAAGGTATAATGGAATATTTATTCATCAAATAGCTTGTCCTGAGCAGAACGTTGCCACCATAAAAGTCCTACAAATAAACATTCTCATAGGCCAGAAAATCTCCTCTGCAGCCGTCATGCTCAAATCATCAGTCACATCCTGAAAACATCTTTCCTGGTCTTCCTCTTCTCCTCTTTATATGGATTCCAACTTCGATAATGGTTTTCTCCAACCCCGTGTGTCTCTTAACATGTTAAAAATATTTCAATTTTCTCATTTTTATTTGTAGCATCAACCAGTTGTCTTTGATTTTGAGTTCTTTCTGGATAGATCTATTTGTTATTTGCTCTACGTTTTTCCACCTCCTTGTTAAATGTCCATGCTTCACACCCATACGTTGCCACTTTAAATATTAAAAAAAGTAAAGGAACCCTTTCATACCTTGGGGTATATAGGGCAATACAGTGTTGAGCCTGTATTTTTCATTGACCGCAATGGGTGCACGCGATGGGTGATGTGGTCAACATCACGCCGGCCGCCTTTTACTTCCCAGAGCATGTCTGGTACCCAGTTGAGGCTGGGTCGACCTGAGAAACCGTCGCGGTCGGGAAAAATTACACGCCCACTATGTGAGCTGACGACCACCAGTCTTCTGATAGAAGTTTGCTTACGTTCACTTTTAAAATCAATGCTCACCACCACGTTCCACTTTAAATATGTATGCTCTTAATAGTCTAATTTTGTTTTCCAATCAATTTATTTTTTCTGTTTTTCGCTTCATATTTTTGTAAGGATTTTGTTTGCTGTTCGTTTAATTTTCGTTAATGTATTCATATCACTTATTAGTAGAGAACGACAGCAAAAAGATACAAAATTCGACTTCTGAAAAATCTACTTACCAGGTTGGTACTTGTGATTATATGTCTATTATTGACTTACCTTACATATATGGACTAAACATTAATCTACTCACAGTATACTTATTCAACATATACCTGCTATATTTCAAAATCTATCGATCTACCATATATCTATTCAACATCTATCTGCTAAAAGAAGGATATCGACAGATATCTACTAAACATCTACCTGTTCCACCAAACATCGGGCGACTTAGCACGGATCTACTCAACTGTTACATATTCAATCAAAATATATCACTTAATATATATCTACTCAACATCACCTGTTCAACTAACATATATCACTTATTAGTATATCTACTCACCATTACCTGTCAACTAACACACTAATATATATTATATATATCTACTCAACATCTACCTGTTCAACTAACATATACACTTATATATATATATATATATATATATATATCTACTCAACATCTACCTGTTCAACTAACATATACCACTTAATATATATATATATATATATATATATATATAATTATCTCTCAACATCTACCTGTTCAACTAAATATACTTTAATATATATATATATATATATCTACTCAACATCTACCTTTCAACTAACATATACCACTTAATATATATATATATATATATATATATATATATATAATATATTATATATATATATATATATATTCAACATCTATCTGTCAACTAACATATACACTTAATATATATATATATATATATATATATATATATATATATATATATATATATCTACTCACATCTACCTTTTAACTACATATATCACTAATATATATCTGCTCAACATCTACCTGTTCAACTAACATATATCACTTATTATATATCTACTCAACATCCACCTGTTGAACTAACATATATCACTTATTATATATCTACTCAACATTTACCTGTTCAACTAACATATATCATTTAATATATATCTACTCAACATCTACCTGTTCAACTAACATATATCACTTATTATATATCTACTCAACATCCACCTGTTCAACTAACATATATCACTCATTATATATCTACTCAACATCTACCTATTATTAAAACGATATATGGACTTAACATATATCTACTTATATGTACTTATCTACTTATATATATGTACTTACCCAATATCTGAATACTCAGCTGTTCTTACATAATACCTACTTACTCGACATCTAAATCAGTTTTGGCAGAGGCGGTGATAGCGGACGGCATGTCATCCGTTTCATACATCCCTGGCACCCTATTTTACTTCACCGTCTTTAACCATAATCATAATTTCAAGAACATAATTATTTAAAATAACAGTTGGTTGCAGTCTTATCGTAAGCACCTTATTGTTTTTAAAAAGTAAACGTTTAGTCCCGTTTGGTTGCAATATGTTATTGTTTTGTTAATGTTGTTAGTATTATTAGTATAACAACTGTAATAGGAACCCGTGCCTCCACAGTCATTAGTTTAAAGTGCTTCAATATATAAAACATTGGATAGCCCGTATCTGCATATTCAACATTCGTATACAAAACAACATAGCCACAAATTATCAATTAGTTAGTACGTATATTAGAGTGTATAAGCAACCACTATTTACATCTCGAATTACATAGAAACCTGATTTTACATTTAGTGCTAATAAGCTAGGACTGACATAATACTGTCCCCAGCAATCTCAGCTACAACACTCGGTTACAGCATTTCTTAATTTTTCTCTTTACTTATACAAGATGTTTTCTATTTGGAATTAAGGTTTTGAGAGATTTAATTACATCGTCTGGGCTGTTTCCTCTACGTGGTTTAACGTTGCTATCTGTGGTAATTATACACCCGCAGTGTGGGAGATGGAATGTGTGGGTATGTGTGTGTTAGTGGTATGAGTGAGGAATTAAGAGTTAGGAAGTGTTAATTAGAAGGTATGAGTGAGGAAGTAAAGGTTAGGGAGTGTGTGTTAGGGGGCATGAGTGAGGAAATAATAGTTGGAGAGTGTTAGGTTGAGGGCATGAGTGAGGATGCACGTGTTCGAGAGTGTTAAGTAGAAGGCATGAGTGAGGAAGTAATGCTTAGGATGTGTGAGATAGAGGGCATGAGTGAGAAAGCAAGAGTTAGGGAGCTTGATTTAGAGGACACGAGTGAGATAGCAAGAGTCAGGGAGTGTGTGTTTGATGACATAAATTAGTAAGCAAGAGTTAGAGAGTGTGTGTTTTGGGTCGTGAGCGAGGAAACAATAGTTAGCTAACAGTAAAAGCATTATTGTTCTTTCGCCGAAATGAAATAGGTTACCATGGCAACCTTGTAATGCATATTTGGATCGATCTAAATTATGGGTATGGTAAGTTTAGAATGCGAACTGTGACCTTAATTTCATGTTAGAAATAGATAACTTGTATTCTAATCAAAATGTTTCAAATATGTCAACTTCATCTATGTTATCATGACATAACACCTTTAAAATCAAGAAGCGAATAAGAGAGATAAATATAATAACTATTGCTTACTAAACATTGAATAATTCAAAATAAGAAACAATATAACAACAAAAGATGTGAAGTAAACAATAAACAATAAGATAATGATCAAAGTGTGAAATAGGAATATCTATCCAAATTAAGTTGAACTTCAGCAAGAATGGGACAGGAAGAAATATGTAATGCTCTACTAGGAAAATGTATTAAACAGACACATAGACTTTTGTCTAAAAAGGGTATATATGCGAATGACTAAAGTCATTGCAACGAATTTTCACCTAAAGCGCCGTCCCTGCCAACAGAGATATGGCTCGCAGGATCTGCTGATATAGTTACACATAGTCGAATTCTGTAGCTCCAGTCACCGATTGAAAAAATAGGACATGTGACCTGGCCCAGATTTGAACCCACAATTTTCAGAAGAGGAGGGGGTCAAACAAACGTTTCAATATTTCACTTGAAACCAACATTAGTCGATCGGATATTTAATGACTAAAACATAGATTTTCATTTTAGAAAAATGATTCTACATTTATTGTGAACAGAACAATTAATTAATGAAATCTTAATTTAGAATGTTTGCAGAATATTAGTATTACAAACATGAACAGTCTTTACTGGCTGAGTAATTACGCTTTTTAGGACGGTTTAAAGCAGAAATAGGGCGCGGGTATGCGTCTGAGGACATTAATGGCCGTATGGATATTGCAATCACCGTTAAACTGTCCAGGTTAGCATATTTTCTTTATGCCCCGACAGAAAAAACACTCTTTACCGTACCGGATATCAAACCTGGGTCTTCCAAACGGGAGCCGCATATATATATATATATACATATATTTAGAGCGAGAAAGACAAAGAGAGAGAGAGAGATTGGTGAAACTTTGTTCAACTTGAACTTAAAATATGGTATCAATGAAAACAGAACCAACTGTAAAACTTCTAAAACCATTAAACATCTCATCCCATACACCATCTTTACACATTACATCTAGAAGCAATCATCCATGAATGATTGTACACATAACACAATCCATGAATGAAAGTACACATAACACAATCCATGAATGAAAGTACACATAACACAATCCATGAATGAAAGTACACATAACACAATCCATGAATGATAGTACACATAACACAATCCATGAATGGCAGTACACATAACACAATCCATGAATGATAGTACACATAACACAATCCATGAATGACAGTACACATAACACAATCCATGAATGACAGTACACATAACACAATCCATGAATGAAAGTACACATAACACAATCCATGAATGAAAGTACACATAACACAATCCATGAATGAAAGTACACATAACACAATCCATGAATGATAGTACACATAACACAATCCATGAATGACAGTACACATAACACAATCCATGAATGACAGTACACATAACACAATCCATGAATGACAGTACACATAACACAATCCCTGAATGATAGTACACATAACACAATCCATGAATGAAAGTACACATAACACAATCCATGAATGACAGTACACATAACACAATCCATGAATGACAGTACGATACACAATCCATGAATGTTAGTCACATAACACAATCCATGAATGAAAGTACATAACAATCCATGAATAAAGTACATAAACAATCCATGAATGAAAGTCACATAACACAATCCATGAATGATAGACACATAACTACAATCCATGAATGACAGTACAATAATTACAATCCTGAATGATAGTTACACATAAACAATCCATGAATATAGTACATACACAATCATGAATGACAGTACATAACACAACCATGAATGGCAGTACACATAACACAATCCATGAATGACAGTACACTTAAACATCCGAATGATAGTACATAACACAATTCTATGAATGAAAGTACAATAACACAATCCCTGAATGACAGTACCATAACACAATCCATGAATGATAGTACATAACACAATCCATGAATGATATACAATAACACAATCCATGAATGAAAGTACACATAACACAATCCCTGAATGATAGTACACATAACACAATCCATGAATGAAAGACACAACACAATCCATGAATGATAGTACACATAACACAATCCATGAATGACAGTACGCATAACACAATCCCTGAATGACGTACACTAACACAATCCATGAATGACAGTACACATAACACAATCCATGAATGACAGTACACATAACACAATCCATGAATGACAGTACACATAACACAATCCCTGAATGACGGTACACATAACACAATCCCTGAATGACAGTACACATAACACAATCCATTTTTCGTTAATTAACAGTCTGTGATGTTATAATTAACAAAAATAGGAATCTATAATGCAGAATCGAATATATTTTATTAGCTTAATAAATTTAGTGTGCGTTTCAGTATGATATACATTGTATGTACACTATTAAAGCTAAACATATTCCGTGTTGTATTAACATATATACAAATGTGAACCTATCGCAATTAGTCTATACACATATGTCTCACATATGATCTTAGCACAGCATGACAGCAAGTTTAATTCTACACTGCAGGATATTTATAATGCAATGTATCAAATTGAAATGAACTGAGATGTTCTACATCGGCAGATGAAGCCAGTGACAAACACTGATCTGGTCGTTAAAAGCCATAATTAAAATATACTTTACAGAGATCAAAACACGCTAAACGACAACATTCTATACTGCAAGTGGGTAAGACAAATATCATATTTATCTAGTACGTGATTTACAATGGTTCCTAAAATGGCAGTCGTTGATACATGTTAGATTTTCTGAAAATGTAGAAGATAAATACAATAAATGCGCCCAGTGTTAGGAAAGTGTGTAGCCAAACTCGTGTTGGTAGAATATCTACACATGCATAAATAATACTCATATACTATTTTACTCAGCTTGTGTGAGCTTCTATTGTCTTTCCCAAGGATCATGATGGAATTGGTTGTCCACTCTTGCCGTAAGGCGTAGGGGTGGGAACTTTAAGTTGCGTTCCTGGGCGAGATGAGTCGCCATTGTTGTGTTATATCCGTGTTTATGTAGTGTGGTCTTGATATTGTATATCCATCTTTTTTTGGTCTCCCATTAGCTCTAGTACCTGATCTATTTTTATTGTATGGTGTTAGTGGTGGTTGGTTGTTTTTCATTCTCATGATATGTCCAAACCAATGTATTTGTGGCCTTTCAATGCATTCGATGCATGAAGGTATGTCCACTCTGCTTCTGATGACCTCATTCCGTAGTCTATCTTTCCTGGTGACTCCCCACTGCCTTCTTCAAGCATTTCATTGCACACGTGGTGAGCTTTCTGTAGTCTGTTTCTGCATAGACCAAGATTGCACTGGTAATAAACTGTTGGTAAAATTTTTTTATCATCTGTCTTTTCACTTACATCTTGATCTGTTGGTGTTGTTTGGGAGTACCACAGTGAATATACATTACTTTAAAAATGTAAAATTAATATGTTCATGAAATCGTACTTATTCTACAATTGTATCATTATTTTGTATTATGTCAAATGTTTCTGAACCGGTTAGTTCTCATTATTCTTTGCGATAAAATGCACTTTTTAATGAGAACACATATTGTTTAAAGCCAAATGTTTCAAATGTTCTGACTTGTTTCGAGATACCAGTATATAACATTGAATCAAAGAACAAGATACCCATGCTCTACTGGATCAATGAAGAATAAGAATAATATAGTCTCAATATTCTGAGAAATGTCTTCTATCTAGTAAGTAACTTGATTTGTTTTGAACAATTGGATTTTAATTTCTGTAACTGCGCCATATTTGTTAAATGGGTGGGTAGATACACGACCACTCAAATTCAAATCTGGAGAAACAGAGGGAGGGTCACATTTAGTCTGATATCATATTTTTGGCTTGGGTAGCCCTGTCAGTAACAATGTTCCCATCGGCATAGTTCTCCGGTACATTGAGACATGCAAAGCTCCATCACCTCAATACTCCAAGATAAATGTCATATGGAGGGTGAGGATAACTTGATGATTTCATTGAATTAGGAAAATTGAGTGTTACATAACAATTGTACGACAACACAAGCAGGCATGAACACACGTGTATATAGACTCACACATTTACACACATATGTATTCACATGCAACCAATATGTATAGTTATCATCATCAGGGGTCGTGACGGCTAACGAAGGTGTTCATGGATATCCACAAATCTCTGTCTCTGGTGTGTGTTATCATCTCAGATATTGACTCTCTTCCGTGCTATACAGACTGGCTATCCCAAAATTATATATCTCTGTCTTCCTCTGTCTTGTCTACCCTCGATTTTACAGTTTGTTACAATGTGTCCTTAACCTCCTTCCTCTCATTTGACCGATAAATGATGACTGCCTCTTTCTTATATTGATGATATGTTTTCTCTACGTCTTGTCCTCATTCAACATCTCCACAGTGGTCATATTAGCAGTCCATGAAATGTTCATCATCTTCTTCTTTGCGTTCGTTCTTTACGACCAATTTTAATCACTATTTGTGATATGTTTGATCTTTGCCAAGAACGTATATACGTTGCACCTTGGTTTGGTAGGCTCCTAAACGCATAGACTTCTACAAGATTAGGACACATCCATCCAATTTCAGCCTAAACTTCTTAGTCGCCTCTTACGACATTCGGGGCAGGTAACAGTGGTTCTATTCTTTACACCCCAAATGTGAGCACCGGTAACCGATCGGGCAGGATTCTCATCTATGTAGAGTAGAGGGAGATAATTTGACCAATTATTATTCAACCAACTTACCGTGTTTTATTTAAATTTCAAGCATCAAGAATTTAATAGTTCGCAAACAATGTTTGCTATTATTTTCTTTTAGTGGTCCATGTCACGTAAAACATATCTTTTAATTTCATTAATTCGTTTCTTATTTCCTATAGCCGCCCGACTGGTTACCGGGGCCCAAATTTGGGGTGTAAAGAATAGAACCACTGTTACCTACATGCATGTTGTAAGAGGCGACTAGGGGATTTTGCTGAAATCGGATGCATGTGTGCTAGGAATGCTAACCCGAAACAAATGCTTGCAGAAAACGGATGCAGCAGGCCGTAAGGCGTATAACATGGTGCAGCGAACCTTCACAATGAGGAATGGGATAACGGATTCTACGGTCGCCAATCTGGCTTGGAGATATAGCCACACAGTAAGAATGTCAGACCTACCATCACGAGGGTGCCAAAACTTACTGCGGGAAGAGGTCGGCACAAACGGGGAAGCAGAAATCATATAAATTATATCCTACAGAACTGCCACCAGTATGCAGACTTGAGAAGAAAAAGGTGGCCCACTTTCACTAGCGTCCAAGACAAACTGTATGGCATGGCTGATAATCTGAGGCAGACGGTTGCCTTTATTAAAAAATCCGAAATCCCAATCTAGTGAGAACACAGAAGAAGAAGAAGAATTTCCTAAAGCTCAACAATATCAATGCATTTTTTAAGTTGTATTCTTGTAATTTTCCAAAATATATTTTATTGAATTAATCTTAATTAAATCAAGTCAAACACAAAACATACTTGAAGGCTAATTAACATTGCAAATACTCTAACTACAGGCAGTAGTCATGATTAATGAAAAATTAATTAAAAAAACCTTTCATATTTCTCAGTGAAATATTCACATAGATCACATAAACTGGTCAGCGGGATTGATAGGACAGAAGGAAAAAGACAAATACACATATATAAACAAACAAACTAAGAAGTTCAAGTATGAAGACTAAGACAATGATTGATACAAATTGTGATAAATGAATCGAACATAACATCAACATAAAAATGACATTTATAATTAACAAGACTGTAAGTTTTAAGGAGATTGTTAGTTTTCCATACATTTTACATCAGGATAAGAAAAAATAAAGATATCTTCATTTTGTGTGTTTCAGTTAGTAAAGATATACCATTGGAAAACATGAGTGTGTATTTCAATTAAACTAAAGATATACCATTGGTAAATATGAGTTTGTATTTCAATTAAACTAAAGATATACCATTGGAAAACATGAGTTTGTATTTCAATTAAACTAAAGATATACCATTGATAAATATGAGTTTGTATGTATACACAAAGTGTCATTTTGAGAACCGCTGGTATAATTTACAGTAAATTATTACCCGACCTCATTTAAATAAATAATAGTAATGGTAAAAATAATTAATGCGCTCAACATTTTGAAATAGTCTTGACATTATTTACCAGAGAGGACGAATTTGATCAAACACAACTGTCCGAGAATTTTGTCCTGAAGTTGCATGTTTACCGTTAGGATAAGTATACATCATTTGGAACTGCATCATTCGCTCTACCAACTGAACTGATACAGCCCAATATGGTCATTAACGGATAGTTCTCTAGGTTTTTTAGGTGTGTAAATAAGTTATTTGTTTTTACATCAAATTGGGTAGTTATGAAATTAAATTCGATGATGTTGGTTCTTACGTTGCTTCTGATAGTAGCTAATCTGTTCTTCTTCTTCTTCTTCTTCTTTTGTCCATATACTGTTATCGGGTTTTTGTCCAGTGTCGTGGTTTTCTATTTTTGCGTTGCCCTGTTCTGGTGGTTTGGTTGAATGTTATTTTTGCTCTATGAAAGGATTATGCTATGCTATCTAACCATCTTTTTCGTGGTATTCCTTTCGCTTTCTTTCCTTATGTTCTATGTGCTATTGTCTACGGCCATACCACGTTGAAAATACGGGTTCTCGTCCGATCACCAAAGTCAAGCAATGTTGGGCGTGGTTAGTACTTAGATGGGTGACCGATTGGGAACACCACGTGTTGTAGACATATTTTGCCCGTCTGCCCAGCGTGTTCGTAGCGCGTTGGACTATGGGTGACAAGTCCTCTGTGAGTGCGAGTTCAATTCCGCGGACTGGCAGAAAAGTCACTGGTTCTCCAGATTTACGGTGTTCGTGGCACCGAACCGAAAGGTTACTATGTCCATGACACCGAGCCGAAGAGCTGAAAGCTCAAGTACTTCTGGATCGAAAAAAAAAAGTGTAGAAAACTATGTATACTGTGGAGTTTGGATGTATTATTATTAAGGGGTGACTCTGTAATGTGGGGGTAAAGAAACTATTTTCGCTGTTTTCATATTAAAGTAACATTTGTATAACCATTTTGAAACCACATTGTGAAAAAACCCCCTTCAGTGTTTTGTTTCTCAATGTAATGCAAGCAAGGTTCTGTGCAAACTTTCTTTCTTATGCTGATGTTGTGTGACTCTGTCTTTTCTGGTGTTGTTGGTAATTTTTCACAGACACCGTATGTCACATGTATTTATTTGAAGTGAATCTCGAGGACTGTAAATGTATGTTCTATTGTCTGTCCATTAATTCGTGAGCACGTTTGAAATTGATTTTCTCGAAAACTACCTGTTGGATCTCAGTGATTTTTGCATGCAGCCTTAGAATATCCATGACGCTAAAATAAAGCTAACCAGTAGTCCATAGATGCTACGGATTTTGCACATAGGCGAATTCCTTTGATCTTTTATGACAATTGCAAATACGGGGGCTCGAATTTTAGATTTTACAGTAATCCTAGAATTTGTCCATGTCAATTCTATTCATAGGTGTATCTCCATATTAACTTGATAGGTCAAGTAATTAAGTGTGTTGCCTTTATGTGCAATCGTGAACTTGGATACAATATGCAACAGTTAGTCCCCCCTTCGGTCACCATTAGACCCCAGGTGTCTTAACTTCACCACAAATTGTATGATGGTAGATGCATTTGGATATGGAAATGTATAAGTTACTATTTCTCAGTCTGTAATCAAAATATGATTTGTATCATCCCGAATCTGACGATTCCATGAGGTTGATAATTGTTACTGGCTGGACAAATTGTAATCCATCTCGGTGCCAGTACTCGTCTTCCTCTCGGAGCACATGTTCAACACACTTCTTCCAGAACAGCATGTCTATCATTGAGAAGGACTCACGTGTCAGAACTTCAACATCACACATTTTAAACGTCCTGTTCTGTTCGGCAACTTGCCCTTTTACTTTAGCCCAGACAAGCTCTATCGGATTGAGGTGAGCATGATATGGAGGTAGTCGCAAAGACGTGTGACCGTATTCCGCAATGATTTTGTCAATATGAAACACTTTTGTCTTATTTGTCATCCTCACCAGGTGCAACAACTCGGGTTTCAAATATGTATCATCGAAGCGGACATGTTCCTTAGCAAGCCAAGTCCTAATTTGATCTTTGTATTTGATGCAGTTGGTACTTTGTCTTCCGCTGATACTGCGTTGTGATATGATGCATTATCCATTACCAAGCATGATGGTCTGTTTAGAATTGGAAGTAGATCTTTCTCCATCCAGTGCCTGAAAATATGTCCATTCATTTCTGTGTGGTAGTCCCTACCGTCGGTACTTTTGATTGGAAAATAAGTCCAGCGTCATGGACAAGACCTTCTTCACTGCTTCCTACATGTGTTAGTATAATACGCTGGCCTTTGCTGCTTGGTATTTTTCTTTTCTGTTCACAGTCTACTGATTGCCATTCTTTAGCATTGGTGTGGTGAGCATTGACCCAGGATTCGTCCAAATATACAATATCATAGCCTTGCCTCTGCCGCTCACGGATCTGCCTCAGGTATTTACTTCGGGCAGCAATTAAATATGGCTTTTCACAAATAATATTCCTGCCGCCTATAGTTTTTCTGAAGGTGAAGCCGGCGGATCTTACAATTTTCCATAGAGTACTTTTAGAAATGTCTATAAAGATGTCTGCAAAACCTCAATGAAAACTTTTCTATAGATCCCAGCACATGGGAGGGACTAGCTGATGACAGAGTTGTGTGAAAGCCAAATTACGGAAGGGCGCAGAGTCTTTTGAGAAGAGACTTATGTAGAGCTGAACAACAAGAGAGAAAAGCGAAAACTCAGAAGTTGTCACAGTAAAACACTTGCCTATTGACCGTCTGTAAAGATGAAAAGGGCCATATATATATATATTATATATGCTGCAATCTGATTGCAGTTTTAATTTCAGTTTCCTGAGAGTAACAAGTTGATTTGTCGCAAACATTTTCAAGAGCTCCGTCTTATGACATCTATGTCAAAGTTGTCAATTGTTCTTTTCCTTCCTTGCTTGACATTAGTTTACTTTGTGTCCTGTTTAATCCATCGGGAAAAGGATTCTCTATTCAGACCAAGCGCCAGTTGCGTTCGTTTCTCAGGGTTATGAATATCGCAATATAGATGGCCTCTCTTAGATTCCCTACGGAAGTGTTGGTATAGTAAAACTGTAACCTTCTGCATTGTTATAAATGTGCACTTCAGACTCATTATGAATGTGATATCAATGTCAGTTTTGATAAGCCAACAAATATGATACAATAGCTTCATACAAATAGCGAGATACACCTATAACTATACAGTATATATATATGGAATTGCAGTAAAATATTTGATTGGCAAAACACGTAATTACAAAGTACTGTAGTTTTAAAACTACAGTACTTTGTAATTACGTGTTTTGCCAATCAAATAGTTTTAAAACTACAGTACTTTGTAATTACGTGTTTTACCTATAACTATACAACGGTATCCCAATTATAACGTCATATGCTTTCCGCGTTCAAAGTCGACTGGGTTAGGTGCACGGGAATTCTCGTGAAATTGTTGTTTACTCACGATATTTCAATGTTACCATAATGTATTTTTAGAACAACGCGTCTGTGTACCGTAGATCTGTTACTATTGTGTACAATCCGGTGAGGTTGATTTTAATATAACCTGAAGAAGAAATTTTTCAAACTACATCAAAATTTCTTAGAAAAAAATATTTCTCTAGCGTCATGGATATTCTAAGGCTGCTTGCAAAAATCACTGAGATCCAACAGGTAGTTTTCGAGAAAATCAATTTCAAACGTGCTCACGAATTAATGGGCAGACTATAGCATCAAAATATTGTGCACATTTTAAAGTAGCGAAAAGAATTATTCAATTTGAAATCAACAAATGTGTTTCTTTTTCTTTTCCTTCTTCGATCGCTCCATATCGACGACGTGTTAACATCTCTTTGTGAGTTGTATGTGATACGAGACTAAGAGCGATTGTACGTTGTGTCAGTTATGCAACTACACATAGGACGGCACATCCGACTTTTGCGACGCTTACACAGTTAGCTTCCCTACGCCCTACTTCAGCCGCCTCTTGCGACATCCCATGTATGTCATAGATTTACTATTCTTGCCCTTGCGAGCGTCAGGAAATATATGAGCAGTGGTGTAGTAGATTGATTTCAAATATAAATAGACTACATTTTCTATACGTATATGTAGTTTCATTAGATACATTTGCAAACTGACATTGTCTTATTGAGTTAGGACAAGGAAATCACACGGGAAAAATGACAGGTTTCGTTGAATTCAACGTGGGAGACATGGAACTGTAAATTCTCTTACTACTTCTAATTCATACCGTATTGCACGATGTTGGATAAAATGTGCCTTTTTATACGTATTTAAACAAAAATAGTTTAAAACGAAATGTTTGTAAAACTACCAATATAAAAGGAATCAATAGAATCAATAGGAACATGTTTAAATAAGGTATACTGAATACTGACATGTGAAACGGTGACAAATAGGGAACACAAAAGAAGATAACAACAATCTGGTAAAAGGATGAGGTCAAAGAAGCTGTGAAAAACAAAAGAACACGTACCAAGCATATGTGAACAACAAGAATGACTAAGATTACATCGAATATAGGAAAGCAAGAAGACAAGAAAAAATAATATTTGAAAAAATTGAAATGAAAAAACTTGGATGAGTATGGATACATTATCAAATCAAGTTATAAAGAAGAAACATGTAACATTTATGCAAAGATTAGTAGAGTGACAGCTAGAACATACAATTAAAACCCAACTGACAGTATACAATTGATAGAGGAGAAACAATATGTGATAAGTACTTAAGCTTTTAACTCCGTAATGTTTGTTTTACTTTCAGAAGCATTTATATTGCAATATATACGTCATTAGCTAGTGTACCAGATTTGCGTAATCTTAATACAATATCCAAGTATAACGACAGTATATCGGCCCAGAAGGACGACTGAGTTAATAAATCGAGACAGCTATCATTACCAATTGCTGAAAAATCAAGTTGAAATTACAAAATGACAAGATATTGATGTAAATGACAACACAGAAGTAGTACCAGAATACTGAGAACAGAAATTACAGAAACCGTTCTCTGTCAACATTAAAGAAAATAAAGCACATACGCATGATCATATACCCAACGATATAATTAAATTAGCAAGAGAAGTGGGAATAATAACAGACACCACTAAGTGGTTAAGCCCTTTGCCTTGTGAGTCGAAGGTCGTGGGTTGAGTCCGACCACGCCATTCTGTTCACGAGTGCAGTTTTTTCCAGAGACCCTAGGATTGTTGCTGAAGCTACGGAGTTCGTGCTTTGTGCAATACTTTCGACAGGTGGCGTGCCATTTCTGCGGAGAGGGACCAAGCCATATGGGTAAACCCGGTGAATGAAGTCAATCCTTCGGCTTTAAAACCCTTTAAACCACACGATTGAAAAAAGCTGTCATAATTGTCTCATTACAAAAAAAAACAAGAATGCAGCAGTTTTGTACATTGTACAGAGACATGTCTCTCCTCAGCAACACTGAAAATCGTGACATATCCTTTACAGGATTTAGCAATCAACAATAGTAAAGAAGTAGTCGATTTTCTAGGCACCACGTATACGTTCAGTAGTTTGCTATTGCTTTCTGAACGGTGAGGTTTATTTGTATGGTTCGTAAAAATCCAAGGAACATAATTTGCTTCCAAACTTGCCCGCCGCGGGGTTTGAACCAGGTACGCTTTGATTGTGATCGAGCTCACTACTCTTAACTTACAGACGCCCACTAGCGCAACACTAGAAACGATATATTTCCAGATCTTTAATAACAAAACTATCTATTGTAATCAAAACATAATTGAGTGAAATATTGCTAGGATTTAAAAACATAAATGATATCGTTAGCAATTTGGAAATCCGAGAAATGGCAAAACAAATGTAATTGAATTCAACATAATGCGTCATGTGACCTTTGTTTATCAAGTGTAGGAATTAAGTAAACGAGACAGAAACAAACTGGGGTAAAGTAAAAATGACTACTGCATGAACACGCACTTTAACAAAATATGTAAAAGCTAATATAAAAGCAACGAATAAGAAAAACGCTGTAAGAAACAGCACAGGTTGTTCAGAGTCATTCACTATACTAGCTGGAGCACTACAAGGTTATATCATGTTCCGTCTCTTATTCATAACTTTTATGAACGTTATCTGGTACTAAACTAGACTACAAACAAACAAGTGACATTGGTCACACAATGAAGAGCAAATTACTGCAACAACACAGCACAAAGAGAATAATATTAGTAAAGACGAAGTAACAAGGAACACCATCAAAGACCTTATTTTGTAGAGGATCATCATGCATTGCCACCTTAGAACAAATCTACAGCAACCCATGAAAAGAATACACACACACCATGCATTTAATCATTAAATAAGAAAAATCAACAACAAGAAAACAAATTTTACAACAACAAAGATAGAAGACAGACCATCAAGATCTAAATCAGAGACGAACTCATAAATTGATTGATTGATTGATTATAGAACCACCATCATTGCATTTAAATGAGTAATCATGTGTGCTCTGATCTCTTTCTTACATAGGAAGACCTCATCTGCAGTGCACGAACTTCGCAGCATCGGCGACGGTACCTGATGTAATTTTTAAGATGGTGAATATATTTTTGTTGGAATTTTAATGTTAATCTTTTCTTATGAATTTTGCTCGGGCACCGGCTTTCCTGCCTGCTCTTCTCGATTTTGAACTGCCAAGGGTTCTTTTACGTTGTCATATTGAAGAAGGAACCTATGTTTTATCGTCCGTATCCGATAGGACTAGGAACACGCTCACCTACACTGAGATCTAGGATCTCTGGAAAATACCGACATGGCTTTACGAGGATCGAACCTGGTATTTTTTGCACGAGAGACGAGAACATAATGTCTACTCCACAGAGACCCTTCCCCTACCCATAAAAGTTGTTAACATAAAGTATGTTGGAAGTATAGTATCATAAACTGACAAATCAAAAGTAGAAATTGTAAGCAAATGTAACAAAGTAAACCAAGTAATTGGACATATGCCACCAATAATGAACAGCAAATATGTGCCAGCATACATCAAATGAGCACACTATTCTACAATGTGCCTCAAAATGCGGCTCTACTAATGCTATATATGGACGATGACATAAGGAAACAGCCATTAAAACGACAGAAATGAGATTCGTGAAGAAATAATTCAATATATCAAGAACTGAGATAATCAGAAATGGTACAATCAGATTCAACTGAGTGTAAAAGCAGCAACATAATTCATCCAGAAGTAATATGTTAAACTGTTTAGTAATACAACAAGATTGTTTTCACATATTCTACTACAACACACAATGATACATACAGTAAACGAAAACATTAGAAGATAGCCAAACAAGCGCTGAACCGATGTATTAGCAAGTACATGAGCATAACTATACACGCAACATATAAATATGATCTCTTCCGCACGATATACTTCATCTCGACGCATCAAAGTTACTGAAAATAATCAATACCATCTTTTTGAAACTTCTCGATATTACACGAAATGTATTTAATTGACATGTCGAGACCAACATAAGGAAGGATGTGTGTATTGCTTACATTCGATAACAGATGACACAGAGATTTTAGCAAATGTTTTGCCATATGTAATTAGGAAAGTACCCCTTGCTACACTGCCCGCAGTGTGATAATCTACTGCCATTTCCAGGAAAATAAAGCACATGATATTCAGCTAAAATATGAAATCGGTGTTGCTGTATTGCTCAGAAACGTGTCGGATCACCAAGTTAAGTACAAAAAAGTTTCAGACCCTTGTCAATGGATGTCGTCGGCAGATTCTCAGACTGAGATGGTATGACAGAGTTGCAAACACAGACCTGTGGATAAGAACAGGACAGGAACCCACCATGATGACCCACGTTAAGAGGAGAAAATGGCGATTGGTTGGGCATACACTACGTCAGACAGAGTCGAGTGTCACTAGAGTCTAGACTATCACTTGAGTGGAACCAACTAGGTAAACGGAAAAGAGGATTTCCCAAACAGAACAGGAGACGAAGTCTTCTTGAAGAGCTGAAATGTGTTCAACTGTCCTGGGAGACAATAAAGAAAACAGCAGGAGACAGGGAAAAGTGTTCAAAACTGATGATACCCTATGCTCCCCGTGGAGCGGAGAGGAACACGTAAGTAAGTAATTAGGAAAGCGATGTCATTGTAGCAGCTGAGTACAGGAAGATCGGTACCATTTTCATGAAGCAGATTTAAATAGCTGTATAGTCAGTCCACGGGTAGGCAGTATTCTAAATAATGCATTCAATTCATTCTCCATGCATTGAATTGTTAATTGTTATTCCATCTAGTTCATTGATGCATCGATAACGTACTCCATAATACATGAATGAGCACAATAACAGTTCACAAAGTTGCGTGCAGACGGAGGGCAATTGGTAAGTTACATAGAAGTAAAGAGACTCCTTCAATTACGTGTATTTACAAATAAAAACGCCCATGTGTTGCCGAGGTTTGAAAGGGGAGCAAAGAATAGTAATTCTGCGACCTACAAGGCAAGTCATAAGAGGCAACTGAGGTAGGGCCTAGGGAAGTCACCCTAGTAAATAAAAAGCGTCGCAGAAATCGGATGTGCTGGCCTACTTGTAGACGTATAACTGGACAAGTACAATCGCTCATAAGCTCAGATCACATACGCATCACAAAGAGTGGTTAACAAGTGTTCGATAGGGAAAGTTCGACAATGAAGAAGAAGGAGACAATTGTTTTGAAAATGTTAAATATAAGAAGTGCAAAGAAGGCCAAACTGGTATATAATGTACATATCACCCATAGTTATAGCGTGAACCTCCAAAAATGTCTAACTCAATTGGTTTTGTAGATATGGTTTTTGCAATGTAACCGTTCCAAATTTTAAAAAAAATATTCAAATTAGAAAAGCAATATCTCTGCTTATATATAGTTTAGAGAAAAAGTGGAGGTTCACGCTATAACTATGGGTGATATGTACATTATATGCCAGTTTGGCGTTCTTTGCACTTCTATATTTATGAAATCCACTGCACGATGAAGTGGGGGTTTTTTATTCCATAAATTTTCAAGAAAATTAATTATTTTTAAAATAACTAATTACAGTGCATACACTAAACGTTGTTTATCATCACAAACAATGCCTTTTGCAACAGGTGGCCAAATTGTATGACAATATGTTTGGTAGTTTTTTTCTGTGAATTTTTAAAAAATACAACCGTTGTTCTGGGTGGGTCTCCCGCCTTAATTACAATAGTTCACTGGATTCTAATATAAGAAAAAGAAGACACCATCTATTATGAAGAAATTTTAAAATGTATAATAGTGTCTAATGAAAATGAGATTCAGTTTCAGTTTCAAATATCTTCATTGTACTCATGACATCCCATAGTTGATCCAATCTCCTTCTCAGTATCTGCAACATCGTCCAGTGTCTAACTGTACCATTTCAATATTGATTGATGAGTATGAATTTATATACAATAAGTTTACCCAGTGTAATATTGTTTACATGGGGATTCATTATAATCTGGGAATATATCAGCTATGAAACTTGTGAAGGATATGTGTACATTGTATGTGGGCATACAATGAATAGTGCAGTTTAAGTACAACAGAACAATATCAGTGCATATCGAATAAATGACTTCATACGTGTTCGTATGTCGTATGTCGTGTGTCGTATGTCGTATGTCGTATGTTCGTTCTTCTTCTTATGTTCATCTGCTATGAATTCATGCGTAATCAGGGCGTCTGGTATGACTCCTCTGACTGATTTTTGCGGGAAGACTTTCTTTCCTTATTATCAGTGATCCTCGCTATACATGCGTACTTTCTCCGACTTCAGATGTGTAATGACTGTCTCAGGGTGTAACGACTTCTCAGGGTGTAACGACTTCTCAGGGTGTAACGACTGTCTCAGGGTGTTACGACTGTCTCAGGGTGTAACGACTGTCTAGGGGTGTAACGACTGTCTCAGGGTGTAACGATTGTCTCAGGGTGTAACGACTTCAGGGTGAACGACTGTCTCAGGGTGTAACGACTGTCTCAGGGTGTAACGACTGTCTCAGGGTGTAACGACTGTCTCAGGGTGTAACGACTGTCTCAGGGTGTAACGACTGTCTCAGGGTGTAACGACTGTCTCAGGGTGTAACGACTGTCTCAGGGTGTAACGACTGTCGACGTCTGTTCTGTGTTGGTTTACTAATCTTCTTTGACCTTCAGCATAGTGCTCTTGTCTGGATACACCCTTTATGATTTGATATTCTCCATCTAACACAACACAATTTTTTCAAGTTCCTGTAGTAGAAACATGGGCGAAGATTTCAATGCATCACCTGAATTCGACTCGTCTCGTCTCCAAAATTGCGTTTATTATAGCAACCTTGCACCTTGCTCTACCTCTTGTCTAGTTGTTGCCAAGTCTGTATTATCGTTCATTTCTCTTGAAAACGCAGATGTATATTTTAAAACGAAAGTAACCATCTCCAGTGCTGCACTCAGCACATATTGCAGCTATAATATCGTTACACAACTGGCCCGAATATTCCTTTTGCTTCTCATTGAGTCACTGAGAATACAGGCTGGGGTTTTGAACTACGTCTCCAACAAACCCACTGTCTTGGTCACTGTCATAACATCCATAGTTGTGTTACTAGTTGTCAACGCAAAAGCGCAGCTCTTTGTTTTTAACAACGCTATAGTTACATTAAATACGCTGGGTGAATTCGGTACGCAAATCACAATCGACCTGTCGCTGTAGACAACAATGTTACCACCAGTGTACTTCTCGATACAAAATTTGTCCATCTGTCATTCAATAACAGCCGTGTTTGTCTGAGTACTTTCTCTGTCTAGTGTGATAATTACATGGATATAGATCTGTGAGTTCACTTGCACTCTTATACATCCTTATCCATGATGTATATTCTCTAAAACACAAACAAGCTGAATGACATCTTCAGATCGACCAAACCATGATTTTGTTTCGTTTCTTCTTCTTCTTCTTTGCCTTCGTTCTTTACGACCAATTTTAATCACTCTTTGTGATATGTTTGATCTTTGCCAAAAGAGTCTATACGTTGTATATTGGTTTAGTAGGCACCTAAACGCATAAGTATTCTTCACGTTTAGGACACGTGCATCCGATTTCAGCTAAACATCCTTAGTCGCCTCTTACGACATGCGTGGCAGGTAACAGTAGTTCTATTCTTTACACCCCAAATTTGGGCCCCGGTATCAATTCGAGTGGTTTTTATTTCGTTTAAGTCTTGCTACTGTTTGTCTCCTACTTTTCTCATACCTTAGTCGCCTCTTACGACATGCGTGGCAGGTAACAGTAGTTCTATTCTTTACACCCCAAATTTGGGTCCGTATCAATTCAGTGGTTTTTATTTCGTTTAAGTCTTGCTACTGTTTGTCTCCTACTTTTCTCATACCTTAGTCGCCTCTTACGACATGCGTGGCAGGTAACAGTAGTTCTATTCTTTACACCCCAAATTTGGGGCCCGGTATCAATTTGGGTGGTTTTTATTTCGTTTAAGTCTTGCTACTGTTTGCCTCCTACTTTTCTCATACCACGTATGCATTTTGTCAGCTTTGATATATAGGTAGACATTTACGTAGTCAGTTATACTGCCGTCTAACCTAACTAACTAACTAGATAGTCAAGTAGAAATCTCATGGCAATAACTACTGTTTGCTTTATGCATCCGAGAATGATGTTTTTGGTCTCATGTTGAATCTTTTCTCAATCTAAAAGTCTGCGACTGACAAAGCTTTAGAATAGCAATATCATACCCAAATACTGATAAAGCAGCCTCAACATACAGTTTTTACAACGTGCAGCAGCGGTCATATTAATCGCTGACGGTTCCTTCCTGACTTTTATAACAGTGGGATCTACATGCTTCTAGAAGCTCTGTCTTGTATCAAAATCACTACGAAAAAGTGCAATGTTTACTTCTACCAACTGCTGTCAAGAAACGCTGTTTAATGTAATACTATTTTTATACGCATATACTTTGCTATACTATGATGAATGATTCTAGGGTTAAGTGGCAGAATGGAAAGAATACTGGTACGAAAGAAAACAAGCTTCACTCAACAATCTATCAGATGGCACCACTACGCCTGAACTCACAGTGGAAAAATGATAAAAAAACGAAAGGAGAACAAGAAACAAAATTAGAATATGTGCATTCAGACATCACTCCTCTTATTTAGGTTGAAGAACAACGGATCTTCGAAAGATCATTGTTATATATCATGGTAAACAGTTTTACTTTCTCACATTTAATGTGTGACTAATTGATATTGTATCCAATATGTATTGTGTTATATGTGAGGGTACTCGCATTTGTCCTGCACGATTGGTCTATAGAATAAAACCTCATATACTGCTCATGTAAAGTCTGACTTGAATGTGAGAACAATACAAGGGCTGTAAATGTGCCTAGTGTTACACATTTGACGCGGTTATCTCTCTTGTTCTTCACTAACATTCAATTCAATTGTATTTGGTACGTAGTTTTATTCAGTAGACAATTGGTTAGTACGCTGTTTTAGTTATGCAGAACGATTGTTTCGTAAGAGTATTATACTAAATTTACTTGCCGACTCAGACAGGACACAAGAGATTCACACACAGCCATATCGACTCAAACATAGCCCAACCTTTACTCTCTCTCGGAAGAATTGCCTGAGACACGACGTGCCTGTCGAATCAAACACTACCAATTCCACCAAGCTGACAAAATGGTGTTCCACTTGCTGAATAATGCTACAGAAAAGTTAGCGACAAAGGAATTTATCACTCCAACTCGAGGTACTAAATTTTAGTTCTGTGAATTACTCTTCTGATACATACCACATAATATGTTTTGATATTTGTTTAATATCAAAGTGAAATAATCGGCCACATGACAGCGATAAACAATTGCATACATGTATCCTTACACACAATACGAGCCTTATACAGTACTAACTTCATCCCAATGTTGTGCTATAACTGTCAAAACCAAACGCTTAGAATAAACGAAAAACAAAATTACAACAGACATGAATTGCGGATGAAAAATGCGGGAGACAAAAGGAAATAAAATAAAAAGAGAACTAATAGAAACTTGGTACGAACAGCACAGTTGTTAGAGCATATTAAGAAACAAGTAAAAAACACAAAGGTTCGGTCATGTAACACAATTACCAACAGTATACAACAACAAACACTAAAGTATTCTCTTTTTAATAAATGTTTTCGTATGAAAACCACTTTGAAATCTCCACTTTGACTTTATCGAAATAGGGGAAGACTGCAGTAAAACTTGGTAAATAGTGAAACACGTACAAACAAAGTACTATAGTTTTACAAAATACATAAACAGTGACGATAAACAGCAACGTTTCGACCAGCAAGGCCTTTATCAAGCAAACGAACAAACAGGAGTGACAAATTAAAATGAAACACAAATGGACGACCAAATACCAACGTATCTAGGAAAATCTGGAATAAAAACGAATAACGAAATAAATGTAACACAAAAACACACATAAAACTAGAAATAGAAAAGAAACAATGAAACATCTAGTAAATATATAACTTGAATACATGCAACATATACCCATATAGATTATTACATTCTTATGCTTCTTAGTACATTCTCTTCCCATGCTTTATAATCTATATGGGTATATGTTGCATGTATTCAAGTTATATATTTACTAGATGTTTCATTGTTTCTTTTCTATTTCTAGTTTTATGTGTGTTTTTTTTGTGTTACATTTATTTCGTTATTCGTTTTATTCCAGATTTTCCTTAGATACGTTGATATTTGGTCGTCCATTTGTGTTTCATTTAATTTGTCACTCCTGTTTGTTCGTTTGCTTGATAAAGGCCTTGTTGTCGAAACGTTGCTGTTTATCGTCACTGTTTATGATTTTGTAAAACTAGATACTTGTGTTGTATGTTTCACTTGACTTATCAATATTCATCTACTATAGCAGCAGTTCCCAACATTTAAATATATCAATATTCATCTACTAGAACAGCAGTTCCTAACTTTTAAATATATCAATATTCATCTACTAGAGCAGCAGTTCCCAACATTTAAATATATCAATATCCATCTACTAGAGCAGTAGCTCCCAACTTTAAATATATCAATATTCATCTACTATAGCAGCAGTTCCCAACATTTAAATATATCAATATTCATCTACTAGAGCAGCAGTTCCCAACATTTAAATATATCAATATTCATCTACTAGAGCACGGTTCCAACTTTTAAATATATCAATATCATCTACTAGAGCAGTAGCTCCCAACTTTTAAATATATCAATATCCATCTACTAGAGCAGCGATTCCCAACTTTTAAATATATCAATATTCATCTACTAGAGCAGCAGTTCCCAACATTTAAATATATCAATATTCATCTACTAGAGCAGCGGTTCCCAACTTTTAAATATATCAATATCCATCTACTAGAGCAGTAGCTCCCAACTTTTAAATATATCAATACCCATCTACTAGAGCAGCAGTTCCCAACTTTTAAATATATCAATATCCATCTACTAGAGCAGCGATTCCAAACTTTTAAATATATCAATATCCATCTACTAGAGCAGCAGTTCCCAACTTTTAAATATATCAATATCCATCTACTAGAGCAGCGGTTCCCAACTTTTAAATATATCAATATCCATCTACTAGAGCAGTAGCTCCCAACTTTTAAATATATCAATACCCATCTACTAGAGCAGCAGTTCCCAACTTTTAAATATATCAATATCCATCTACTAGAGCAGTAGCTCCCAACTTTTAAATATATCAATATCCATCTACTAGAGCAGTGGTTCCCAACTTTTAAATATATCAATATCCATCTACTAGAGCAGCGATTCCAAACTTTTAAATATATCAATATCCATCTACTAGAGCAGTAGCTCCCAACTTTTAAATATATCAATATTCATCTACTAGAGCAGCAGTTCCCAACTTTTAAATATATCAATATCCATCTACTAGAGCAGCAGTTCCCAACTTTTAAATACATCAATATCCATCTACTAGAGCAGTAGCTCCCAACTTTTAAATATATCAATATCCATCTACTAGAGCAGCAGTTCCCAACTTTTAAATACATCAATATCCATCTACTAGAGCAGCAGTTCCCAACTTTTAAATATATCAATATCCATCTACTAGAGCAGTGGTTCCCAACTTTTAAATATATCAATATCCATCTACTAGAGCAGCGATTCCAAACTTTTAAATATATCAATATCCATCTACTAGAGCAGTAGCTCCCAACTTTTAAATATATCAATATTCATCTACTAGAGCAGCAGTTCCCAACTTTCAAATATATCAATATCCATCTACTAGAGCAGCAGTTCCCAACTTTTAAATACATCAATATCCATCTACTAGAGCAGTGGTTCCCAACTTTTAAATATATCAATATCCATCTACTAGAGCAGCAGTTCCCAACTTTTAAATATATCAATATCCATCTACTAGAGCAGCAGTTCCCAACTTTTAAATATATCAATATCCATCTACTAGAGCAGCAGTTCCCAACTTTTAAATACATCAATATCCATCTACTAGAGCAGTAGCTCCCAACTTTTAAATATATCAATATCCATCTACTAGAGCAGCAGTTCCCAACTTTTAAATACATCAATATCCATCTACTAGAGCAGCAGTTCCCAACTTTTAAATATATCAATATCCATCTACTAGAGCAGTGGTTCCCAACTTTTAAATATATCAATATCCATCTACTAGAGCAGCGATTCCAAACTTTTAAATATATAAATATCCATCTACTAGAGCAGTAGATCCCAACTTTTAAATATATCAATATCCATCTACTAGAGCAGCAGTTCCCAACTTTTAAATACATCAATATCCATCTACTAGAGCAGTGGTTCCCAACTTTTAAATATATCAATATCCATCTACTAGAGCAGCAGTTCCCAACTTTTAAATATATCAATATCCATCTACTAGAGCAGCAGTTCCCAACTTTTAAATACATCAATATCCATCTACTAGAGCAGCAGTTCCCAACTTTTAAATATATCAATATCCATCTACTAGAGCAGTGGTTCCCAACTTTTAAATATATCAATACCCATCTACTAGAGCAGCAGTTCCCAACTTTTAAATATATCAATATCCATCTACTAGAGCAGCGATTCCCAACTTTTAAATATATCAATATTCATCTACTAGAGCAGCGATTCCCAACTTTTAAATATATCAATATCCATCTACTAGAGCAGCGATTCCCAACTTTTAAATATATCAATATCCATCTACTAGAGCAGCGATTCCCAACTTTTAAATATATCAATATTCATCTACTAGAGCAGCGATTCCCAACTTTTAAATATATCAATATTCATCTACTAGAGCAGCAGTTCCCAACATTTAAATATATCAATATTCATCTACTAGAGCAGCAGTTCCCAACTTTTAAATACATCAATATCCATCTACTAGAGCAGAGTTTCCCCCTTTTAAATACATCAATATTCATCTACTAGAGCAGCGTTTCCCAACTTTTAAATATATTTTGCTGTCGCAGAATAAAAGAGATATATATGAAAATACACAGGAATAACTTAATTATCTTTGCACTACAATAGTAAACAATGTTCTCAGACTGCGGGAAACTTCAAATGATCATTCATTTTATCCTTTTAGACATTAGACTCCGGTCCGAATCCTTTGAGTTCGCTGAAAACTAGCTTAACACTGTTTTTATATATATTTTTAAATGTATTTTGTTCTTTGAAATGCTAAAATTTATAATATTTCTTCAAGCGCTTGAGAACATCGTGTGAGTACCTCGCGGATCTTATGTGGTCTGCAGATCCCTGTTTGGGAAACGCTGTATTAGAGTATGTAATCTGCCTTACTCTGAAATTAACTATTATTATTATTTTGTAAATGAAACAACAAAGTGTAAAGTGATCAACAACAGACAGCAGCACCGCTAATAATAATCTAATATAGAATGGTATCTATGTTTGTGAACAACGTGAAGTGGTGCTAACTAAATACAGTTTAATTGAAAAACGGAAAAGTGTAATAGGATACTTTCTTCGGTATGTCAGACTATAAAAGCTTATAAATGGTTTGACCCAGACATGAAAACAGTAGACAGTGCTAGTCACTCAAGTTCTCGCAGAGTTTGGCACCAGAAGAATGTTCTACTCTCTCTCTCTCTGTCTCGATCTTTCTTTTTGGCCATGTTGATCATTCTTATCGTGGAATATAATCAGCCGTCACGAAGAACGTGTTCTACGTCACATCGTTCAGTATCATTTGGAGCTCTAGTGATTATCCTTCGGTGAAGTGTCCGATTTCAACCAGCGTTTACTGAGTTCGCTCTCCGTTAGTCGTTTGCTGTCCCCAGCCAACCTACAAGACAGCAGGTTGCTATTTTCGTTCAGGGTAGCGACCCTTAGACGACCTATCCTCCCAGGTTGCGCCATCTGTCCAGGTAACCAGTCTTTTTGAGAACTACTTGATTTTTCCGGCCGGCCAGTTTTGTGTACGATTTGCTCCGCAAGTCTCTGATTGTTCCCAATCAAACTACAAGGCAGCAGTAGTTCTCTGCGAGCGGAAAAGGTAATTGCATTAAACATCTGCTGGGCTTTCCAGTTTGAATGTTCTACTAAAAAAAAAAAAAAAAAAAAAAAAACACTTCTCCGATTAAAACATCGTCAATTGCCTTGTGCATTACATCATCAGAATGTAAGTAACTTTCTGTAACTACAGATGCTTTATTCTATTCTATTATTGACTTTAATCTGTTTCATAATGTTCTTCTTCTTCCAACGCTCCATATCGACCACTTGTTAATCACTCTTTGTGATTTGAATGTGATCTGAGCCTAGGGCGGCTGTACGTTGTGCCAGTTTTGCGCCAGCACATCCGATTTCTGCTATGCCTTTTATTTACTAGGGTAGCTTCCCTAGAACATACATCAGTCGCCTCGTACGACATGCCTTGTAGGTCGCAGTGTTACCATTCTTTACTCCCCTTGTGAGCCCTGGCAACACACGAGCGGTTTCATAATGTTAATCAGAGAAGTATTTATGTTAATATCATCATCTGCTTTATCTCTCTCTCTCTCTTTTAATGTGTGATGCCGCTGGCGCTTACTGCAGCACCAACTGTTTATTCTTGGCCGACTCTGTGGTGTGTTCCAGCGAGTTGTCCATGATAGAGCGATATGGAGAAATTGCTTGCAGACGTTATGTAACGTATAACTGGGTACGAGAGGAATTATTAACTACTTAATTAATATGCGGTTATGACTCTAACCGCATATCTTTCATCTAGCACATACATTATTTCCCTTCAATATGCAGGCGCAACGTACACGTATACATTTTCTTTCCATACTTCTATATGTCTAATAATCTCAGTGATTCTGTTTTCTTCTTCCTTGCTCTCCTTTACAAAATCATTACCATCAGTCAGAACAACAAACCATTGACGTGACTACGTCGAAAGTAATGTTATCAGAGTGGAGCACAACTCGGCCGATTTATGACTTCCTCGATATTTAGTGTTGCAGCGGGCCTTCAGGGAATGTCAAGTGGGTCCTATTTGTTTCTACTGTAACAAGAGCCACACACAGATATGCATACACATAAACACACACATCACGCACATTCACCACTCACTCAAAACAGATCACTCACGGGAGACGTCATTCGCTTACTACGTTACGAATCTTTTGACTAACAAAATCGATGAGGATTTGACTATTTTGATATCGCGATAATCGTTGATGTTAATACGTAAGGAATTCGCCAATCGATGATGATTTTGATTTGGCGATGACTCGCCAATCATTCATGATGCGATTTTGCTAATGATTTGCCACTTGACATCGACATTAAACTAATTTTGTTTCGCCCCTCAACGATGATGTGAGAACCGCGTTAGCGTTGTTGTTAGTGCAATCACTATTTAGACGAGAGGAGAAGGTTCAATTTTACAGTAGGCATCTACCATGTCAATCCAACCTTATTTGTGTCAGCTTTATCATGTGTAAAATGTTGATTATCTTCATTAAGGGTGGTAGTCGATAACGAAGATAACATGCTCGCAAGTGACCAAGTGTCGTAGAAATGATAGGGCTAGAAGCTAGCAAGAGCCAAATATGTTATGTGTGCTCCGTTACGCGGTTGAGGCAAAAACAATCACTGATCCTTTACTTAGGAATCATAATTACATGTACCTCTGAAGTCTGAGTAAGATTTGTCTAAAAAGTGAAGTACATCGGGAATACGAGAGCCGCGGTAGCGTAGTTATCATCTTCTCAAGGCTGGTGGTCCCGCAGTGGGAGTGGAATTTTTCCCGACCGAGACGACTCTCAGGTCGACCCTGCCTCAATTGGGTAACAGAAATGCTCTCGAAGTAAAGGCGGCCGGCGTGATGCTGACCACATTACCCATCGTGTGCCGATAATCAATGAACGATTCAGGCCTAACACCGTATTGCCCTATATATCTAGAGGTATGAAAGGATTCCTTTACTTTTTTACATCAGGAATACGGCAAAAAAACTCGCAAAACTCAGCCAGAAACATAATATTATGCGCAAAGACTACACCTGAACTCATAGCAGATAAAATAAAAATCTTCATTAACTGTATAGCTCGTAAACTTCCCATGCCCATAGCTACGTACCCACTCATGCTATGGCTGCGATGTTCAGTGATCAGTAGGATTAATACATTTGAACATAAATTAAAATAACATTCAGAAAATGTTTTGTTTACAAATGGTATTAATCTAGCTAGAAACCCACCATATTTTCCTCGATAATGTCACGTACATATGCCTTTAGAAATACACACAACAGCTCCGAGGAAGACAGGTAAAATCAATATCCTGTTGACAGAACAAACAGTAGCCGAACATATAACACAAAATAACTGCAACCGTTTGAAAACAATGACCTCTGTCGAGCCCTTTGAGTTTACATCCGCTCAGGGGTGTAGCCATTACATATATATATATATATCGAAGTTATTGTAGTAATAATAAAATAGTAGATCTTATGAGATGATTAATCAAGATGTATATTTGTTGTTTGAGAGGTATTATTTCACTAATTAATACTGCGTCTGGAATTACTGTTGTATATTCTGTTATTTATGATGTCAATAATTTATAGCCATTATTGCTATCTAGTTCCTCTTTTACTAAAATATGAATATATATATATATATATATATATGCACTGTTTCTCGGTGTTATCCTATACACTGTTCAATTATTTTCGCATTTTACATATTGATATTTGTAACATAACTGTCCTACTCTTTTCGATTATTTACTTTGCAAATGTTTGTTTTTTTTCAAATATTTCTTACCAATGTCTTAGTTTTTCTTTCAAATTTACATTCCCAAGGTGTGATTCAAAAATTGTTTCTTTGCTACAGCTTGTTTCCTAAAAGTTTCTTTCGAAAAGTTTGTTTCCTGAACATTTATTTTCCAAAAAATCTATGTCCATAGAGTGTAGAGATTGCAAGTTACTTAAATAAGTATTGATTAGAGTACCATTTGTAATAGAATAGGTAACTGGTTGTTTATTTTAAAAATATATTTGTGGTTTATTTTATTTTAATAAACATTTACTCAAATTTTTTAAATTGGTTAATTACAAAGAAGTTATTTAATATTTTTTTGTTAAAAATGTTAATTTATTGTTTTTCATGACGGTTTATAACTAATTGTTTTCCCCAATTTGAATCATTATTTCTACTGAAAAGTTTAATATCTTTTTATAAAAAAATAGTGATTGTGTAGATATCTTTTTTTGTTCTCGATTATGTTGTACTGCTCCATTTCTGGTATAATTGATTTCCGAATAATGTTTTTGAAAACAAAAGGTCACCAAGTATTTCTTCAGGAATATTCAGAATTGTCCACAGAGCTACTATCCAAGTGGTCGGTAACTGCCATTTTATATAACACTTAACATATGTTGGGACATCAGGAACCTATATAAGTCGATTACATGCAGTAGTTGTTATAATTTCAGATGTTAACTCTTTTACGTGCCATGAAGTCAGGCAGACTAAAATTATCTCTTTTGTCTTCCTTTGTCTTGTTCCACCTTCGATTTTACAAGTTTTCACAATGTGTTATAAACCTTGTCTTTTCATCGTATCTTGGGAAAAATGATGATTGCCTTTTCCTTATATTGACAATATATTTTCTATGTGCCTTGGTTCACCTTGCGCACCATGAAACAGTGTATTCACACTTCCCACCATGAAACAGTGTATTCACACTTGCGCACCATGAAACAGTGTAACAATAAATATATAACATGAGTCAAGTGGTAGCTGTTGTGTATTTGTTATTTAACAATTAAATAGACATTCATTGCATAACCACACATAATAACTGGTGGGGAAAAAGTATATCTATGAGAATAGATATATCAAGAAAGAACTCGAAACTGGTTGAAGACACATATAAGAATAAGAAAATTAAAAATTTGTTGGACACATACAGAGAAACGAAAGGTTTGAGAAGACCATTATGGAAGGTGGTATCCAGGCAAAGAGAAGAAGAGAACGACCCCGGAGAAGATAGATTAATGATGTAATAGATGATTTGACCAGGCGCATCTGAACTATGCAGGAGATTTATTCCGAAGGACTGTTCGTGTGGGAAAGTTCTATTCAGGACAAGCAATTTGATAATAATATCTACAGGAAAATAATGTTATGATAAAGGAATAATAATGATAACACAATAAACAACTCATGCGTTAACGACAACAACATAAGTAGAGTACTCACCGATCGTGTACATCATTCCATCCAAAGAAAAAGTCGCACTTTTACACTTCTTGATACGTCTGTTATGTGCATGTTTTGTTAGTCTTCTTGGAGCTCGATCTATCCAACATTTTATGCTGTTGTCGTTCCAGCTGCTGTCGTATTTGTTGAAGCTGTTTTCGCCTGAACTCAATGATGGCTTCACTCAAATCCTCATTAACAACGCTTATCTCGCTGTCACTATCCTCATCTTTTTCATCATCGTCTGTATCAATAAAATTTGCTGTGCATTTTCTGTGTGGTTCATCCTTTTCAGCAATATATTCGTCAACAATCTGAAAATCGAAATTCGTTGCCTCTTCCTCAACATCTTCCTCTTTCATTATGTTTTCACTTCCTCCGTTATTCCCAGTGCTGTTTTCCTTGTCAACTGTGTCCCCGTTAAGTGTATCCATAGTCCAAAAAAATGTACTTCTTTCTGAATATTACGCTACCACAGATAAAAAGTGAAGTCTTGAATAAGAACTTCTGTTATCACAATCAATTACTTTAATTCAAAACTTTAATATAACTTTAACACTTATTATGTTAATTCACAAATGAAACACACAATTACTTCATTAAACATGATTTTGTTGAGATAATGCATCCAATGTTTATACATTTAGAACGTTGTATAAATTTTTTCTCGATTTTTTTCTTTGTGCAACATCCTCATATTTTTGTATACACGTTACGTTAGAATCACACGAGAGATTCATGTCTGCTTTCATATAAAAAAAAAGATTTAGACAGGCAAATAATGTTAAAACGTCATAAGACATATATAAATATATAAATTAATATCTGTCTTATATATTTATCTATATATCTGTCTATTTATCTATCTATTTATCTATCTATACATCTGTTTATATATATTTTTATTTATATGTATTTATATATATATATATATCTATTTATCTATCTATTTATCTACTATCTATCTAGCTCTCTCTCTCTCTCTCTCTCTCTCTCTATATATATATATATATATATATATATATATATATATACATATTATATATATATAAATATAAATATATATATATATTATATATACAGGGTGTTCAAGATAATTGCAGCCCAGTGACAATTCGAAAGTCGCCAGGTACAAATTGAGTTGTGTTTATTTACTATTTAAACCGGTTCTGACTAGCTCATCTTACGTCACATTTGTTCATCGCCCCTTCCCGTACTACAATTACACACGTCACACAACCTTGACCTATACTACGTCATAACTGAACCTTTCCATTTCCATACATATATGCCAGACTAGCTCCATTCACGGCTGCAATTATCTTGAACACCTGCATATATATATATATATATATATATGTAATGATATATATATATATTTATATATACAGGGTGTTCAACATAAAAGTAGCCCAATTTGCAGGCTTTTATTAGTCAATTGGGCTACTTTTATCTTGAACACCTGTATATCCTCCTTGACTTCCGTTTGAAACAGATGAGCTCACAAGAGATCACGACAAGGAAAGACCGGTTAACGAAATGAAGACGGTAGAAAGAAAGTGGGAACAGCATCAGTGCTGAATTTCATCACAAACAGCAAATTAAATGATTTGACACATAAGTGGAAATCATGAGGTCCTAAATGACAAAGCTACTCAGTTACAACAGGTAGTCTATGCAAAAGGGTGACTCCAGAAAGAAAGAGTCAGTTAATTAAGACAAGAAGTACGAAGTACGCGCACAAACCAATTATTCGTCACATCTTCATCGCCATTTGGAGCTCTGGTGCGTATCCTTCTGTGATGTGTCCAGATTCAGCCAGCGTTTACTGTGTTCGCTCTCCGTTAGCCTTTTGCTGTCCCCAGCCGACCTGTAAGGCATCAGGATGACTTCTATACAGTTAGGTCACGTGCATCCGTTTCCCAGCTAAAACCTCCTTAGACGCCTCTTACGACATGCTTGGCAGGTAACAGTGGTTCTATTCTTTACACCCAAAAGTTGGACCCCTCTAACCACTCGGGCTATCCGATCTATCCATATTTGAACACGCTGGCGATGTATACAGTTGATGCAAGCTTGCCCTCTCTGTGATTACCCCAACACCCGCATGTTCAAGACAATGATCAATTTAACTTCGATAAGTTGAACAACTTAATAAACAACATATATTCATATCCTCACATTGTAATGCTACTCCGATACAGTGGCTACAACGCAACAGACCAGTCACGGGAAAAGGTGGACCTCAGACATAACAGAGGAGTGACATACACCGTTTATGAGACGCACAGAAAGACCCATTCTAGAAACTTCTTCTTATCTTGACGCTGTTAGGCAAAAACAGGATTGTAAAAAAAAGAAAGAAAGAACAAAAGAAATATTCATCTCACACTAACGTTATCATGGCACTCAATCACTGGAAGCCTAGCTTTGAGTATTACTCACAATTTCATTTTAGATTAAATTAATAATATTATTACAAAATATCAATCATATTTCTGTCTATTCTTCAATAATATTTCAACTGCCTCCACACATTCCATATAGATAATATATATATATATATATATATATATATATATATATATATATATATATATATATATATATATATTCATATATATATGCCGCCTGTCCAACGTGTTCGTAGCGCGTTGGACGACGGGTGACAAGCCCCCTGTGAGTGCGGTTTAATTCCTCGGCTGGCATAAAAGTCACAGGTTCTCCAGATTTACGGTGTTCGTGGTACCGAACCGAAGGGTTACGATGTCTATAGCACCGAGCCGAAGAGTTGAAAGCTCAAGTGCTTCTGGATCGGAAAATTTATATATATATCACTTATTACTGATGTACTCAAATCATACATATAACACATTTATTGAACCTATCAGAGATTAATATAAAAAAATCACACCTATAAATGTTCGAAATCAAAGTTCGTCACATTTCCACTTTACAAATAGCTGTAAAAGTAATGAAGTGAATTTTAAACGTAATATAAGCTGGACTCCTATTAATGGAGGAAATCAATAGTCCTTACAGTTGGCGGCACGTCTGATTGAAAGCGTATCGAGAAAGAGTTATAAATAATCTTGCATGACAAGCTTGATACACAGCTAACCTGAATGAATCGGCAATTTGTAAGTAATATGACACACAAATCAATCAGCGCAGTCAACGAAGGAAAGGTGTGTAATGGATTGGGTCGTATATATATTGCTATATACATTATATATATATATATAATGTGAAAAGTTATGAATATCTTGGTTCACTGCTAACAGCAGATGGAAATGGGATGAAGGAAATTAAAAGACTACCAAACGTGGCTTTACAAAAAATTAAACAACTCAAAACAGTATGGAAAGGAACTGATAAGAAAACAAAGATCAGAATACTAAGAGCATGTATATTCCCAGTGGCAACGTATGGTGTGAAGCATGGACATTTAATAAAACAGTGGGAAAACATATATGTGCTTTTGAATATAAGTGTTACAGAAGAGTCCTTCGTATATCTTGGACAGAGAAGAGAACAAATAGATCTATCCAGAAAGAACTCAAAATCAAAGAAAACTGGTTGATCTTCAAATAAGAAAGAAAATTGAGATATTCTGGACATATAAAAAGATAGAAAGGTTGGAAAATACCACCATGAAAGAAGGCATACCAGCAAAGAGAAGAAGAGAAAGACCACGGAGAAGATGGATTCAAGATGTAACTGATGGTTTGAACATGACGGCTGCAGAGGCAGGACTTCTGGCCTATGAGAAATAGAAATTTCGGAGGACTGTTGGGGTGGAAAACTTCTGCTCAGGGCAAGCTATTTGATGATGATGATGATATATATATATATTATGTGACGGTATCTGTGTCTATGTGGTTACAACGCTGCATCGATATTTCGAATGCTGTGGTTCGAGTCAGGATCTTCTCTTGATGTTTGAGAGTGCAATATATGTTGGTGGGATCACGCTTCAGGTCATATCGGATACGGACGATACAACTTAGTTCCCTTGTTGAACAACCCTTTGCAGTTGTAGTCCAAGCTACAGAAGAATATAGACTAAAAGACAAGGGAGTGAAAAGAGCCTCTAGAAGAGATAAAGGAGTATATGTTAATCGACTGGCTGAAGAATGGGAGAAGGCATAATATACACTATACAACAATAAACATTATAAACAGATTGAGAGAGATGTGTGTCAATATTGGTGAAGTCCGAAAATAACGACATACTAAATATGCAAAGAGATTGATTAATAAACATCGAACTGGCATGTTTGACCGCTGGTGTTTATGCTGAGGCGAAGATCGGAGCACCTATGGATATGCCCGGAGTGCTATGATGATAATCCTCATATAACTGATGAATGATAACTGATAACAATAAGGCAGCGGCTGACGACAACATCACTGCAGGAATGATCAAAGCTGCTGATGATACAACTATTTGCCAGGTACAAGAACTATTTAATAAAGTATGGAAAGAAGAAACTGTCCCAGATCAATGGAAAAAGTGAATACTTTTTAAGATCCCCAAAGGGGATCTCTAAGATTACAACAACTGGAGAGGGGTCACCCTATTATCAGTAATGACCAAGACTTTCTGCAAAATCATTATTAATAGAATCAAAGGAGCAGTGGACACAACCTGAGAGAAGAACAAGCTGGTTTTAGACCTGGGAGAAGCTGCTTAGACCAAATAATTACCATACTACTAATTTTGGAGGAACATATTGAGAAGCAACAACAACTCATACTAAATTTCATCGATTTTAAAAAAGCCTTTGATAGTCTACACAGAATCTCTCTGTAGAATATTCTTGAGATGCTATGGAATACAAGACACAATAATAAACATTATTAAGAGCCTCTATGATGGTTCACAGTGTGCAGTTCGCACTGATGGTGGACACAGCGACTGGTTTATGATTGAAACCGGAGAAAAGCAAGGATGTATTCTATCTCCACTATTGTTTGGAGTGGCCATTGACTGGGTGATGCGAAAATGTTACAGGGGCGAAACTGGCATCGATTGGGTAGAACATAGTCAACTAGAAGATTTGTGTTTTGCTGATGATATTGCCTTGTTAAGTAGAAACAATCAAGATATGCAAAGAAAAACATACAACTTGTCATCTATAGCATCAAAAGTTGGACTGCAGATAGGCTATGAAAAACAAATATAATGAAGACACCTATGGCAAGTAATGCGGATATCACCCTGGAATTTAAATTATTAAAATAACAGAGCAGTTCACCTATGTAGGTAGCAATTTTGATTGCACAGGAAATGTTAAAAAAGAAATTATGATACGAATTGGCAAGCAACATCAGCTTTTAAAAGTCTAAATAAAATATGGAACTGCAAGTTATATAGTATTAAAATTAAATTACGAATTTTCAATTCAAATGTTGTATCAATCCTAACATATGCCAGCGAGAGTTGGAAAATGACTAAAGATTAGAAAGCAAGTTGAATGCATTTGAAAATATATGTCTGCGAAAAATAATGAATATAAAATGAAACTAATTCAGGAGAAGTGATAAAATCAGAGAAATAACTGGTCAACCACTAGTGACAACTGTTATAAGAAAGAGAAGATGGAGATATGTTTGATGCACCTTGAGAATAAATGATCGAAGAATATCAAAGCAGGCATTGAAGTGGAATGCAAAGGGTTCAAGAAAGAGAGGATAACCTAAGGAGACCCTGAAACAAACTTTGCTGAAGAGGCAAGAAATATCAGGGCTCAGTTCCATGGAGGAGATTGAGCGAGTTGCCCAGGATAGAGCAAGATGGAGTAATTACTTGCAGGTCCTATGTTACGTATAACGGTAGGAAGGAAATTATTATTATTTGTAGTTCAAAAGGGAGAAGAGCACACTTTAAAGGCGATACCTGGACAAATTTTATTAGAAAACGTAAATAAAAAATGTCCTACAAAATATGTTTACTATTAGTAAATTACACAGGGACCAACGCGTTGTACGGAGTCCGTGCACTGTCGCTGAGATGTGTGTGTGTAACAAGAGATCGGAGCACACATGGTTACTCACCGAAGTGCAGTGTGTAATCAATCAATATATTGACAGCGCGTTGACCCAAATTTCAGATGTATGTTAAAAATGTGATTACATGTATTTAGTTGCATATTGTCTTTCTCTATGAAGTCTTCCACCACCAAGTAATATAGAGTGCATTCTCATCATAGTGAGCAAACTTAGAGTAAACGTATAGACGTATTCCTCTACGATTTATTTATACTCTTATTTATATGTACTTATATTTATATATGTATATGAGAGCTACGCTGTAGCGTAGTTGCCAGTGAACTCGCTTCGCAAGGCTGGTGGTCTGGGTTCAGCTCCGCAATGCGCGTGGAATTTTTCCCGACCACGACGGCTCTCAGGTCGACCCAGCCTCAACTGGGTACCAAACATTCTCTGGGAAAGTAAAGGCGGCCGGCGTGATGCTAACCACATCACCATCATGTGCCGACGGTCAATGGAAAATACAGGCCTAACACTGTATTGACCCATATACCACGAGGTATGAAAGGGTTCCTTTACTTACTTATATATGTATAATATATGTATATAAACACCACAATTTTCATTGTAATGATATTTATACTACCCAAATACGCGCAAATTCTCTCTACAATTATTGCGTGTGCGTATGTTGTATACGAATACTGAATGCACTTGCACAAGTACGCAATCGTTCTAATACACGCACATATTTTTACACATACATTTTCTTGTTCCCTTTATCACTCAATTGTTCCGTACTCCTACTCACACATACGTGCATGTACATCATATCTACTAGTCTCATTTATAATGCATCTACGTCAGTCACGTCAATAAAAAGAAAGTACGTTTACACCTTAATGCTGGGTTCATGCAAACTTAATTGCACAGAGTACGAACACAAAGAACACATAGATAATTCAGGTTTGTAGGTATGTAAGTAATCTACTAAAGTTACGACAAGTGCAATATAAAAAGTTAATTGCATATCATATCCTTTACAGGACTTTGCGAATGAACCCCAGCTTTTAACGCTGTTTGTGATTTTTCTAGGCATTATTACGTTCAGTAGTTTGCCATTGCTTTCTGAACGGGTGGTGCAATCGTCCTTTTGTTAAAATCCACTCGAAAGAAAGCGCAAGATATGTTGCCATAAACACAAGTTTCTAGCAACATGTGACATTATTCATCATCGCATTGACACCGCAATTGCGGCGTGCCGTAACAGAAGAGAATTACATATTTAAAGAACCAGATATGTGAAATGAGTAAATGAACAATACGAAAATGTAATCAATTTCGCAGAAATAATGGGTGTGAAAAAAATAATATATAATATAAAGTAATGAATTGTAACGTTTTTGGAGAAAACAAAAAAGTAACTATATGTTATCAATGTCAAATACGACGCATAACTAATATCAAGAGATAGATCTGGTACGCTGTGCCTAAGCGGGTCACTGCATTTGCGTTCCAACGGTTTTGGGTTGGTGTAAAGTTGCTAACAGTATAAATATGTTATTGTAAATGATGACAGCATGTTAGTGCATATGTGTTTCAAACTTGAAGATATTCGTTGTGAAGGATGCGATCACCATGTGTGAACATTGAAATTCAAATAATAAGGGCAAGCTTGCTTCAATAATAAATTATCATATTAATATTGACTCAAACCGATGCGTTACTATAAAAAAGTCTGTCCATTAATTCGTGAGCACGTTTGAAATTGTTTTTCTCGAAAACTACCTGTTGGATCTCAGTGATTTTTGCAAGCAGCCTTAGAATATCCATGACGCTAGAGAAATATTTTTTTCCCAAAAAAATTTGATGTAGTTTGAAATATTTCTTCTTCAGGTTATATTAAAATCAACCTCACCGGATTGTACACAATAGTAACAGATCTACGGTACACAGACGCGTTGTTCTAAAAATACATTATGGTAACGTTAAAATATCGTGAGTAAACAACAAATTCACGAAATCCCGTGCACCTAACCCAGTCGACTTTGAAAGCGGAAAGCATATGACGTTATAATTGGGATACCGTTTTATAGTTATAGGCGTATCTCGCTATTTGTATGAAGCTATTGTATCATATTTGTTGGCTTATCAAAACTGACATTGATATCACATTCATAATGAGTCTGAAGTGCACATTTATAACAATGCAGAAGGTTACAGTTTTACTATACCAACACTTCCGTAGGGAATCTAAGAGAGGTCATCTATATTGCGATATCCATAACCCTGAGAAACGAACGCAACTGGCGCTTGGTCTGAATAGAGAATCCTTTTCCCGATGGATTAAACAGGACACAAAGTGCACTAATGTCAAGCAAGGAAGGAAAAGAACAATTGACGACTTTGACATAGATGTCATAAGACGGAGCTCTTGAAAATGTTTGCGACAAATCAACTTGTTACTCTCAGGAAACTGAAATTAAAACTGCAATCAGATTGCAGCATAGACAAAGTACCAACTGCATCAAATACAAAAGATCAAATTGGGACTTGGCTTGCTAAGGAAAATGTCAGCTTCGATGATACATATTTGAAACCCGAGTTGTTGCACCTGGTGAGGATGACAAATAAGACAAAGGTGTTTCATATTGACAAAATCATTGCGGAATAGGGCCCCCGTCTTTGCGACTACCTCCATATCATGCTCACCTCAATCCGATAGAGCTTGTCTGGGCTAAAGTAAAAGGGCAAGTTACCGAACAGAACAGGTCGTTTAAAATGTGTGATGTTGAAGTTCTGACACGTGAGTCCCTCTGAATGATAGACATGCAGTTCTGGAAGAAGTGTGTTGAACATGTGCTCCGAGAGGAAAACGAGTACTGGCACCGAGATGGATTACAATTTGTTCAGCCAGTAACAATTATCAACCTCATGGAATCGTCAGATTCGGGATGATACAAATCATATTTTGATTACAGACTGAGAAATAGCAACGTATACATTTCCATATCCAAATGCGTCTACCATCATACAATTTGTGGTGAAGTTAAGACACCTGGGGTCTAATGGTGACCGAAGGGGAGGACTAACTGTTGCATATTGTATCCAAGTTCACGATTGCACATAAAGGGCAACACTTAATTACTTGACCTATCAAGTTAATATGGAGATACACCTATGAATAGAATTGACATGGACAAATTCTAGGGATTACTGTAAAATCTAAAATTTGAGCCCCGTATTTGCAATTGTCATAAAAGATCAAAGGAATTCGCTGATGTGCAAAATCCGTAGCATCTATGGACTACTGGTTAGCTTTATTTTAACGTCATGGATATTCTAAGGCTGCATGCAAAAAAATCACTGAGATCCAACAGGTAGTTTTCGAGAAAATCAATTTCAAACGTGCTCACGAATTAATGGACAGACTATAGTCACTTATATTAATGTTAAGTAAAGTGAAAGTGGTAGTACCATAAAGAATATTAGAGACTACAATATTAAACCAACATTTTACTTTGATCTGCTAAATGGTGAGGTGGTTGGGACGCTTGCCCATCGTTCTGTTGGTTGTGGACTCGAGTCGCATGTGAAATTTGTTCATTAGAAGCCTTGCATTGTTACTGCAGGTATGGTGTTCGTACTTTGTGTTACACTTCGTAAGTGGCGTGCCATTTCTGTCTACATGGGCGGTGACATATGGGGAAACCCTGTTCAACAAAATCAATCTGTGCCTATATACCCTATTTTATTAGTTAGATTACCTTACACGGTGACGAGAACAAGGAGGGTTTTTTTCTCCCTCAAGAACCCCAGAGGACGTAACGGAAGCAAAGAATATGATCAACAAATGAACAGTGCACAAGTATCAAGAGCTTCAAGAGTATCAAAAGAAAACAAATGGACATACACAGGACTCGAAGCAATTACCCTTATTTCACACAACACCCATCGCCTAACCTAGCGATACGAACATCATTACGAACACAACCAGCGAGCCATTCGAATAAAAATGGTGGGGAATGTGGTCACCATCGGTAAATATCATATACGTCGCTTTTACTTTCTCAGATTTTTCTCGAAAACAATTGATACTAGTACCACCTGCAAGCCATTACATTTGAAAACAATCCCAATCCGACTGGAGGATATAATGGTGTGCCTTCTTCTTCTTGTTACCTGTGCCAAACTTGGTCTCTTGAGCAACACACACAGAAAGCTCACCACGAGTGAAATGAAATGCTTGAGGAAGGCAGTGGGAGTCACTAGGAAAGACATACTACGAAATGAGGACATCAGAAGCAAAGTGGGCATAACTTCATGCACCGAATACATCGAAAGACAACAAATGAGTGGTGTGGACATTTAATGAGAATGAAATACAACCAACCACCAATAACAGCATACAATAAAAGAGATCGGGTACTAGAGCTAAGGGAAGACGAAGAAAAAGATGGATAGACAATATCAAGACCACACTACATAAACACGGATACAACACAACAGGGCGACTCATCTAGCCCTAGAACGCAAATTAAAGCTCCCATCCCTACGCTTAACGGCAAGAGTGGACAGACAACTACATCTTCCACCTGGGAATATACAATAGACAATCGATTTCTTCTCCCAACGCTCCATATGGACCATTTGTTAACCATTCTTTGTGATTTGTATATGATCCGATCCTAAAGCGATTGTACGTTGTGCCAGTCATGCACCTACAAGTGAGCCAGAACTTTCGATTTCTGGACGCTTTTTTATTTACTAGGTACTTCTCATTGCCCCTATCTTAGTTGCATCTTACGACATGCTTTGTATGTTGCAGTCTTACTATTCTTTGTTCCCCTTGAGAATCCCGGCAAGTTCATGTAACTAACCAATATGCTATTTCATTGCTTCTGTTCACGCTTCACATAATTTATATATTTTATCTTAAGACTCTATACGCTAGAGAACATACTCAGGCCACGATTTACCCCAAGAGACATGTTATCTGATAAATGGATACATGAAGAAATAAGTAATAATAACTAACTGTAGATAAAGTATATTATTTTTAGGAAAAATGTAATGTAATAGTTTTTAGAATTATCTGTAAATTCTGAGTGGTTCAGTTGGAAGATTGTTTTGTTTGTGTTCATAATCGATAATTGTTTCAGTACTAACAAATATAGTTTCATTGATGTGATTTCAAAGTAAATGGTCTCTAAGTCAAAGTTTTTAAAGCCGAAGGATTGACTTCCTTACACCGGGTTTCACCAGCATATGGCTCAGCCCTCTCCCTCAGAAATGTCCACGCCACCTGCAGAGAGCATTGCACAAAGCACGACCTCCGTAGCTCCAGCAACAATCCTAGTGGAAAAAATGCACTGTGGATAGAACGCCCTCTGCATTCGATTTGCAAGACTAGGGCTTAACCACTTAGCCACATAGCCCCACATTGTCTCTAAGTACAAGGTTTGCATATAAATAACTTAGCCACATAGACCCACATTGTCTCTAAGTACAAGGTTTGCAAATATATAACTTAACCACATAGACCCACATTGTCTCTAAGTACAAGGTTTGCATATATATAACTAGCTCACATACACCCACATTGTCTCTAAGTACAAGGTTTGCATATATATAACTTAGCCACATAGACCCACATCGTCTCTAAGTACAAGGTTTGCAAATATAAAACTTAGCCACATAGACCCACATCGTCTCTAAGTACAAGGTTTGCAAATATATAACTTAGCCACATAGACCCACATCGTCTCTAAGTACAAGGTTTGCAAATATATAACTTAGCCACATAGACCCACATCGTCTCTAAGTACAAGGTTTGCAAATATATAACTTAGCCACATAGACCCACATCGTCTCTAAGTACAAGGTTTGCATATATATAACTTAGCCACATAGACCCACATCGTCTCTAAGTACAAGGTTTGCAAATATATAACTTAGCCACATAGACCCACATCGTCTCTAAGTACAAGGTTTGCAAATATATATATCTGCTCCTGATAATTATAGCAGAGAAAATAAACAAACATTGTTTTAAAGCACTTACATTAAAACACAAATCCCACAATTAGAATATCGATAATATAAATAGTGTGACTATACAACATGTATGTTGCACCGTAATCAGTCATATTGTGTCCCACTGGAAGTCATATGTGAAGTCATCTTATCATCATCAGATGCTGTGCCGGGTCTCCACAAATCATCAATCATGGATCTCCACAAATCTCTATTTTTTGGTGTTTGCTATCAACTCATATGTTGACGCTCTACCGTGCCTTGAAGTCAGGCTATTCAAAATTGTCTCTGTCTGTCTTCATCTGTCTGGTCTACCCTTGATTTTACCAGTTGTTACGTGTTCTAAACCTACCGTCCTCATCACGTCTTATTTTAAGTCATATTCTGTTATATTGTGTTATATTGAAAATCATGGTGTAAAACATATTGTAAGTCTTGGTAAAATCGAGGGTAGACAAGACATGGGAAGACAGAGAGAGAGAAAATGTTGGATGGCCTAACTTCATGGCAAGGTAGAGCGTCAACATCTGAGTTGATAACAAACACCAAAGATATATATTTGTGGAGATGCATGATCGCCTACGCTTGCCGGCACCGCACCTGAATATGATGGTGATTGTAGGTCATATTGTAAGTCCTATTATAAGCCGTAGTGTAAGTCATATTGTAAATCCTATTGTAGTCAATGTGTCATATTTTAAGTCACCGTGTAAGTCGTTTTGCAAGTCGAATTGTAAGTCATATTATGTCATATTGAAAGCCGTACGTGTCGTATGGGTATACCGTGTTATATTGGAAGTCATATGTGTCGTATTACAAGTCAAATTGTATTATATTTTAAAGTCATATTGTAAGTCATATTGTAAGTCATATTGTAAGTCATATTGTAAGTCATATTGTAAGTCATATTGTAAGTCATATTGTGTTATATTTAAAATCATATTGATTCAATAAATATGTCTGTTGTGTTAATGATGGTGTCTGATGTGCAGCGTACGTTTGTAGTTGAACATGTTTTGTTTGGAAGAAGAATACACACAAGATGGTCAACTAAACAGTCTAAAATAGTTTCCCCACATATAGATTTTACATGGTAACACAGTTCATGAATTCTTGAAGAAGCTCATGGAAAACTGTTAATTATGTGACTCTACAAGATACTAAAGTGCAGTAATATTGAAATATGTAAAGGTGATCAATATATCACACCCCATGATCTAAAGTCAGTCGGAGTCCATAAGGAAAGTATCACAGCAAGTTCGTGACTTGTAGTACTACCCATACGGTTTTATAGAAACGCCTATGTCTACACGTTTACACAATTACAGTTTTACACGATGAATCTCCTTCTCTTCAAACTTCCATATCGACCCCTTGTTAACTACCTCTGTGGTTATATGTGATCTGAACCTAAGAGCGATTGTACGTTTTGCCAGTTATGCGCCTACTAGTAGGCCAGCACATCCAATTTCTACGATGATTTTTATTTATTAGGATAGCTTCCGTAGGTCCTACATCACTCGCCTCTTACGACATGCCTTGTATGTCAAAGTGGTACTATTCGATGCTTCCCTTACGGGCCCCGGCACCACATGAGCGACATAATGATTCAAGACTTGATCATAATGGCAACGTATTGCATGATGATTTTAACCTAGTTTTGTCCTGAAGATGATTCTTATGGTTATTCTTAAATTGCGCGTTTTAAACTAGGATCCTCTGTATTGTTTGTTTATTCCGGTGCCTTTTATTGCATTGTATACTGAAGTCAACTATGGACAATGAAATGGACATGCATATGAATGTATAGTGAATCATGGACAATGAACAAACAATCAATACGATCATTGGAAGCCACAGAGATGTGGTTTACAGAGAATGCTGAAAATTCCATGGACAGCAAAGAAAACAAATGATGTTTTAAATCAGGCACACAAAGAAACCTTATCAAAAGAATAAGAATCCGACAATCAAGGTTCTTCGGGCATATAATGCGAAGAGAAGGTTTAGAACATTTGGTGACTACAGGTAACATTCAGGGAAGGAGAGATCGGGGAAGACAGAGGGAAAAGATGTTGGATGGCCTGACATCATGGTTCAAACAAAATATCGACGGCAAAACTGATTACATCCACCAAGCAAAGAGAGTTGTGGAGAGACATGCTCGCCTACGTCGGCAGGCACGGAACTTGATTGAGTGATACTGAAGTAGTCAGTAGTTTGAATTTCTGTCATCTGAATAAAATATACATCGAACCAGATACATCGACCAAGAATAACTGCTTTGAAAATTAAAGGGTTAACTTAAAGAAATCCTTTGTGAAGGAAACGACATTTCATATGGGAGCTTTATGAGGATTTCTGAGTTCGGGAACGCCCGTGTGTTGCTGGTACTCGCTAGGGAACAAGAATAGCAACACTTCGACCTACAAGGCATGTCGTAAGAGGCGACTGAGATAGACACCTAGGGAAGCTACCCTAGTAAATAAACAGCGTTGCAGAAATCGGATGCATTGGCCTACTAGTAGGCACATAATAACACAATTCAGAAGTCTCTCTTAGGCTCGGATCACGTACAAATCACAACGAGTGGTTGCTAAGTGGTCGATATGGAGCGTTTGATGAACAATAAGATGATAGAAGAAGAGTTAGGGAACCTCGTACTCCTCTTGTTTCAAAATTAGTCAGTCTTTGTTCTTGAGGAGCATTAAGTCTATATTCCAATTTGTTTTGTTTTCGTTCGTTCTTATCAACTAAGTTCAGACCATTATTTGTGATCTGTGTGTGTATTTTTCTTGTTGTTGAGAACGATAATAATTTGTGCATTGATATGTCTCTACTACATGCAGTACATATATATCTGAATGTCGGTCAAAGTGTATACATATGAACCTTCTTCTTCTTCAGCGATCTCTGGTCATGCGCTTAATTTGCCGTGGACCACAAACTGGGCAGTCAGCTTCAGGTCTGTCAGGTTTCCCAAAGCTTAGTTTTCAGGTCACCTGGGTGTGGCCACATGTTACTTCTCAGCACACACAGGAGGACAGTCTTGCAGGATATGCTCTGGTGTCTGTTCCGCCTGCTGACCCTGACAGAGAGCTGTTTTACTTATTCCTAGTCTATATAAGTGTTTGTTGAGTCTACAGTGTCCTGTGCGTAGTCGAAATATAATGACCTGGTCTGTTCTGCTTAGGTCTTTGAGGGAGACTTTTGCATAATCATATCCAGTGTTTGTCTTCCAGTCTACTGCAGATTTTCTCTGTATGAGGGTTTTAACCTCTTGAAAAGACAAGGGTTGGTAAATTTCTCTTTGGCACTGCCCTCCTTAGCTAAGACATCAGCGCTCTCATTGCCTGCAATGCCACAGTGAGATGGAATCCACTGCAAGTTAATTTCTGCCTTTTCTGAAAGCTGAGCAAGTTCTCTTTTTAGGTTTTGTACTGTACTGTCAGCAGATTTAGCCTCCAGGGCTTGTATAGCTGACAGTGAGTCTGTAAGAAATACCATCTTGCCTGCAAGTGCTTGCAGCTTATTCATGTGCTGTGCTGCCATCAGAAGGGCTAAGAGTTCTGCTTATACATATGAACCAACAAAACACATATTTATGCAGAAATGCAAATGTATGATTTAAAGAAATAAAAGAAGAACGTGTTATAATATAACACACCTGAAGTTATAAAAAAAATAGTAAAGGCACCCTTTGTTTACAACGTGGTATATAGTGTTAAGCTCGTATTTTTCATTAACCGTCGTCACACGATGGCTGATGTGGTCAACAGCACGCCGATCACCTGGATGTATACTGTAGCATAATTGCGTACATGATTATGAAGGACGTCAGAGCTCACTAATATTCCAGTGATCCTTGATTTTAACGTAGGTGAGATCAAATTTTAGTACATTCGGAGACGGACGATAAAACGCAACTCTGTTGTTCAAGTTGAACATATAAAAAGCCACTGTTGGAAACTGATAAATGAGAAATAAATTTAAAAAAACAAGATGGGTGTTCAGAAAATAATTACCAATTTCTATTAACATTTCAATAATAATTTAAACATTCCCACTGCAGATGAGATAGTTCAGTGCAAGAAACAGATCAAATTACACATGATTATTTTCCGAAGTGCAGTAATGATGGACCTAACAATAAATCAATGAACTAACAAAAAGGTCCAAAACAAGCATCTGATGACGTGTTAATAAATTATAGGATCAGTCTTTACTGCATATAGAAACATTGTTGGACCACTAAGTGGCTCCCCCCTATCAGTGGTCGCCATCTAAGTTCCTGATTAATATCACCAAATTGTGCTGTTCGAAACACATTTATATACATATACTTTGCATTATTACACACATGATGAAGAAATCAACGCTCGTATAGGGAGTGCGGCTACTACATTCAGCATACTATCAAAGCGAGTGTGGGACAACACAAAATTGACATTGCAGACGAAAACTCAAATATATCGAGCCTGTATATGTTCTTACTATATGGCTCAGAAACATGGACAGCCTACTCAAGACACGAGAGGAGACTTAACATCTTTCACCTTCGATGTCCCTGCAAGATTATGAACATCAGGTGGTACGACAAGATAACCAACTCTAAAGTACTACAACGTGCAAATCTGCCTTCCATCATGGGCATGCTCAGCAGCAGACGACTAAGATGGTTGGGACATGTGAGAAGAATGGAAACTTATCGCATACCAAAACAAATGTTGTTCTGTGAACTTTCGGAGGGGAAGAGCACCAGGGCAGACCACTGCTCAGATATAAAGATGTCTGCAAAACCTCAATGAAAAACTTTTCTATAGATCCCACATGGAGGGACTAGCTGATGACAGAGTTGTGTGAAAGCATTACGAAGGCGCAGAGTCTTTTGAGAAGAGACTTATGTACGAGCTGAACGACAAGAGAAAAGCGAAAACTCAGAAGTTGTCACAGTAAAACACTTGCCTACTGACCGTCTGTAAAGATGAAAAGGGCCATATATTACACACACAAATCACTAAATGAATTCATGGAACGAATACGAATGGAACCGAAAAGATATATTTTATATAATTCCATCTTATTTTCCCGCGATTCACGACATGTTTCCGACGTTTTGATTTGACTGCATTTAAAAAAAAATGTCCCTAATGTGTTCATCTTTCACATTCATTCTAAGATTTGCTGGAATAAATGTCCATATTTATATTCACGTTACTGCTTTTAGAATTGTTTCCTTTCAACGACATTTACGAACAGCATGTTTTCTACACATTATTTATGAGATGTGTCATATTCTTCCATTAAAAAAACGAGTATTTCCTGTTTGGTTATTCTTTTTATCATAAGACTTATCGAACATGGATTAGTTTCAGTAGTGCTTGTCCCATTGTTTAGATATATTTTCCCAATGATTGTAATTCGTTATATTTAATCTTTAATTTGTCCTTATTGTTTCCCCCCAAAAAATAACAGTGGCGACACAATATATTGCACAGAAAGCAATTATGACTCGTTTGTCTTAGTTTACTTTGGTATAAACATTTATAAACCATTTCTTATGACTTTCAAATGATTTATGTTATGTTAATGTAGTTTGTTTTTACAGCAACACTGTGCTATCTGCGTCGTTTGGAATAGAATATTATATTTCGTCTGCACGTTTATTTTGTTCAGTTTCGCTCTATCTATTGCTTGATGTTGGTAGGTTTATCTTTCTCTTTGATGTGCATATTTAGCATCGATTAGGACATATATCTTCTATGATCTCACGTCAGTTCATTATATTCTTAGCTATTTCTTGCAGTTTCATCCACGTCTTCCGCATATCGTTAATCTCTGCTTTCAAATATTTCATCTTAAGTGTTGTCCTTTTATGTCCCGTATTCCAATTCTATTATTTATATACAGCGTATTCTTCTTCTTCTTTGCGTTCGTTCTTTCCGACCAATTTTAATCACTCTTTGTGATATGTTAATCTTTGCCAAGAACGTGTTTACGTTGCATATTGGTTTGGTAGGCCCCTAAACGCATAGACTTCTACACGTTTAGGACACATTCATCCGATTTCAGCCAAACCTCCTTAGTCGCCTCTTACGACATGCATGACAGGTAACAGTGGTTCTATTCTTTACACCCCAAATTGGGCCCCGGTAACCACACGGACGATACAGCGTATTATATCTTCAAGATGGGGCTCTGAGGCGTAGAGATTAGAGCTCGTCCTCGCGGCACAAGTACCACGTTCGCTCCTTCGTGGAGCTAGCTGAATATTTTCCAGAGATCCCTGATCTCAGTGTAGGTAAAGGTCGAGTTCTGTCTTTACTTAGACGGACAGTAAAAGGTTGGTTCCTTGTTCAAATTGAGAACACAAAGGAACCCATGACAGTTCACAATGTAGAAGAGCAGTTTCGAAAGCCGTTCCCAGGCAAAATACATTCGAATATATTCAAAATACAATTCCTACATCTTCTTCTTCTTCTTCCAACGTTTTCAGACATCGATTTGTATACTTTAAAGTAGTTAGTGGTCAACCGGAGTCCATGTACATCTCCGTATAGTTTGTCTTGGACTGATATGGGATTGCCATGTGTTTTTCTCTGTTCCATGTACGTTGGACATTCTTGCAGTATGTGTGTCTCTGTCATCTTGCTGGTGCCACATGTACATATGTCAGATGGGCCTATTTTATACTTGTTAAACAGAGGGTACCTCAGTCTATTGTGCCCTGTTTCAGACGAAAATGACAACCTGTTCCTCTCTACTTAGTTGGTGGTAAGCATCGTCCTTTTCATGCCCTGGGTGATCTCTCAGCCATTTGTTCTTGTAGGCCATTTTATCCGTACTTTTGCTTCCTCATATGTCATACTAGTGTCTGTCTGTGGTAGCCTGCTTCCTGCTTTTGCCAATATGTCTGCAGTCTCATTTCCAGGTATTCCGCAGTGAGATGGTATCCACTGCATTACCACTCTAGAGAAGATGTTGCATACTTTGTGTAGTGATGCTTGCAGTTCCTTCAAGTTGTTATCGTCTTCATTTTTAGAGCAGTAATTACTGACAGGGCATCAGTAAGAAATACCAGGTTTTCATTTACATGTTCCTCTGACACTATGGCTTCTGCTGCCGCTTTTAAGGCCTCTGCCTCTGCTCTGTAATTGCTGGAGAACCTTCCTGTCGCTAATTTTAGCTTCCTGAGTTTCATGTCACTGAGCACTATGAGGGCTCCTCCTCCTCCATTTTCAGTTGCATTTGCTGCAGACCCATCTGTGTATACATGGGTCCACCTGCTGTTAGGAAAGTGTTCCTTTAGGTACTTGGTGGCCAGGAGTTTTCTTTCTTCACTTGTTTGTTGGTTTTTTCCTACTATCCCTGTGATGTTCTCCTTCAGCTCTGGGAATTTTGTATCTTTCCATATATGTCTTGTGTTGGTGTATTTTAGTGGTTTGGGGTAACTACACATGATGGTTGTTTGCTCATCATCATCTTGGTTGTCGCTGCAAAGTTGGTTCGTTTTAGTCTGCCCCTTCCTAGCCCATTCATTATAGGTACATTGGGTGATCTTCTAGTCTCTTGAACTTTTCTGCTTGTTTTTGTGCTCTGCTGTCTCATATCCTCCATTGGTTGTAGGCCGGTGGTCTTCTCCATTTCCTGTATTGGAATAGATCTCATTCCCCCTGTAATAATTCTCATAGCTTGGTTCTGGACACGGTTGATTTTATTGAAGTTGGATTGGGCTACAGTTGCCCTTGCAGAGATTCCATAGTCCAGTGTCGGGAGAACATATCCCATATAAAGCTTCTTTAAAACACTGTTATCTGCCCCAGGTTGTGCAGCTAGTTTTTCATGATTGCCATCCTGGATTTTGCTCGGGTTTTGTTTTTTCAATCTGAGCATGCCATGTCATGCGCTGGTCGAAAGGGGATTCCAAGGTATGGGGTTTTTCTGGGAGCAATATATGGTTATTTAGTAGGAGCTTTGGACTTTGGGGCTTTGTTGATAGGGATAAAATCGTATATGTCGTTTTCTTTTCATTGGCTTTGATCAGCCATGTATTGGACCATTGGTCTAGGGATGTGAGGGCCTGTTGTATTCTGCTTGTTGCAGCGGTAATGCGCTCCTCTGATGTCCACAGGGCCAGGTCATCCGCATACAGGGCGTGGTGGATCCTTCTGGGTATGTTCTCGGTTATGTCATTGATGTATATGAAGAACAGTGTTGGCGACAGTACTCCACCCTGAGGAACTCCTTGTTCTAGTGTTGTTTTCCTGCTGGTGAACTCTTGCACTTGCACTTTAGCAGTTCTTTTTTCTAGATACTGTGATATCCATGTGTACATTCGTCCTGCTACTAGGTTTCTGCGCAACTTCACTTTTAGGCCAGCCTTCCACACTTTATCCAAAGCCTTCTCCAGATCTACCCATACTGCTAGCGTTTGTTTTCCCTCTTGAAAAGCATCCTCTATCTCCTGGGCGATGTATGTCACTTGATCTTCTGTAGATCTGTGTTTTGAAGCCTGCTTGTTGGGGAGTAGCAAGCCCTTTTCTTCCAAATGCCACATTTGTCTGGTGTTGATCATGCGCTCTAGCAATTTTCCTACGCAGCTCAGTAGGCTAATTGGTCTATAACTGCTAGGGTCTGTGGGATCCTTCCCGTCTTTTTATCGGTATCAGTATAGCTTCCTTCCATTCTTTGGGTATAATGCCACTTTTCCAGCTACAGTTAAATATTTCTAGTAGCTTCTTTTTCGCTTGTCGTCCCATTTCTATTATCATTTCGTTAGTTATCCCATCATTGCCTGGTGATTTTCTTTTCTTTAGAGAGCGTAATGCTTTTTCTAATTCATGTATTGTGAATTTAGTTGTCATGTGCTCCTCCGGGGAACCTTGAATGAGGTCGTGGGCCATTAGTTCTTCTTTTATGGTTTCCTTCCTTTCTTCAGGAACATCTATATGATTTACTTGTGTAAAGTGATCACTAAGGATATTGGCAGCTTGTTTCCCTTAGGGTGTTCATCATTCTATTTGATGGTGATTGTGTGCTTGTATTTATTTTCTTTGGTTTAGTGCCTGGCTATTTTCCACAACTTATTTCCATCTCTGTCTAGGTTAAGGCTTTGTGTTTTTTCTATCCAGCTGTTTCTAGCATTTTCGTTTATTGTTCGTTTGTATCTTGCCGAGGAGGCTTTAAGTTTAATGTTTTGTTGTTGTTCTTTCTATTTTTGCAATGTCTCTTGCTTTAGTTCTACTTTAGTTGTTCTAATTCGTCCGTATAGAATGGGCTGTAGTTTGGTCTCGCACCTCGAGGATGGACTCAGTGGCTGCTTTTGAGGGCTTTGTTAAAGTCTGCAACCCAGCTTTTAGCATACCTTGCGGGATGTTTAGGGTCCACAGTATAGGTCTGTCAGGAGTGCAAATTTCCTTAGTCTGCTCGTTTGTAGTTCCATCTTGGTGCAGCTTTGGTTGCTGTGGGGAGTATGCAACATTTACGGCCAGCTTTACCGGTCTCCTACATTCCTACAAAATTATCTTTCACTATCTTAAAAATTACATCGGGGACCCTTGCTTATGCTACGGAATTCGTGCACTGCAGCTTAGATATCCCTGTGTAAGAAAGAGACCTGTGCAAACATGTTTACTCATCGAAGTGTAATGATGAGGGCCCTATCAATCAAACAATCTATCTTCAAAAAAAAGAATTTTTTTTTAGAAATGGATTCAAATTATGTTTAGCATCTTAAAGAGAACGCTATTCAATGTACATGTGTAGATATATATCTAATATATATGGTCAAGATTTTGTTAAGTGACGGGGAACACATAATGGGTATTTGTTTGTCTAGGATTATATCAGAGTTACCTATTGGAAATGCATCTAAGATAGTTGTTAACGGTTGGGGATAACTGAGTATACCCACAAATATTTCATAGGAGATCTCTTTTTAATAGCTAAAGTATGTAGTGCGACTATCCATCTGATGATGTTGGTCCATCAGGGGTGATGATGCCCAAATAATTTTCATCAAGGGGAAAAGTTGCGTTATGTTTGTCTGTGTGTGCGAGATGACTAGTGACCCCGATGGGGGGTTGAAATGTTGTGTACGTGGGGAAAGGTAAAAAAAACTATCTTGCCTTTTTTTTTTTTTTTCATTTGTTTGAAATCAGAAGAGTATTTACTATCATTTTATATTGTTTGTTTGGGTTTTAAATAGCATACGACGTAGGTGAATAACTATGTTTTTCTTTTGCTTTTCTTTGCGTTTGTTCTTCCCCCAATTTTTTCATTCTTTTTGTGATATATAATTGATCTTCAACAAGAACGTCTGATGTTGAACCCTGTTAAAAAATTTGACTTACTTTGTATGGACCAAACACGATTTGGTAAGGGCTACGTTTTTTTCCTACGGGGAAATGTTTTGAGTCATCTAGATGACAGTCACTCCTAACACTTTTTCGAAAAGTTCTCTTTTAATTCGTTTTGCGCATATTTTTGGGTTGGGTCACGCCAAAGAGTCTTTGTACTGCAGCCTTTCCCGGCAAAGGCGGTATTCCATTTGCATCAAAAAAAATGATCTTTTAATGCCGTTAACCGGTATACGATCTATTTTCGTTCAGAAAAATGTTAAAATTAATGACCCTTTTGCAATTGATATGTCCGATTAATTTTAAAAGGTGAAATTAGAAAAAATTTTTATTTTTAAATTTTTTTAACAAGCGATGACTGGTAAATTTTATCTCCGTCAAGATACACGGAAAGGGGCGTATTTAATGTTGAAAATCTATTTCTATATATATCTTTTACATTTTTTTGTGTCCTTTTTGCTTTTTGCCGTTTTTGTCGCTTTTAAACCCCGGATACACTGTTTTTCGAGATAGTCACGCTCGGTCGCTTGATAAAATGTGATATTGTGGGTTGTAAAATGTATTAACCCCAGCATCCATCTTTTTTTTGGGTTTACCTTTTCCCTCTTAATGATTCAATTTTTTTCATGTTGTCCCTTTATGGGAACGGCGTATTCAGGTTCATTCTCCCCCAAAGGGGCCCTAACCATTTGAGTCTTTGTTTTTCAATAAACCTAACAACAGGTGATTTCGAACTTTTTTAATTTTCTTCATTTCTTGTATGGTCTCTTCTTGTTTTTTTACCGTTTTCCCTCCCCCCATATCATTTCAAGGTGGTAATTTTCCTTACTTAAAAAATTAAAAAATTAAAAATATATTCCCTATAATTTTTTTAAATTTTTTTTATAAAAAATTAGGAAACAATTAAAACCAAAACTTTTTTTTAAAAAATAACAAAAGGGGCAAAAAGAAGTTTTGAAAACAATAAATTTGGTTATAAATCAAATAAAAGTATAATTTTTGGTTTTTTGGGGAATTTTAATTTCACCAAAATATGTTATGTTTTGGGTTTTTTGTGAATTAATACACCAAAATATGTTATGTTTTAGTTTTTTTGAATCAATACACCCAAAAAATTTATGTTTTTGGTTTTTTGTGAATCAATACACCAAAATATGTTATGTTTTTGGTTTATGTGAATCAATACCCCCATACACAATTTTGAACTGAAGGGAAAATTTTAAATCTGAAAAAAACAAAACCTTTTGTTTTTTAGGGAAAACCCTTTTTGATGCGACTGTGATTCTTCTTTGAACTACGAATTTTGCTAATTAATCAAGAACCTTATGTTTTTGGGGATTTTTAATTATTATTTGATGTATCTTCTTTTCTTTACCATTTTTTTTTTTGGGCTTTGGGGGGAGTGGAGGGGGGTCTGTAGTGATCTTGTGTATGTTTTTTCTTTTATAAGCTGTTATTAATTTTTTCATGGCTGTTCTTGATGCCGTCCTCCAACTTTTTGTGGTCTTCCCCTTTCTCCCCAAACTTGCCCTTTTGTGTGTGGCTCTCTATGGTAGACGATACCGGGGCTTCTTGTCAGGTGTAACGTTTGAACTGCCAAGTGTTTCCTTTAATGTGATCAAACTCAACATGGGAACTAATTTGCTCCCGCCTCCTAAGAAACTAAAACCCAAAGGGATCGTGTAGGGGATCTCACCAACAACTGATAACCGAGATCTCTTGAAAAATATCCAAATGGCTCCATGAGGGAGCAACTTGGGTATCTTGGCTGAGAGACGAGCACACATTCCCTACGCCACCGATAGAAAACGCATTGATCTTAGCGAACAATGTAATACAGTATTACGCGTAATGTTAGGTCAGTTCTAACCAAACTCTGTGACAAAAAAGAAAAACATGTATATTGCTTTATCAATCTACCAAGACATTATTTCACGAATTCTTTGAAATCACACAATTATAAATTTGGGATTTATTGTAGGTTCCCTGTAGAACAAACACAGAACAATACAAAATCCAGAGTAAAACATACAATACACAGAAGTGAACAATACACTACACAGAAGTGAACAATACTATGCACAGAAGTGAACAATACACTACACATAAGTGAACAATACACTACACAGAAGTGAACAATACAATACAAAGAAGTGAACAATACAAACACTACACGAAGTGAACAATACCCCACACAGAAGTGAACAATGCACTACACAGAAGTGAACAATCCCTACACAGAAGTGAACAATACACTACACAGAAGTGAACAATACACTACACAGAAGTGAACAATACAATACACAGAAGTGAACATTACACTACACAGAAGCAAACAATACAATGCACAGGTACGATTTGAAAACACATTTATTATATTATGAAAAGCCATGAATATTGATAATATTTATTTAAGAAAATATACCATCACATATGGTATAATGTCCTTCGTATTCTTCTTTAAACTCTCCATATCAGCCTCATTTAACCACTCTGTGTGATTTATTTGTGACCTGACCTAAGAACGATTCTACGTTGGCCAATTATCCCCTACAAGTACCAGCACATCCGATGTCTACGATTTATTTATTTACAAAGGTAGTTCCTAGGTCCCACATCAGACGCCTTGTAGATCGTAGGGGTACTATTCTTTGCTTCCTAGCAGCCCCCGGCACCATACGCACGAGATAGTATCGCTAACAGAGACTTTAATAAGTTTATTAGTTAACTCGCGTCTTAAACGTGTGGTCGAGTTTCGATTACGCACAGAGCGTGGAAAATTTTTAAAACGTAACGGTTCTCTGTTGAACCAGCCTCAATGATGGAGAAAATGAAGAAGTGAACGATGACACATATATACCGATAAGAAAACTATCAGTTGTGCCATTACACTAAATGAAAAGCATAGACCGCAAGTATTCAGACTTAAAGGGACACCGGTCTCAAGCCCACCCCCTACAATGAGTCTCGGGACTCAGCTGTCTTCAACTGTGGACACTGTGCCCGAACATCCCCATGGCTCATCCTGCCAAGATTGCCACAGCCTGAACATTGTTAGAAGGGAAATTCCCAACAGAAACAACCCTTTAAAACAAACTATGCTAGACCATTGAAGACCCAAGGGGAAGTGCACCGGCCATATTATGACACATACCGGAGTAGTCGCATAGCAGGAATTTGATCACAGAAAAAAAAACTATAGTTGCGCCCACAAAAAACGGTGTGTAACAGGTAACATTTAATCAAACAAAAATGGGTAAAGAGTGGATCATAAATTTGGGAGTTTTGTATCCTGACGACAACTAACATTATATATGTGAGAAAGAAAGCGAACGAACTAACTTTAGATAAACAAAACATCACAAGATTGTTTGTTATCTACCATTAGAAGATAGACACATATTTGCTTGGAAAATGTACATTGATCGGATATAAACGTGTTTTGTTATGGAAGAGGCTGATTAAAATTTCTGCAAGATGAGGAACAAGGTTTTGCTAATTATCTTCCTGATCAAAATGTGAATATATATTCACCATTCACCTTCCGTCAACATGTGAAGTTCCTAAAAGTATTTTCGCTTGGACCTCGACTATGTCGCTTAAAGTATGCTATAAGCTTACGAGACGTTGTCTATTATTGATATATTTTTATTTGTATTATATCTTTCTTATTCTTTCTTTTCTGAAATCATGTTTTGCCTCACAGCGTCAGAATCTAGAGACTTCTAGAACAAACACTTTGTCGCTTCATCAAACGTGTCTTTCGTCGTCTCTGTTATCTCTAAGTCCCCCCTTTTTGCGTTATCAATATTGTCAAACTAACATATGTTATATATTCTACATATACCGCTAACTTTATCAAATTAACATCAATGTATATTATACATATCTTTTCTTGCGTACCCATTAGTACTGCAGTCTATCTGAAAACAAGCTCATTAGAATGAGGCATATATTATTATATCATATCGCAACAATTATCTATCATTTTTACAAGTCATTAAGTCTTTTTAAATTAGAGTGACCGAAGCGGGCTAAGAGCACAAAAGAAAGCACCGGGGACACTGATTATGGTAAATATATAGACAAAAGAAATGTGTTTGGGGGCGCCAAAGAAAATCATTTGAGATAGTGAAATTAACGAACGACCTATATTTCTCTTGTTGGCATCCCCTACTATAACGACGAGCGTATTTAAGATCCCCCGTGGAGAGCTAGCTAGGAGTCGTCAAAAAATATAGTCTTTACGGCTGACGGTGGGAGTCAGAAAAACAGGTTGTGGTTCAATCACATATTAGCAATATTGTTTTTTTCTTGGCATCCACCAATAACATTATACATTATACTTATTAACATTTTCTTATATTAGATGACTTTATACTCTTTATACAGAAATATGATATGTGCTGATGTATTTCTACATGTCTTTCCTAACTGTCTATTTTTTTTTGCCACAAATATCATAATACCATTATTCTATTGACATTATTGAGGATCACGAAAACAAGACGTTGCGAATTTTGAGATTAACCAAGTAACCAGAAAAGTGGACAACATCTTCACCCAAGACTCTAAAACTGCGAGACTTAGTGCAGCTCATGAATAAGTGAGGAACAGTGCTATTATCTCTCTCTCTGAGATGTAAATTTTCCATCAAACCAGGACACCCTTCAGCGAATAATCAGTTCAAAGCTGTAAATGTATTATAGAAGATGTTTTCCACAGAGAATACCAGAATATGCACGTAGAAATACGCACACAGGCATATACAGAACAGTTGAAATAAAAGTATGAAACTCAGGTGTTAATTATTTGTAATATTTGAGTTTAAATTAGTTGTTTAACGTTCTATAGAAGAAGGAATGGTTTATTGAAAATAGTTTTCCATTGTCTGTCCTCTTGGTGAAATGACATGAAATGATGAGCATGTTGCAATGAACAACTCGCTAGAACCAGAAAAAAAACATAGGAAGCATAGGAAGAATACACTGAAATGAAAATGATATTTTTGATTCGAACCCCCAACTCATCGTAATGAACAAGCGACTGAACAACCCCCCACAGATAATTTACTTTTCTAAATTGAGTGCGAACGTAGAATACAATTCAAGTAGCCTAATTATATTTTTTTTCCGATCCAGAAGACTTGAGCTTTTCAGCTCTTCGGCTCGGTGCCATGGACATCGTTTCCCTTCGGTTCGGTGCCACGAACACCGTAAATCTGGGAATCTGTGGCTTTTCTGCCATCCCGCGGAATTGAACCCGCACACCAAAAGGGATAGTCACCCGTAGTCCCAAAGCCTACGAACACGCTGGGCAGACGGGCACCTGAATTAGATTAATACTTACATATAACAATGGAAGTCGAGTACATCACATACTAATGTTTTAATTTAATATTTATTAAAATAGTACTGATCAAGTCTATACTAGTTTTGGACTGTTTTGTTTGCATGTGTGTCTGTGTGCGTGCTTGCGTGATAATAAAAAAAAGTCAAAAATAACAATTTACTAAATGATGTACAGTAGAAAATCAAACAAACTTTTATATTATTTCGACCAAAAAACATCAATAATGCTAAATAGACACACATAGAATACAGTTTACAAAGTGGAGGAAAAGACACATTAAAAGTAACTGCATGTATAGGCTTAAGTACTGCATACGAATTCTATAAGAAATTATCTTTATATAGCAACGTGCAGATATACATTATCGACCCAGAGAAAAATAAACCTCGTAAAGCTATGGATGTTGTATTAGTGAAGGCGTAAAATACTAGCTTCATTGCCAAACGATACGACCCACAATTATAATTTATCTGACTATCAAACCATGTATCAATTTATGTAAATTGTGAAATATTAAACGACACACTAGTGTAGATTAATTATACTAGTTGTGTAGAATATGCCCAAAATCCCAGTACTATTACTTCATGTGTACTACACGTCAATAGACCAAGAGAACCAGCACATGTGCAGTTTGATCAATGAATAATGCAGATTAAGAGAATGCATTAAACAATCCCAAATTTGGGTCTACGTGGGAAGAGCTGCGGGCTTGCGTTCCGAAAGTCGTGTATTCGAATATGGGACAGCACATCCTGTTTACGAGGTTTTGGTCCCAGAAATTGCTAAGTGTGTTACATGCAATACGGGGTCATCATCATCAGGTGCCTCTCCCATCGAAAGTTAGCTCAACGAATCTCCACATCCTCTGTCTTTCGCCTGGTTTTGTACCTGCCAGACTTAACCTTCCACTTAAAGTTTCCCTCCCCCTTTTATCTCGGTCCCCCTCTTGCTCTTCCCCCCTCAACCCCTCTTGTAAATGTATTATCATGGTGTCATGTCTTTTTATGTGCCCAAAATACATTATTTGTCTAAATTTTATTTCTCTTAAAATTGTTTCTTTAGCCAGAGTTTTCCTAAAACTTTTTTATTTGTCTGTTTTTCTGTCCATGAAACTCTGCATATTCTTCTATATATCCACATCTCAAATACATCAATTCTGTCTTCTAATTGCTTGTTCATTGTCCATGTTTCCGAGCCATACATTAATATAGAATAAATATAGCATTTTACTTTATTTACAAAAAACTTTACTTATACTTTTTTTTAGCACCAGCATGTTTTCTTTGATTTTGTTTCTTTATCAATCAATCAAGTGCCAGCCTGCCGCGTACGATCATGTCTCTCCAACTCCTTTGCTTGGCATGTAATCAGTTCCTGACGTCGATATTTTGTCGAACCATGATGTCAGGCCATTCAACATCTTCTCCTCTGTCTTCCACGATCTCTCCTTCCCGAATGTTACCTGTAGTCACCAAATGTTTAACCTTTCTTGCATTATATGCCCAGAACCTTGATTGTCGGATTCTTATTCTTTTGAAAGGTTTCTTTGTTCAGGCCTTGATTTAAAACCCCACGTTTGTTTCTTTGCTGTCCATGGAATTCTCAACATTCTTCTGTAAAACCAGCTCTGTGGCTTCAATGATCGTATTGATTGTTTGTTCAGTGTCCTGATTCGCTGCCATACATAGTTTGGGTTTAATATAGCATTGGGTACTCGTTTCGATGTCATTGGTAGTTTCTTATAGATATGCATATATATATTATTTTACATTTTTTCTCTTATCTCATATACGGATGCTTATGTACTACATATTCTAAATCCCTATCGAAAATTATGTACTGAAACAAATTCATATCAAAGAATCAACACTGAATGATTAGATGGGTTTATATTTGACGCAATATGATTATTTTATTCGGAACAGCTCGAAGTATATATATATATATTATTTTAACTAAAAGATATGAATGCGATAAAATAATAGAAACCATATAAATGTATCTGACAATATAAAAGACATTCAGCGAAAGTGATTTTTCAAATAATCAAACATCGCAACACTCTATGAAGATAATTCTTCCCAGAGTTACAACGATAACCGTGATATGGAGTAAAGTTTACCATACAAACCAGAAAGTTTTCCCAAGATAAAAAAAAGTTTGATGCATAATTACATTCATCATCATCAGGTGCCGTGCCGGCTGTCGTAGGCGACCATGGATATCCAAAATCTCTGTCGTTGGTGTTTGCTATCAACTCAGATGTTGACGCTCTATCGTGCCATGAAGTCAGGCTATCCAAAATTTTATATCTCTGTCTTCCTCTGTCTCGTCTACCCTCGACTTTACTGATTGTCCAATGTGTTTTTAAACCTCCCCTCCTCATCACATCATTACATTGCAACAGTCTAAACAACAATAAAACACACCCATTGCCCGATGATTTTATAACTCGTCAGTATTGATTTTTTTTGCTAGGCTCTACTTTTACAACAAATGACTTCTTCGTAATGCTAAAGTTTGAACAAAGATTTGGCTAAAGCAGCTGTAAAACTAAATTGGATCCACGTATATCCACGATAATGCCCCAATATACCAGCACTTTTTCTTTTAGATATCCCAAAATGCGAACTATAATAATAATACTGTAGCTCTGGAGAAGACTGAAAACTTTAGACAAAATTCAAAATTCCGGATATACATTTTCATCAGTTACTGAAGAGACAACTATACAGGAAATTGAACCTCGAGCGCTGATGCCAAATTCAGCCCTTTACTAAATGCCTTGATTACTTCCCGCTAGTAACGCTAACAGCCCACCACGTGAGTGTTGCAAATGTTCGAAATGAAAAAAATAGTGCGTCTGTAAAAGCATTGCAGTCCCTAGCTTACACTGGAACAGTTTGGGGGCCCCCTTATGGGCAAGTAGGCCGGGTTCACCACAAATAATGTTACTATATTTATTATTTATAAAATAAAACATAACCTAATCCATAACCCAGTTTCCCGAAATTTGTGTCTGGCCCCACCAAAAACGATGACGAGCCGCCACTGCTAGAATATGGGTAATGATAGGTATCCTCTTCATTTTTTTCTTCAAAAGTTCCATATCGACCACTTGTTAACCACTCTGTGTGATTTGTATGTGATCTGAGTCTATGAGCGATTGTACGTTGTGTCAGTTATACGCCTACAAGTAGGTCAGCATATCCGATTTATGCAACGCTTTTCATTTACTAGGGTAGCTTTGCTAAGTACTACATCAATCGCTGCTTACGACATGCTCTGTATGTTACAGTAGTACTATACGTTGCTACCCTTACTTGCCCGGGAAATACGGTGGATAGGTATCCAATAATGTTTAAACACAACATACCAAAACGTTAAAATACACGAAAGTAATAGATATGCGGTTAAACGTGAAAGCAATTCAAAGCTAGATTAGCGTTATAATGCAATTCAGACACTGAAGGGAACTCAGGTAAGACATACAGAAAAAGGTGAAACGCAGGTAAGACATACAGAAACTGATGAAACTCAGGTAAGACATGGGAAACAGATGAAACTGAGGTAAGACATACAGAAACAGATGAAACTCAGGTAAGACATACAGAAACAGATGAAACTCGGGTAAGATATACAGAAACAGATGAAACTTAGGTAAGACATAAATAAACAGAAGAAACTCAGGTAAAACATACAGAAACAGATGAGACTCAGGTACAACAAACAACTCAGGTAAGACATACAGAAACAGAAGAAACTCAGGTAAGAAATACAGACACAGAAATAACTCAGATAAGACATACAGAAACAGATGAAAATCAGGTAAAACATACAACTCAGGTAAGACATACAGAAACAGATGCAACGCAGGTAAGACATACATAAAAAGAATAAACTCAGGTAAGACATATAGAAACAGATGAAACTCAGGTAAGACATACAGAAACAGATGAACCTGACTTCGATTTCTGTCAGATAAAGAAATTGCGTCTCTGTGGCAAAGGAGTTAAACCATTGCCTAGCGTTATGAAGGTCTTTCGTTCGATTTTCAAACCGTGCCATTCGGTTGATGTGTACATTTTTTTCCAGAGACCTTAAGCTTTGCTACGGAGTTCGTTTTTTTATGCAATGCTCATGACAGGTGGGTTATCATTTCTGCGGAGAGGGACCGAGCCATTTGTGGTAAACCCGGTGAAATGAAGTAAATCCTTCGGCTTTAGACCTCTTGAAAGAAAGGAATCATTTCGCATTGAGTACAATCGTACATTAAGGTGACATTGAAGGCATGAAAAAATATAGCATATATTATTATATCAATTTTGCAGGAAGTACTGAGGACGTGCTCCGTAGAGAGCTTTGCGATGTAAATATTTGTTAGCATAACGCTCAAGGGCAGAAGGAAGATATGGCTGCGTGAACAATCATTGTTGGACAAGAGTGATGAATTATTTGTCTTAATTATATAGTCTTCATTGGCCACGGGCAAGGTGTTGCCAGACTCATTATCCAACAATAGTCTAAATGCCTTCAGGAAATACGTGGATATACGAGACATCAAACTAATCAATAAAATACACTAGAAAGAAGTAGCAAACATATTTTTGTTCAAATTACAAATACTATTATTGGTTATATCAGAGCTTGTAGGCCAACAAACATGAAAAATAAGTAGTAACTCCATTCGGAGAATCCCAACTATTAAGATGTAGACCTTCGACCGCCTGCCCAGCGTGTTCGTAGCGCGTTGGACGACTGGTAACAAGCCTTCTGTGAGTGCGGGTTCAATTCCTCGGCAGGTAGAAAAGCAACAGGTTCTCCAGATGTACGGTGTTTGTAGCACCGAACTAAAGGGTTACGATGTCCATGGCACCGAACCGAAGAGCTGAGAACTCAAATGCTTCTGGATCGAAAAAAAAGGATGCAAACCTATAAAATACTTTATCATAAACGAATATACATATCAAAACAATGAAAGATGATGATCGCTTCGATACCAACTTATTCGGAACAAAAGTTCAAGAAAATATATTTTAAAATATTAAAATTAACAAAACTGCATTGTATTTCACAACCTCTATGGAGAGACGTAAGCTTAAATGTTAGAATGAAATCTGTGTGTGGATATTTTCCATTTATTTTATCTAAAGGGTATAACGGCGAAGGATTTACTTCATTGCATCAAGTTTCCCCATATGGCTACATCATTACCGGCAGGAATAGAAAGCTGTCTGTCGAGAGTGCACAAAGCACACACTCCGTAATCCAGCAACAATCTTAGGGATCGTTAAAAATAGTATACGTGGGATTAGATCCGAATTAGAACCCACATCCTTCCTAATGATAGACCAATGTATTAATCACTTCACAATAGAGGCACCAAACTTGAATTTTCAATTTAGTATATGTGGTCAGTTGTGTTATTTTGTATTATAAGCCAACTGATCAAGTAACGTTGCCCTATCTGTAGCGTAGATTCTCTTCTGGACAAAACCGATGAAAACATCGACAATTACTGAATCGATTATTTATACAACCTGATTCCCCAATCTATTTGAAAATCTTGAGCTTAACCCAAATGTTGTTTCAATAGCACGACGTTTCACAACTTTATTTACGGCCTTTCCAAATGATCAAGATTTGAGGCCTATTGGCTGAACTATTTTTGGAGATGTACTCAGTGAAAACAATAGGTGAACTATAATTTATGTCCAGAATCAGAGAGAAATCACATGGTCAATCCCAATAACATTCCAAGACAAGCTATATGGTGATACGCCGTTGATAACTAACTACTTTAGAAGTATACAAATCGATGCCAGTCCAAGACAAGCTATATGGAGATGTGCATGGACGCCGTTGACCAATAACTACTTTAGAAGTATACAAATCGATGTCAGTCCAAGACAAGCTATATGGTGATACGCCGTTGATAACTAACTACTTTAGAAGTATACAAATCGATGCCAGTCCAAGACAAGCTATATGGAGATGTGCATGGACGCCGTTGACCAATAACTACTTTAGAAGTATACAAATCGATGTCAGTCCAAGACAAGATATATGGAGATGTACATGGACACCGTTGACCACTAACTGCTTTAGAAGTATACAAATCGATGTCTGAAAACGGTGGAAGAGAAAGAAGAAGAAGGTCAGAACCACACTGTTTGTTGATGAATGTATCTTTTGTTTTCCTCTATTCCTACAACAGCTCCAACCGAAATTCATTTTTGTTGGGACCATAAAGATGTCTCAAAACTAAATATGTAATATGGTGTTTGATTTATCGTATTATAATAAAATGTTAGCCAATAGCACATTTACGTGACTTTCTCAATAGAAGGAACATCTCAAGATGTGTAAGTTAGTGTATGAGAGCTCACAGCCGGGAAAGCTAGTTCAAAGAAACGATTTAGTTTACGTCGTGTTCAAAAAGACATCAAGTATGTTATAATCTATATTATTTTCAGATAGACTGTGCAGCAAATGAAAGACTATCAACTAACACTCTTATTGAATGGAATAAAGCTAAGTTCACAAATATAGTTACGTATTTAATTATGTTGTATTGGACAAAATAGCACGGATGAAGTGGAGATTGGTTGTTAGTTTAAACATTGCCTCCGATAACAGAAGACAATCGGGCACAGGTATGAATTCACGAAAATCAGACCACTATCGTCGCTTGACCACGCATACTAGTATTATTAGATATAGACAAATTAATTTTGAAAGCAACACAAAATGCTAAATCACGGTTGTATTAAGTTACACGATAAGTTTAACACTAAGGAATATCAGTATTATTAACACTTTGCATCAATAAATGACCATAGACCCGTAGAATTGTACGGGTATAAAATTACAGAAAACATTAGTGTTCTATTAATAATAATAATAATAATAATTCCTCTCGTACCGTTATACGTTACATAGGGCCTGCAAGTAATTTCTCCATACCGCTCTATCCTGGGCAACTCGCTCAATCTCATCCATGGAACTGAGACCGATATTTCCTGCCTCTCTCAGCAAAGTTCGCTTCAGGGTCTCCTTAGGTCGACCTCTCTTTCTGAACCCTTTGCATCCCACTTCAATGCCTGCTTTGATATTCTTTGATCATTTCTCCTCAAGGTGTGCCCAACATATCTCCATCTTCTCTCTCTTATAACAGTTGTCACTAGTGGTTGACCAGACATGTCTCTGATTTCATCACTTCTCCTGAATTCGTTCCATTTTATATTCATTATTTTCGCAGACATCTATTTTAAAATGCATTCAACTTGCTTTCTATATCTTTAGTCATTTTCCAACTCTCGCTGGCATATGTTAGGATTGATACAACATTTGAATTGAAAATTCGTAATTTAGTTTTAATACTATATAACTTGCAATTCCATATTTTATTTAGACTTTTAAAAGCTGATTTTGCTTTGCCAATTCGTATCATAATTTCTTTAGTGTTCTATTACACACTTATAAAACCATCCCTAATTAAATAGGAAATTGTATTTTCCCTTCTGAGCTAGTCGGCCTTCTGTTACCGGAGGCCACAGTATTATATTAGTATATTCATCATCATCATCATCAGGTGCCGTATCAGCTGGCGTTGGAGATCTTGAGTTTGGTGGACCTCAGAGGTGACAGATTTATGAAGCGCACACAAGGAATCGTTCTAGAAATATCTTCTTATACTGACGATGTGAGGCAAGAGAGGATTGGAGAAAAGAAAGAAAAGAAGATAATGGACAGACTTAACGTTGAAATATATCGTCTAGTATTGTACAGGAGCAGCTGTCATTATTTAGTAACACCTGAAAATTTAGTCTCAGCTGAAATATATCGTCTAGTATTGTACAGGAGCAGCTGTCATTATTTGGTAATGCCTGGAAGTTTAGTCTCAATAAGGGACACTATGGCCAATGTAAACATGCGACTGAAAATAGCTCGTCAACTGAGCATTTCGTGTCTCTAGTATATATAATAATAGTTCTTCTCGTACCGTTATACGTTACATAGGGCCTGCAAGCGATTTATCCATACTGCTCTATCATGGGCAACTCCCCAATTTCCTCCATGAAACTGAGATCAATATTTCTTGCCTCTCTCACCAAAGTTCATTTCAGGGTCCCCTTAGGTTGTCATCTCTTTCTTGAACCCTTTGCATCCCACTTCAATGCCTGATTTGATATTCTTTTATCATTTCTCTCACGGTGTGCCCAACATATCTCCATCTTCTCCTTCTTATAACGGTTGTCAGTAGTGGTTGACCAGACATTTCTCTGATTTCATCACTTCTCCTGAATTCGTTCCATGTTATATTCATTGTTGTTCGCATACATCTATTTTGAAATGAATTCAACTTGCTTTCTAGATCTTTAGTCATTTTCCAACTCTCGCTGGCATAGTATACATAATGATATATCACAATCAGATGATATAAATTGAGATTGACAAGGATAAACTGACAGTTGAAAACATAATATATGCTTAGAATTACTAGTGATTTCTATTAAACATACAAAAATACATAAATATTGACATTATTTGCGCAAGACGGTTCCAATTGGCATCAACATCATTCGAATCGATGTAGCGAATATGAAACATGTCGTTCGAAAGGATAGAATGATTAACACTTCTGCTATCAATTCCCATTAGATGTGTTTCACGTGTCACATAATGTTCTGTTCTAGGACGGGACTGTATTGTTACTGTCATTCACAATCACGATCTGTGACAACACGTAACTGACATTGTCATTATTGTCATCATCACTTGTGATTGACAGCTCTAATTAATAATATGTGCATAATGTAAAACAACAGATGGAAGTGATACATGAAAAATTGAAATGAATATCGTGGCATAACCTTTAAAGGGCGTAGCCATCAATCACAGTAAACGAGTCGTTGATTTTCTAGACACCACTTATACGTTCAGAAGCTTGGCATTGCTTTCTGAACGGTGAGGTCTATTTTTACCTTCTGTAAAATCACACGGAAAAAAATCTTCCAAGCTTGCCCACCGTGGGGTTTGAACCCGGTACGCTTGGGTTTGTAATCGAGCTAACTACCGCTTGATTTCACACACATTACAGAAGAAATGCAATATTTTGAGACAAAGTAATGTAGAGAAAAGAATACAACGTTGAGGTCAAAGAAGAGGATTTATATATATATATATATACTTTGGACGGCTGACTTAGCGGTAGTCCGCTCGAACAGAACCCAGAGTATAGTTCGAACTCAGTGGTGGGCAATTTGAAAGCACATTTTTTCCGTGGATTTTCACAAACGGTAAAATAGACTAACGTTTGGAAAGCAAAGGCTATTGTTTGTCCCCAGATCGATGATGGAATTTGTTGTCCACTCGTGTCGCTAAGCGTAGACGTGGGAGCTTTAATTTGCGTTCCAGGGCCAGATGAGTCGCCCTTGTTGTGTTACATTCGTGTTTATTTAGTGTGATCTTGAGATTGTCTATCCATCTTTTCTTGGTCTTCCCTTGGCTCTAGTACATGATCTCTTTTATTGTATGCAATTAATTGTTGTTGATTATTCTTTCTTCTCTTCTTTCTCGAATCCTGTATGCCTCACAGCGTCAGGTCAGGAAGAGATTTCTAAAACGGCCCTAGTATGCGCTTCGTAGATAGTCTCTTTCGTCGCCTCTGTTATCTCTGAGGTCCATCTTTTGCGTGGCCGGCCTTTTGCTTTGTGCCCATTGTATCGGAGCAGCATTGCTCTTTGGGGTGCACTGTCTGATGGTAAATCTGCTTAGGTGACCGAACCATTTAATTTGTTGTTTCTTGATGAAGTCTAGTACTGATGTTGTACCCACTTTTTCCTGATGTCTTCATTTCTCAACCGGTCTCTTCTTGTTACACCCAGCATTCTGCGTAGACACTTCATCTCTGTTGTGACTAGTTTTCTCTATCGTTTGTTGTCAGTGTCCAGGTTTGGAGATTATATTAATGTCAAACTACTGAATGAATAAGTGGTGCCTAGAAAACAAAAAAAAACTTGTTTACTTTTGTTGTTGTTCTGGTAGTGGAATGTTCTGTAAAAGATATACGGCGATTTTCATTTCGTATACATATATATATATATATATATATATATATATATATATATATATATATATATACAGTGGCGGCTCGTGATCATTTTTGTTGGTGGAGCCCGACAGATTTTTTCTGAAAATTATGGTTTCGATTAGGATATATTTTAATGTATAAAATAATGAATACACGTTACACCTTATTTTGTATGGGTCCAGTCCACTGGCCCTTAATGACGAGCCGCCACTGTATATATATAAATATATATATATATATATATATAAATATATATATATATATATATAAATTCTATAAGAACTGAACATCGAAGAACGTTCGCCCATAAACAATATTACGGCTCGGGAACTGAGCTATCTTGATCCAATTGAATGCGACAGTGTATTATAGAGTACAATAATTGACTGCATTGTTCGTGATAGACGAGACAGGACACGACCGAGACGACAATATCACTAAGACATTAACAAATAATTGTCGCTCAATATAGGGATAAGACTTTCTTAGAAACTGACTAAAACATAATGTATGTACTTCCTGTATGACTGCTTTTTATGGAGATGTAGTACAAGGGGTCATGAGCATGACGAATGAAATGGTCGAATAGCTAGTGCAGTCAACAGGAGGGTATGTAGCTTAAGTAGTAGTGAGTTCGATCACATCCCAAGACTCCCTGGTTCAAGCTCTGTAGCCGGCAGTTTGGAAGCAAATTTCTCCTAGTGGAATTTTACGAACGGTAAAAATCAGAGGCGACTCGTCATTAGGGACCAGTGGGGCTGTAATAGTGTTCGTGGTTGAGCAGGACAAAAGGTATCAAATTCCAATAGGCCACAGAAAAACAAGTCAAAAGTTCAAAAGTTTAATTAAGTAGGGCGACCCCACGAAGCTGTTTAAAAATGCAACGGCTAGGTTTCCCCAAAATAAATTAGGCAGACGAAGCCATTATGGAAATACTACATGAATTTCCGAAAGATAAGTAGGATGACCTGATTTGTTAAAGACTGAGATTGGAAATTAAGCAGGGATGCCGGACAGATTTATGGACGATTTCTCAGGAAGATAGACACCGGTAGAGTCAGTAATCATTAGTATGATAATGAAACGAAATGGAGATATTTTGGGGCAAGACAAAGGTGGGTTTTTAGTCCCATATAAATAGACGGTGACGGAAATTCAGAGAGAAAGAGAAGAGACGTGCAGAACGTAGAGAAATTTGCAGAGCTCGCAAAGGGTAGACGGAATGGCCCAGTGTGCTGCGTTGAAGAGACCGGAATTGAGTTCGAATATGTGAGTATGGCTAGACACTCCGACAGCCGATAGGACACATAGAGAGAGAAACAACTTAGCAGTAGCAACTTAGCAGAAGATACGTGCAGAACGTAGAGAAACTTGCAGAGCTCGCAAAGGGCAGACGGAATGGCCCAGTGTGCTGCGTTGAAGAGACCGGAATTGAGTTCGAATATGTGAGTATGGCTAGACACTCCGACAGCCGATAGGACACATAGAGAGAGAAACAACTTAACAGTAGCAACTTAGCAGAAGAGACTTAGCAGAAAGACTTTTAGAACTCGGATAGAGATTTGCCGAACATGGAGAGAGTCTTGCAAAACTCCCAAAAGGGCAGACAGAATGGCCCAGTGTGCTGAGTTGAAGAGACGACCAACGCTGACTTCGGATATGTGAGTATAACTAGACATGTGTAGTGTGGACAGCAGATTCATAAATAGATCCACACAGCAGAGTAGCCACGATCAGACCTATAGACAAATATGATAGAGAATAGAAGTAGCATCTTATAGAGACAGACAGCACTAGAGAAAGCCTTACCTGTTCAACTGGAAATATATATCTTCTAAATTGCCATTTGTAGAAAAGTGACCAAGTTATCAGAGCCTCGTTTACAGATATGATCTTAATGTATAAAAGCAAACTTTCATCAAGAGACAGAAAATAGACACTTTGAAGAAATATATATCTTTGAAGTCACAAGTAACAGACCCATGGAACACTCAACCGAACAGCTGTTCCACAGAAAACTATTAACATTTTAAAATAGACAGAGGCATTCTAAGGACTTCAGACTAACCTGTACAATACAATTATGTGATGAACTTGTATTAGAGATTCAATAGAGTGTAGGACTTGAATAGTGAAGATTTGTGCTTATATAATCAAGTGGTTATAGTTTAGCATTTTATATTGTAAGGTGATATATCATTTTCAGAGTGAGGTAATCATGTTGGGACTATATTGTATGTTATATATATATATGTATGAATATGAAATATGTGTTGTAGATGTAAAGGTGCTATATAGGTGAAATATATGCATATAATAAAGATTGAAATACAGAATTGGGTTTCATATATTTATATGAAAGATTAATTACGGCGTGATTAATATTAGCGGACAGAAGTGATCGCCCACAAATGATGCCGTCGTAGACCTAGGATATCGAAACACCTGGGATGATTGCTAGCCACTATACAAGACGTAGCACGAGCCATTGTTTTGAGCCTGAAATGACCGTATTTGTGGTCGATGCGAAATATCAAGAGATAGTAGAAGAGAAGATTTGAGATGGTACAAAGATCACGATTTTTGGAGGCTACATTTGTTTTTGAAGTAGAATCTGTCAACTCAACTACCTGTAGTCAACGCAGGTAGATTTATGACGGTGATTAAGGAAGGTCTAGTAGAAGTTGGAGATACGGGAACAAGATACCTATAGAATTTGTGTCCGTGTGGGGCGTGGAAGGAGGAAAGAGCAGCTCAGGTATTTTACAAATTGTTAAAAGTTGTAATAAAATTGGAAAGGAAGAGCGGGGTAGTGTTTATTTTATAGTAGATTGTTTGTAGAAATTGGAAAGTTATTTCAGATATTAAAATAGTTAAGAATTGTAGCCTGTAGGTTGTTAATGACAAATTGTTCAAGATCATTAATAACATTGATACTTGCTGCCGACCTTGTAATTACTTTCACAGTATAACAACTTGCTTTTGATTTCAGCTTTGAACTTTACAAGATGGGGCATAGGTTAGAAAGTGTTTATTTCAGATTATTGATTTGTTTTTGTTGTCAGGGTGTGGGGCATTTTGCTATAGAATGCCCATCTAAACATAGAAGGAGAAGTCGGGGGCAGTTTAAAAATAATAGGTTGTCTGCCAGAGACAGCAGAAATGTAAGGTCAGGAGAAGATGGTCTTTTAGAGAACAAAGAAGTTATGCTATTAACTGTTTCAAGGAAATTAGAAACCAGAAATGTCAAGATATTGAGATGAGACAAACTGAAGAACTTAAGCAGCAAAATTTCAACTTACTAGAGAAACTGCAGAATAGTAGTGAAGATAACCAATCTATGGGTAGTACGATTGAAGATTTACGGAAACAGTTAGACAAAGCCGATAGACAACAGAGTGCTTTAGAAATTGAGTTAGAAATTGGTCGCAAGGAGTGGGATAGAATGAAAAATGAAGGTTTACGACAAGAGATTGACAAAGGAAAATTGAAGTATAGGGATGTTGCTGTTGGGGAAGATCAGAGCGAACGAGAAGAAATATATAGCGCAGAGATGGAGAGAAGGAAAGAGACAACCGAGATGAAGAAGAGGTTAAAGAAGTTACAGATGACCGTTGACGAGCAAGATGAGGTAATAAAAGTGTTTCAGGAAGACGATAAATTCCAACTAGAAGAGATAAAGCGATTACAAGAAGAGATAAATAGGTTGACTGAAGACAAGGAAGGGCAGAGAAACATGATAGAGAGATTGAATGACGAGCTTGACGCTGTGAGTATGGCAGGAGTAGAAGAGAAACCAGGAAGAATATATGGAGTACAAATGGCGAACAAGGAAGTGCAGGGAACCAAAAGTAAGATGAGGGCATATCAGAAGGATCATGAAGTTGATAATCAGAAGCTTCCGCCTGGCCATCCATGCCATTTATGTAAAAGGGTATTTGCTACTGCAGCTTATTTATCAAACCACGTAGAGGAGCATCAAAATTCAACGTCGATCAACATAAAAAAAAGTAAAAGGTATAGCGGCGGTTAAAGAAACAGAAAGAACAGAATGTGAGGAGAAAGCATATTGGAAGGCAATGGAGAAGTGGGTGGAGAAGCTGCAGCAAAAATGTCGTCAACAGAGAATAGAAGAGGCAGGCCTTGCAGCTGGGAAAAAGGAGGTAGCAGAGGTTAGAGAAAAGAAGGAAACAGAGACGGCCGACCTTACCAAGGCTGAATGCGATGATCTTGTGGCCACCAAGAAAATGGAGATGACAGTTATTAGAGCAAAGGAGAGGGAAATGGAGAAGGAGGGGAAACAAAAGACAGTATATCATGTAGGTGGGAAGAGACATGAGGCGTGGATAAAGCGGTGGTAGAGATGTATGGGAGAGAGAGAGATAGATAGATAGATAGAAAGAGATATACAGAAGTGGTCCGTAACAAACTATAAACAGACTAATCTTTGGGTCAAAGGTTCATGCAGGTGACGGTCAGTTATGCCGTCTTGAGGTCTAAGAATTTACACACGTGGAGAAGAGGAAAATGAATTTCGTTGTATTTTATTTGGTGGAATTTGTATTGATATTGACATGTTTTGTTGTTATATATGGCGTGGTTGATTCAGCAACTGTTTACACACCATATGGTGGCATATGCTGGTTTTATAACAATAACTATGTCAGTCCAGGGTTTGGTATTTCAGGGATTGGAACATTTAATGCCCTGTGGTACTGTGATTTAAATGTAAGGTGTGAATTTTTTTTCATAAAAGGTTGGAGGAAAAACAGGGGCGTGGTCAGTAGAGGGCCGAAACCACAGAGAGAGATCACACGAGGTCATGGTTGTTATGGTATGAGAGTCCCCTATAATGTTCAACATTTCTGAATGCTGAACGGTTTCTGTTTTATTGTTGGTTGTTGATGGTACAATATTGAGATGTCTGTTTACAAAAATATATAGTAATACATGCCTTAATGTAGAGGAGGAAATGAAATATGTAGTGAAATCAAGAGTAGATTTCATGCATTGGGAAAGGTCTTGTTATAAGCATTTAATGGACTGAGTATGGTGGTTAGAGTAATCACTGAGATGCGTGACGGTACACGTGAGAATGTAAGTCGAAGGATGGGACTTACTAGTACTGATGTTTTGAGAGGAGTGATAGGACTCGAATCTTGGTGGTAACATTTGGAACACATTCTAAAGTGTTATTTTGGGAAGTTAATGATGATTTTTCATGAGCCAAGTATGCCAGTAAAGAAAACGGTTTTCTTCGTATAACTGGATGTGGTAGGAAGATCATCGATTTAGGTGACGCCACGAGTAGAATTTTGGCAGACACAGTAAGGAATAACTGTAAAAGGAAAGGGAGTCACATGAGCTGTAGAGAGGATAAACTCTGCAAGGGGATCTTGCGTGAAACTTGACTCACTCACAACCATTATAGAAGGACGGATATGGGGACTATAATGAGTTACGAAATGATGATTCATGATGGTTATCTAATCATGCTGAATTGGTGTCATGAATCTTGATTTATGTTTACATATTAGTTCCTTTTGTCTTGAAGTTGATTTTTGGATTAATGACATATTTCATGCATTTTGATTGATATTTGAAGTTTTGTTGTAATGTATTTTGAAAATTTTCTCTTTGGTTGTGGGATTGGTGTTTTATATGAATATGTTTGTATAACTGATGTTTTCAATGATAATGAATGATTAATAATGATTATTGATAAATTAGTGAACTGAAAACCGTAGTAATGGAACTTGGTGGTAATATTGGTAGAGAACCATGGGGAGAAATGGGATGAAATCTTCTTTCCACAGAGAAGGAGTATCGGTTCTACACGGAGGAGATTAAGCTCCAGTAGATCAGTTGACATGCTCATGTCATGGGGTTAGGAAAGTAAATTTGGTCTAACTAAACAGTGGTTTGGTACAAGAGTGTGCAATTAAGTTCAGATGAACTATGTTGAGATTCTTTTTGGATACTTGAATAATTTAGTTTTCATGTTGTGCTTATATGGGTATTTTATGTTGGCATTTGAGATGTATATTTTAGACTTCAAGTGGGGCTCACATGTTTTGTGGGTTAGTAGGAAAATGTTCTAGGGACAGGAGATGCGCTGCATATCTTATAGAGGTTAGAAGGGTAAGTTTGATCTTAGGATCAATCTTGAAAGAATACAGGGGAAGATTATGTAATAGTGTTCGTGGTTGAGCAGGACAAAAGGTATCAAATTCCAATAGGCCACAGAAAAACAAGTCAAAAGTTCAAAAGTTTAATTAAGTAGGGCGACCCCACGAAGCTGTTTAAAAATGCAACGGCTAGGTTTCCCCAAAATAAATTAGGCAGACGAAGCCATTATGGAAATACTACATGAATTTCCGAAAGATAAGTAGGATGACCTGATTTGTTAAAGACTTAGATTGGAAATTAAGCAGGATGCCGGACAGATTTATGGACGATTTCTCAGGAAGATAGACACCGGTAGAGTCAGTAATCATTAGTATGATAATGAAACGAAATGGAGATATTTTGGGGCAAGACAAAGGTGGGTTTTTAGTCCCATATAAATAGACGGTGACGGAAATTCAGAGAGAAAAGAGAAGAGACGTGTAGAACGTAGAGAAATTTGCAGAGCTCGCAAAGGGTAGACGGAATGGCCCAGTGTGCTGCGTTGAAGAGACCGGAATTGAGTTCGAATATGTGAGTATGGCTAGACACTCCGACAGCCGATAGGACACATAGAGAGAGAAACAACTTAGCAGTAGCAAAAAAAGAGAAGAGACGTGCAGAACGTAGAGAAACTTGCAGAGCTCGCAAAGGGCAGACGGAATGGCCCAGTGTGCTGCGTTGAAGAGACGGAATTGAGTTCGAATATGTGAGTATGGCTAGACACTCCGACAGCCGATAGGACACATAGAGAGAGAAACAACTTAGCAGTAGCAACTTAGCAGAAGAGACGTGCAGAACGTAGAGAAACTTGCAGAGCTCGCAAAGGGCAGACGGAATGGCCCAGTGTGCTGCGTTGAAGAGACCGGAATTGAGTTCGAATATGTGAGTATGGCTAGACACTCCGACAGCCGATAGGACACATAGAGAGAGAAACAACTTAGCAGTAGCAACTTATCAGAAGAGACTTAGCAGAAAGACTTTTAGAACTCGGATAGAGATTTGCCGAACATGGAGAGAGTCTTGCAAAACTCCCAAAAGGGCAGACGGAATGGCCCAGTGTGCTGAGTTGAAGAGACGACCAACGCTGACTTCGGATATGTGAGTATAACTAGACATGTGTAGTGTGGACAGCAGATTCATAAATAGATCCACACAGCAGAGTACCCACGATCAGACCTATAGACAAATGTGATAGAGAATAGAAGTAGCATCTTATAGAGACAGACAGCACTAGAGAAAGCCTTACCTGTTCAACTGGAAATATATATCTTCTAAATTGCCATTTGTAGAAAAGTGACCAAGTTATCAGAGCCTCGTTTTACAGATATGATCTTAATGTATAAAAGCAAACTTTCATCAAGAGACAGAACATAGACACTTTGAAGAAATATATATCTTTGAAGTCACAAGTAACAGACCCATGGAACACTCAACCGAACAGCTGTTCCACAGAAAACTATTAACATTTTAAAATAGACAGAGGCATTCTAAGGACTTCAGACTAACCTGTACAATACAATTATGTGATGAACTTGTATTAGAGATTCAATAGAGTGTAGGACTTGAATAGTGAAGATTTGTGCTTATATAATCAAGTGGTTATAGTTTAGCATTTTATATTGTAAGGTGATATATCATTTTCAGAGTGAGGTAATCATGTTGGGACTATATTGTATGTTATATATATATGTATGAATATGAAATATGTGTTGTAGATGTAAAGGTGCTATATAGGTGAAATATATGCATATAATAAAGATTGAAATACAGAATTGGGTTTCATATATTTATATGAAAGGTTAATTACGGCGTGATTAATATTAGCGGACAGAGAGTGATCGCCCACAGGGCCAGGCCCCACCAACAATCATGTATAACTAATATATAACCTAACCCAAAACAATGATTTTTCCGAAACTTGTTATCCGGCCACACCCACAAAAATAATCACGAGCCGCCACTAATAAAAATAGAACTCAACGTTCAGAAAGCAATATTAAACTATTATACGTATATTTGATGCCTTCAAAATCAAAGACTCGTTCGATTTTTCATTCAACGCGAAACAGTTCATGGATTTTTTTCCTTGAAGCCCCGAACAGAAATAACTCATTGGCCTTAACGAGGATTCATCTCGGGTCTCCCGAATGGGAGTCCTCGATCTAATTCATTCGGTTAGAAACATTTCTTGGACATAAATAAATAAAAGATAAGTGATCACATCAAGTTATTTTCAAACGTTCTATGAGGAGAACGACATTCTGCAAACAAGCGTATACATTTTTTCCGATCCAGAAGCACTTGAGCTTTTCAGCTCTTCGGCTCGGTGTCATGGATATCGTAACCCTTCGGTTCGGTGCCACGAACACCGTAAATCTGGGGAATCTGTAGCTTTTTCTGCCATCCCACGGAATTGAACCCGCACACACAGAGAGATAGTCACCCGTAGACCAACGCGCTACGAACATGCTGGACAGACGGGCAAAGCGTATACATAAAGATGTCACGTTGAATAAATGACATAGTAATATATATAATAATTGTTTGTTGAAAGTATTATTAATTTCTTGTAAAAAGAAGCAACACGCTCATGATATATCGTACCAGGAGGAAAAAATTGCAAAAGTTATTCCTAATGTTTCATTGTTACAAAAGAGATGATCATGTCTTGAATACCTTCAGTCAGTGGCGGCTCATTGTCATTTTTCTTGGTGGAGCCAGACACTAATGTTTGGAAAAATCATGTTTTTTTAGTATTTACTATTATTTGTCTATTCCGGGAAGTTATTCCCCTTTCGGTTTTTGGTGGGGCCGGACCCCACTGACCCTAATGACGAGCCGCCCCTGCCTTCAGTAATCATATTTCTTGGTGTTACTAATCCATTTTTGAAATAAGAATAACATTCAGAAATGATTATGCCTATGTGGTGCCGAGGCCCGCAATGGAAGCAAAGAATAGTACCACTGCAAACTACAATGCATGTCGTAAGAGACGACTGATGTACGCCCTAGGGATGCTACCCTAGTAAAAAAAAAAGCAACGAAGATATCGGATGTGCTGGCCTACCTGTAGGCGCATAAATGGCAGAGCGTACAATTGCGCTTAAGCTCAGATCACACACAAATCACACAGAGTTATTGACACGTGGTCGATATGGGGCGTTTGACACTAACTATTTGATCCTAACATAGTGATTAGTAAAAGTAAGTAAATTATCCTTTTTTCATATCTCGAGATATAGTGTGTTAAGCAGTGTTTGTTCATTGACCGTCGACGCTCATGGGGGAGTGCTCAACAACACGACGGCCGCATTTACTTATAAGTGTTTTTCCTGGCTTTGTCAGCATGAGGAAAACAGTAAATAAAACAAAAAGAAGAGACCATATAAGAAATGGTGAAATTAGAAAAACAGTCGGAACAAGACCTGCTGTTAGATTCATTGAAAAACAGAGTCAAATGTTTGGCCACTTGGTAAGAATGAATCCAATTACACCAGTTGAAAGAGCGTACAATTTAAAATTATAATCATCAAGAGGAAGTGGCAGACCAAGAAAAAGATGTGATAGTTTAGTTACAGATATCTTAAAACTCCACACTACCACAGTATATCAAGCGACCGAGAGTGCACTATTTCGAAAGCCAATTAAACCTGCTAAGCCTAACGGCAAAAAAACAGAGAAAAGGAAAAGAGAGAAAGGACAACATGAGATGCGTTATGCTTCGAAAAATATGCCAATTCCATTGTAGAATTGAACTGGACCATACTTGCAAGAAGTGAATTCGTTAACAACTATACTACTGCTGTATTCAACACTGTGATTTGTTTGTTTGTTAAATAGAGGATTAAATCCTTCTTAAGCCGAAGCACACACTCTTACAACATAAGGACGAACCTTTTATTGATTATATCAGAGCGTGTTGGCAAACAAACATGAACAATAAGAATTATCTCTTTGTGAAGAATCTCAACTAGAGTTTTTAAAAGCAACGTTATTGTTGGTTTCTGCAAAACTGCTAAATGCACAACTCTATATGTTTCTTTCACACTAGTTTAATTCCTTCTTACTCGCTACATTCTCTCCTTTCTTCTAATATATTTCTTTTCTTTCACCTTTTAACTCCCAACGGAGCACAGGTCTGCAACAAACGTATTCCAGCTCTTCCTCTCTCTTGCCATCCCTTCTACTTCTTTTCTTGTTTTACCTATCCTTTTAATTTCAGCTCCAGCTCTCTTCTCCATGTCTGTCTAGGTCCTTTCCCTTCTCCTCTTTCACTGTGGGTTCCCGCCAGGTGGTGCGGGACCCGCAATGGAATCAAAGAATAGTAACACTGCTACCAACAAGGCATGTCGTAAGATGCGACTGATGTAGGACCTAGGGAAGCTAACCTAGTAATATGATGTGCTGGCCTACTTGTAGGTGCATAATTTACTCAACGTACAATCGCTTTTGGGCTCAGATCACATACACATTACACAGAGTGATTAACAAGTGGTCGATATCGAGCATTCGAAGAAGAAGAGGAAGAATGTGGGTTCCAAAACAGTGCCTGTCTAGTAATGCTTCCAGTTGGTCTTCTCAATGTGTCGTATCCATCGCCAGCGTCTCTTCTTTAGCTCTTTCTCTACTGGTATCTGCTTAATACGTTCTCTGAGTTCCTCGTTTGTAATCTTATAATATAGTTCTAAGCAGATTATATGATATTTATATATTTCACACTTTCGTGTATGTAAATATAGTCCATAATTTTCCATAATAAACCTTATTATACGAAGACACTGTTCCCTTTCTTATTGCTTTCCGTTCCCAAAGGAATATATTTCTGTAGTGTACAACTAACTATTATATTGTTTTTTCTTTTAGTTTTCATCTCAGCGTTTTTAATATCACAGAGTGCTGACAATGCTTTTACACTATGTAGTTTTTCCTTGTTGTTTCTGTAAACACTATTTTTATAGATTTTTACTTGCGAGTCTTACACCAATCGATGAAAGCATGTTGCATTATTGCCCATTAGAATACACAATTGTACAGTTTGGTTAATTATGCGATTTTACCGACATCAAGTCGAATTGAACAGTATCACGTCGACTGAATTATTATAGTACGGCGTGGTATCATACTTAATGGGTCATGGGAAGACAGTCAGTGTTGAGTCATGACCAGGTCATGGCCATTCCTAGTCAGTTAGTCAATTATATATCATGATTTCTCTTATAACATACGCCAGCGCTGTTTGCGCCTTGGCACCTTTACAATATATCCCTGGCGCCCTACTTTACTCACCGATTTAAACGAAAATCAGAATTTCAAGAAACTAAATATTTATTAATAATATTATATTTCGTTTTTTCGTAAGCATGTTTTTTTTTAAAATTAAACATTTGGTCAGGATTAAGATTTAATCTATTATTTGTTTTATATATGGCCTTTTTCGTCTTTACAGACGTTCAATTGGCAAGTGTTTTACTGTGACAACTTCTGAGTTTTCGCTTTTCTCTCTTGTCGTTCAGCTCATACATAATTTTCTTCTCAAAAGACTTTGCGATCTTTCATAATTTGTCTTTCCACACAACTCTGTCATCAGCTAGTTTTTCCCATGTGCTGGGATCTATAGACAAGTTTTTCATTGAGGCTTTGCAGACATCTTTATATCTGAGCAGTGGTCTGCCCTGGTGCCTCTTCTCCTCCGAAAGCTCACAGAACAACATTTGTTTTGGAATGCGATAAGTTTCCATTCTTCTCCCATGCCCCAACCATCTTAGTCGTCTACTGCTGAGCATGCCCATGATAGAAGGCAGATTTGTACGTTGCAGTACTTCAGAATTGGTTATCTTGTCGTACCACCTAATGTTCATAATCTTGCGGAGACATCGAAGGTGAAAGATGTTAAGTCCCTCTCGTGTCTTGAGTAGGCTGTCCATGTTGCTGAGCCATATAGTAAAGAACTAATTACACAGGCTCGATATATTTCAATCTTTGTCTGCAATGTCAGTTTTGTGTTGTCCCGCGCTCGCTTTGATAGTTTACCGAATGTAATAACCGCACTCCCTACACGAGCGTTGATTTCTTCATCAAGAGAAAGGCTGGCAGTGACCATGGACCTGAGATAGCAACATTTTTGAACTGGTGTTAGATGGTTACCATGTAAAGTGATATTTGTTGTGTTACCTTCCTGACATAGTACAACTGTTTTGGAGACACTTATAGTCAGAGAAAATAGGTCACATGCCTTTGACAAATTATTGATTAGAGTGTGGTTTCACTGTTAGCGACTAAGGCAGCATCGTCAGCGAAAAGAAGGTCCTTGAGAAGAATGTCCGTCGTTTTTATCTTGGCTCTTAAGCGAAACCGAGTTAAAGAATGAACCATCAGAACTAGTGCGGATGAAAACATCACCATCAGCGTCCCCCAAGGCGTGGTTCAAAAGGACTGCGAAGAAGATGCCAAAGAGGTGGGGGCAAGGACACAACCCTGCTTGACTCCACTCTTAACCTCGAAACTATCAAATGTGCTGCCATCGAACTGTATGCTGGCTTTCATGCCCTCATGGAAGGAGACAATCAACTGGAGCAACTGTGAGGGACAGCCAATATGCTTCAGTATGTTATAAAGAAATATTACTATTAATATTAAACTCCCCTCTCTCTCTCTCTCTCTCTGTCTCTCTCTTTTCCTTTTTAACTCGGATTGGGGCATAGGACATCAACCTACTCATGCCAAGTTTTCCTATCTCTAGCTATCCCCAGCAGCTCCCACCAGCTCTTCTTTAATTGTTGAGCTCTGCCTCCAAATCTCGTCTCCGTGCAGTGGCGGATCGTCATTAAGGGCCAGTAGGGCCGGCCCCACCAAAAATAATGTATAACGTGTATTTATTATTAAAATAGAGCAACCAAAAGCATTGATTTATCCGGGAAAAAAATGTCTGGTCACACCAACAAAAATGATGGTCTCTGTCTCCGTGTATTTCTCGGCCTTCCCTTCTTTCACTGTCCCTGCAGGTTCCAGGAAAAGACCCTTCTCTTATTATATTCCCCCTCTGTTTTTCGCTAAACTATTATTACTATTATATCAGGATTGTCACATATCGGTCACACCTTCACAGTCCTTGGTGAGATGCATTTCATTGTATGAAAACTTTTAACAGCACTGGTATATACCACTACGTGAGATTGTTTATAATCGTTACAGAACAGTATCTTCGAGCTTCCTCTCTTTATACATTCGAAGAAATGTTTCCACATGATAATCATATCTGTTGAAATCACCATATAAAATAAGATTGGTCTCATGAATTATAATTTCACTCAAATGCTATCATTTTTGGTGGTCCATTTTTACATTTCAGACATAAATGTTGACCATATCATACGATTCCTAAAAACTGACTATTATGACTTAATGTTGAAATTCGACACTACTCAAATGCGTCTGTCTGCTTCAGACACGAATATACTATTATGGACTAGACTTGTTAGATCCATGTCGTGTGTTGTATAAACATAGGAAAAACCGAGGCCACTATCCTGCATGAGAGCTCAACATATAATGAAAAATGCAACACACATCATCAATCACATGTATGTCCAAGAAAAGATCTTTGAATATGTACACATTCTCCAGATGATCTCTAATTACTTTTGAGCTTTAAACTTCGATGTCTGTAAACATTGGAAGAAGAAGTAATAATTTATCATCAAATCAATAATTTCAAAATATTTTAATTTTTTATTAGTCTAATGACATGAGGAAAATTATGCAAAATTATGAAATATTTTTATCTATAAGTTAGTTTTGCCTTTAGTATTTATTTATATAATGGCACTACCCAGTGGCGGCGCGTGATCATTTTTCCGAAAATTTATGTCTGGCCCCACCAACAAAAATGATAATGAGTCGCCACTGTGCAGACGTATGGGAAGATTACTGATAACCTACATCTACGTAAGCAGGCATGATACATTTATGATACACATTAGACATCTCTGTTACAACTCATCTCTGTTACTTTGTTGTTGATATGCTATTGTGTCCTCCAGAGTTCATTGCAGCATTAGTTGTCTGAATGCTTTTTTTTAATCTCTGCTGAAGTGCCCATACTGTGCTCAATATTTGCCTTTTATCTCATTCTACATTTTGTTCTATTTTAATATGTTGAGCAGTTTGTATTTGATGGTTTTAGTTTGAACAAATACTATGATAAGAGTTGCAGTTGTTTAGTGGTTAGTTCTGTTGCTTTGAACGTAAGTGTTCCGATGTTGAAATCGGCAGTGGGAGTGGAATATTATTTTGACCTTTAGAGCTCTCATGTCGCAGTTCAAAAACGAGAAGAACAGGTAGGAAAGTCGCTACCAGGACAGAATCCATTAGAAAATATTACAAATAAAATTCCTAGAAAAATATCTTCATCAACTTAAAAATTACATCGAAGACCTTCGCCCGTGCTACGGAGTTCGTACACTAGAGCTGAGATCGTGCTGCGTAAGAAAGAGAACGGATCACCCACGGTTACTCACTGATGTGCAATGATGACGGTCCTATAAGTCAATCACTCAATCTCCGGTTGATCCAGAAGAGTTTGCTACAAGAGACGTATGGTGAAATAATGGCGGCAGACATAATGTTGACCAGATCAACCATCGTGTGCCGATTTTCAAAGATGTACAAGAACGTACTCTCCAATATATTATTTCTATCCAGTGTACCAAATCGGTTCGTCTATTTTTATTTTTTCTTCTTCAAGAATTTTGATAGGACTCTTGTGGCTAAGTGATAAGGTCGCTGCCTTGAATTCTAAAGGCCTTGAGATCGAACTCAAACAACATATTCTGCGGACGAATGCAATATTCATGAGATCACTAGGATTGTTAACGGAGCCACGGAGTTCGTGCTTTGCGTAATACTCTGTGCAAGTGGCATGCACTTTCTCTGACGCTGGACCGAGCCATAGGAAGTTTACTCCTTCTGTAAAGAAGTCATAGGTTCATCTTTGATCTTCAGACACTTTAGATACTTCTTATCGTACAGGTTATACGACGAAGGTTTATATATGAAGGAAAATAGTATTAGCATATAGATCACTCTTGTGGTGCCGGAGCCTGTAAGGGAAGCTCAAAATAGTACCACTGTGACCTTCAAGGCATGTCGTAAGAGGCGACTGATGTAGGACCTAGAGAAGCTACCCTAGCAAATAAAAAGCATTGCATAAATTGGATACATTAACCTACTTGTAGGAGCATAACTGGCACAACGTACAATCGTTCTTAGGCTCCGATCACGTGCAAATCGGACATTAATGGTTAGCAATAGATCAATATGAAGCATTTTAAGAAGAAGAAGAAGAAGAATATATATATATATATGTACATTGAGCACAACTGAAGATGTAGAAAGTAATGATCAGATGAAAATTTAAAAAAAATAGAAAGATTCCGTAGGATTTACAGACCATATAAAGTTCTTTTCACCCCAAATTTCTAGAACCAAGACTGGAGAAGTTAATAGTGGTCATTACTTTCCACACCTGTGAAACGTTTTCTTCATATATATATATATAGGAAACGTCAGGTGTGGGAAAAGAAACATCAACCGTTTTTATTTCAGTTTCTAAAAATGGACGCACTAAATATTGCGCTGATTTGTTCCACACATGATCATATATCAGATGATATTTATAGTATTATTAAGTCCCTTTGTTTGTATGGTAGTGACACTACTAAATATAGAAGCTTTGATGTAGCATGTGCATGCTGTGCAATATAATGCACTTATTGACACATATTTGACATTGATGACATTAAATCATTGCATGTGATGTGTTGTATTTTAAAACTGTTTGTAATTTAAGAATAGGTGGCCTATGTGGCTTAGGGGATAGTCAATCGGTCTATTAACCCCGACGTCCTGAGTTCGAATCACGCTGCGACAGTTTCGTTGCAAATTGTTTCGCATGGATTTTTACAAAAGGATGATGGCACCACCCATTCAGAAAGCAAAAACTACTGAACGTAATAATGCCTAGAAACATCACAAACAGCGTTAAAGAGCTGGGGTTGATTCGCAAAGTCATGTAAAGGATGTGCAATTAACTTTAACGTAATTTAAAAAAAATATCATCTAAGTAAACATCCTGGTGATAATAAATGGAAGAAATGTGATTGAAAAAAGGACATAATATATTAATCTGTGCGTGTTGTGCCCATTAGTGTAATGGATATCCTACTAGATGCTACTAATTATTATAGTAAGAAGAAAATATAAAATCTGTGACTAGGCTAGTATCCTTATTATGTCAAACCAGTTGCTATAGAAACCATTGTTTACCGACAACGTGTTCAAGTTGGAACAGCGGCCTTGTGATGCTGCCAGCAACTGTGAGGATTCGTCAATCAATCATGTGCCGTTTTTGTACCCACGGTTGGCTGTACTGGATCTACAAAGTTCTGTGGGGCACTCTTCAGACTATTTCTTCTCTTTTTGTCTTCAAATTATCTGCATCCTAATTACTTGCCTCTCAATTTCTATTCACTTGTCCAGTATCTATATTCGTCCAAAGTATTATGATTCTGCTCCAATTCTATTCATCGAGTTATACCTTCAAATCATCATCTGTCTTATGTTCCCTGATCTTCTCCTCAAGTATCTATTATTCTGCAAATGTTCTATGTCATCTCCCTCATGTCTATTCTCCCAAATGTATCTATATTCGCATGATTGTCCCAGTTCTTTATTCTCATTATCTCTCTTCAAGCTATTCTCTTCATATTATTCTTCCCCCCAATATTCCCTTAATCTCGAAAGTCTATTCATCGTCCAAATTATCATTCAACACGCCAGCTTAATCCTGAAATCAGTACCTAACAGAAATTGTTGAAAGAACGGACGTCAGATTGTATGCACAGAAACAGTACGGTCGATAAATCACCCACTGTCTACGACTTTAGAATCGATGTCACCTACGTGTCCATTCTGTATTACATTTTGTTTTTTGAAGTAATATGTTTATAATCATATTTGATTACGAACATTATGTCTCTCTAACATTTCTGCCTTCTCTTCCAATTGTTTTCAACAGTGTTTTCTGTCTTCTTCTTCTTCAAACTCTTCATATCGATCACTTATTAAGCCACCCGTTGCGATTTGTTATGTTATCCGAGCCTAAGATAGAATGTACATTGTGCAAGTTGTGCGACTACAAGTAGGCTTGCACGTCGATTTCTGCAACGCATTTTATTTATTAGGAATTAAAGGGTTTTACAACCGAAAGATTGACTTCATTGCACCGAGTTTTACCCCATATGACGCGGTCCCTCTCCGCAGAAATGGCACTCCATCTGTCGAGAGTATTGCGCAAACACCGAACTCCGTAGCTCCTGTAACAATTCTAGGTGTCTCCGGAAATAATTGCTTTCGTGAACAGAACCTACAATTCGACTCGCAAGACAAAGGTCGTAATTAATCACTCAACCACAGAGATGTCTATTTATAATGATATCTTCCTTAGGCCATGACATGCTGTGTAGGTCGTAGTGCACGATTCTTTGCTCCCGTCTAGCCTAGAAACCCACGCGCGTCAACATGGTCCTGTCCATTAATGTAATCAAAATACATCAATTATCTAATGTATATCTCCCTGAGTTCTCTTTTTAATGCTAGTTATTGTATCACTTGGTGAATAATTTTCTTTACTTTTCAAAACACGTGACGCACCGTGCACCTCTGCTTATCTAAATGTCATCAATTTTATCTCCATCTGCGTGTTCCTTGCTTTTGTGTACGCTTCATACAACAGTGGTAAACATATTACATGTAGCTCTTCAATATATATATATATATATATATATATATATATATATACATCTCTCAAAAATAGTAACATCTTTCACATTCGATGTCTCAGCAAGATGACGAACATCGGGTGGTACGATAAGATAATCACCTATGAAGTACTGCAACGTGCAAACTCGACTTCCAAGATGAAAACGCTCAGCAGTAAAAGGCTAAGATACAGTGGCGGCTCGTCATTAAGGGCCACTGGGAACTGGCCCCACCAAAAATGATGTATAACGTGTATTTATTATTTTATAAATTAAAACATAACAACCCCAAACCATGTTTTTTCCGAAAATTTGTGTCTGGCCCCACCAACAAAAATGATCACGAACCGCCACTGCTAAGATGGATAGGACATGTAGAAGAAATGGACAATTGCCGCTTACCAAAACAAATGTTGTCCTGTGAACTTTCAGAGTGAAAGAGCCACCAAGACATAACACTACTCAGATATACGGATGTCAGCAAGGACTCAATGAAGAACGTTTCTATTTTGTTCCATCAAATAAGTAAAGCATTTTGGGAGAGAAAAGAGATAACAGAGTTGTGTAATAAAAAGAACATTGAGCAATGGCGCAGAATCGATTGAAAAGAGATTTAGGAATGAGCTGAAAGACAAGTGAGAAAAACGCAACCGCAGAAGTTGACATGGTAAAATACTTGCCAATTGAGTGTTTGTTCAAACAAACAATGTCATATATATATTATACATAACACGTATATTGTTTTGTGTATTTATTACTTGCTTGAATGTGAATACACTGTTTCTATGTTGGTGTTCTTCTCTTTCTTCGAACGCTCCATATCGACCACTTGTCAACCACACTTTGTGATTTGTATGTGGTCTGAGCCTAAGGGCGATTGTACGTTGTCCAAGTTTTGCGCTACAAGTAGGCAAGCACATCATATTTCTGCGCTGCTTTTTATTTACTAGGGGAGCATCCCTAGGGCCTACATCAGTCGCCTCTTATGACATGCATTGTGGTTTGCAGTAGTACTATTCGTTGCATCCTCGGGCGGGCCCTGGCACCACACGAACGTTTTTGTTGTTAAATATGGTCTTGTCCATTCATATTTTCTTCCACACTTCATTTCGATTATCTTACTCTTCCTGCATTATTATATGCTTACTACATAGATTCGTAATACTTGATAAATTTGGATTCGATATAGGAAAACACATGATGAATACAGAAAAGACAGATATTTAAATGTTTGCACATATGTGTTGCACATGAGATTCACTGTTGATTTTATCAATGTTTGGTTTTATCAATACATAATGTTATTTCTGTTAGTTATCATGATATGTTTGTTCTTCTGTCTGGAATTATCATTGGCTGCTATCATTTGTATTCTATCTTAGTATCACTAAATGGTGTTACCATAGTCTGGTATTATTATAATAATTTTTCTTCGTTGTTTGCTCAAATATGTTCAGGTCTCCATAAATGTGCTTGTTTAAAAGAAATTAGTCTTCATTTTAATCAATTCTAAAATACAACGCATGATATAAAAATAGCAAATCGCACGATAACATGCAACATTCGTGTCAAAGCCGTGCATTGTATTACACATCGTGCACATACCACATCAAAGTTTATTGTTGTAATGCGGTTACCGGTATTGCAACATAAAGGAATTATTAGTATTTGACAATGCGAAAGTACAAATAGACGAAATATCAGTAGCCGTAGACCAGCACAATGAACTGTTCTTTGCTGACGACCAGTCTCTATTCCATAATAATAGTCAACAGCTTCAAGAAAACATAAACTTACTTAACGATAGCTGCCTCAAATACAACATGAAGATCAGCATTCAAAAGACAGAAGCCATGACTATAAACAGAGAACATAAAGATATCAACATATAAATAAATGACCAAACGCTAAGGGATGATGAGAAAATGTAAATACCTTGGAAGTAACTTCACATAGTAGACAAAGAGACTGAAACTAGAATCCAGCAAGCCAACACCATTACATACCAACTTACCCCAATCTTGAAACACCCAGCAATTCCAGTAGAGACTAAAAGACAGATTATAAATGCAATCTTCATTCCAACACTATGCTACCAGTGTCAAACATGGGCACTAACACACGAACAATAAAGGACAATTACCACATGTTAAATGAGATGCTTGAGGAAAGCGGTAAATAAAACAAGAGACAATATAAGAGATGTGGAAATTAGAAGAGCAGACGGAACAAAACCTGCTATAAGATTCATTGAAACACAGAGACTCAAATGGCTTGGATACTTGGTGAGAATGATCCCGAATACACCAGTTGTAAGTGTATACAACCTAAAAATGGAATCATTAAAGGAAGGGCAAACCATGAAAAAGATGGTTTGAAGGAGTTATAGGCCCGCGTGCCCAGCGTGTTCGTAGCGCGTTTTTACTAAGGGTGACTAATCCTCTGTAAGTGCGGGTTTAACTCCGCGGACTGGCAGAAAAGCTACAGGTTCCCAGATTTACGGTGTTCGTGTCACCGAGCCGAAGGGTTACGATGCCCATGACACCGAGCCGAAGAGCTTTCAGCTCAAGTGCTTCTGGATCGGAAAAAAAGGAGTTATAGACCTCTAAAAAATCCACAAAGCGCAGCATATCAAGCGATCGAGCGTGCACTATCTTGCAAACCGATCATGAATTAAACCTGCTACGCTTAACGGCAAAAAAACAGAGATGTACAACAGAAGAAAGTACGTTTAGATTAATGGAAATATGTTTTTTAAATTTAAAATATTGCATTGGCTTTTCCGTTCAAACTTGTTTAATTTGTACTCGTTCTATTTTCTGTTTTCAATGAGGTGTTATTTTTCAATCAGATCGATAATTTGATACCTGGCTTCCCATGCACTAATCGCACTGTTTCGTTTAGTACTCATGCTAATATGTGACTATAAAAAGAATTTAGAGGGCAGAAGTGTGGTCAGAGCCGATATCATAAATGGGACACCCTCTCATTTATGTGATATGGGCGAGTCTAAGACACTGTAACGAGTTCGAGGAATTAAGAGTTCAGTTTGAACATGTCAGACAGTATCATTTTCGTACTAGACAGCGAAGGTCAACTTATCATGTGTGCGGTAAGCAAATGTCCTTTAGAGTGGCTGCTGCTGAGTAGGATAGAGCACACATGGGAATGTACAATGCGTCGATCGCATAACATAACATAACCTGTAAAACTAATCAAGAACAGAGATCGATACAATCTATATTTTCAGTATGGTGATCGAAATGCAGACGAAGACGCTTGTTTTGGTAATGTGTAATAGTTTTGAAATATAGAATTATTAATATAAACAGTGACTCGCAATGCAATTTAGTAATCAACGACTTTATACGATCCGCCAGCCATTTTTTATAACATACTATGTAACATGATCGTCAATGACACTTGACCGCCTAGAACATAGATTCCCAAACTTGTTCGGCCCACGTCCACTTTGCACAACATAAATCTTGTAACGCCCCTTCAGAGTATAGCAGTTTGCCAACGCCCTACACTATACATACATGTTCTATTTTTCTTGACATAGAACATTGATACACATTTCTGTAATACATGGTCAATTTTAAAATGATTATATGCATGAAATAGAAAATTGATGAAAAAATGGATCGTGTAGGACGGGCATAATATGAATTTAAATGCAAAATTCAAATTTAAAATGATTATTCAATTGCAAAATCACGAAAATAATTTATTTTAAATATTTTTTATTAATTTCTTCTTTAAGGAGCCACCGATCCCTAATCGTTTGAACATCCCTTCACCCCTCCCCAATTCTTCTGAACTCACTACCGCCCCCCTAGAATGCTTCAGCGCCCACTAGGGGGCGGTACGTCCAATTCGGGAAACGCTGGTCTAGAAGAATCATACATATACACATAATGAAATTAGTGTTGTAGTAATGATACAGACAAACAGACAATCGTAATAATAACTGACGATTTTTTTAAAAAATCGCAGTTCATGTGATATTTTTTTAGAAGCAAGATCTATAGGAAAAATGGTAGATTTACATGCCCTACGCAACAAACGTAAACTTCTCTTGCAGTGGATACGTCTCACTGTACAATACCAGGTAACGAGATAACATCCCGTCTGGCAAAGGAATGGGCTGTAGATAAGCAAACACATGCGCCGGTTACGTATCATCAGAAGAAACGTATAGTCAAATAACACAGTAATCCACCAATAGTAGCACGCTTTAGTGGTTAGTATGTATTGAGATAAAATTTGGAACACAAAGGGACTAAATCTTAAGACAAAACTTAAAATATATAGAAGTAATGTACTGGGAGTGCTATTATACAGTAGTGAATGCTGGAAAATGACACAACACATAATACACAGGTTGGAGATATTTCAGAATAAATGTTTTTTTTTTAAATCCTGAACATTGTCTGGTCAAATACCATAACAAATGAGAAGCTTTTGAAAAGAACAGACTGTGCATCTTTGGAGACCATCATTAAGAGACGAAGATGGAGGTGGTTTGGACATGTATGTCGTATGCCAGTGAGAACATTGGCTAGGACAGCTCTCATATGTACAGTGGATGGGAAGAGAAGCCTGGATGTCCAAAAGCAACATGGATAAGAACTTGGAGAGAGAGAGTTGAAGGAGTGTGGCCTGACGTGGGAGACGGTTGGTAGAAAAGCAGCAGAACGGCATCAGTGCAGGTCTCTTGTGGAAGCCTTATAAGTCAACCGGAACAAGAAGAGGATATATATAGATGTATTGAGATGTTGGTATACTAATCCGTGCAGATCCATATGTGATCAGTCTCTCCAAGCAGATGTCAAAGCTTATGCATGCTAATGGTTCTCGTGACCCGATAGTTAAATAATTTCAGGCATCCAGTTCTGTGCTTATAAAGGGTTATGCAAACTTCTTGAATCTTTTGATAAATGCCTTCGTGTATTGTTGGGTCACGCAAGGGAAGCAAAGAATTGTAACATTGTGATCTACAAGTCATGTCGTAAGAGTCGACTGAAGTAGGAACCTAGGGAAGCTACACTAGCAAATAAAAAGCAGAAATCTGATGTGCTGACCTTCGTGTAGGCGCATAACTAGGACAACGTACACTTAGCCTCGGAGCACATATAACTCACAAAGAGTGGTTCACCCGTTGTCGATGTGGAGAGTTTCAAGAAGAAGTTTGATCAATTTAATATCAATATTATTGTCTTCTCCTTTGACTGAAATCGGATGCACGTGTCCTAAACGTGTAGAAGTCTATGCGTTTATGGGTCTACCAAACCAATGTGCAACGTTTATGGCAAAGATCAAACATATCACAAAGAGTGACTAAAAAGTGGTCGTAAGAATGAACGTAAAGAAGAAGAAGAATCGTGTCTTCTCCGAACATGCAATCGACAAGAAACCAAAAGAACGTTACTTATATCCATCATCAACTTCCCAATAATCAATGTTTTTTTATGCAAGCCTCAAACATTGCCGCAGACACATGTATGTCTAATGGAGTAGATCCACGCAAGCCTCAAACATTGCCGCAAGCCTCAAACATTGCCGCAGCCACATACATGTATGTCTAATGGAGTAGATCCACGCAAGCCTCAAACATTGCGCAGCCTCAAACATTGCCGCAGACACACGTATGTCTAATGGAGTAGATCCATGCAAGCCTATGAATATCAGAATCCTCAATAAACGACATGCACTCGTACTGTAGAATGTCATTTTGAGCGTTCCAAAGCAGCGACTGGAGCATCGAACACAACAATGGCCCAGGAAACAAATTGTAATAGACCCACCATAACGCAGCAGTAGCGGTTTAAACGTCCATCATCATACCGGAAATGGTTGTTATGTATGACCAACTTAGCTCTGTAACTAGCCCACCATGAACGCAGCATAAGAAACTCCTCACTACGAATGTTGTATACCACAAGACGACTATCAACTACCCACCATGTACGCAAGCTAAGAAACCCCAGCATATTGTACCACTACAAGACGACTATCAGCATGTTAGCAAATTCGTAAAATTAACCATCAGTCTGAGTGTCTGACCGAATAGATTAGAGCGTGGCTCCCATTCCTGGGACCCATGTTTAATTCACGGTAAGGACAAGAATTTTTTCTGATGTGGGTACAAATGAAAAATCCTACCCTGAACATTTTCGCGGCGACCACACTAGCCATGCGGCCATTAAATTCCCCAGACACTCGTCCCACATGTCCTACACCGCCCTAAATGCGGTATTACATACAGGCAGTAACGACATGATCTTTTTTTTTTTTTTTTTTGTTGGTCTGTATCTCAGAATATGACAGGATTGACTGCACAGTCATATCTACAGAATAATCTACAGAGAATCTACAGAGAATCTACAGAATAATCATGAATTTCAATCATGTGGACGTGACACCACAGACTGTAAAACACATACTTCAAGACTGCCCGAATGTTTAGAAACTGAGACACGATCACGGTTACAGTGAGAAAAAACAAAAAAAAACACTATTAACAAGACTATAAACAAAAATGTGGTGAACTATAAAGACAGTGAAGATTATACAAGAGACAACATTAAATATGTATATTTTTTTTTTTGTGTGTGGCTGATCCAGAAGCACTTGAGCTTTTCAGCTCTTCGTCTCGGTGCCAAGGATAACGTATCACTTCGGTTCGGTGTCACGAACACCGTAAATCTGGAGATCCTGTGGCTTTTCTGTCAGCTCGTGGAATTGAACAGCTCTCATAGAGGGCTTGTCACCCTCAATCCAACGCGCTACAAACACGTTGGGCAGTCGGGCTTAAATATGTATAAAGAAAATATTTCAGGCGAACGAGTGAACAGAAGGATTATCACGGTGACATTCAAAGTCTTTCCAAATTATTTTCCCAACTATTGAAGACATAAACATTCCAACTGTAATCTTTCTTTTCTCTCCTCCTCTCTCGCTCATTCTCTCTCTATCACATCTGACAAATTACTCTCTTATTATACACTCCTTTTCATTTACATGTGTGTAAAAACTATTATCTGCATTTTGTCCCAAACGTTAAGGCAAGGGGAAGGGAAGGACAGATAACCCCCCAATCCTCCTGGAAAAAGCAGCTTTTTAATCAAATATTTGGACTTACTGAAGTGTTTATGAAAGACACTCCTCAGTGAGTCATTTTTTTTAGAATGGCTCTCTGGTAGTGTTTGTAAGGACTCTCATATTGCTAGGCTAGGCGATGGGTGTCGTAAGAAATGAGGGTAAGTGGTTCGAATCCTGTGTTTGTTTATTTGTTTTTCGGAAGCTCTTAATATTTGTACACTGTTTATTTGATGACTTACTGTTACTAACTAGCTATAATTTCAACATTTATAACAAGCTAATATATTTCTATATATAGAGCCCGCAAGTAAAATATGATCTGAATCTGGTCCTCGCCTTTTCCACGTAGTAAACAATCACCACACGTTTTCTTAAAACTCATTTCGCCATATCCCCTTTTTCACATGCAGCTCCCGCCGTGTGGTACCGGGGCATGAAAAGAAAGCAAAAAATAGTACCACTGCGTCCTACAAGTCATGTCGTAAGAGGCAACTGATGTAGGAGCCCGTCTGCCCAGCGTGTTCGTAGCGCGTTGGACTACGGGTAACTATCCCTCTGTGTGTGCGGGTTCAATTCCGCGGGATGGCAGAAAAAGCCACAGATTCCCCAGATTTACGGAGTTCGTGGCACCGAACCGAAGGGTTACGATGTCCATGGCACCGAACCGAAGGGTTACGATGTTCATGGCACCGAGCCGAAGGGTTACGATGTCCATGGCACCGAGCCGAAGGGTTACGATGTCCATGGCACCGAGCCGAAGGGTTACGATGTCCATGGCACCGAGCCGAAGAGCTGAAAAGCTCAAGTGCTTCTGGATCCAAAAAAAAAAAAATGGATGTAGGAACTAGGAAGCCACACTGGTATATAAAAAGCATCGCAGAAATCCGATGTGCTGGACTCATAACTGTCACAACGTACAATCGCTATTGGCTCAGATCATATACAAATCACACAGTGTGGTTTAAAATGTAATGTCCGAAGAAGAAACGCATGCAACGTAATTAGACATCCACTTGACCAGAACACAAACTACAATACAATAGTAGAAATAACAGATCTAAAAACAGCTAGCAAAATGCTGAAGAAGAGGACAGAGAACAGAGCATAATATCATTGACTGAAACGCCCGTGTAGTGCCGGGGACGGTAGGGGAAGCAAAGAATAGTACCCCTTCAACCCACAAAGCACGTCGTAAGAGGCGATTTATATAGGCTATAGGATGCTACCCTGGTAAAATTTTTTTATTTTTTCCGATTCAGAAGCACTTGAGCTTTTCAGCTCTTCGACTCGGTGCCATGGACATCGTAACCCTTCGGTTCGGTGCCACGAACACCGTAAATCTGGGAATCTGTGGCTTTTTCTGCCATCCCGCGGAATTGAACCAGCACACATAGAGGGATAGTCACCCGTGGTCCAACGCGCTACGAACACGCTGGCAGACGGGCACCCTGGTAAATAAAGCAGCGCGAAATCGGATGTGATGGTCTACTTGTAGGCGCCAAATGGGTGCAATCGCACTTGGCTCAGATCACATACAAATCACACACAGTGGTTGACAAGGGGTCGATACAGAGCGTTCGAAGAAGAAGAAAAATTGACTGAAAAAGACGATTTAGAATGATATAAAATTAGCAGTTACAGTTCCAAAGTTGCATACAAGCTTCCCATACACGTTTGAAGCAAGTTCACCTCGGATTAGATTATCATCTGCACAGCATTAGTAATATATTGATCCATCTAATTTCAATCCACCAAAGTATATATCATACCAATATATGCTACTAAAGAACCATCTAATCACTGTTAAGATCTTTTACGTGCAACCCATGCAACAGGTGTGACAGGTGTCGCAACTTACCTATTCATATTATGCGTATCCAACCGAACTTAACACGATATGTAACACCAGTAAATGTGAAATATATCCAGCCACTGTCATAACCTGTATGTTTAGAAACTATAGAAATACCTGTCCTTTGTAAAATTTGAAATTTGTAATTTATATTTTTAAAACAAAATTACTCATTAAAATATATACATTTTATAACAATGATGTTTCATTTTGATTAAGTTCTTACTTGGAATGAATTCTAAACTCTTTTGCATGGAATAATTATCTAAACTGATCACCTCAAAGACCCAACAACCACATGGAACGGAAAGAACTAGGCGTTAAGTTTGGACATGCCAGACAGTGTCGTCTTCGTGATAGAGAGAGAAGATATAGTAATCAACTTCTCATGGGTACTGTGAGCAAATGGACTTTGGGATGGCTGATGCAACGGAGGACAGAGCACGAATGGGAATGCCCAATGTGCCATGACGTCGATCGCATAACATAACATAACATAACATAACGGAAAGAACAAACTATTACCCATAGACTCCATCCAAACAAGACACACCAGATAGAAGAGTTATATTTATTAAACATGTTTCCCGGTATGATAGACCGTGGCCTCCGGAAACATAAGGCCGGCTAGTTCAGACGAGACATCGAATGATTCTTGTTTAATGGGGGTTGATTTTTAGTATGTGTTTAATATAACACTAAGAGCTTTCTTTGCAAATTTTTGTCAATTCTACGAGCCCATGGTTATTTATTGATGAAAAATGTGAATAATACTGATATACCTTAGTGTTAAAGTTAACTTGTAACATAATATAACCTTGAATTACCATGCTGTGTTATTTTAACAATGAATAAGCCTTTATACAACAACACTGGAATGTGAGGATCACGCGATGGTTGTAGTCTTTTTCATAGAAATGCTAATTGAACCTGCCGGCCTTATGTTATAGGAGGTCACGGATAGACTAAGCACTTATTGATTGAGAACATAAACTGCTAAAGACATTCTTTATTACTTACTTATTGCTCTCAGCTCCTCGTGGAGCATAGGGCATCAACAATTGTTCGAAATTTTACCGGTATCAACCGTGCTGTTTTTTTTATGGACACCGAGGATAGTACAGCCTCTTTCGGTTACTCAACGAGACTTTGTCTACAGGTCTGTATAGGATGACCATGTTCCGCTTTCCTTGCGGGTTCTAATCAAATTCTTGTCTAGTGACTTTCCATAGGGTATGCCCAGCCCATCGTCATTTTCTCCTCTTAACCTCGATTATCATAGGTTCTTGTTCTGTTTCCATACACAGGTATGTGTTTGCAGCTATATCCTACCATCTTAGTCTGAGAATACGCCGAAGACATCCATTGGCAAAGGTATGCATCTTAGTTGCATCTAACTTGTTGACACGCCATGTCCCTGCAGTGGCGGCTCGTCATTAAAGGCCAGTGGGGCCGGGCCCCCCTAAAAATAAGGTATAACGGGTATTTATTATTTTATAAATTAAAATATAACAACTAAAAACCATGATTTATCCGGAAAAAAAAGTATGGTCCCACCAACAAAGATTATCACGAGCCACCACTGTGTCCGTGCATTCTTTATGCATTTGAACTAAATGGAAGACAGTGAGAAAATATTGATAAACATAGACTGTGTACTTTTACATATAAGTGTGTCTATAGATGGGTCGGAACGAATCATACAGTTTAAAGAAGCTATTATTGATTTATATGATGATTGACATAAAAATGTCACAGGCAGCTAAGCAACAGATGATCAACAGCATTTTTATACCTACTTTGTGTTACTAGAGCCAAACATGGACATTGAGCAAAGCGCAGTCACAAAAATAACTACATGTGAATTGTGTTGACTTGCAAAAGTTACCAACAACACAAGAAAAGACAGACCCCCCAACATCAGAATAAGAAAGAAAGTTGGCACAAAACCGTGCTTGAATTACATAGATAACAAAGAATTGAAGTGGTTTGGCCACTTAATAAGAATGCATCCAAACTCCACAGTATACGAGTCTTCTACAACAGAACATCGGGAAAGAAGGCAAGAGGAAGACCACGGAAAAGATGGTAGATGGCGTAGCAGAATCCTGTGAAAGAGCAAAATAACAATCACACAAGCCACCAGAACAGCACAAGACAAAAACAGAAAACCACGACACTGGGCAACAACCTGGTAGCAGTGTGACGACAAAAGAAGAAGAAGAAGATGACTGACACAAGAACAACGAAGAAGGATGTATGTTGTGTTTAATGTATGCGCACTATTGGTGGTTGTGATGAGGATGTGTATTTGTAGACGTAAAAAGTAACCGGAGAACAATTCATTAACACGATTGAAGCCCGTCTGCCCAGCGTGTTCGTAGCGCGTTGGACTACGGGTGACTATCCCTCTTGTGTGTGCGGGTTCAATTCCGCGGGATGGCAGAAAAACCACAGATTCCCAGATTTACGGTGTTCGTGGCACCGAACTGAAGGGTTACGATGTCCATGGCACCGAGTCGAAGAGCTGAAAAGCTCAAGTGCTTCTGGATCGAAAAAAAAAAAGAAAAACACGATTGAAACGTAAAATTTCTACAAAATATGTACACTCTCTTCTAAATCATATTAGGGCTCACACCGATGCTACTTAGTTCCTGCACTGTCACTGAGATCGTTATGTGTAAGAAAGAGATCAGAACACACATAGTTAATCACCGAACTGCAATGATGATGGCCGTATCAATCAATCAATCATTTGTAGATAACGCGTGTGTGTTGTCTGTGCGTGTTAGTGTACGTACAATTCACAGAAAGATGCACTTTCAGTCGCAGTATTAAGTTATATCACTGTTAATCTTTTCATTAAACATTTTCTTTATACTGATTTCTTATATGCTCTCCATCATCGTTACTGTAACACTGGTCGGTCTGGTACAGTGGCAGTCAGATGAGTTTACGAATCACTGGTCATTGTTCCATTTCCGTTATAACCTAGTCTGCAGTGACCTTTCATAAAACCTATACATGTACTTTCAGATGTAAGACAGCAATTAGAATCGTGATAGGAAAAGTTGATGTGGAAATGATTTGACGCTAATAACGTCTGTACGTCTTCTTTCAAACTCTTCATATCGATCATTTGTTAAACCACTCTTTGTGATTTCCATGTGATTTGAGCCTAAAAGCGATTGTACATTGCGGCAGTAATACGCCTACATGTAGGTCACCACATTCGATTTCTGCGACGCTTTTTATTTACTAGGGTGACTTTCCAAGTCATCTACCTTAGTCTCGTCCAGCGACATGCCTTGTAGATCGCAGTTCCTCTATGGTGTACGTCCTTTGAGGATCCCATTACTACACAGGCTGCTGATAACTTAGCCTAGCATAAGCGAACCGAAAGTATATTTGTTCCTCTACTTAAGTGTATACGTGTATGCTTTAATAGATTTGTAACCTATTTTTATTAAATAAAAAATAGCTTGTCTATCTAATACCACAATGACCGCCCGAGTGGTCCCGGAACCCACAAGGTAAGCAAAGAATAGCACCACTGCGACCTAAAATGCATGTCGTAAGAGGCGATTGATGTAGGACCTTGGGAAGCTACACTAGTAAATAACAAGCATCGAAGAAATCGGATATTCTGACATACTTGTAGGCGCATATATGGCAAAACATATATCTCTCTTAGACTCAGATCACATATAAATCACACAGAATGGTTAACAAGTGGTCAATATAGAGAGTTCAAAGAAGAAGTAGAAGTAGACATCAATGACAATCTACTTCAGATAACATAAATATATAAATATATAAATGCTTTCATACAGAACTAGATGATGAATTACGGATATTGCAAGAAAATATCTTCAAAAACATATCTTTCTAGTTAAAATTATCTAAGAGGTAATTTACTCTTCTTAAATAACTACAAACTATACCATCAACACAATATATATATATATAGATTTGAAAAAAAAGTATTACAAAAACTGAAACAATTACAGCAGTCAAACATAAAGATGAAGTTACACGTCGCTGTTGTGATATCCTATGAATGTTACACACACAGAAGAAGAAGATGTGGTAGGTCCGATCGCTGGGAACTCTCAAGAGCAACTACAAACAATCGTTAGGAGAATACAGTCCGTATCGCTCACCAGATACAACACTGATATGTTCGCACGCGGACTGTAGGCGGAGGGGAAGGATGGTGGTGAGTGGGAGTAGAGCAAGGAGGGAAGGATATATTGAATAGTGTAATAAAACTGTAGAGCCACCTGGATGAAATGTAAACACTATACACGTCACGTGATTGTTAAGTAGTAACAAATGAATGAAAAGCAGGTATATATGTATATTTGTTATAGAAAGCAAGTTGAATGCGTTTGAAAATTGTTGTCTGCGAAAAATAATTAACATAACATGTGACCAATTCAGAAGTGAGGAAATCAGAGAAATGTCTGGATAACCACTAGTAACAAATGTTATAAGAGAGAGAAGATGTGGATATGTTGGACACAGTTTGAGAAGAAGAAAGGATCAAAGAAAATAAAGCAGGCGTTGAAGTGGGGATAGGGGGGTGGGGGTGGGGGCGGATGGGGGTTTCAAGAAAAAAGAGGACGCCATAGGAGACCCTGAAACGAACTTTGCTGAGAGAGGCAATAAATATAGGTATCAATTCCATGGATGTGACTGAACCAGTGCCAGGATAGAACGGTACGGAAGAATTATTTGTAGACCATATGTAACGTATAACGGTAGGAGAGAAATTATTACTATCATATATAAATATATGGGTGTGACTTATGTGAGAGTGAGAATACACTATACTAAATTAGAAATGTGGCTGTGTCATCTGTTGCTGAATTGATTTGAAAAGAAAATTTATCGTTTTATGCTCTGATAACATGCGTAGTCAAGGCGTCTATTTTTTTTTCTCCAGAATCACTTGAGCTTTCAGTTTTTCGCCGCTGTATCATTGACATCGTAACACTTCGGACCGTGCCACGACCACCTCAAATCTGGAGAACCTGTGGCCTTTCTGCCAGCCCGCGGAGTTGAACCACATTCACAGGGAACTTGTCGTTTAACGTGCTACGAGCATGCTGGGCAGGCGGGCAGAAGACGTCTATTATGGCACCCCTGGCTGATTTTTGAGTAACTGTTCGCTTTTCGTATCATTAGTGTTCCTCGACATTCAGTCGAGTACTACTCTGACTGATGAGGTACTTGTAATTAAAATCCCAATGTGAAGGATCATAAAATATGTAATCCAATAGCGAACAATGTGCACAGCTACACATTGTGTTGCCTAAATTGGTATTGAATTTCGGAATTAGCACGACACATGTTTACTATCGAATCGTGCCATCTACTATGCTATCCGAACTTTAAAAAAATGAATATCAATCTTAACAAAAATGGCAATAGAATTTTCTTGTTGTTAAGGAATTCTTCCGTCAATTATATCAACTCTCTCTCTTATCTCTCTCTCTCTCTATCTCTCTTTCTCCATCTCGCTCTCGTTTTTCTAATGTTAGTTTCATCAAAATATGTCAATTTCTACCACATACTATTTTGTATATACCAATGTTATTGGAAGTTCCCATCTTGAAAGATGTATAGTACATATATATATATATAATACTATATACTATATACTATAATACTATACTATATATAATACTATATACTATATACTATAATACTATACTATATATAATACTATATACTATATACTATATGCATTTTTATATATATATATATATTATTTGCCCGAACGTTTAGGACTGTTTCTTACAGAGCACTGTAAGCTCTGCTTGACATAAAGGTCAGTGTCTTTGATAACGATTAGTTTCCCCGGGGATTCTAAACAATGTGCACTTAACTGATACTTCTTAAATGATCTATAGCTGATCGACTGACTTTATTGCACTCTAGTTTACCAAATATGGTTCGATTTCTCTCCGCAGTAATTGCACGTCACCTACCGAGAAAAATGCACAAAGCACGAATTCCGTAGCTCCAGCAACAATCCTAGAGATTTCTAAAAACATGCAATCGTGAACATAACGACACAGTCTGGATTCCAACCCACGACGTTCGGATCGCAAGGCAAATGATTGACCACATCGCTACAGAGACTCAAGTTAACACAAATGCTGCACACTGCGCCAAACATGGTTTGATGTGAAGGTTAAATGCAAAATTTACATCAAAGGATCCTTACCAACTTCTGGTTTATATATATACATATATATATATATACAACAAAGTTATCCTTTATATATATATATATATATACAACGTTATTTTATATATATATATATATATACAACAGTTATCTTTCTCAACTTGGCCCAATCAAGAGTTTGGTAACATATGCAAATTCGATAAAATTATATATTTTTCAATCTGCAAAAATTAATTCGACAGCATCGTGTTTGAAGTGAATATGTTAATGTTAGACATCAGCATACCAGTGACGGTTCGTCATTAGAGGCCAGTGGGGCAGCCCACCAAAAATAATGTGTAACGTATATTTATTATTTTATAAATAAAAATATAACCTAACCTAAACCCATGATTTTTCTGAAAATGTGTGACTGGCCCCACCAACAAAATGAGCACGAGCCGCCACTGCAGCATACTAACTATAATTTGTTTTGTTTTTTAGCATTTTGTAGATTTTCTCATAAACTTGAGCTTCTGTTACACAAGCTGATGATAGCTATTGTAACACGTGCCAGAATATTACTTCTCTACAACATTCAATTGGGAATGTTAATTATATGGAAATAATTAATTTTTAAAAAACTGTTTAGATTGTTATTCTAAAATATGTGTTGATAGTTGTGTGTGTACATATTAGGCGTCCGTGTGTTGCCGGTGCTAGCAAGTAGAGTAAAGAATAGTAACACTGCGACCTACGAGGCATGTCGTAAGAGGCGACTGAGGTAGGGGACCAGTGAAGCTGCCCTAGTAAATAAAAAGAGTCGCAGAAATCGGGTTTGCTGACCTACTTGTACGTATAATTTGCACACCATTCAATCGCTCTTTGACTCTGATCACATACACACCATGAAGACTGGTTAACAAGTGGTCGATACTGAGAGCTCGAAGAAGAAGAAGATATGCATACGTATATATAAATTAGTTAGTTAACCAGATCAATAGATGGTTCAGTATTTTGTGAGAACAACTTTAAGATAGATAGAGCTTGTTGTATGCAGATGTGTGTCTTATTTTACTTCTTGCCTCATATGGACACCAGAGGGAAAAGAAAACGAGGAAGACCAAGAGAGACTCTGCGTAGAACCATTACCAGAGAAGGCTCAACGATGGGCCTAGTAAACATTAAAGACTTAAAACAAATGGCAACGAACCGCGAGACATGGAGAGCTATGACCTCTGCCCTATGCACCGCCCACAGGCCCAAGAGGAAAGACTAACTAACTTATATAGACATGTCTAGTAGGACTGTGATAAAGTCGTTTGCTAATTCATACAGTTCTGAATATCAAATGCAGTCAGTCTGATCAGTTATCAGTTATATGACTATTATCATATCACTCTGGACATATCTATAGGTGCTCCGATCTCCACCTCAGCAAATCCAGAAGCGTCCAGAGACCCAACATGCCAGTTCGATGTTGATTTATCAATCTCTTTGCATATATTTTGTTTAACCCTTTCATACCTCGTGGTATATAGGGCAATACAGTGTTAGGCCTGTATTTTTCATTGACCTTCGGTACACGATGGGTGATGTGGTCAGCATCACGCCGGCCGCCTTAACTTTCCCAGAGCATGTCTGGTACCCAGTTGAGGCTGGGTCGACCTGAGAGCCATCGCGGTCGGGAAAAATTCCACGCTTTGCATATTTGGTATGTCGTTATTTTCGGGATGCACCAATATCGACACCCATCTCTCTCAATCTTGTCAGAGAGTGGGATTCACAACCCTGAAACTCCAATGTTCCGAAATACTTTTTCAGTGCGTTAAGAATGTCATTTCGATCCAATGCAGCTCCCTCTGATATTGTAGCCATGTCTGCCAATCTATCAGCAGCTCGTTCATTACCCCTAACTCCTGCGTGCCCAAGGACAAAAATAAAGGTGATCTCTTCGATCACTGTCTGTAACAGTGCCTCCACCCAGTTTCGTCTCACCATTCCTTAGACAGTCTTATATACGTTCATGGCCAAGTTTCAGTCAATCAAGTGTCATGTCTGTAAGCGTTGATCATCTCTCTTCACAACTTTATATTTCTGGTGAGGTTAATCCGTTCTGATGACGATCGTTTGTCACCCTATCAGACCAAACATATTCTCCTTTGCGTTTCATGATATCCCCTTTCCTGTATTTTATCAATTGTCGCCAAATGTTTGAAACCTTTTCATATTATGTGCACGAAATACATTGAGTGCTTGATTCGTATTCTGTTGATCACATATTTTGTTGTGTGCAGAACTCTTTTTAAACATCATCATTCTGTTGCTGTTGATTGTAGTCTCAGCATTCTTCTGTAAAACCACAGATATGTGGCTTCCAACAATCTTATTGATTATTGTATTCATTGTCAATGATTCGCCGCCATACAAAAGTATTTCTTAAATATAGCTCTTTGCTAAATTTCTGGATTAGGCAAATACTTTCAATATTATAAATAAGTAATTATTAGTTTACATAATCTTCATTTCTTCTTGAGTTTGCAATACATTTCTTATTCTGTATAAGCCATAGCTAGATTGCTTTATAGTCATGTCTTCTTGATTAACGGGGTTTACGTGGCGTAGATGTTAAATGCTAGCTCTCGCTCCACAGATTCTTGGTTCGCTCCCTCGCTGAGCCATCGGGGTATTATTCCAGAAATCACTGATCTCAGTGTATGAGAATTCAAGTTTTAAGTCCTGTCGGAGATGGATGATAAAATGTTGGTCCCTTGTTCAATATGATCATGTCAAAGAAGCATCGGAAGTTGGAACTTGAAAATAGCAGAATTGAAAGCCACTGCTTGCGCAAAATTCATTGGAAACAATTACAAAATAAAATTAGTGCAAAGATTTTTTCACCATCATCTAACTTACATCAATGACCCTCGCCGATGCTACGAAGTTCGTGCAAAGACACTGAGATAGTCATGTATAATAAATAGATCGAAGCACATATGGTTACTCATCGAACTGCAATGATGATGGCCATATCAATTAATTCTTATTGATTATACTATACGTTTCTTTCTTCTGTTTAAAAAATGCATTTTATTTGTTTCTTGATTTAATATCATCATTTTCATCATCTTAAGTTGGCGTTGACGATCATGAATCTCCACACACATCTATGTTCCTGGTGTTTGTTATCATCTGAGATGCTGCCGCTCTTCCCTGCCACGAAGTCAGGCTGTTAAATATTTAATATACATTTCTTTATACTGTATAAATCACAGCTCAAGTAGTACCATATCCCTTGAGGAACGTCGCATTCATCATAGTCCATCTGAAAAGTGCTCAGTCTCTTGCATGTTCTCCTGATTCTTCCCGCGTCATGTTCAAGGTTTATTTAATGTCCTGCTGCCTTCGTCGTCTTGGTCGTCCCCAGCCTCGTTTTCCAGGAACCATAACCTTTCTCTCCAGACCACTGTGGCATTTAATGTGGCCAAAATATTTCATCTTCTTGGACATGATGTTATTTATGAGCTGGACTGTTAAATTACAGCTGGACTGTTAAATTACAGCTGGACTGTTAAATTACAGCTGGACTGTTATATTTATTTTTCTCTTGTTGTATAGTATTTTTTTTTTCATATTTGCAATTAAAGGAAATGTCAAGAAGTTCGTCAACATACAAACACTGACAACAGTAAATATTGAACTGGTCCAGAGCACGTGGGAGATGATGTCGTCTGCGGACAAGGTTTCATAAATCAACAGCTAACTCGCGTATAGAATAATATTTGTCTTGCTGATGTGTAGCCCTGATCAATATATCTATTAAAAAATCATTCTAAAATGTGATTTTCGAAGCAGTTGAACCACTATAATATTGAATACTATGCATATTTAACTTAGCAAATTTACCTATCTAACTATCAGCAATGACCGTTGCCGAGAGCGCAAATTTGCAAAGACACTGACTATATATGTATATATAGATGAAGCAATATAGTATCATAACAAAAGAATGCCTATAAGTAATTCATTCTATTGATTATACTATCCGTTTCTTTCTTGTGTTTCAAAGATGCTTATTTTTCTTGATTAATATCATCTTTTCTCTTTTAAAGGCTTCTTGACGATGTCATGATCCCAATCATCATCTATTTCTGGTGTTTTTTATCACAGATGGCTACTTCGGCCAGAAGTCAGGCTGTTGAATATTTAAACATTCTTACTGCATAAATGCACCTGAAGCACTATCCAATACACCATTAGGGACGTCGCGATTCATCACAGTCCACCCTGAATGTTCTCTTGATGTCCATCGATTCTTCGCGCAGTTCAGGTTTTTTAAGGGTCCTGCTGCCTTCGCGGGCCCCCAAACCCCGTTTTAGAACCATACCTTTCTCTAGCACTTCTTTAATGTGCAAATTTTAATCTTTTAATGGGTATTTATGTCTGCATTTTATTCATGACTGTTATATTCCATTTTTCTTTGTATATTTTTTTCATATTTGCAATCTATATGGAAATGTCAGAAGTTCTCTCAAAACTGAGTATATATTTACCTAGATGTTTCTGCTTCTTTCCATTATCAAATTTCTAGATTTTTGTCTTGTGTGTTTCTGACGTTATAAATGTTACGCTTTTTTCCCAACTTTCAAATAGTTTATTTGGGTTTCCCTTTGAGTTTCACTATAATATTAGATCACTACATGTTTTCTTCTATAAGCTACTGTTATCGAAATGCGTTGCTGTCTTAGATTGAATTTAATATGAAACTAACTTGTAATTACTGCTTGCAATCAAAAATTCAGTTCAATAACAAGATATTGCAGATAAAAAGGACAACATTGGTGCAGCCCGAAAAAACATACCAATTATGCGAAGAGATTGATTAATCAACATCGAACTGACGTGTTGGGCCGCTGGACGCTACTGGGTGTGTTGAGGCGGAGATCGGAGTACCTATGGATATCACTGGAGTGCTATGATGATAGGCCTCATATAACTGATATCTGATATGGCAACATAAATTGGTGATAAGATTATTGACAAAGATGTGTGCTACAGAACAGCGTTAAAAAGCAATATGGAATGATTTTAACTTTCTTGGGTATTACTTTGACTCACGTTCAAATGATACATTTCTGATGCGGTAATGTGTTCAGCAACAAGAACATTCTGAAGAACAGTAGAAGGAAACAACAAATCAATTGGAAACTTATTTTCTGGGTTCAGTAGCCATTTCAATATACTAAATTGACTGTCAGTAACAGATGTGACCTTTTACTTTGAAGAAAATGTAACTGACTTAAATGTTACGTACTAGTACTGATCTCCCTTTAATGATATCATCATCATCATCAGGTGCCATGCCGGCTGACCTAGTCGATCATGGATCTCCACAAATCTCTGTCGTTGGTGTTTGCTATCAATTCAGATGTTGACGCTCTACCGTGCATGAAGTCAGGATATTCAAAATGTTCTCTCTGTCTTCCTCTGTCTCGTCTATCCTCGATTTTACTGGTTGTCACAATGTGTTCTAATGATATAGTATATATATATATATTTTTCTTTATTTTTCTTTTCTCCGATTATGTTTTGCCTCACAGCATCATGTTAAGAAGAGGTTTCTAAAACGGGACCTGTGTGCGCTTCGTAGATCGTATCTTTCGTTGTTTTGTTATCTCTGAGGTCCACCTTTTTTCGTGGACTGCCTCTTGCTTTGTATCCATTGTATCGGAGCAAAATCACTCTTGAGTGCACTATCTGTTGGTAATCTGCTTATGTGACTGAACCATTTAATTTGGTGTTTCTTGATTAAGTTTAGTACTTATGTTGTACACACTTTTTCCTGATGTCTTCATTTCTCAACCGGTCTCTTCTTGTTACCCCCAGCATTCTGAGTAGACACTTCATCTCTGTCGTGATTAGTTTTCTTCTATCATTTGTTGTCAGCGTCCGGGTTTGGTACTGGTAACATAATGTGGGTAGAAAATTGTATTGAACATTGCTCTTTTCTGTTGATGATTACATGTTTGCATTTTAAAATTGGCGCAATGTGTCCTATCATCTGATTTGCTTTGTTGCATCTGTGCTGTATTGTATTAGTTATTCTTCAATTTGCTGACAAAATGCTCCCCATGAACGTAACTCCTGAATTTGTTTAGTATCCCTTTTAAATTGTAATGGAGTAATGGCTAAGTCTCCGCCTATGTAGAAGTCTGTTCAGTACATTGCACAGCCTGTTGCGCTATGTTGATTGTATTAGCTTTGTCGTCTACTTGATAACGCGCTCTTCCAATGTTCTTCATTATACATGCTTGAAGGTGAATATATTTCTTCTTCGTCTTCTTCCTCTTGTCTCTAATCATGATTTGTCTCACAGCTTCAGAATAAATAGAGATTAATAGAACGGACGTTTATGTGCGCTTCATAAATTTAATTTTCCACCATCTATGTTATCTCTGTGCTCTAGAATTTGCATGGGCGTCGTCTTTTTGCTTTGTGTCCACTGTATCGGAGTAACATTTCTCTTTGAGGCGCACTGTCTGTTGGTAATCTGCTTTTGTAACAGATGCATTTATTTGGTTTTTTTCTTTATGAAAATAGTATATGTTGTATATATTTAGTTTCCTAATGTCTTCATTTCTAAGCCAGGCTCTTCTTGATACTTCCATCATTCTGCTAGTACTCTATTTCTGCAGTGGCTACATTTCTTCCATCGATTGATGTCAGTGTCCAGTTTTGGCACTGATAGCATAATATTGGTAGAAAGATTGTGTTGTACAATGCTCTGTAAGTGTTCATGGTGGTATGTTTCATTTCAAAATTGGCGAAATTTGTCCTAAAATGTGAATTGCTTTATTGCATCTATGTTGAATTTATCTAGTTATTTTCCCATTTGCTGACAACAAGCTTCCCAAGTTTTGAAATGTACTACGGGTCAAAATGTATAAGTCCTCAGTGACTGTAAGCAGTAATATTTATTCAATTTCAAACGTCATTTTAGATAGAAAAAAACCCATTAAATAACATGTGTTCCTTTTATATTACATCTGATGATGAAAACAAATAGTAAAAAACAAACATGTTCTTTTGTCACACTTCATCAATGATCGAAGGCAAAGAACAAATATTATTCCTTTATTCTCTGCATGGTTAAAACGGACACCGAGAAAGCTCGCTATTTCCCTAAAACTTTGTCTTTAATAGAAAACCAAAAACAGCCAAGCTAGATTTAATTTCAAACTTTATCTTGTATAGAAAACTAAGAAGAAACAAGATGAGTCTTTGAAATCTATGAAGAATGTGCTATCAAAATGCGCTTTATGTCTGCGCGTTGTAAATAACATCATCATCATCAAGTAGCTTGTACCTTCTAGAACTTGGTCCCCATAACAGCAGTCCTGATAAATTTTCTATTCTGTGCAAATTGACTGTCGTCAGCAGAAGTCATTCTCAGATTGGCAATGGTATCTTGTTCCCATCGTCTTCTAGAGCTCGCTTTCAAATTCTTCTTATAGACGAATCATGCCAAGATTTAAATTTCTTTACTTGTATAGAACTAGAAAAAGTTAACATATTTGTCGTATAATATATATGTTGTTATATATTTATTCATGTCCTTGTATTGTCGGATTTAGCTTAGGGCTGACTACCTCATTCAGTAGAACACTTTAAAATGCTATAAAATCCAGTTAATCTTAATCTATCACTAGTTTTTTTTTAGGAATTGTGTTTCATATGTGGTTTAAATGTCGAGAAGAGAGGAAAAGAAGACATGTTTTCTGCTTAATGATATCTTTTTGTTAACGCTATCACAAACAACCGACTCGTGCTATTACCATATACATTAGTTATGTTGTGCCAGAGCCTGCAAGGAAAGCAAAGAATAGTACCACTGCTATATGCCAGGAACGTCATACAACGCGACTGATATATGTACCTAGTTAAGCTGCCCTAGTAAATAAAAACCGTCACATAAATTGGATATGTTGGACTACTTGTAGGAGCATATCTGGCACACCTCACAATCACTCTTGGGCTCAAATAACATATAAATCACAATGAGTAGTTAACAAGTGGTAGGTAGGGAGTGTTCGGAGAAGTATAACATATATTAAAGCTATTCCAGTATCTACGAACTATATCCTCTTTTACTAAATTTATCAAATGTCAGTGGAAAGTCTAGCCTGATATCTTCTCTTAAACCATGCTGGCAGACATAATTTAGAAAAACATATCTGATATCATGATATCTACTTTCTGGTTTCCGTGCGTTTCTAATCATGAAATTTGGGATTTAATTCTGAATATAAAAATCAATATTTTAATCATTACATCAGCTGTTACCAGTGCTGCAATTCATATTAGTTTATTTAATGAGGTTTGTGTACTTCTGTCTATGTTAGTCTTTTTTTATTAAGAGTGTTTTTTTCTGTCACAATCTATAGTTGTTTTATTGTTTGTTTATTGTAAACAATGTTTTCTTCTTCCCTCTAATCGTTTATTGTAAATAATGTTTTCTTTCCCCTACTAATCGTTCATTATTGTAAATAATGTTTTCGTCTTCCCTACTAATCGTTCTTATTGTAAACAATGTTTTCGTCTGTCACCAAAACGCTGTTTTAAAATGTTTCTGTCCCTGCTTTATTGTAAACAATATTTTCGTCTGTCACCACTAATCGCTGTTTATTGTAAACAATGTATTCTTATAATATCACTAATCGTTAAATATTTTTTTACGCGTTTTCTTCTGTAACTATTTCATTAAATAGCATGCCCCTTGCGTAACGTCACTTTCATCACATCCCGCCTGAAAAACTCTTTGTCTCTAGCAAATTCTGCCTCCTACAGCGTCATGTTCAAGTTCTCTTTGATTTCCTGCTGCCACCTTTGTCTTGGTGGTACTCTAGGTACCATGTCCTCATTTATCGTTCTCTTAAAACTATTGTGATGTTCAATGTGGCCACATATTCAATCTTAAACGATTCTCAGCTATGTGAGTTCCTCTTGTGTATTGAGAGCGTCACATTTTGTGGTCTTGCTCAAAGTTATTCCCACAACGTGTTGATTAATTTATTGATAGGACCTTCTTCATTGCACGTCGGTGAGTAATAATCTGAGATCTGATCTCTGTCTTTGAAATATTTCAGCTGCTTTGCACGATATCCATAGCACGGGCTCGGGCTTGCGTGGAGTGCACGACATCCATACTACGGGCGAGGACCCAGCTGCAGTGCACGACATCTATACCACGAGCGGGCCCCGTGCAGTGCACGACACCCTTACCACAAGCGACGGCCCCCGTGCAGTGCACGAAATAAATACTACGGGCGAACTCAGAACGTGGGGGTTAATAGACTGAGTCAATATCCCCTAAGCCCTATACTTTGTTAAAATCATTAGTATTATAAAGCTGTGTAATGGATTAGTAAGGAAAAATGACTTGTGGTTTAAATCCGGTGTATGGTTTGTTTTTGTTAAATAAAGAAGAATCAATAGTTCATTAACAAATTTGTGAATATCATTACCGATCGATATAAAATCATCCACTTTGACAGAACCTATTGATTTTTACGTTTTTCTATAGATAACAGTCGCGACCTTCCTAAAGTATTTTTTTGCCCACCCACACCTTAAGTGCTGTAAAATTTTACTTATATCTTATTAGTCAAATAACAGCGATATTGATTTGATATACATGTAGACGTTTAACAGTATCGTAGTCAAGTGTTTCATATAATTACGCATTGGCGTGCTAAACATGAAATTCCGCGTCAGTGAAAATCTGGAACCCCTGAAATTAATCATTTTACATTGTATCCGAACCATTGTCATTGGCTTATGCACACACCCTTTATTTTCATTGATAAAAGTGGAAGGTATCATACGTTTACTATCTCTATTACTTTTAATAATATGTAATAGGGATAAGCCTTTGCAAAACATTCGCCACCATGTGATGTATTACTATAAATTCTAAACTTTGGTTATCATTTTATTGTGCTTATGAAAAGTTATATAACAAAAGACGATTTTGGAAATAACTAAGCTACCTACCAATTAGTTAAACATGGATTCGTAACGTCGTGAGCAAGACTCCATGCAAAAAAGTATTGTTATCCATCCGATAGATTTCGTAAAAATTAAACCTTAGTGTGTTCACGAATTTTGAATCGAACTATAACACTTGTTCATAGCCTATTTATTGATCATATTCATTGACTCCTCGGCTTTCTTTAGGTTCCTAACATTCCTTTTTCTCTTTTCTCCATAAACAAATGATGTGCTGTCTCGGCAACGAATATTGTATGCATTACCAAACAACAATTTCTTTACGTATCTATAACGTTACACTCGGACAATCTATACGTCACAGTCAATATAGTAAGAAATGCAATAAAAAGAACCCTGTTTTATACCATGAGCTATTTTGGGAATACTGTGTTGTTCTGAATTTTAATTTACCATCGGTTCACGAATGGGAATGTTGCCAACATCACGAATACCTCTTTTACTTCCAGATTCTTTTCTGGTACCAAAGTGAGGCTAGGTCGACCTGAGAGTTGTTATTATCGAAACAAATTTCACGAATACGCTACAGTAATAAGCAATAATATATGAACACGTCATCAGCGTATTTCTTCCCCCGTCGTTCCTTACGCTACTATTCAATATTACCATAACAAATAAAAAAAAAACCTCCACGCGTGTTACGCCGGCATTACTTTTGATTTGGCTAAATATCGACAGCTAGTCCAGACAATCCATTCTGTAAATGTCAACTTAAGAAAGGTCACGGAATGTAAATTGTGATTACCGCACCTGATTTGCTACGTTTGGAACAATAAAAAGAATATATTGGTGAATAACACGGAATAATCTACAAGGAAGTTAGAACGATAGCATCTGAGAAATAAGGGTGTCACAATATGGATATTTCATAATTCTAATATTAGTTGTTTTTATGGTTTCCATCATGGACACTTTTGTTTAGTCTTTCTCACCTTCACCTTTAGATTCATATTGGTTTCGTCCATCTTTCATTTTGTCACATATTCAAATGAAATTTAGTTGGCTGGAAATTCGCTGCCATGTCAAAATTCAGATAACAATATTAAAATAAATTTCTGCAACAAATATCACCATCTTCAACATTATATTGTGGACTTCTGCCGGGTTCTTGTAGTTCGTACCCTATACTCATAAAATAAAGTTTCAAAGTGAACATGGACTTATTATAATTAAGTACTATTTAACTAAGCTGAACCAAGAATGAAAATGCGGGCCCTATGTGTTTATGTGTTTCTTATGTTAGCTATTACAGTCACCTTTAGCCAATGACTTTCCATTTCAACCTAAGGACACGCCTTTTATTGTTATATCAGAGCGTGTTCGCCAACAAGCATGTAAAATAACAATGAACTCCACCAAAAGATTCCAAAAGTAAACTCTTGATTCGTTATTATTTACAAATTTGATCACACAATCTTTGTGATCAGTGTGGTTTGTGCCAAGAAAGTAAATGCGCTATATCTTGATTAATAAACTACCAAGCATGTAGGCAATCTAGGGTTTGACATTCGAGTACAAGTAATTTAACAAATATATTTGAGTGTGTCGTCCATTATAATAGATCAAACCATGCAGACAACGGTTTGAAAATCATAGCATATTCTTTGCAGGACTTGGCCAACAAAAACGAGTCTTCGATTTTCTAGACACCACTTAAATGTTCAGTAGTGTGCCTTTGCTTTCCGAATGATTTAAGCTACAGACGCTGAAAGACAACGATTTAGTAAAGATAAAACTAAAATGAAATTGACTGATATAAATTTTGCTTTTTATTTAAATGTTGCACTCTTGTTTGTTGTACATCTCCTACTAAAAGCACTATGTTCATAATTGCTTACGTCTGTAGGATTCAGTGAGTCGACACAATTAGTACGGGGTGATGAGAACACTTTGAAGTGGATTGTACTGAATAACACAATGAAGGCTCAATACTAAAGATACGTAGGAAATGGTTGGAGCAATAAAGTGTTCTGGAATTATATCAATGGTGTTTTCATTACTAGAACTTTGTGGAAACGATGTTTTTGAAATATGGAAATGGAGGATGTTAAAACTATGTTTAAGATGTTAATTAGATCTGGAAATTGGAGAATGTTAATACTGTTTTGAGAAAATGTTGATGCCATCTGAAAAGTGGAAGATCGTCAGACTATGTTGAAACGATGTTGATGGTACCTGGAAAGTATGAGTAGTAAAGATGTGTTAGGATGTGTATCACTTTGTTGCCGGTCGAATAATTTAGATTGTTCTACTCTTTGTCATCCCATCAAGGTGCCAGAAATGTTAGACTAAGACTGACCATGAAATACGTAGATCGATAGTCCTGCCAGGTGTAGGAAAAAAACATTTGATCCTGCTTTTAGCAAATACTGCTCAGCCTAATCCCCCGCGTTCAGCCTCTAGTACAGAGCTTACTTCAGTGTTACATTGCTCTGAAACAGAACAGACGTTACATTAGCCGTTTATAGAGTGATGAGAATACCGAGAAGTTCTGGTACGATCGTACATATTGAGTTTGTGCGACAAGATTGTTATACCTACAGACGATTCATTGGTACGGTTTTCGTAATCAGTTTCTCTGTCACATGGACTGCATTCCTCTCTAGAAATCGTACATGAGACTTCTCTAGACGCATCCACTCTGAGATACGACTCATCTTTATTACGAACAGTTCTCATAATGTACATAACTGCGGTTGCCATGCTACCTTATCGCACTGTAGCTATCCTTCAACAATACATATTCGCTCTGAGAGACTAAACCACAACAGTCTGTTTCTAGAGACACTCCGGGAAGGTGGAATTTGTTGTTGGTCATTGTCGGAACAGTATCCTGTCGCAGCCTTGTCACGTTACTTTATTGCGTATGTAACATGCATTAAAAAGTAGTACTCTAATATGTCAACAACTGTTATTTTTATTATTTTGAATTCCAGCTTGATGTCTGCATTACTTGTCATATGTGTCTTCATTGTTTTGTTCTTATAGTAGTTTACATGCTGTTCAACGTTGGATGCTATGACGTGCATATAGTTGTGCTTTTGTTTCATATATTGTGTTGTCTTTGCCCACAAGGTGTAGTAGATGGTTTCTGTGGCGTATCGGTTAGATGTTTACTTTGCACTCTGAATGATGTGGGCTCGATTGTGAACATTGTAGTACTTTTTGTAAATGCATTTTGTTCTTAAAGGTTCCTTTTGACATCATTTCCGAAGATACGAATGCCGTGCATGTGCTACATACACTTGACAGGTAGCGTGTTAATTCTGCTGACAGGTATCTACTCATACAGGTAAACCCGTTGCAATGATGCCAGTCTTCTTTACCTTCAAATTTTGTTTAAACTTAGGAAAGTACAATTTGCAAAAGTAACATCTAACATTTGTATTTTTGTCACACAATCGAGACCAGTTTCGTCCCGTGCTACATTATCTTAAACACCCAGTCAATTGTCACGACAAACAATAGTGGAGGTAAAATACCACCAACATTTACTCCAGTGTCAACTAGAAACCAGTCGCTTTGGTCATCATCAGTGCGGATTGTAGACTATGAACCATCATACAAGCTTTCGAGAAAGCTTGTTAATTTTACCGATATTCTGCTTTGTATTATTAGTCTAATTTGATATTAAAACTACATATCTTGATAGTCTATCCAATTTGTTTTTCGGCCACCTCTGAAGTCGGAGAAGGTTCGTCTGAATGACCAGTGGCACTGATTATAGGGAAAGCAAGTTTTCTGGCAAAATCAGTTAGAAGCACCATACTGGACTCAATGATTACGGCGGAGTTCATAGCAGACTAACAAGAAGAAGATGATGAAGCTTTTCGACCATATATAACATGTCCATTTTCAATACAAGCAATGTATATGGTTGCTGGTAATAGAGCAGGTCATCAAACATAACAAAAAAGTCTTAAAATCTTATAAATGTTTACGTGTTAAGTACTCTGTATCATAGATAAATGACTAACAAATATGTATTCCTTTATAATTTTTTTTTTTTTCTTCGATTTATCTCCAGTTTTCAAAGAACTACAAACCTTGTTTTGCCGATGGAATTTGTTATGCCGGTCGCAGGTGTTTGCAAGATAGTATAACAACACAAATCGATTGTCGTCTGAAGCCGATAACACTTGATAAACTCAGAAATACCCGCTACGTGTCGGATATTAGACAACTAAATTTGCAAACGATCAGATGCTAGATAAGCGGCATAACTTGAAAACAATCATAAATATTCGAATTAATTTCCGACTTTGATATTTGTAAATGATAGACGTTATAATTTCAGGAGTATGGAGTATTCCCATTTTTATTATGATACCCAATTGTATTCGTGACAATCCATTGTTGTGACTTGATTAGGAAGCTAGTCTCAGAATACAAAGTTATTGTTAAAGGTAATTCTTAGTGGATTATTACTTCTTTGATTGACTCAGTCAATTATTATATCATTTTACTAACTTTACTACCCAATTTTGCAGATAATTTAGGAGAGAATAAGGAGTTTTAAAAACCACTAGCGAAGCACCAGAGACAATGAATAGCATCAATAAAAGAAAGACAATGAACAAGTATTAGGGCTTCCAGAAAAAGAAATTACCAAACATCGGATTCGAACCACGACCCCTTGTTTCCTACTGCACCCATTGCTTAGCCCTGCAATACGAGATCTTTCAAGAACATAACAACTAGATCTAAAAAAGAGCTTCACTAAAGAGTATCTATGATAAACTGCATGTATGTTGAACACAGAATACTCAGGTCAGATTCGATTAAACAGTGTTTACACAAACAAATGCGATAATCTTTCTGTGTTTGTATATTGGAGACAAAACAACAGCATACATATGTTTATGAGGCATTTCCAAACTGCAACGGCTCACAGATCGACCAAGTTTCACATTGACACCAGAGAAAAAAATGAAGGTAAAGGTTGTCAAAATGATATTAACGATATGATCGATCGTGTGCCGTAGGTCAATGGAAATAGTCGTGCAAGACTATCCTATTCTGGGGAGCTATGTAGTCACATCCAGCCGACTTAAAACTAAGCTATAGGGAAACCTGACAGACATGAAGCTGACTGCTCAGTTTGTTGTTTACAGTAAACTAAACGCCTGAGCAGCGATCGATGAAGAAGAAGAAGAACATAAATATTACTCTTACGTCGTATTCAGCAATATTCCTCATGGTATAAAAAATATAATTTGTTTCCGTTTGTATGTATAATTTGTCTATTCCATTATATTTTACAGGGCACAAATCTACAAGAAATTAAGTATTCTTTCTTCTCTTCACCATTGACTTTATAGAAGTGTTGGATGTAACGTAGTGATCTTGTGTGTTCTTGTTCTTCTCTTCCACCATTTATTTCTTTATAGAAGTGTTGGGGTGTAACGTAGTGATCTTGTGTGTGCTTGTTCTTCTCTTCCACCATTTATTTCTTTATAGAAGTATTGTGGGTGAAACGTAGTGATCTTGTGTGTGCTTGTTCTTCTCTTCACCATGTATTTCTTTACAGAAGTATTGTGGGTGAAACGTAGTGATCTTGTGTGTGCTTGTTCTTCTCTTCCACCATTTACTTCTTTATAGAAGTGTTGGGGGTGAAACGTAGTGATCTTGTGTGTGCTTTTTTAACGGTACTTTGTAAGCTGATATTCATGTTCGTAAGGCTGTTATTGATACTGTCGCTCCATCTTTTGCGTGGTCTTCCTCTTGCCTTGTACTCATTATACTTTTTATGTGTGGCACTCTATGGTAGGCGATACCAGGGCATTCTGGTCAGGTGTCCAAACCATTTAATCTGTTGTTCTTTTATGAATTGCATAACTGGTTTCACATCCAGACTCCTTCTGATTTCTTTATTTCTAATTTTGTCTCTTATTGTCACACCTGCAGCTCTTCTAAGACACCTCATCTCTGTCGTTATGATTTTCCTCACATTAGCTGCTGTTATTGGCCATATTTGACACTGGTAACATAATGTTGGCCAGAAAATCGTTCTTATGAGATTTGCTTTAGTTGTTAGCGGTATCTCTTTATGTGACAACAGTGGTGTTAACTGGTCCAGTACTTGGTTAGCTTTTGTGCAACGATTGCTGATTTCGCTATCAATTAAATTAAGCATTGCATGACAAAAAGAAGTGAACAAGTAAATTTGTCTGGTATGTTTTGATAAGCAAATCAAAGTGATATCATCAATAAAAAGAGTCTAAGCGACTAAAGATTTTATTTTTTAAATATTTTTTTAAAAGACTTTGTCTTCTTCGAACGCTCCATATCAACCACTTGTTGACCAATGTTATTTGTATGTGATCTGAGACTAAGAGCATTTGTACTCTGTGCCAGTTATGCGCCTACAGGTACGCTAGCACATCACATTTCTACGATGCTTTTTATTTACTAGGGTGGCTTCCCTAGGTCCTACATCAGTCGCCACTTACGACATGCTTTTAGGTCGCAGTGATACTATTCTTTTCTTTGCTTCGGGTCCGGCACCACAAAGCGTTTTTAAAGACTAAAGTTTGCCCGTCTGCCCAGCGTGTTCGTAGCGCGTTGGACTACGGGTGACTAGTCCTCTGTAGTGCGGGTTCAACTCCGCGGACTGGCAGAAAAGCTACAGTTTCCCCAGATTTTCCCCAGGTTTCCAAGGTGTTCGTGGCACCAAGCCGAAGGATTACGATGTCCATGACACCGAGCCGAAGAGCTTTCAGCTCAAGTGCTTCTGGATCGGAAAAAAGAAAGACTAAAGTTTCATTGCTTTTATGACTTGGTCCATCTATGAATAAATGGCTACTCACGGCGAGTTTCACGTTTTAAGACAAGTTTATGACTGGCCATCTATGATAAATCTCTCCGGCAAGTATTCAAAGCACGAACTCCGTTTATTCAACAATAATCGATGAGATCTCTGGAAGTATACAAACAGAGCAGAGCGATCTGGATGCGAAACCACGATTTTCGCTTGACAAACGGCTGAGCATATTAGCCATAGAGACCCACATAATACAACCGAAATACTAAAACACTAAGATAGTTTCCACTGAGTATATTATCATTTCAAGAAACTGTGACATTCAGAGTCTGCAACATCAAGATGTTAATGTAATTCATAAAATAATAGTAAAATAACAGACAAGACAAGAAATATGTTAAAAAATATTTTAATTTAGATTGAGACTGCTGTAAAGCTATGTAGAATGGCAAAACACGTAATGAAATCTCTTCTTTTTCCATTTCTAGTTTTTCTGTCGTTATTTCGTTATTCGTTTTTAGTCACATATTTACGTTCATTTTTAACCGTTCAAAGTCTATATGTGGTATTCTGTGACATTCGTCACTTTTGTTGTATCCTTTGCTTGATAAAGGCCTTTTTGGTTGAAACGTTGCTGTGTATTGTCATTGTTTCTGTATTTTGTAAAACTACAGTACTTTGTTATTACGTGTTTCGCTTTAAAATATTTTAAAGTAAAGAAAAGGGTTTTAGAGAAAGTAAAATTTGAATTTAAAAAAAAAACCAACATAAAATAGCTTGTTAATTCGAAATGTCGTCTTTTGTTTTATCGATCCAAGATGGGTAGTGAAAAGGTCATAAAGGTCGTGTAGAAATAGTTGAATGTCATGTAAATGTCACTGTCTAAAATTATTTGCTATATTTGGCAACTACAGAACGAAGAACTACAAATAGACATAATCATACACAATATTAGGGCACAAAAGTCAGCTATAAACATTGTTGTAGAGTGCATTGAACTTAATTATAATGTTAAGTTAACATTATAATGTCATTCAGACAAAGGATTTATTCCAATGTAACTCATAGATAATATTCACATTATCTATATTATAATGGGAGATTAATCAACATCGAACTGGCGTGTTGGGCCGCTGGACGCTGCTAGATTTGTTCAGGCGGAATTCGGAGCACCTATGGACATGGTGATAGTCCTCATAGAACTGATAACTGATGGAAGTTAGTAATGACAATAGTAGACAATCAAGTGAGTGGAACCCACAAGGAAAGTGGTAAAAGAGACGTCCTAAACAGACCCGTGGGTTGTATGTTTTTTTTTACTTCTTTCGATCGTTCTAAAGTAGTTTTTATCATTCTATTGTGATATATAAACAGTCAAACATCAGAACGTAATGTACGTGCACCAGCCTTCAGCACCTATTGGAGCACAGTTCGATTTAATCATAATCATACTAAATGGGTGGGGTGTTCGATTTCAGTCAGCGTTTGTGTGCGGTACGCTTTCCGCTAGCCTTTGGCTGTCCCCAGCCAAAAACCCACAAGGTAGCGGGTTGTCATTTTCTTTCAGGGCAGCAACCCTTAGACGGCCTGCCCTTCCGCGCTTATGAGCGCCATCTGCCCATCACAACCGGTCATTTTAGTGAACACCTTGGTTTGCAGCCCGTTCAGGTTTTTTACGGTTTGCTCCGCTAGCCTTTGATTGTCCCCAATCAAACTACAAGGCAGCAGTAGTTCCATGCGAGCGGAAACACACACTGGCTGTACCTCTGCTGGGCTTTCCAGTTGTTCTGACATTTGGGTGGGACGTACACCCTCTTGCCGCTCGTCGCCCTTGCCGTGCTTGCGCGTTGCACTGGTTTTGCCTCTGCTGGGTTTTTCAGTTGTTCTGCTCATGTGGGTGGGACGCCCATTCTCATGCTTGCCATACCCGCCTCTGCAATGTTTGCCTCTTTCCACGCTTGCCGTGCCGGCCTGCCCTCGATGGGGCCTACTATGGCTTTGCCAGGTGCGTGCTCGCTCTGCCCTGGTGCTACCTCACCATTTCCGTCAATTCCACGGGCTGTCCGTTTCAAGGGGCAAAACCGAGTTCGCCCCATGATACCCACGTGATCAACTCGACTCCCGGCATACTTATCAACTCTAGAGAGACAGCTAAAGAGAGCATGCTTGGGCTCTGAATTTCGCCCTCGTAGATCAACTCTCTTCGATGGCTTTGGTTTGCCCAATCTCTGTGATGGATGCCAGTGCTTTGACCTATATGGCCCAGCTTGCGGTTCAACTCGGCACCCAGCATACTCATTTGGAGGCGGATCAAGAGAGAGCATGCGCGGGTTCCGACTTTCGCCACACGCGGATCAACGTCCCTTTGATGGTTTTGATTCGTGCCTCCATCTCTGAGATGGGGCTAGACTTTACCTATTATGTGGACCAACGTGTGGCCCAACTCATCACCCAGCATACTCATCGGCTCAGGAGAGAAGAATCAAGAGAGAATGCGCGGGCTCCGAATTCCGCCCCGCGAGGTTCACATTTATCCTTCTAGCTTTTCCCATCGGCCGGGAGAAACGAGCATTAATAGTGACTCTGGGAGTTCGCTCGTCTATGTTGCGAGAGGATCCCATCAAGCATGACTACCTTTGCATCTCTACTTGCCCCAGAGTAGCTCTTAGCTAGACCGGAACTACCGTCTGTTACCAGTGTCACCACTTGGAGGTGAGAGCAGGGGATTAGAGCCGTCTCCCTAATCCGGGCGCGCCGCTTCCTTGCGCCTTTGACTCCGTGTGTATGTTTGAGGAACTGTAAAACTTTGATTTATTATTAGAAATCACCAAGAAAATGGTTAGAGATCAGGAAAGGTGACACAACTTGTAAGACCCATGCTTCACAGAAGCCAAGAAGACCTAAATAAAAGTTGTAATACATGTTATACTATGAAGACATTGTTGTATGTGGTAGTATCCTGAGTATGAGTGTAATTTTTAAAAATCAAATGTTAAAAAAACACTTATATCATGATTATGATGATGATTATGATGAGGATGATGAGGACGATGAGTTAGAGTAACAAGACAAGACCGTTCGATTGAATGAGTGATAAGACCGTAATTACGGGAGTTTGGTGAATGATCATGTACACTCCGATCTATTTCTTACATGAAAAGATCTAATTGATGAGTGTACAAATCTATAGTTCGTTCCAAAATTCGTGAACATCTTTAGCGACCGATATAAAATCATCCACTAGAAGAAATTATTGATTTACATTTCTATAATAACAGTGAAATTACATTTTTCTATAGATAACAGTCGCGAACATCGTAAAGTATTTTTTTGCTCTTAGTGTTGTAAGATTTAATATTTTTTTTATTAGTAAAATAACAGCGATATTGATTTGGTATGCATGTAGAGGTTTATCAGTACAATAGTTAAGTATTTCAATAATTACGCATCTGCATGCTAAACACGCAAGTCAGCGAAAGTTAAAAGTGAGAATCTCGTGGAATTAATCATTTCACGTAATATCCAAATGATTGTCATTGGCATATGCACAAACCATTTATTTTCATTGATAGAAGTGCAAGATATATTTTGCACACTATGCCACATTGCTTTTTATAATATGTAATAGTGTCACGCCTTTGCAAACATTCGCAGCTATTTTATGTATTACTTTAACTTCTAAATTTGTATTATCATTCTGTTGTGCTTATGAAAAATTATATAACAACAAACGCTTAATTGCATCAACTAAGCTGCCTACCAATTAGTTAAACATAAATGCGTAAGACAGTGAGGTATATAAGATTGTCTGCAAACAATTACTATTATACAGCAGGTAGATTTCTTACAAATTAAACCTTAGTGTGTTCATTAATTTTGAACCGAACTATAGTAACATGAGCGAACGTCTCTTGTGCAATTTTGAAAACAATGAAAGCATTTCTATGAATTTTTAGTTGAACCTATTTTAATACATTTTACCTGGAAAAATATTCATACGCGAACATTTATAACCACAAATCCTACCTGATTCGTCTGCTTCAATACTTGACATATTGTCTGTTGCTTCTCCTTCGTCGTAATGCTCTTTGCTGCCTTTGTTTGTATCCGTTGTCAGTTGTATAGGAGAATGAACACTTGAACTTCTCTCTGGAAGACACAGATCAAACAAACACGTACTTCAATGTGAATTGATGCTAGAGATGGTAATATCTATACATAACACGATTCTGTTTTTGTTCCTTCGTTCTGTCTTATCTTAAACCCGTCTGTCTGATAACGTGTTTGTGATGTCATCTGACATTTTGACAAAAACAATTCTACGACAGACTTCAGACATAAAAAGGAGGCCAGGCGGACTCAATAACACATAGAAAAATACAAGCGAAATAAATAACTGACATGAAATAATACTATATAATTTCCCTTGTACCGTTGTACTTTACATAGGACATGCAAACCAATTTCTAAATACCGTTCTATCCTGGGCAACTCGCCCAATTTCCTCCATGGAATTGAAACCAATAGTTCTTGAATTTCTCAGCAAAGTTCGTTTCATGATCTCCTTAGGTCGTTCTCAATTTCTTGAACACTGCATTCCACTTTAATGCCTTCTTTGGTATTTTTTGATCAATTCTTCACACGGTGTGTCCATCTTCTCCTAATAACAGTTGTTACTAGTGGTTGACCAGACATTTCTATGATTTCATCACTTCTAATAAATTCGTTTCATTGTGTGTTCAATATTTATATATATATAGAAGAGCCGGGTAGCGTAGTTGTTAGTGAACTCGCTTCTCAAGGCTGGTGGACTGGGTTCAACTCCCACAGTGCGGGGAATTTTTCCCGACCGCGACGGCTCTCAGGTCGACCCAGCCTCAACTGGGTACCAGACATGCTGGGAAAGTAAAGGTGGCCGGCGTGATGCTGACCACATCACCCATCGTGTGCCGACGGTCAATGAAAATACAGGACTAACACTGTATTGACCTATATACCACGAGGTATGAAAGTGTTCCTTTACTTTATATATATATATATATATATATATATATATATATAATTTGTCAAACGAAGAACAATGCAGCGTTAAATATAAACCGTTCAGTATCAATTAATTTGTAACAGCCATTTGGAAGAGTGCTTCGAGGTCAAAACAGGGCTTGGACTAACGAAGTATTTGTTCACCATTCTTATTTATAAATAATGTGGTGTCGAGATTAGGTGTTCTTCTCTTGTGCCAAAGGTAGCAGATTCTCTCCTCGTGAAGACATCTGGATATTTTCCAGAAATTCCTGATCTCAGTGTAGGTGAGATTGAGTTTCTAGTCCTTGAGCACGTAAAAGAACCTTTGGCAGTTCAAACTCAAGAAGAGCAGGCTTGGTAACCGCAACCCTGGCACAATTCATTTAGAAGAGATTAAAATAAAATTCCTTCAAAAATATCTCCACCATCTTTAAAATTACATTGGAGGACTTTCGCGGGTGCTACCAAGCTCTAGCACTGCAGTTGAGATCATCCTGTGTACGAAAGAGATCGAGCACACATGGTTACTCACCGAAGTGCAATGATGATGGACCTATCAATTAATTAATAAATCAATCAATCACACAATCAATCATTTATAAACATGACATAGACTATAGGCCTGATTAGGAAAAGCACTATCAAGAATAACAGGAAAGACAATATATGGACACTTACCTCAGTATTGTACGATTTATATTATGCGGACAATATTAGTCTTTTGATAAGCCGATACAAGGATACTCAAACGAAAATAGTTACACTATTCTAAACAGCTCAATGAATAGGATTCAAAATTACTAATGGAAAAATAAAGATAATGAGATTGATTGATTGTGATATTTTTTTATATATATATATATATATATATATATATATATATATATATATATATTTGTTTGGGTTAGACTTTGCAGCTTGGGTTAGGATTGACAGGTATGGTTAGGCCTACGGTTTGCGTAATGGTTTATAGTTAGCGCTGATGATTTTTTATTTGGTTTAGGGTTTACTCCTATTGAAAATTCCATGGACAGCAAAGAAAACAAATGATGAGGTTTTTCATCAGGCCTGCACAAAAAGAAAACTTATCAAAAGAATAAGAATCAGACAATCAAGATTCTTCGAGATTGAAAAGAAAGAACAAACATATCTTATTTCTTATTCTTTTCTTCAATCATGTTTTGCCCCACATCGTCAGGATAAGAAGAGATTTCTAGAACGTGCCTTTGTGTGCGTATAATAAATAGTGTATTTCGTTGCCTCTGTTATCTCTGAGGTCGACATTTTGCGTGGACGGTCTTTTGCTTTGTATCCATTGTATCTAAGCAACATTGCTCTTTGAGACGTACTGTCTGTTGGTAATCTGCTTTTGTGGCCGAATCATTTAATTTGTTGTTTCTTAAGGAATTTCAATATTGCTGTTGTACCCACTTTGTCCTGATGTCTTCATTTCTCAGTCGTTCTCTTCTTCTTACCCGTAACATTCTGTGCAGACACTTCATCTTTGTCGTGACTAGTTTTCTTCTATTATTTGATGTCAGCGTCCAGGTTTGTGATGTATATATGTATATATATGTGTGTGTGTGAGTGTGAGTATGTATATATGTGTGTATATATATATACATATATATATATATATATTATATGTATACTGGTCAACCACTAGTGACAACTGTTATAAGAAACAGAAGATGGAGATATGTTGGGCACACCCTGAGGAGAAATGATAAACGAATATCAAAGCAGGCATTGAAGTGGGATGCAAAGAGTTCAAGAAAGAGAGGTCGACCTAAAGAGACCCTGAAACGAACTTTGCTGAGAGAGGCAGGAAATATCAGTCTCAGTTCTATGGAGGAGATTGAGCGAGTTGCCCAGGATCGAGCGATATGGAGAAATTACTTGCAGGCCCTATGTAAAGTATAACGGTATGAAAGGAATTATTATTATTATATATATTATAGGCTGCTGTATAATTAGCGTCATAGTAGACATTCGTAACAAGCTATACTGGCTTAGAGTGGACTAAGATAGACAGACAATATTCAACGCAGACATAAAGATTAATGAGAAGCAACCTATATAATAATCTACATTTAAGATACGAGACTAATAGGGCAAAAGTAATTACACCAGGAAACTGACGACGAATCTACATAAATTCTACAGACATCAGATATATATATATATATATAATATTAACAATCGTTGGGTTATGATAGGTGAAAATATGAAATGTAATGACAATGTGTAACACGATTTTAATAACAGAAGACGTTACTGTCTATGGGAAGTTAATTAACGGGAAGTTAACATCTGTTGTTGTGGTTGAGTAATAGTTCTTCCCTATCTAAGATTTTCGTCAAACAAGTATGTGGTGCTGGAGTCCGCAAAGGAAGAAAAGAATAATACCACTACGACCTACACGACTGATGAAGGAGCCTAGGGAAGTACTCTAGTAATTAAAACTTGAAATGAAGTGCTGACCATTGTAGGTCTACCTGGCGCACATACATTCGCCATTAGGATCAGATCACATGCAAATCACATAGAGTGGTTAACAAGTGGTCGATATGGAGAGTTTAATAAAGAAGAAGTAGGAGAAGATATTGAACAAACACCAACAAGATGGATTGTGAAGTTATAGAACTGTATATGTGAAGTTATACAATTGTATATGTGAAGTTATACAATTGTATATGTGAAGTTATACAATTGTATATGTGAAGTTATACAATTGTATATGTGAAGTTATACAATTGTATATATGAAAAATTACAAAGAATAGATGGAACATGTTCTATATTCTCTTCTTGTTCCATTTGACACATTCGACTTCCATAAAAAATGTCGATATGTCGACTTTCTACAAATTGTTACATATGCCCTATTTCAACTCTCGTTCCACATATCTCTTCAAGTTTTCTTTTCATGTCTGTGACGTCTTTTCCCCGTCGATGTCTATCGGAGAGCTGCCCTAAGCAATGTCCTTACAGGCACACAACATACATGACCAATAAGCTTCCATCTTTTGTCTTTTAACTATGTTCTCCAATAATTCACAGTTTGTTCATGTTAACACTCTTCGTATGGAAGAGTTAGTAAGGTAATAACATCAATGACGAGTTGACTGGTGATTCTATTCTTATGGATCAATAACTGCGTTATGTTAGTCGAAAGTATAAGTATGTGTGTAGTCATCATATTTATCATGTTTCTTAAATTTGCGCTGCAGAATTGTTACTGGTTTATGATCATCATTAAGAGAATATGTGTAACTGTGATGTTCATGAGTTGCCTTAGTAACATCAGTTTAGAATGTCACATTGTGGTGCCTGGTGGAAAACGTTATAAAGTACTTGATTGTACTCTGATAGCGATGTTGATTGCATTCTGATAACGATTATATATCTTGTCTGAAGACCTTATTGACCATGACCCTCCCATACTACCAGGACGAAGTGTTATTTGACATTTACCAACAAAAGTCGTCAAATTCTGACCATTCAGTTTACAATGACAGTTGTTAACTAAAGCAAGTAGCGTTAGTAATTACAATACCACTACTATAATAAACAACACCACGGCACGATTTAGTTACGGGCCCACCAAGTGCAAAATGTAACTTCAGCACTCTACAACAAATTGTGTCCGAAGTACTTACACTCTCATATCTATATATATATATATATATAAAAAAAAAGATATATAATATTAACAATATCAGCAATGGTAGACATACTGATTAGTCTTGTCAAAGAAAGATAATAATCTAACAAAAAAAAGGTAATAAATGCGATGACTGACTTCATTGCACCGGGTTTCCCTATATGACTTCGCCCCTCTAGGTAGAAATAACAAGTCACCTAATGAGAGTGTTGCACAATGCAAGAACTCCTTATGCCCAGAAACAATGCTAGATATTTTCAGAAATAATGTCACATGTGACTCGATCCAGATTCTAAACTACACCATTCAGATCGTGGTTTACAAAAACTCATTATTCTCATCTAACAATAAATGTGAAGCTACTTTGAATGTTATATGCATGTTTGTTATATGTGTCTTCATGTGTGTATGTGTGATATTGTGTCGACTCGAATATATACAAGCACAATAAGCTTATAGCATATGTTTGCGCTAACACTGTTCGATCGAGCTTTACCTGATTATTCTGTGTCTAGCTATAATGAAGTGTTTGTGAAAGACACTCCTCAGTGAGCCATTTTTTTGAATGGCTCGCTGGTTGTATTCGTTATGACGCTCGTAGTGCTAGGCTAGGCAATGGGTGCCGTAAGGACGCTCATATTGCTAGGTTAGGCAATGGGTGCCGAAGGACGCTCATATGTCCCTAAGGAAGTTAGGCAATGGGTGCCGTAAGAAATAAGGGTAAATGGTTCGAATCTCTGTGTTTGGCAATTTGTTTTTCGAGGCTATTAATTTGTACACTGTTTATTTGTTGATCATATTCTCTGCTTCCGTTGCTTCCTATGGGGTTCGTACAAAAAAAACACTTCTTTGTTCTCAACCTTCAGATCGCCAAACAAATGCCGTAACCACTTTGCTATAGAGACCCCCCAGATTTTAGTACTGCAACTAATAATAGTAAAGCTAAGTTTAGAAACATGAGGATACTTTTCTTTATCTGTAATGATCAATCAGTGATTGTACTCTTACTTTTCAACCCAATACCATATGGGAATAGTATTAATGATCTGGGGTGTCTGTGGATTTCCAGACCATCCAAACAGAAGAGAGAAAATGAACTTCTCTATCACAACCAAACAAGTAGCTGTGTGTGTGTTCAAAGACATTGTTCACTTCTCTAATGTCCCGTCACCTGATTTACTGCTCAACATAATGAGTTCAGCTGTACTCTGTGCATGTGCCCAAATGTTTTGGACAAGAGGATCATCACATACTAATTTACTGCCCCTTTGCAATAGTTGTGAGTCATCAGAAAGCTGCACATTCTATTTTTATATATTCCGTCTAATCTCCTTCACATTTCATCTCCCAATGGAGCACATGTCTTCAACAAACTTCTTCCAGCTCTTCCTCTCTCATGCCATCCGTTCCAATTCTTTCCATGTTTTACCTATCCTTTTTTCCAGTCTCCTGCTCTCTTCTCCAGGTATATCTAGACATTCCCTATTCATTTCCACTGCGGGTTCAAAAACATTCCTTGTCTTGCAATGCTTACGGTGGGTTTTCTCAATGTGTGACCCATCCATCGCCAGCGTCTCTTCCTTAGCTCTTTCTCTACTGGTATCCCTTAGTTCTGTCTCTGAGTTCCTTGTTCATAATCTTATCATCTCACTCCTTCTAATCTACGTAAGAATCCATTTATGAAGGTTTCGGTCTAATCAGTATCATTCAAACACAAAGGTTGCATGCATATTATATATTAGCAATAACACTTATACATATGTGTTAATGATAAAAGTATGCAAATAGAAATCCCACATTATAGTACCACATATGCTAAGTTCTTTTTCTTCATAGTATTTCAGAGCGATTAAGACTCATTGCAGATATCACAATCATTCATACATTTCTATACGTTGTCTTTTCTTCCCAATTGTTAATTCCTAGTATTTCTATGTATACTGCAATGTTATCTCCCCATCGTTTTTGTTTTTAATTTGTTTCGTGGTCTATCCTCCTTCTTCTTTGTTAAATATGCAATTATATTCTCTCTTTTCTTTATCCTTCTTTAAATTTGCTATATCCATCGTATTTTACTAACCGTCATGATTTTGAAAATGTTTTTTAATAAATTACAAATTTCTCAATTGTCTTTAAGTCTTCATTTCCCACTTTTGTTATCCTTGTTGAGACCAAAGTTTCGTCTTCAAACTCTGTTTTCAAAGATATGTAATAATTTGTAAATTTGTTTTATAGTGCTCCATGTTTAGGATCAATAAGCAATCGATTTTCTTAAACAGATTTGTAATGGTAAAACAAGTAAAAACAAAGTACTGAAGTTTTATAAAGAATAAAAACAATAACAATAACAGTACACAGCAACGTTTCGACCAAAAGACATGTTTCTTACAGTATATCGATAACAGGTTTGTACATTGTGATCTGGGTGTTAAGGGACAGACAGTTGGAGTTTAGCAATTGTTGTAGGCAGGGGCGGCTCGTCACTGGGGCCAGTGGAGTCCGGCCCACCAATAATCAAAAAGGAGAATAACTTCCCGGAATAGACAAATAATAGTAAATATCACAAAAAACCCTGATTTTTCCGAAAATTTGTGTCTGGCCCCACCAAGAAAACTGACCACGAGTCGCCACTGGTAGTAGGGTAACGTATAACTTATTTCCGGATTGTATTATAATCGTTATTTCTTCTCTTATTGTATTGTAACTATTGAAGTCCGTGCCCAATTATTAAGTTATACTCTAGCATAATTTCATATCTGATTGGTCATATGGAATTTTACAGTTGAAGTGCGCTAACGTAAGGGAGATAAACCGTTACAAATAAAACATTATCAATGGTTATGTCCCTTATTTCCACACAGTTTGTATTGAGCAATAAATTATGCGTTCTCTTGGTTAAATACATATACTTGTGATTGGTCGTATTTTAAATTAGATGATTGTGTTATTATAACAAATATGTAATGCATGTCGAAACTATCGACCCCACCATACAACTTTATTTTGTAATGTTACCCACATTACTTAACCAAACATTAACGCCCTTCTGCCCAGCGTGTTCGTAGCGTGTTGGACTACGGGTGACTATCCCTCTGTGTATGCGGGTTCAATTCCGCGGGATGGCAGAAAAAGCCACAGATTCCCCAGATTCACGGTGTTCGTGGCACCGAACCGAAGGGTTACGATGTCTATGGCACCGAGCAGAAGAGCTGAAAAGCTCAAGTGCTTCTGGATCGGAAAAAAAAGTCAAAAAATCAAACATTAAAAACCATAATTTTGTTAGGAATTAAACCTGCGACCTCACGATTGAGAGACTGGCAACATATCTGAGTAAGTTTCTATGTTACCCGTTGTAAATAACATAATACTCTGATATACTCTCCCTCAGGTATGATATGTGGACTACTGTACAATCGGATTATAAGTTTCAAAACAGGTGGTGTATTTCTAGCTAGATATGGGCAGATGATCGGTTGGTGGAGATAAAAAACGTTTAAATAAACTCCTAACTGCGTCTTTAAAATGCTGTGCTATTGGACACCACGTGATACAAATCCATTGCGCAAGATTTCTAAATGTTGCTCTATAACAATACAAGGGAATTCGTATAGCTGAGAATAGTTGCACTGACGAAAGCAGAAAAAAAGTTGCGCAAAAAGACTTAACACGCAACATCCCCATGCTCAACCCTGATCATGTATATCCCCTACCTGTGGTTGGAGATTGTGCTCCAGGACTGGACTTTGCAGCCACCACCACACAGGCCAGCGTGGTGCAACCACACACATCTGAGGCTGTTGTCAGCATTGGTTACGATCTTACGATGAATGGCTATTATTATTATTATTGCTCTTAATATACGTTTTTAATGAATCATGTCACATCTTTACTTATTAAATATGCTTCGTGCATGAACCACGTAGAGACAAATGGATAATTCTTTCAATGAACACAAATTCTGAACGACTTGAGGAAAGCTAATGTGATTTAGCTCAGTAAAACAACAGCAATTGTAGAGTGAATAGTTTTGAACATCTATTCAACAACAACACAGAGAGCAGAAGAGAAAACTGAAGGTGATAATTGATACAACATGTTAGAGTGAGTTCAACATACCAGCAATCTAGACAGCACCTTTTATAAATAATAACATTATAAGCGCTGGGCTAACACGCTAGTCTTATTCTAACGAGATAAATGAAAAGTAAAAAACGTGTTTACCGGTGTTGAGCAGCTTTATAAATGAACAGAAAGGCTCAAACGGTTAACTCAAACACAAATAAAAACATCACAGATTTGGGAATTTATCAAATAATTCAAAAGGATTGTACAAAGCTATTATATTCAAATCAATATTTCAAAAAGAAAGTCATTATTAAAATAGTAGAAAATACTCATAATAATGAATAGTAAAGTTACATCTACAATATTTTTTTTTTTTTTTTTTAATCGATCCAGAAGCACTTGAGCTGAAAGTCTTCGGCTCGGTGTCATGGACATCGTAAAACTTCGGTTCGGTGCCACGAACACCGTAAATCTGGGGAACCTGTAGCTTTCTGCCAGTCCGCGGAGTTGAACCCGCACATACAGAGGACTAGTCACCCGTAGTCCAACGTGCTACGAACACGCTGGCACAGGGCACATCTACAATATAAATGTGTATAGTGTTAGCAAATTTCTAAAAAAAACACGTCGTTTTACAAAAATATGGCCGTGGTTATTGGACAAGATAACTATCATTCCACACTCTATAAAAATGTAGTAAGTAAAGATTCAATAGCGATTTCTGAACTAACCGGTTCATTGCTGATAGAAATTATCTCCAACTAATCGATTCACAGGTGATAAAGATGCCCAACTAATACATCCGCTGCTGAATAATAATGTCCCACATAATACATTCCCTACTGAATGAGGTGGTAGAAAACGTGTATGACACTACTATTACACATGTATGACACTACTATTACACATCTATGACACTACTATTACACATGTATGACACTACTATTACACATGTATGACACTACTATTACACATGTATACCACTACTATTACACATGTATACCACTACTATTACACATCTATGACACTACTATTACACATGTATACCACTACTATTACACATCTATGACACTACTATTACACATCTATGACACTACTATTACACATCTATGACACTACTATTACACATATATGACACTACTATTACACATCTATGACACTACTATTACACATGTATACTACTACTTTTATATATATATGATTGATTGACGATATGACCATCATCATTGCACTTCGGTGAGTAACAATGTGTGCTCTGATCTCTTTCTTACAAAGGAAGATCTCACTTGCAGTGCATGAACTCCGTAAAAGCTGAGAAGGTCCCTGATGTAATTTTGAAGATGGTGATGATATTTTTTTATGAATTTTAATTTAATCGTTTCTAATTAATGTTGCCCGTGCAGCGGCTTTCCAGCCTGCTCTTCTCGCTTTTGAACTGCCAAGAGTTATTTGACGTGTTCATATTGAGCACGGAACCTATGTTTTATCGTCCGTCTCAGATAGGACTAGGAACGTGATCTCACACTTGTATATATATTTGAAAAAGAAAAATCCTGACCTATCCGTTACAGGACGTAGCCATCAACCACAGTAAACGAGTCTTTGATTTTCTAAACACCACTTATACGTTCAGTAGTGTGCCATTGCCTACTGAACGGTGAGGTCTCTTTTACCTTGCGTAAAATCCCACGAAACGAATTTCTTCCAAACTTGCCAAAGCGGGTTTGAACCAGGTTGTGATCGAGCTTACTACCACCTAAGCTTTAGACGCCCATTATATATGTTACTGGTTATTTGTTACTAAACTGGCGTCTTTGCACTCCGAGTAGATCCATAGATGCTCAGTCTCCTTCATTTTTTTTTTTTTTTTTTTTATCGAAGAGTATGCATACTGATGGTTCCCGCGGCTCGCTGATTAAACACACCTCTCACTCTGTCCCTCAGCCATCCAGCTCTACTTGTACAACGGGTAACTCCAAACATGTCTAAATATATGTGTATACCACTATATATGTATACCACTACTCAGTGACGGCTCGTGCTCATTTTACTTGGTGAGGCCAGACACAAATTTTCTGAAAAATCATGGGTTTTGAAGTATTTACTATTATTTGTCTATTCGGGGATATTATTCCCCTTTCGATTATTGGTGGGTCCGGGCCCTGCTGACCCTTAATGCCGAGACGCCCCTGCCACTACTATTATACATGTGTATCACTACTCTTTCATACCTGCTAACTCTAAACCTTAAGTTCTACTGTTCTATCCGTTTGACAACTCACCTTTACTTCCCATCTTTCGCATCTTTATCAGCAACTTCCTCTTTGGTTTCTCAGCATCGTTGTTCAGAAAAATGACATCTGTTTGAATAACAAATTTTTGTGTTTCATCTAATTCCTCATCAGCATCGTCTCTAGACTTAACAGTCTTAAAGACAAACTTGATTTTGTCATCTTTATTCGTAGTTTTCGTTGATTTGTCTGATGGTTTGCATTTGAATAATGTTGTTTTACTTTGATTCGGTTGTTTATGGTACCTACCGTAGCTGATTCGAGTTTTTCCATTGGGATTGTGTTTTTTATGATGAGTTAAGTTGTAAGATTCAGATGATGATGTTTCATTCACATTATTTGGTATTTTATTTGGTGATGAAAGTACATCTGATGTGTTTATTGTTACGATGTCATTACATTCATCATTATTATTCTCGTTAACATTATGTTCTAAATCATTGTGTATATTTTCTTTTATGTTCTCCGGTAATGAAGGGGATGCCCCTTCGATGTAAATTTTAGGAAATGTATTAGTTCTACTTAAGACAGGTTCAATTTCCACTGGTGATGATGATGAAGTGGGGTCTTCAAGAACTATGGTTTCATCTGCTGGAGGATCATCTTCATTTTCTGTTGCTACAATTTGATCAGCATTGTCTGTATTGATATCGTTCTCTTTAGCAGATGAATGATATGATAATACAGATGGAGGACGGCTGTTAGTTGACGGTGAAGCTTCTTCTAACATCTTGGGTATGTATGTAGCTACTTCAATAACTCTGTGGTTTGTCAACTGTGCAGCTGAGAAACTTTCTTGTGAGAGATTATCAACTTCTTCAACTGGTGCTAGTGAAGATGCTGCAGGTTTAGTCTCGTTAACGCAGCAGTTTGATACGTTTTTGTCCCTAAAGATTGTAAAAATGAAAAAAGCAACTGGTTACTTACATTTTCAAACAAAATAAAAGTGTAATAATACATAACATTATATATTTTTGTTTATTGGTGCTTCTTCTTCTTCAACGAACGATTCATATCAACCACTTGTATTGCCTGCATGTCCAGCGTGTTCGTAGCGCGTTGGACGACGGGTGATAAGCCCCCTGTTAGTGCGGTTCAATTCCGCGTGCTGGCAGAAAAGCCACATGGTCTCCAGATTTACGGTGTTTGTGTCACCGAACCGAAGGGTTACGATGTTCATGTCACCGAACCGAAGAGCTGAACGCTCAAATGCTTCAGGATCTAAAATATTTTTTTAAATCGACCGCTTGTTAACGACTCTTTGTGATTTGTATGTGACCCAAGCCTAAGAGCGTGTGTACATTGTCCCAGTAATACGCCTACAAGTGGCCAGCACATCCTATTTCTGCGACGCTTTTATTTTACTAGGATAGATTCCCTAACACCTACCTCAACTGCCACTTACGACATGTCTTGTAGATCGTAATGTTACTATCATTTGTTCCTCTTGCGAGTCCCGAAAACGCACGTGTGATTTATTGATACACAATTGTAACATTGAACAGACCATTTGTAATCACAATGAAGCAGTAGATAGCTATTCAAAATTATAAATGGTGATAGCTCCTGAGACACGTTAGGTATTTAAAAGGATAAATATGTGTTTATGACGCAATGCCTTCATCATCATCACATAGATTGTCCTGAGCAGAATGTTGCCATCCTAACAGTATTTCGGAATTTCTCGCTTTCATAGGCTGGATGGTCTGCTTCTGCAGCTGTCATGTTCAAAATTAATGTTAGGGTTTTCCATTCATCTTTTTTGAATGTGGTCTGATATTGCGTTCCTTCCTGGCAGTCATCATACTGGACCATAACCGCTGCCATTGTTTCTATTACAAAGATCCTCTACCTATCGTCGTGGGTTTTCAGATCATAATCATTGACAATCTTTTCGGCTGCTACAGAACTCATCCACCGCCTGCTCCCATGTCTTCACATTACGCTATACGGATAGCTAATCGGATACTCGACCTTATCTGAGAGTGTCCCGAAGATATATGTCCTCATTTTAAAATATTTTTTTCCGATCCAGAAGCACTTGAGCTGAAAACTCTTCGGCTCAGTGTCATGGACATCGTAACCCTTCGGCTCGGTGCCACGAACACCGTAAATCTGGGGAACCTGTAGCTTTTCTGCCAGTCCGTGGAGTTGAACCTGCACTTACAGAGGACTAGTCACCCGTAGTCCAACGCGCTACGAACACGCTGGGCACACGGGCATGTCCTCATTTAACAAGGGGTCTCTGACAAACTACATCCCATTGGTCACTCTCCAGAACTATAAAGATATGTGCTTCCGATTCATGTCTGCAACTCCAGCAACTCTCACGACCACGTGCATGCCTTTGAAAGTAGATCCATGTAAGACCTTGAAAGCTGAAATAATTAACGGACAACATTCATTGCAAAACATAAACGTACTAAACGCATGTTACTGAGTATATGCGTTGGCGATAATTATATTCAAACTGGCTGTTAGCAATCAGCTTCAAATTATCTGTCAGAGAGATCAGAGAGATGGGGAAAATTAAACTAATGAGCGATGAATTGGGAACAAGTATATTCCAGTTTTACATATACAATGAAACATCATCATATACAATGAAACATCATCATATACAATGAAACATCATCATATAATGAACATCATCAATACAATGAAACATCATCATATACAATGAAACATCATCATATACAATGAAACATCATCATATACAATGAAACATCATCATATACAATGAAACATCATCATATACAATGAAACAACGTCTTGACAAATGTGCCTTAATCTTTGTAGCAAACAGACATTCGAAGTCTGGTCGAATGGTTACTGCGTGGCTCCCATGCGGGAGCGGCTGGTCGAATGGTTAGAGCGCAGCTCCCATGCAGGAGACCAGTGTTCAATCCACGGCAAGGCCGAGGATTGTTTTATGTTGTTGGCATAATTAAAAATTATAACCTAAACAGTTTCACAGCGACTACACTAGTCCTTAAATTCATCAGACACTCGTCCCACACCGCCCTAACATGCTGTATTACAGTAAGTAACAACAGTTAGACATTCTCAGAAAACTCAAGCAGGAGGATTAACGTTTATGAAAAGGAAACGCAATAAACAAATGATAATTAATGTCTACGAAAAGCTGTTAACGTTACAAGGAGAGATAGAGTGAGAAACGAGAATATCAGAAGCATTGTTGGTACTATACCACGAATACAGTACATCGAGAAGCAAAGAATCAAGTAGTTCGGCTATCTGATGAGAATGGAACCACATTTACTACCATCACGTGCCTACAATAATCGACACTCAGGGCGCAGAGCACGAGGCACGCCAGGAACACGATGGACAGATAACATCTCAGAGTCCCTACGAAAGCATAGACTGACAACGTCAAGCGCAACACCCTGGCACAAGATAGAAAACTAACTCTCCCCACGTCGCTTCGTGGCAAATGTGGTTAAGATAATATAAGATAATTAATATATAATGCACAAATTGGTAGGATAATTTCTCACACTCTGTAGTCAGCCAGAGCCAACTATAAACTTGTCTAGTTATCTAGAACTGGCTGTGAGTCAGCGCACTAAGGATACTGTCAGATTAAATTGATGTCTGACATAGACATTCAGGACGTGGTAGGGATCATATAACCAGATATATATCACATTAAGGATGATCTTATTGTGGTGCTCATATGAACAAAGAACATTGAGGAAATGAACGTCTAGTTGCGAGAGTAATACTGTTGCACTACATGGAGTTGTATAGATATAATAGAATAGTGTTGTACAGAACGTCTGCATCCCTAACAATCCTTCATAATGTGTCAGTCTACTTCATCGGATGTGCCGCCCCTGCAGCAGTCGTGCTCAAAGCATCAGTCACATTATGAATTCATTATTTCCGTGTTATCCCTCTTGTCCTCTTTGCCAGGTCGCCTCATTAAACAATTATTTCTTCCAAGTTTTGGTGGCTATAATCACGCTGCGGACAGTTTGGTTGCAAATTGTTTCGAGGGATTTTTACAAAAGGACGATGGCACCACCCGTTTAGAAATCAATGGCAAACTACTGAACGTAATAATGCATGCCTAGAAAAATCACAAACAGCGTTAAAAAGCTGAGGTTGACTCGTAAAGTCCTGTAAAGGATATGCAATTCACTTTTTTTAGTGGATATATATATGTTTAAAATACTTGACAAAGATGATTTATATCATGATTTTATTTTAATAATGCATATATGAAATGCATATACATATATACCTATATATGTGTGTGAAGAATATTTACAGTTGAAGCTACACACTTAGCTTTGACGTATTTTTTTCAGATTTCAATGATGTCACTGACAAATTAAAATATGAATGTCTACTTTCTTCTTGTTAATGTCACCATATTTAATAATACAGTTCTATATCATGTGTATAGATTATATCTCCAAGCGTAACGTTTCATATCCTTAATATGGACACGGCACAGCATTTCTCATATTTATATACTTGTCACGGAGTAACTAGGCAAAGTTGTATAAAATCCGTATATTCTCTTTGCTCATTATGTCAAAGCAAAAGACTAAAAAGGGTTCTAAAGTCGAAGAATTGACCTCATTGCACCGGGTCTTACCCATATGGTTCGGTCCCCCTCCGCAGAAATGACAAGCCACCAGCCGAGATATTGCACAAAGCACGATCTCCGTAGCTCCAGCAATAATCCTAGGGTCTCTGGAAAAACTGCACTCGTGAACAGAAGGCGCGGTCCAGATTCGAACCCACGACCTTCGATTTACAAGACAAAGGGCTTAGCCACAGAGACCCGAGTCAAGCAAAAGATTATTAATCCAAAAGTCAACAGTGACCAAAGAAAAGTCACAAGTCAAGTGTATATGGGGCGCTCAAATAAAGGTTTGCTATTACAGTAGCATTGCAATGTTCTTTTTTACTAATTGGTACCGACATATTCTCGGAAACCTTTGCGATTTTCCAACAAAATCCTCATATCCTTGAGCGAACCTAGTTATAGCAAGAGACGTGTCCTAATCAATCGATGCGTTCTATTTGTAGTAGTTTGGCTTGCGTGCTAGAACGTATTAGTATTATTTACTGCTCTATAAAGTTTGCTACCATTACCCATGGTGACTAGAAATGAAATGTTAATTATTTACAAATTTATACGGGCAACAAGTAAGTATTTACTTTTTTTCCAATCATGTATTTTTAAAACGTCCGTATGGTACCGGGGTCCTCAAGGAAAGCAAGCAATAGTAGGACTGCGACTTACAATACATGTCGTAGAAGGGGACTGATGTACGGGCCTAGGGAAGCTACCCAAGTAAATAAAAAACGTCGCCGAAGTCGGATGCGCTGGCCTACATGTAGGACGTCACAATATACACTCGTTCTTAGGTTCAGATCACTTACAAATCACACAGAGTGGTTACCAAGTGGTCTATATTCACGTTTTTCGTAAGCACAATATTTAAAATAAAAATGAAAACCTTAGTCCGGATTAACTTTTCATCTGTTGTTATTTTTCTTAATGTTACTATTAATATTACGTTATTATTAGCAGTAGTATTAGTAGTAGCGAATACTAAGAGCATATATATTTCCAGTGACAACGTATGGTTGTGAAGCATGGACATTTAACAAGGCGGTGGAAAAACATATATCTGCTTTAATATAAGTGTTACAGAAATTCCTTCTACATCATGAACAGAGAATAAATAGATCTATCCAGAAAAAAACTCAAATTAAAGAACACTGGTTGATGATACAAATAATAATGAGAAAAGTGAAGTATGTTTGGGAAACTATCATAAAGCTGACACGAAGGTGCTGGAAAAAGACCATCAGAAAAAAGCATCCCGGCAAAGAGGAGAATAGGAACGAGTACGGAGTAGATTAATTCAGAATGTAAATGATGGTTTGAGAATGACAGCTGGAGTGACAGGACATATATCCTATGATCGAGAAAAATATCGAAGGTATGTTAAGGTTGCAAAGTTCCGCTCTGGACAATTTATTTCATTATGAGTAGCATTATTATTATTATTGCGACTTTCACATGACCCCCGTGCCCCCACAGTCATTACTCAGAGGCACCCCAATATATTAAAACGTTGGATAGCATTGTCTTACATGGTTCTCCCAGTTAGTTACCTTACCTCACTGTTAGATGTGCAGCTTGTGAAACCTTATTTTTCTTCCCATGACAAGGAGGATCCGAATTATGACCTATTCTGTCTGAAGTTACCAGCTCTTTCAATGTCTTCTTAGATACGTTGTTACCTGTAGATAATAAACGTATGAGATACGAGTGCTACTTCAGTTAATAAAAGAAAACAAAACAAAAAACTATAGTTACAGCCTGTAATATCGCTTTTTTAGGGAGATGTAGGTTTAGATAGACATGGAGAAGAGAGCTGAAGGTTTATATTAAAAAAATAGGTGAAACATGGAAAGAATTGGAAGAAATGTCAGGAGATAGTAGAGCTGGAACAGCTGGAGACCTTGATTGGTTTTACATCCAATAGTTTACTTTCCTGTAGGATTGTTCTTCTTAGAGTGGTCTTTGGTCTTTCCCGTTTTCTTTTCTATCTTGTGACCAGATAAGGACTTGTCGATTTAGTCTCTTTTCGTCTGATCTAAGAACATGATCTAAATATTTCCACCTTCGTTTCCTTATAATATTTGATACGGGTTGTTGGTGTGTTCTATCTCTCACTGTGTTGTTAGAAACGAAATCACTCCATTTGACTTTTAATAATTTTCGTAGACATTTATTCTCAAAGCAGTCCAGTTTCTTATCAATTTTGTTGATTTTCAACTTTCACAACCGTAGATCAGTACAGGAATCACACAGGACCTAAACAATTTAACTTTTGTGCATATACTCAGGTCTTTAGATTGTCATGTATTTTTTAACTTAGTGAAGGCATTAGCTACTATAGCAATACGTGCGTTTATTTCCTTCGTCGTGTCTCAGTTGATTGACACTTTACTACCCAAATATGTAAAATGTTTAACTTTCTCCAGTGTTGGCCATTTATTACGATGTTGTCTGTCAAACTTGTGAAGTCCATAATTTTGGTCTTGGCAGAATTAATCTGGAGACCAACCTGTTCTGCAAGTTTGCAAAGATTGCACGTTAGTGTATGGGTTCCTTGTGTAGTTGACTTTAATATGGCCATTGTTATCTGCAAAGTCAAGATCAAATAGTCTGCTGTTATTAAGCCATTTGATGCCCAGTTGATCATCTTGGGTGCATTTGCGCATGATCGAGTCTATAGCTATCCCAAAAAGCATAGGTGACGTAACTCAGCCTTGCTTCACATACCCGAATTGACTGTGAACCAGTCTGATTTTGCCTGCATCTGTTCTTACACAGCAGAATGCTTCAGAATAGATGGCTGTTATGACATTGATGTATTTTTCCTGGAAGCCGTAGGTCTTACGAATCTGCCAGAGAGTAGAACGGTGAGGACTATCAAACGATTTTTGAAAGTCTATAAAATGTATTACTAGTGGTGACTGGAACTCAATTGATTCTTCTATAATGGATCTCAACGTGACGATGTGATCTGTGCAAGAACGATGTGGAGAAAATCCACCTTGTTCTTCTCTTCATAGTTACTGCAGGCAAAACAGGAGACTGGAGCTGATACATGGAATGTTCTCTCTGCCTCTGTGCTCTCTTTGCATCCACATGTGATGGTGTTTTTCTCTTTTCTTTTTGAGCCATCCCTCACTGCCTCTCGCCATGCTTGCCTGTCTTTGGCCAGCCGCTCCCAGTGTTCTTTGTCTATGCCGCATGAACTTAAATCACGCTTGTAAGTGTCAATGCAAGAGTAATAATGTGCACCCATGCTGTATAGTACCAGTTGCGAGTTGACCATATAGAATGTTTGCATAGCACATACAGCATTAGTATGATATGTATGCAAAAATGTCTACTTCGTTATTGGTCTCATGTATCTATGTTTGTAAGTAATAGGATGCTTTAAATGTTCCAGTACAGTTATTTTTAGAGCAGTTATGAAAAGGTTCATGAATTTTGTGCATGTCGTCATGATAAACTGCGTACCATGATCAATGAACTAGTGTTATAACTTTGATCATATTTTTAACCCTTTCGTCCTTACAAGTCGATACACTGGCACGCAGTATCTTACATAATTACACAAAGCTAGTTTACTGGCTATATCAGTATACATTGCAATATAAACACGTCCAAATGTGAGTAAAATTACAGAGTGATATGGTGAAATTTTAAAATTCCAGTTTTACGTCTACAAATAAGTGCAGTTCAACTTTATAATAAAATCATATAAAATGGACTGTTTACAATTGGAGATATATATGTGTTTAAGAATTGTAAACCACTGTACAATGTGATTGCTCTCTTCGGCGAAAATAATATACATATCGAAATCAAACATCGTGGAATATCCTTTACAGGATGTACCATCAACCACAGTAAACGAGTCGTCGGTTTTCTAGGTACCACGTATACGTCTGTCATTGCTTCCCCCCGCTAAAAATACTGTATAACGTGTTTTTATTACTTTATAAATTAAAATATAAACTAACCTAAAACTATAAATTGTCCGCAAATTTTTGTTTGGCCCCATCAACAAAAATTATCACGAGCCGATCCTGTATATATATATGCGTGTGTGTATATATGGATGTGTTGTGTATGTGAGAGAGAGAGAGAGAAAGAGCGAGTGCAAGAGAGATGTTTGGTACGTGCAGGCCTGACAGTAAACGTACAGACATTTTCCCTTCATTACTACCTGAGGTGTTATATATCATCCCTCGAGAATGCTACTCACTCCTGGAAGCTATGTTTCATTTGGTCAGATTCAGCTCTTTGATTGGATCATTCAAGGACTGACCAATATCTTCCTTCCATCACACTATGTGTCTTCATTAAGTTCTAGTTCAATGAATCTTATTCCCCTCATGATTGCAGGGCATTCTGTCCCTTCATTTTACAGAAGTGACAATATCATTGCAAGTGGGACTTCCACTGTCGTCAATGATCAAGCAATCATCATGGTAATCATTCCCTTCAATTTGATTGTTTACTAACAATCATCATCATCATTATCATCTAGCTTGATTGATTAATTGATGATATGGTCATCATCATTACACTTCGTTCAGTAACAATGTGTACTCCTCCGATCTCTTTCTTAAACAAGAAACTGCAGTGCACGAGCTCTGTAGCACCGGTGAGGGTCAACGATGTAATTTTGTAGATGGTGAAGAGGATTTTTGAAGGAATATTAATTTTAATCTTTTTTATGAATTTTGCCCGGCAGCTGATTTTCAACTTGCTCTTTTCTTATTTTGAACTGCCAAGGTTTTTTTTTACGTGCTCCTATTGAAAACTGACTTACGTTTTATCGTCCGTCTTCGATATGACTAGGAACTCCAACCTACGCTGAGATCTAGGATTTCTTAAAAAATATCCAGATAGCTCCACGAAGGTGTGAACCTGGTACATTTTAGCACGAGAGACGGGCACCTAACCTCTACACCACAGAGAAGCCTTATAATCTAGCTTGGTCGTGTTGAAACTTGACTCTCGCGTCAGCAGCTACAACTACATAACTGTTCTGCTTGTGCGTCTGTTGCAGTCATACACAACTCAGTTATGACATCTAGTACCCTATTTTCTTTATCTTTCTCTCCCTATTCTGTTCTATCATGTTCTCAAGAACGACTTTCTCCATAGAATAATATCGTTGTATATGTTAAAAGTATTTAATTTTTCCTCCCTTTTATCATATTGTAGATGAAGATCCGAAATAAGGAGTAGACTAGACAGGCATACAATTATTCCAGAAAATGAAAGACGTTATACGCAACAAGTCATTGTTAATGAAAGTCAGAAGAAAATTATTCAATTCTAAGTAGAGCGAATACCGTCATATTGATTCGAGTCTTGAACAATAAATAAACAGATAACAAAATTGTTTTCGGCAAGAAATATATAGTTTTTCTTTGAAATCACAGAATGCTATGGTTTTATACAATGAATTGTGTTGATGTGCTGAAAAAGGTCAAAGTACATCGACAATTTACTAGCAATATAAGAAAGAGATAGCCATCACTCTGTGACAATGTCTGTAGATAAGAAAGTTTAGAACACATAGAGACAACCGGTAATATCGATTGGTGACAAAATGGAAAAACTAGAACATTCTGGACAGCCTGGCTTTAAGAAATGAAAAAAATGTTACCAACTGAGTTGATAGCCACCACTAGGGACATACTTGTGTACATCGTTAGCCAGTAGTCATGGCAGATGGATACGTAAGTAGGTATGTTTCTTTTAATTTCTAAACAAGTACACTAATGGCGGAAAGATATGAAAAGAAATCATGAACACTAGAATACCTAAATTATTATATTCTCTAGTACCGTTATATGTACATAGGGACTGCAAGAATTTCTCCATACCCTCTATCCTGGAATAGCTCATTCTCTTCTATAGAATTAAGTCGATATTCTACCTTCTAGGAAAGTTCTTCTAGATTTTCTTAGACTTCTTTCTTCTTCAACTCACGTCTTCACTTACGTCTTCCTTCGTCTTCCACTTCACGTCTTCCACTTCACGTCTTCTACTTCACGTCTTCACTTCAAGTACTCCACTTCAGTCTTCCACTCAGTCTTCCACTTCACGTCTTCCATCACGTCTTCCACTTCCGTCTTCCATTCAATGTTTAATTTGTTATTGTTTAGTTATTTCTTTTCAGACTATGCATACATAACTTCATCTTCGTTTTCTTACAACACTTGTTACTAGCTGCTGAACATACAGTTCTCTGATTTCATCACTTCTTCTCAAATTTATTTTTGGAAAAACAAATAATGCATGTATTAAATTTCAAAACGTGGGCACTACTCTAAATCCCAGTTTTTATTCTCAAATTTTCAATAGAAACGTTTGAATGTCTCCGTATCTAGTCGTTCATATGTAATTGTTTTTTTAATTCGTCACTCCTGTTGTCTGTTTGCTTGATAAAGGCCTTGTTGGTCGAAACGTTGCTGTATATTGTCATTGTTTTTGTAATTTGTAAAACTCAGTACTTTGTGATTACGTGTGTCGCTACTTTAAATCCTAAACAACTAGGTATTAGCAACCAACTAGACACCAACTATTCATTACATATCATGGGTCATTTGTTTCACCCTGTTTATTTGTTGATCATATTCATTGTTTCCTCTGGGGTTCTTGAAAAAACTCCGTGTGCTAATCTTATAATACATTTGAAGCTACTTTGAATGATGTATACATGTTTGTTATATGTGTATACATGTTTGTATGTATGATATTGTCTCGTCTCTAATATATACAAGCACAATATGCTTATAGCATCTGCTTGTGCAGACACTGTTCGAACGAACTCTACCTGATTGTTCTGTGTCTAGTTATAACGAGCTTTTGTGAAAGACACTACCCCGTGAGTCATTTTTTTAGAATGGCTCTTTGGTTGTGTTCGTAAAAACGCTCGTATTGCTAGGCTAGGCGATTGGTGTCGTAAGGACTAGGTAAGTGGTTCGAGTCCCGTGTTTGTCTATTTGTTTTTTCGTAAGCTCTTGATACCTGTACCCTGTTTATTTGTTGATCATATTCGTTGCTTCCGTTGCTTCCTCTGGGTTCTTGAAAAAAACTCCTTGTGCTCATTTTACAATCAAAATCGAACCGCGACGTCGTTACTCGGGCGAATTTGCACTAAACTCTGTGACCGAATCTCTCGCCATGACTTTCGACCAGCCATAATTTGTTTTCCTTCTCCGTTGTTCTCTGTCTCGTTTTCGTTAATTTTACTTGTTTTTACCATTTATCTTGAACCTTGATGTACAGATACAAACAACAAAGAAACACAAGACTTTATTGAACACCAAGCCAAATTTCATATATATATTTCCTTTTTTGCAGTTGCAATACTTACTATTTGATTTCTTACCCTTGCTACTTGTCGTTCTGTTATTGGCTAGACAGCTTGACTTGGTACAGTCCGAATCACTGTTCAGATGCTTCGCGTCTGTCCGTATTACGGCAACCGACGACGAAGCTGAACAACCCATGTTCTGGGATTAGTCAGTCAAGCTGGAAACAAATTTATAAATAATTAGTATAGTTGAACTGCATAAATAACACGGCAATAAACATGATAAGAACTCATGCATATATATACATGTAGATATACATTTAAGTGATATACAGAAATCTATTACGATACAGTCGATGAATATAATGTTCGTAAACAGTTGACGGTGGCGTCTGTGGCTGTATTAACCCCGAATGTTCTGAGTTCGAATCTGCTGGGACAGTTTGGTGGCAAATTGTTTCGTGAGTTTTTTATAAAAGGACGATGGCACCACCGTTCAGAAAGCAATGGCATACTACTGAACGTAATAATGTCTAAAAAAAAATCACAACAGCGTTTTAAAAAAGCTGAGGATGATTCCCAAAGTTCTGTAAAGGATATGCAATTAACTTTTTTTAAACAGATGACACTGTTATACTTTCTAATAATGTCAAGGAATTGGAACATCTAACACTTAGAATACGAATTATAAAATCACAGATTTTAAAAAATGAGAATGCTCTACAAATTCATCTTCTGTATTTTACAAAGAAATTAGATACAAATAACAGAGGGACCATTGTTAGATTTTTAAATGTAATGTTTTGGTTGTGATGTGCCTAGGAAATTGATACAGTTCAGAAGTACATCAAATAGCTTGTCGAGTTGTTAAAGTTCAATATTGTCTCTACTAAACACTGATATTATTTCCAAATGATAATAAAAGAAGAGTATTCAGTCTATCCAGCGTCAAAGTAATGCAAAGAAGCACCAATACATTTCAAAGAGAAAATATAGAGGTGAGAAGTACCGAACGCAGCTCCGTATCGAATTTGAACTAGTAGCTCAGTTTAGAACGGTATGAGAATTAATTGCCGTCTTCTTGTAACGAATAGCGGTACGAAATGGTTAAAATAAATAATACAATATGATAAAGAGCAAAGATATATGCTGTGGGATATCATGCGGAATTCGGAATATCAAACACGTTAATCAGAATGCCTTGATTATACATAACTAAAACACGTAACATATTTATACAGGGTGTTCAACTTAAAAACAGCCCGTGAATGGAGATAATTTGGCATATATGTATGGAAATGGGAAGGTTCAGTTATATTTTAGTATAGGTCAGGTTAGTGTGACGGTGTTAATTGTAGTGCGGGAAGGGGCGATGAACAAATGTGACGTAGGACAGCTAGTCAGAACCGGTTTAAATAGTAAATAAACACAACTCAATTTGTACCTGGCAACTTTCGAATTGTCAATGGGGCTGCAATTATCTTGAACACACTTTATAAGTTCATAAGTTTATAAGTTATATATCTGTCGTTACTGTCTGTAGCACTGCTTCCTTTTAGAGCGGTGTAAGACAGGTTGGAAGTGAGCTCGTAATTTAATGGCCACATGGCTAGTGCATTTGCTGCGAAGCTGTTCAAGTTAGGTTTTTTTCTCATTTATGTCAACAACATAAAAACATCCATGTCCTTCCCATGAATTTATCACGGCTCTCTTGCTGCGAGCCGCGATCTAATCTATTCGGTCAGAACAGTCATATAGGAAAGCAGAAAATATGAGTTATTTCAAATAAGAATAATTTTTTTACGAAATGTTTTCCTCCGTTCCGCATTTATTTTAGCGTAGCCATGAACAAAATAATAAGGAAGATACAGGGAGTTGTTGCTATAGAAGATACTATAGGAATAATTGGTTATACGACTGGCATATGTGAGGGTAGGAGATACGAAACCATAGGAACATGCAAACACTTAATGAAATATGTGTAATAAATTAACTTGGTCCAAATACAATACATAATATATAATAATAATAATAATATTAACAGTAAAGATAATTGCAAATAAAGATGAATACATACAAGTAGATCATATGAAAAACACAATAACACAAACATAATATTACTTTACCACGAACTTTAAAATTACGAACATAATAGAAGAAGAAATAGTCAAGAATCATCATCATCAAGTAGCTTATCCCATCTAGAACATGGCTCCCATCACATCATTCCTGAAAAACTATATTATGTGCAAGTTGGTAGTCGTCAGCAGCAGTTTTCTCAGATCGTCAATGACATCTTGCACCCATCGTCTTCTAGGTCTACCTCTCATTCTTCTTTCAGGCACTATTCCCTCCAAAAATATCTTCCCTGGTCACTCATTTCGTTTGATGTGTACACAATATTTAATTTTTCTTGATTTTATGAAAACGAAGAGAAAATAAGTTATACTTTGCCTACAAAAGTTAATTGCATATCCTTTACAGGACTTTGCGAATCAACCCCAGCTTTGTAACGCTGTTTGTGATTTTTCTAGGCATTATTACGTTCAGTAGTTCGCCATTGCTTTCTAAACGGGTGGTTCCATCGTCATTTTGTCCAAATCTACAAGAAACAATTTTGCAACCAAACTGTCCACAGCGTGATTCGAACTCAGAACGTCGGGGTTAATAGACCGAGTCACTATCCCTAGGCCACAGACGCCACTTTGCCTAACAACACCTACTAAAACTCCGAGATAACAATATACAATTATGTAATAAGTCTAAAAGTTGATTGATTGATTGACAGGACCATCATCATCGCACTTCGGTGAATAAGCATGTGTCTACGATCTCTTCTTACACAGAAAGATCTCAGCGGCAGTGCACGAACTCCGTAGTCAAATAGTTATTTATGTATACGAAAACTATAACACAACAAAACAAAACGAAACACTATTACAAACACCACTTGAAGAAAGTATTATGGATTCTTGTTGGGAACAACAAGAATGAACATCGTGAAGATGAAGACAATAAATATATTTATAATGTATTTAAATCACCGCTTATTTACATCATCATGAAGGTTAATATAATACAATTACTAGAGCATATTGAAAGAACAACTGATAAACTGCATATTTATTCTTAATCTCTGCTATCAGTGCCAAACATGGCCCCTGACACAAGAAAGAAGGATTACAACATGTGAAATTAGATGTCTCAGAAAATCTGTCAATGTTACAAGAAGAGATATAGAGTGATAAACGAGAATATCAGAAGCATCGTTGGCACTATACGATGCATACAGTACATCGAGAAGCAAAGAATCAAGTGGTTCGGCCATCTAATGAGAATGGAACCACATTTACTACCATCACGTGCCTATAATAATCGACGCTCAGGGCGCAGAACACGAGGCAGACCAAGAACACGATGGACAGATAACATCTGAAAATCCCTGCGAAAGCATGGACTGACAACGTCAAGCGCAAAAACCTGGCAAAGATAGAAAGCTAAATCTCCCCACGCAGCTTCACGACAAATGTCGTTAAGATAAGATAAGATTGAAAGAATGGCAAAGAACAGAGAGCTTAAAATGCATATACAAAACAGATGAAGGAGAAGAGACCACATGGGAGATACTGATTATCATCGTACATCGAGTACGCTACATGATGATGATGTTTACAGCCCCTACCTTATTTGGCTCGATATCTCTGTGATTAAATATCCCCCACGAATCCCCAAAAACACCACATTTAACCACCAACATGTGCCTGGAACATAAACCCATTGAACAAGTAAAAACCTAGTTAAGTCCGGTCCTTCTCGTGTCTTCAATTTATGGAGCACGTTCTGTGGAGAGTCATCGGGTCAGACTGAGTGCTGAGAAACTGGGCTTTCGCGTGCTTTGCTGACACGAAATCTGAAAGTACGTTCTTAAAATTTCGACACTAAAGCTATCTTTAAATCACTTTGTGACAGAACTAGAGATTCGTGTTAGAAATAATTAGTTTCTTTCGTATCACGTTTTACTTGTAAAAATTTATGTTTTACAACACACTTCATTCAACATATGTATTATGTACTCACTTCGAACTTAGTGAACCACAATTGTGTATGTGTTCATTATTACGTGTATTTATATGAAATATTCTTCTTATTCTTCTACGAAGGCTCCACATGTGGTCGACATGTTAACCACTGTGTGTGGTTTGTATATGATCTGAGCCTAAGAGCGATTGTACGTTGTGCAAGTCATGCGCCTACATGTAGGCCAGTACATCCAATTTCTGCGATGCCTTTTTACTTTCATTTTCAACTCACGGCATGTTACTTGATCAACAATCTCACTGGCATATGTTAGGATTGATACAACAACTCTCACTGGCATATCGTAGGATTGATACAACAACTCTCACTGGCATATGTTAGGATTGATACAACAACTCTCACTGGCATATGTTAGGATTGATACAACACTCATGCATATGTTAGGATTGATACAACATTTGAATTAGTGTAATTTAGTTTACTATTTAACTTGCTCAAAACAGTTTGGAACGGAACTGATAAGAAAACAAAGATCAGAATACTAAGAGCATGCATATTCCCAGTGGCAACGTATGGGTGTGAAGCATGGACATTTAATAGAGCAGTGGAAAAACATATCAGTGCTTTTGAATACAAGTGTTACAGAAGAGTCCTTCGTATATCTTGGACAGAGAAGAGAACAAATAGATCTATACAGAAAGAAATCAAAATCAAAGAAAACTGGCTGATGCTACAAATACGAAAGAGAAAATTGAGATATTTTGCACACATAAAAAGACATGAAGGACTGGAGAAGACCATCTTGGAAGGTTGCATACCGGCAAAGAGAAGAAGACTAAGACCACGGAGAAGATGGATTCAGGATGTAACTGATGGTTTGAACATGACGGCTGCAGAGACAATACATCTGGCCAATGAGAGAGAGAAATTCTGGAGGATTGTTGGGGTGGCAAAATTCTGCTCAGGACAAGCTATTTGATGATGATGATGATATAACTTGCAGTTCCATAGTTTAGACTTTTAAAAGCTGATGTTGCTTTGCCAAACGTAACATAATCTCGTTTTTAATATTTCCTGTGTAATAAAAATTGGTACCTAAATAGGTTGAACTGCTCTGTTATTTTTATCATATTAGATTCCAGTATGATATCTGCATTACTTGCCGTAGGTGTCTTCATTATATTTGTGTTTTCATTGTGAATCTGAAGTCCAACTTTTGATTCTATAGATGTCACGTTAACCGTTTTTCATAGCATAATTAGGTTGTTATTACTTAACAAGGCAATGTTATCTGCAAAATTCAAATCTTCTAGTTGACTATTTATAGATAGTTATATAGTATTTAGTTGATACAATGTAAAGATCCCTTTTCTGAGATTAGCATTGAATATTATCACATTGGTTTGTTGTTTGTATCTTGTCTACTTCGAGTTGCATTGCTCTTAATCTCACCAATGATTCATCACTGTTTATGTATCTTGTCTACTTCTAGTCACATTGCTCTTAATCTCACTAATGATTCATCACTGTTTATGTATCTTGTCTACTTCTAGTTACATTGCTCTTAATCTCACTAATGATTCATCACTGTTTATGTATCTTGTCTACTTCTAGTCACATTGCTCTTAATCTCACTAATAATTCATCACTGTTTATGTATCTTGTCTACTTCTAGTTACATTGCTCTTAATCTCACTAATGATTCATCACTGTTTGTGTTTCTTTTCTTTTATAATACTATCTACATTGTTTATTTATCATCCAACTTCCAATTTTATCTTATTTGTGTTTGCTTACATATTTTATTATTCATTTCCAGTGGCGGCTCGTGATCATTTTTCTTGTGGAATAAACACAAATTTTCTGAAAATCATGGTTTTTTAGCATTTACTATTCCGGAAATTATTCTCTTATCGATTATTAGTGGACCGGGCCCCACTGGCCCTTAATGACGATCCGCCCTGTTACTTCTCTTTGTACATTGTTATTTAGTCTCAGTTTCATCTCCCTAACATCTACTGTTTTGTTTGACCATGCATAATTTGTCGTGTTATGTCTTGCAATGTTTCTTTCTTGTACAACTTTCAATTTTCTTCAGTTTACGATTGTTTATTAACAAAAAATCCACTGTGAATATCTTTCTCATTTACTCTGTTTTCTAGCTTCTATATTTTATATTTCTCATCCTTGATTCCTTATCTTTCTCTCCAGTCTAACTTTTCATTCCTATCCTAATTATTGTTATATTTGTATGAATGTGCATTCATTCAGGGGCGTCTCGTCAGTAAGGGCTAGTGCAGCAATCTCCACCAATAATCGAAAGGGGACATAACTTCCCAGAATAGCAAATGCTAAAATAAAGTCCTGATTTTTTCGAAAATTGTGTCTGACCCACCAAGAAAATTTACCACGAGCCGCCGCTGCATTCATTTATATGTTATTCTTTTTTTCTTCTATTAGAGACATATTTAAGTTACATCTTAAATTTACTTAAAGCCTAAGTCAGCAATAACATTCCACGAAACCAATATGCCTTCAACAAGACAATCCATTTTCGTTAGATTCATATCATTTCCGTCTCTCCCTTTTGACTTTCTACTGTTCGTCCCATGAATCTCTGTATTATAATAATTTTTACATATTGTGGTGTTTCAAATAAGCATAACATTAGTATAGAAAACATATGAGCACATCAAAACAACGTACTTTATCAGTATAACATACAAAGAAGAAATTGGAAACAAATCACGTCTTAAAAATACAGAACACATTCTTCACTAATGTATATATTAGTAAAGACATGAACTCTCTGTTAATGCAAAACGGATTTTACGAACAAGCAATAATCAGTTTCACTTCACAAACCGGTGGATCAGCATCTTACATAGACAACCACCATGAACATCCCAGGGGAAGCATTCACATACAACTGAAATCAGGACAACTATTCCTCTAGCAAAAGAACACCAGTCTTGGTTAAGAAATGAACTAAAGTAAAATGTTTTTCTTCGTACATCACTTCTGATTAATATACCTTTGTTCATCCTAAGTAAATGAATAATTACTAAGGCCTTCATTTCACAATTCTTATCAGAAAGTAGGTCTTCAATTTACTTTGCATATCATAAAGTAGGCCTTCATTTCACATGTATAGCATAAATTAGGCAATCACTTCACATTTTCTATCGAAAATTAAACTTCATGTCACATTTCTTACCAGAAGGTATGCCATCACTTCACATTTTATAGCAGAAAGTACGTAGGGAGTATATGGGTCTAACAAATATTGTTTTACTTTGAAAAACGTCGACTTTTAGAAAAAAAGTAGGGATTTCAGATCTTAGGTTACTGAATATATTTCATTTCACACGTCTAAACCTTAGTGTGCAGGAGGTAGGATGCCCAACTCCTTTCCTTACGTGTGGAACATCGAGGAGGGAGGGGAATTGGACCCACAACTCGATAGGTTCACGCAGTGGCGGCTCGTGCTAAGTTTTGTTGGTGGGGCCAGCAATCTTTTTGTGTGGAAGATCATGGTATTGGGTTAGGTTATAATTTAATTTATACACGTAACACATTATTTTTGGTGGAGCTCAGCCCCACTGGCCCTTAATGACAAGTCGCCACTGGGTTCACGCATATGCATTACTCTAATCCATCCCACAAAACAATGAGGTTCTGTTTTGCTGGATTCAACTAACAAACGCTCGAATTGTAATTTTATTCCATTCCATTATGGTGCACTATTTTAAATATTTAAATATTCTTCTTGTTGCAATCTCTTCAATATATTTTTTCTTCTTTATTCCTAACTTCTCTAGAAATTCTTTAATTGCTTTTTTTAATACTTCTTCTTTTCCTTCGAACGCTCCATATCGACCACTTGTTAACCACTCTGTGTGATTTGTATGTGATCTGAGTCTATGAGCTATTGTAAGTTGTGCCAGATATGTGTCTACAAGTAGGCCAGAACATCCGATTTCTGCGACGCTTTTATTAAGATTTTTGGTCTTACTCAGGCCAGAACATCCGATTTCGACCTTTAATTCTGGTGCTTCTGGGTCCACTCAGTCGCATCTTACACCATGTCTTGTAGGTTGCAGTGTTACTATTCTTTGCTCCCTTGCGAGCCCCGGCACTTCGGGCGTTTTGTTTTAAAATTTCTCCAAGAAGTGACATTTGATGAGAAGGAGAGCATACACATTGTGACAACCGGTAAAATCAAAGGGACACGACACAGAGAAAGAGCTATAGAGAAAATATTAGACTTTATGGAGCGTCAACATCTAAGATGATAACAAATACGATAGACAGAGATTTGTGAAGATCCATGATCTTCTACATCAGCCGGCAAGGCACCTAATGATAATGATGGTATAAGAGGTAAACACATTTAAAAGAAATCCACATCTCAAAAGATGGATGTTGTTTCCAGCTGTTTGCTGAGTGTCCATGTTTTACCGCCATAGAGAATATATGTCTTACTATATTATATATGTATATATATATATATATATATATATATATATATATATAGTAAGAAGATGTTCGAAATGGACATAAATACGGAGTGAAAAGACATAAATACAGAATGAGATCATCAGAATGTTGAGGAAGCTGCTGGAGTTTTGTTGATAATATCCGCTTTGGCAGCCCTCAGTTAGTTATTCACATGAATGTTTTATGTGCTTGTCACATTTTTTATTAGGATGAACACAATGCTAGCTGAGAAATTGCATGCATTGTTCATGACATTTTTAAACACAGAACAAGCGGCTGGAAGACGAGATTTCTGCCTTTAAAGTCTTGAGTTACAGAAGAATTTGATGAGTTTTGTGAAATAGAAGCATATGAGTTAAGAATTCTTAGAAAAAGTTGAAAAGGGAATATCGAGTATAGCATAAATTGACTTAGTAAACAATAATTTGACCGATTATACAATCATTTTAATAGGTATAGCAATAAGGTGGCGTTTGTGGCTTAGGGGATAGTGACTTGGTCTATTAACCCCGATGCTCTGAGCCCGAATCACGCTGCTGACAGTTTGGTTGCAAATTGTTTCGCGTGGATTTTTACGAAAGGATGATGGCACCACCCGTTCAGAAAGCAATAGCAAACTATTGAACGTAATAATACCTAGAAAAAAGACACACAGTGTTAAAAAGCTGGGGTTGATTCTCAAAGTCATGTAAAGGATATGCAATTAACTTTTTTAGCAATATGTGGAGAGCCGCAGTAAGTTAGTTGTTAGTGAACTTGATCTTAGACTAGATGTCTGGGTTCAATTCTACAGTGGGTGTGAAATATTTTTCAGATCGAAACGGCTCTCAGGTCGACATTGCCCTAATTTGGTACCAGTAAAAGAACTGTGAAGTAAATGTGGCCTACGTGATGTTGACCCCATCTCCCATTGCGTGTCGACGGTCAATTAAAATTAAAGTTAATTGCTATATTTTTACAGGACTTTGCGAATCAACCCCAGCTTTGTAACACTGTTTGTGATTTTTCTAGGCATTATTACGTTCAGTAGTTTGCCATTGCTTTCTGAAAGCGTGGTGACATCGTCCTTTGTAAAAATCCACACGAAACAATTTGCAACCAAACTGTCCGCAGCGTGATTCGAACTCAGAACGTCAGGGTTAATAGATCGAGTTACTATCCACTAGGCCACTGACACCACCCAATTAAAATTACGGGCTCAAAATCGTATCACATTATCGTATCATTATCGTATTAATCGTATGAATCATCATACATCATGGTATAAAAATGTTTCCTTTACTTTTATAACAATATGTGATCAATTATATAATAACGTGGTTGGTAAAACAATTGTGCAATAATTGATCAATTATATAATAACTTGGTTGGTAAAACAATTGTGCAATAATTGATCAATTATATAATAACGTGGTTGGTAAAACTATTGTGCAATAATTGATCAATTATATAATAACGTGGTTGGTAAAACTATTGTGCAATAATTGATCAATTATATAATAACGTGGTTGGTAAAACAATTGTGCAATAATTGATCAATTATATAATAACGTGGTTGGTAAAACAATTGTGCAATAATTGATCAATTATATAATAACGTGGTTGGTAAAACAATTGTGCAATAATTGATCAATTATATAATAACTTGGTTGGTAAAACAATTGTGCAATAATTGATCAATTATATAATAACGTGGTTGGTAAAACTATTGTGCAATAATTGATCAATTATATAATAACGTGGTTGGTAAAACTATTGTGCAATAATTGTATATTTTTTGTAGAACGAAGCGGAGCACGGAGTTGCCATTGCAGCCCTTAATTTTAACATGAATCCACATGGAAATATATCTCCTAACGCAACTGTATTCTTCTTTAGCATTGAGTTTTATATATGAAAATTTCCATGTTAAATAAATGATAAATATTTAGGAACAACTCCGAAGTTACCAATCAATTGTATTCATCTTCTATTCCCCCATTTACTTCTTTATAGAAGTGTTGGGTGTGAAACGTAGTGATCTCGTGTGTGCTTGTTCTTCTATTCCCCATTTACTTCTTTATAGAAGTGTTGGGGGTGAAACGTAGTGATCTCGTGTGTGCTTGTTTTAAGGAACTTTGTAAGCTGATATTCATTTTCGTAAGGCTGTTCTTGATGCCATCGCTCCATCTTTTGCGTGGTCTTCCTCTTGCTTTGTACTCATTATAATTTTTATGTGTGGTTCTCTGTGGTAAGCGATACCAGGACATTCTTGTCAGGTGTCCAAACCATTTAATCTGTTGTTCTTTTATGAATTGCATGACTAGTTTCACATCCAGTCTTCTTCTGTTTCTTCATTTCTAATTATGTCTCTTATTGTCACACCACACCTGCAGTTCTTCTAAGACACCTCATCTCTGTCGTTATGATTTTTCGCTCATTGGCTCCTGTTATTGGTCATGTTTGACAGTGGTAACATAGTGTTGGTCAGAAAATTGGTCTTATGAGATTTACTTTAGTTGTTAGCGGTGTCTCTTATTGTAATAAATAGATAAACAAACACATAAGAGGCATATATATTGTCGGGTTGCATAAACACATCACAAGAGAAATAAACTTACATTTTTTTTATTTATCCGAAACCGAGCTTCAGCCTTCGGCTGTATGGCATCGTAACCCTTCGGCTCGGTGCCATGGACATCGTAACCCTTCGGTTCGGTGCCACGAGCACCGTGAATCTGGAGAACCTGTGGCTTTTCTGCCAGTCCGCGGAATTGAACCCCCACACACAGAGGACTAGTCACCCGCAGTCCAACGCGCTACGAACACGCTGGGCAGACGGACAATAAACTGACATAAATCCTGCCAATGCAAAATGCAAATAGATAAAAAAAACAAATAAGCGGTATTATCGGGTTGCATAAACACATCACAAGAGAAATGAGCTGACATAAATCCTGCAATGCAAAATGCAAATAGATAACAAATAAATAAGCGGTATTATCGTAGTTGAATAATAAACATCATCAGAGATAGGCTAACATAAATCCTGCAATGCAAAATGCAAAAGATAAACAAACAAATAACGGTATTATCGTATGTTAGCCATAAACACATCACTAATAATGAGCTAACATAAATCCTGCCAAAGAAAAGGCAAATAGATAAAAATAACAACATAGCGGAATTATCTGTCTGCATAAACTCACTACAGAGAAATGAGCTGCATAAATCCTTTCCAATGCAAATGCAAATGAGATAAACAAACAAATAAGCGTATTATCATTTAGTTATTAAACACCTACACAAGAGAAATGAACTAACATAAATCCTGCCAATGCAAAATGCAAATAGATAAACAAACAAATAAGCGGTATTATCGTGTTGCATAAACACATCACAAGAGAAATGAACTAACATAAATCCTGCCAATGCAAAATGCAAATAGATAAACAAACAAATAAGCGGTATTATCGTGTTGCATAAACACATCACAAGAGAAATGAACTAACATAAATCCTGCCAATGCAAAATGCAAATAGATAAACAAACAAATAAGCGGTATTATCGTGTTGCATAAACACATCACAAGAGAAATGAACTAACATAAATCCTGCCAATGCAAAATGCAAATAGATAAACAAACAAATAAGCGGTATTATCGTGTTGCATAAACACATCACAAGAGAAATGAACTAACATAAATCCTGCCAATGCAAAATGCAAATAGATAAACAAACAAATAAGCGGTATTATCGTGTTGCATAAACACATCACAAGAGAAATGAACTAACATAAATCCTGCCAATGCAAAATGCAAATAGATAAACAAACAAATAAGCGGTATTATCGTGTTGCATAAACACATTACAAGAGAAATGAGCTGACATAAATCCTGCCAATGCAAAATGCAAATAGATAAACAAACAAATAAGCGGTATTATCGTGTTGCATAAACACATCACAAGAGAAATGAACTAACATAAATCCTGCCAATGCAAAATGCAAATAGATAAACAAACAAATAAGCGGTATTATCGTGTTGCATAAACACATCACAAGAGAAATGAACTAACATAAATCCTGCCAATGCAAAATGCAAATAGATAAACAAACAAATAAGCGGTATTATCGTGTTGCATAAACACATCACAAGAGAAATGAACTAACATAAATCCTGCCAATGCAAAATGCAAATAGATAAACAAACAAATAAGCGGTATTATCGTGTTGCATAAACACATCACAAGAGAAATGAACTAACATAAATCCTGCCAATGCAAAATGCAAATAGATAAACAAACAAATAAGCGGTATTATCGTGTTGCATAAACACATCACAAGAGAAATGAACTAACATAAATCCTGCCAATGCAAAATGCAAATAGATAAACAAACAAATAAGCGGTATTATCGTGTTGCATAAACACATTACAAGAGAAATGAGCTGACATAAATCCTGCCAATGAATAAATATGAACATATCTACGATATCAGTGAATGTATTATTATTATTATTATTATTACTATTATTATTATTACTATTATTATTATTACTATTATTATTATTATTATTATTATTATTATTATTATTATTGAGAAGCGTCTGGTCGAATAGATTAGAACGTGGTTCCCATGCGGGAGACTAGTGTTCAATTCACTCTAAGGTCAAGGATTTTTTCACTTGCAGACATAATTAAAAATACTAATCTTAACAGCTTCTCGGCGACTGCACTAGTCATACGGCCATTATATTCCTCAGGCTCACGTCCCACGTGTTCTACACCGACCTATAAAGCGATATTACAGACACTAACGACGGTAACTATTATTATTATTATTCATTTCGGGCCAGTATATAGTGCTTAGACATGCAATCAAATTCTTCATATCTCTCTATCCTGAACAATTTTTTCAATCTCTTCTATGTCCGAAATTTCTCACGTCTCTCATGAAAGTTCGTTTCACTGTTTTTCTAGGTGGTTCTTCTGGCTAGAATCTTTTTCTTCCCACTTCAACGCCTGCTTTCTTATTCTTTGATTCTTTATTTTCAGAGCATATCTAACATATATCAATCTTTTTTTATAACAGTTGATACTAGTATTTACATTTACGGTATATTTACTACCATCACGTGCCTACAATAATCAACGCTCAGGGTGCAGAGCATGATGCAGGCCAAGAACACGATGGATAGATAGCATCTCAGAGTCCCTGCGAAAGCATGGACTGACAAGGTCAAGCGCAACACACCTGGCACAAGTTAGAAAACTAACTCTCCCCACGTCTCTTCATTGCAGCTGTTGTTAAGATAAGATAAGACTAGTAATTGCCCAAACATTTCTCTTATTTCATCACTACTCCTAAATACAGTCCATTATATGTTCTTTATTAGCGTGTGTATACTCAAAGTTGGGACATATGACCTATAAGAGAGATACATTCGGAAGGATTGTTAGGGTGGCAAAGTTCTGCTCAGGAGAGTTTTTTTATGATGCATCTATATATCTATCTATCTATCTATTCTTGAATCCTGTTTTGTCTTTCAGAGCCAGGTCGAAAAAAGAGACATCTGGAGCGAGCCTCTCTATGCACATTGTCTTTCTTTCTTTTCTCTAGTCATCATTTGTCTCACAGCTTCAGGAAAAGAAGATATTTATAGAACGAGCTTTTGTGTGCGCTATGTAAACAGTGTCTTTCGCCCCATCTGTTACCTCTGAGGTCCACATTTTTCCTGGTCGATTTTTTCCTGTGTATCCACTGCACCGGAGTAACATTGCCTTTGTGGCATACTGTCTGTTGGTAATCGGCTTATGTTGCCGAACCATTTAATTTGTTGTTTCTTGATGAAGTGCAATAGTAATGTTGTACCTACTTTCTTCTTGATGTCTTCATTTCTCAACCGGTCACTTCTTATTACTCCCAGCATTCTGCGTAGACACTCCATGTCTTTGCTAGTAGTTAATACAACATAGACAGAGAACATATATTCTCCCATAAATAAACAAACTGATTCGGACATGTCTCCTAGTTATGTAAATGACTTTCAATATTATCAACCGCAAAGATAATATGTACACCTAACCTGAAAGGGTGGACTTAGAAAATATCACTTTATCAACAACATTGGAATAGAGAGTGATATTTGTTAGAAAAATCCACTATAACAATGTAACATTATATCTATATAATTAGTTCCTGCTTGCAAGTAATGAATGTATTGAATGGCACTAAGATGCACATCTTATCGATTCAACTAACGAGACTTCTTGTCTGCTATACAATTTGTCGTTGGCTCCCTTTCGAGTATTATGGAAATATGTAAGATCGTATTGCCAGTTATTCTAGTGTGGTTTTTTTTATCATCAACAATGTATGCAGTCTTCATATTGAAGAATGGATGCAATGAATTTCTTGCAACTTATGCGGGTGTTTTTAAGATATATTCTGTCTGCTGTTGTCTGTAGACTATTTTGGTTTTTTCATCCTGATTATATTTGTTTTTCTTTTTTCTACAGGCTTCAACTGTCCTCTCAGATGTGGTCTTCTGCATTGTATCATGTTGTTTAATTTGACAAAATTACGATCTCTGTCTGACATATATTTCTTAGAATAACACTATTGTCAATTCTAATTGAAATATTATTTATATTATAGCATTTCTGCTTTCCAAGATATTTTTCCGACTCCTCTTATTTTTAACCATTAGTCCGCTACAAATTCAGGTGTAGTCATTGAAATGGCGTTTCTGACTGATTTTTGTGTGAAAATTTTCATCCCTTGTCACCAGTGGCCTCCCTATTCAGACGAGTCCTACTTCAACTTCAGAAGTATTTGCAATTTAGATCGTTAAGTAAAGGATTAGGGTTTTCTTTAGTCCAACCGTCTAACGTTTTCACACTGAACAAGTTTTGCCCAAGTTGTAATCAAGCACCGAAATTCTCACGGTCCGATGTCACAAGTGCAGAGTGTTATCAAATTCGCTATATGCTACTGCTTCTGACGACTCTGTAATACCTATCTACACAGCGTTGATTCTGTTTGCAAGTTATTTCTTCCTTCGGTTATTGGTTACTAAACTGACGTCATTGCACTCCGGGCAGACCCATAGGTGCTCAGTATAGAATGTATAAATAAGCTGTTCTTAAAAAACGTACATGTCTACATTTATATATGTGTGTGTGTGTGTGTATGGAGATAAGCGTGTGCTTGAATAATGTATCGCTCGTGTGGTGACGGAGCCCGCAAGGGAAGATAAGCATAGGGCCACTGGGACCTTCAAAGCATGTCGTAAGAGGCGACTGATGTAGGACCTAGGAATCTACCCTAGTAAATAAAAAAAAACATCTCATAAATCGGATGTACTTGAAGTTTCATAACTGGCACAACGTATAATGGCTCTTCGGCTCAGATCACATACAAATCACACAGAGTGGTTAACACGTTGACGATATGGAGCGTTCAAAGAAAAAGAAAGAAATAAGAATGGTGTTTTAAATATATGTTTGTATGTGCGTGTATTTGCATGAATTTATGTATGTGTTTGTAAGAAGGTGTTTTAAATATATGTTTGTATGTGCGTGTATTTGCATGAATTTGTGTATGTGTTTGTAAGAAGGTGTTTTAAATATATGTTTGTATGTGCGTGTATTTGCATGAATTTATGTATGTGTTTGTAGAAAGAGTTTTAAATATATGTTTGTATGTGCGTGTATTTGCATGAATTTATGTATGTGTTTGTAAGAAGGTGTTTTAAATATATGTTTGTATGTGCGTGTATTTGCATGAATTTATGTATGTGTTTGTAAGAAGGTGTTTTAAATATATGTTTGTATGTGCGTGTATTTGCATGAATTTGTGTATGTGTTTGTAAGAAGGTGTTTTAAATATATGTTTGTATGTGCGTGTATTTGCATGAATTTATGTATGTGTTTGTAAGAAAGAGTTTTAAATATATGTTTGTATGTGCGTGTATTTGCATGAATTTATGTATGTGTTTGTAAGAAGGTGTTTTAAATATATGTTTGTATGTGCGTGTATTTGCATGAATTTGTGTATGTGTTTGTAAGAAGGTGTTTTAAATATATGTTTGTATGTGCGTGTATTTGCATGAATTTATGTATGTGTTTGTAAGAAAGAGTTTCAATCACGGAGGACTAATTTCATTGCATAGGGGTTAACGGGTTTTAAAGCCGAAGGATTGACTTCATTGCATCGGGTTTTACCCCATATGGCTCCGTTCCTCTCCACATAAATGCCACGCCACCTGCCGAGAGTATTGCACAAAGCACGAACTCCGTAGCTCCAGCAACAATCCTAGCGGGCTCTGGAAAAACTGTGCTCGTGAACAGAACTGCTGGGTCCGGATTCGAACCCACGACCTTCGATTACATAGAGTATCTACAGATGGTTCGGTAACTTTCCACAGTTTCCAGGTTTTCCCATATGGTTCGGTAACTCTCCACAGGTGTCAGGTTTCCCATATGGTTCGGTAATTCTCCACAGGTTTCAGGTTCTCTCCATATGGTTCTGCGTAATTCTCCACAAATGTCAGGTTCTCCCATATGGTTCGGTAATTCTCCACAAATGTCAGGTTCTCCCATGTGGTTCGATAACTCTCCACAAATGTCAGGTTCTCCCATATGGTTCGGTTACTCTCCACAGGTGTCAGGTTCTCCCTATGTTCGGTAATCTCGCAGATGCAGGATTTTTACATTTTACCGGAACACTTCCACATATGCGGTTTCTAATGGCCGAACACTCTCCACAGATCCTTGGTTTCCTCATATGGCCTGGATACTCTCCACAGAAGCGCTGTTTCCCCATTTGACTCGGTCACTCTCCCCCAAATTCTCGTTCTCCCCATATGTCTCGATAAATATCCACAGTTGTGGTATTCTGTAGCTAAGACAGCATGTCTAATGGATCTCTGAGAAAAATGAATGCAATTTCGAATAGATCGCTTACAGTGGATACCATCTAACTGCGGAATACCTGGCAGCGAGACTGCAGACATATTTGCAAAAGCAGGCAGAAGACGCACAGACATACACCAGAATAACATATGAAGAAGCAAAAGTACGTATACAAACTTCCAACAAGAATAAATGGTTGAGCGCTGGTCATGAAAATAATGATGCATTTTTCCATCTCAATATTTTCTGGCTGCGAACAAGGCACAATAGGCTGAGACCACATGTTTAACATGTCCAAATTAGACCCTTCTGACATATGCACATGTGGGACCAGCAAGGAGACAGAGACATATATTGCAAGAATGTCCAACATACATTGAATAGAGAGAAAACACATGGTCAATTTCAATGTTAATCCAAGACAAGCTATATGGAGATGTACATGGACTCGGTTGACCACTAACTACTTTAGAAGTATACAAATCGATGTCTGAAAACGTTGGAAGAAGAAGAAGAATGGATCGCTTAATCGCTTCATCACATAGTCCATAGTATGTATGTATGTGTATGTATGTTTGCATGTATTTATGCAAGTATGTGTATATGCTTATATACGTATGTATGTATGCATATATGTGTGTACACGAACATCTTTCACAGTGTCAACAAGAGAATATAATCACCACCATTAAAACGAGAGAATGAACGTAGATCGGATATACGATCGGTAATTTCTTCTTCTTCTTCTGCTTCCTCTTCAAACACTCCATATCAATTACTTGTAAACCCCTCTGAGTCATCTGTATTTGATCCGAGTCCAAAAGCGACTGTACATTGTGCTAAATATGCGCCTACAAGTAGACCGAAATATTCTATTTCTGAGAAGATTTTTATTTACTAGGGTAGCTTAAAAAGACCACTACCACAGTCGCCACTTGCAACATGCCTTGTAGGTCGCAGTGGTACTATTCTTGAAGGCGCCGACACCATACATGCGGATCGGTAGTTTTTAGACACATGATGGCAGTAGATCGTCGTCATTCTCATTACGCGATGGAATCACTTTTGTTGCTGTTATTCCGTTTGTTGCATGCAGGATGTGATTTCAACGAATGTTCTAACGCTCATTGTTTACTCTACGCTGTCTTGTAACGTTGATAATTGTACTTAAACATTTCATTTCACATGTTGTGATCTTTACTCTTGATTTATTGAATAATGTAGCAATATGTGGTAATGTTCATTAATGTATGGGTGGATGGTGATGTCGATTTATGTAATGGTGCGGTGTGATTTTGATTAATTTAATTATGAACAATTAATATCTCAACATCAGAAGTTGCAACTTTTGATAGGACATTAATTGTTTATAAAATACAAATCTAATATGCAGCAGAGCATGCCATAAACAACGATTAATAACAATAATAATAATAATAATATCAATACGGGAAAGAGCAAGTAGAACAAGAGAACATGATTGGTGTTAACTTTATAAAAAGAAATAATACAAAAAATGGAAACAGAAAATACGATGAAAATTGCATTAACAGGCATTTCTTCTTATATAAGATTTACTTAATTGCACCGGGATTTACCCCATACAACTCGGTCTCTCCTCGCGGAAATGACGGGCCACCTGTCTAGAGTATTGCACAAAGCATGAACTATGTAACTTTGAAAACAATCCTAAGTGTCTCTGTCAGAAAATGTCATCGTGAACAGAACAGCGCTGTTTGGATTCGAAACACGGTCTTCAGGACGCGAAGCAGTTGCTTAACCACTTAGTCACAGAGACCCCCTCAAAGTATTGTGATACTAATGTGAATGTAAAACATAGTACTTTAGTTTTACAAAGTACAAAAATAATAACAATACACAGCAACGTTTCGAACAAAATACCTTTATCAAGCCTTTTGGTCGACACGTTGCGGTGTATTATTATTGTTCTGTACTTTGTAAAGTTACAGTACTTTGATTTTAAGTATGTCGTCATTGCTACAATGTTTTACTGCAGTCACCCTTTATATCGATACATTTTTTTTTAAATATAGGAGATCCTAAAGGGACAATGTGGATGAAGTCCATGCAACAATTGTAGAAGACATTTCTCCACTAAGAGAACTACTAAGAGAAGACAAGCAGCATACCTTTCTCGGAGTTACATTCGATGATAGACTGACATGTAAGGAGCACATCAACAAAGTAGCAGAAAAGTCCAGGAGGAAGTTAGCCATCCTGAGAAAACGGTGGAACCACATTGGTCGCCAGTCAATAAACACTTAAAAATATTTATCAGCAGGGCATTCGACCACACTTGGAAGTAACTTGGAAGACACACTATGGGCCAGCTGCATGGTTTACAGCATCAAATACCACATTAGGAGAACTGGATAAGGTGCAAAACCAGGCGCCTCGTGTCATCACATGAGCAATGAAATCAACACCAATAGTGGAGATGGAAAGAGTGGGAGGAATATAACACTGAAAGAACGCAGACACAAAAGTGATGATGCGGGTAGAAACGTTTCTGAGTATGCCAAGCCAGCAATGGAAAACAGATTCCAAAATCAAGCAATGGGGCTGCTGAAAAGAAGTAGTTTTATTCATCAGGCCAAAAATACAGAGTAGGCAAACTTCAGACATACCAAAAGTCGGTATTTCCTAATGTCTGTGCCAGAGCAAACCCCTTGGAGAGAGGAGACGGAACCAGACGTATGTATCCAAACAGAAGTGAAAGGAATACTCGGCAATGAGCAGAACAGCATACAACGCAAGAGAGTCACTCTCAGTTTACTTGATGAAGAATACCCACATGATTTCTGGGCCCGGATATACACAGCTGGGTAAGCAGAAAATGCAGTGAAAAATGGAGAAGCATAGAATACCCAAACAACGTTAGAGATGCGATTAAAGTATCAACGGGGAAATTATGTCACAACTATGATGCAGAAATTCAGGCAATCAAGATGGGAACTGAAAAACTGTTGAATAGCAGACTCGATCCTTAACCGATTGTATTTTTGACAGATGAAAAATCAACACTCCAAGCACTTCAGTCCAGATCTACAGACCCTACTGCCCAAGCAGCGCAGGGTTGTCTTGCAGTGGATAACCTCTCACTGTGGAATACCAGGAAATGAAACAGCAGACCGACTGGCCAAGGAAGGTGCTGCAAGAAGTACCGGATGTGCCAGTTAGTTAAACCATCAAAAGAAAAAGATGATTAAATCAATCAGAAAGCCACATATATCAACACAAGACGATTATTATAATATGAGCAGATTGGAACAAGTTGTCATTCTGCGCCTTAGAACAGGACACAATCGACTCCGCAGCCCCATGTATTAACAATTCAAAATTGTGTATATGTGGACAGGCACACCAGACTGCAGAGCACATACTCCAAGACTACCTCGAATATGATACACTGATGTAAACTCATTAGCCTAAGGAAACAACACTCGACATAATACTACACGGACCTCTATGTGAACTACAAAAGACAGTGAAGTTTATACAAGAGACAACATTGAATATATAGACAATATTTCATGCGACCGAAAGGAAGGAAGGAAGGAAGGATCTCTCAATCATTATTTCTGGTCTGCTTCGTGAGCTCTTTGTATTCAAGTTGTGTACGTATGCAATTTCATGCTCTCTTTTATCTGCCTTTTTCCAACATACACTAGCCATCAGCTTAAATTAACTTTAATGATGGCGGTAGAATAATAGTCATATATATATATATATATATATATATATATATATATATATATATATATATATATATATAGATAGATAGATAGATATATTTAAACAAGCACTTTAAACATAATTAACAGTACAATAGTTTCATTTCATATAAAAGTTGGTCTCCGACAGCAACACACCACAGAAAGCTTACAGCATGTGAAATGAAATGTTTCAGGATGACAGATAGGTCACCAGGAAAGAGAGACTACGAAATGAGGAGAACTGAAGAAGAGTGGAGCAACTTAATGCACCGTATGCATTGAAAGACAACAGATGCAGAAGTTTTGAACATTTATTGAGAATGGAATACAACCAACCACCAATAACAGCATACAATAAAAAGAGATGAGGCACTAGAGCCAGGTAAGACCAAGAAAAAGATGGATAGACAATATCACGACCACTCTAAATAAACACGGATATAACACAAGGGCAACTCATCTGGCCACGGAACGCAAATTAAAGTTACCACCCCTACTCTTCACGGAAGGGTGGACAACCAATTCCATCATCCACCTGGGAAACGACAATAGACAATAGGAAATAACAAGTGTTACTTATGACAATTGATAATGAATGCAGGGTCAGTGTTTGCTCTCTTGTTCTCTCACTCTCTCTCTCTGTGTCTCCTTCCTTATATGTCTCCTTCCTTGCTGTGTATCCCAATATTATCTATAATAAACTTCTTTTCTCCATATCCAAAAACATTATGAATAATTGAGACTTTCATAGACCCCGTTCCTGAACATATTCTTTTAAAAGAGACATATTACTGGTTGATAACTGCATCTAGTGAATACCGCGATTCATTTGATATCGAAACATGATATCTGCATCTGCGCATCCCTTTCGCAACAACAACTTCTCATTAACAAACAATTTCGTCTAGTTGCAAACAACTTCGTCTAGTTTCAAGCGTAATGAAAAATGAAACTGAAGAGAAATTTAAAGAAAATTTGTTATTTTCTAAAGAGATAGAAAGTAGTTGAAAATAGGCCTAACGTGGGTAGTAACAAATACCAGAATCCAATATGAAGTCGGTTTTCTATCTATCTATCTATCTATCTATCTATCTATCTATCTATCTATCTATCTATCTATCTATCTATCTATCTATCTATCTATCTATCTATCTATCTATCTATCTATCTATCTATCTATCTATCTATCTATCTATCTATCTATCTATCTATCTATCTATCTATCTATCTATCTATCTATCCTATCTATCTATCTATCTATCTATCTATCTATCTATCTATCTATCTATCTATCTATCTATCTATCTATCTATCTATCTATCTATCTATCTATCTATCTATCTATCTATCATCTATCTATCTATCTATCTATCTATCTATCATCTATCTATCTATCTATCTATCTATCTATCTATCTATCTATCTATCTATCTATCTATCTATCTATCTATCTATCATCTATCTATCTATCTATCTATCTATCTATCTATCTATCTACCCATCTACCATCTACCTGTCATAGTTACCCAGATGGCAGCGGAGGAATGGACAGTTAGCCATATAGTTAGTGTAGTATGTTATTAGCTATTTAATAGTTGAGACTATGTGTTGCACTCTCTAAGCAGAGGCGCAACACATAACAACGAGACATTCTTGACGTAATAAAAACTACGTAGTTGTGTAGCGACAAAATAGTAACGAATTAGTAAACATAGAGACAGATGGACGAACGTGTGTCTACTCATGATGAACATCACAAAAATAAATATATATGAAGTCTGAAAGACAGTGTTTGTCTATATTATCGTCCAAGTATACCATCATTATATACCACAATCATCACTACAATATGGACCCCCACTTCAATATGGACCCCCTACTTCAATATGACCCCTACTTCATACCCATCTATCCATCTATCCATCTATCCATCTATCTATATATCCATCTATCCATACATCCATCTATCATCTATCCATATATTCATATATTCATATTCTATTCTATCTATCTATTATTATACTATCTAATCTATCTGCATCTATCTATCTATCTATCATATCTATCTATCGTATCATCATCTATCTATCTATCTATCTATCTATCTATCTATCTATCTATCTATCTATCTATCTATCTATCTATCTATCTATCTATCTATCTATCTATCTATCTATCTATCTATCATTATCTATCTATCACTATCTATCATCTATCCATCTATCTCATCTATCTATCTATCTTTTCTATCTATCTATCTATCTATCTATCTATCTATCTATCTATCTATCTATCTATCCATTATCTATCATCTATCTATCTATCTATCCTATCTATCTATCTATCTATCTATCTATCTATCTATCTTCTATCATCATCGATCCATCATATCGATCTATCTATTCTATGCTATCTATCATCTATCCATCTATCTATCTATCTATCTATCTATCTATCTATCTATCTATCTATCTATCTATCTATCTATCTATCTATCCTATCTATCTATCTATCTATCTATCTACATCTATCTATCTATCTATCTATCTATCTATCTATCTATCTATCTATCTATCTATCTATCTATATATCTATCTATCTATCTATCTATCTATCTATCCATTTACCCATATATCCATCTATCAGCTATCCATATACCCATATATCATCATCCATCTACCTATCTATCCATCTATATATATATCTATCCATCTATCTATCCATCCATCTATCCATCTATCTAGATATCACACATACATATATAAATCTGTATATCTATATATTCCTCTCTCCTTTTCTATGTTCTATTTTATTAAACCCTGTGAGGCATGTGCCCTTAATTAAATCATGCCAAGTCGTCCTATATTTATCTATCTCTTGCCGCTCTATCCAGTTCTCCGTACATTGTTAATTTTTGCCTCTACATTTCCTCTCTGTGTACCTCAAGTGTTTCCTCTCCTTCGCTTTTCCTTCAGGCTCAAGGAAAGAGTCCTTATGAAAACAATCTTTCTGGTGTAATAAACATCTAGTAGCTGGTTCTCTCCAGAGTTTTTTTCAAACAAGAAGTCGCAGTGGTAACAGGTAAAGAGAATGGTTAAAGTTGGCAGGATGAAACGAACTGAACCTGTTCTCAATCTTAAATTCGAAAGGACACCCAGGTCGCTTGACTTGAGATGCACGAGTTGCCGACTGTATGCCAAGTTATGTATTGAATAAGTTAGTTAGTTTAAGTTAGTTAATTTGTTCTCTTGATGGTTACTTGCTTATTTAGCTAGGTAGTTGTTAGTCTGTTATTTAGTTAATCATTTAGCTAAGATGTTACATCTGATGTTAAATCTGCTACCGTATAGCAATAGAAGGTACCATCAGTAACTGTTAACTCCAAGACCATGTAAAAAGGCAAGGGACTAAGGCTAGGGAAGAAGACCCTGGTTTAAAATCCCTACTGCCGTGTGGGTTATCACAGTTTGCTGAAGGCTAATTGAGTAAACATTGACCACAAATCTGGAAGGAGGAACACTAAGACAGTTGATAATGTACTTATTCCATTCCTTCTCCTGAACTTCCCTGCAAACCCTGTTTGATTTCAAGTGTATGGGCTTTGTCTTTTCTTTAGATGAAACAGTAGGATAGAGAGTGTGTTTGTAAAATATGGCAAGACATATTCCCCGTATCATCTGTCAATGATAGGCCTACATGGAGAGGACACGTTGTCCTTGCTTTTGGCTCGGACAGAACATGGGAAGCAACAGTCGTGGTACACTTAAGGATGAGAACTGGGGGCAAACTAGACAAGCGCAGATTCAGATTGTGTCACAGTAAAACACTTGCCAATTGACAGTCTGCAAAGATGACAGAGTTCATATTATATTTATTTAGTTAGCTATCTAGTTAGCTAATTAATTTGTTACTTTATTATTTGACAGTTTTAGTCATTAGTTAGTTATTTAGTTAGTTAGTCAGTTAGTTAGTTAGTTATTTAGTTAGTTGTTTGTTAGTTTTAGTTAGTTATTTAGTTAGTTAGTTAGTTAGTTAGTTATTTAGTTAGTTAGTTTGTTAATTAGTTAGTTAGTTAGTTATTTAGTTAGTTAGTTTGTTAATTAATTAATTAGTTAGTTAGTTAGTTATTTAGTTAGTTAGTTAGTTTGTTAGTTAGTTATTTAGTTAGTTAGTTTGTTAATTAGTTAGTTAGTTAGTTAGTTAGTTAGTTAGTTATTTAGTTAGTCAGTTAGTAGTTTATAGTTATAGTTAGTCATTTGTAAGTCAGTCAGTTAATCAGTAGTCAAGTTAGTCATTTAGTAGTCAGTCAGTCAGTCAGTCAGTCAGTTAGTAGTTAGTTAGTTAGTTAGTTATTTAGTTAGTTAGTTAGTTAGTTAGTTATTTAGTTAGTTAGTTAGTTAGTTAGTTATATAGTTAGTTATTTAATTAGTTAAGTAGGTAGTTAGATAGTCAGTGAGTTAGTTAGTTATTAAGTTAGTGTATTTTTAGTAAGGTAGTCTTCAGATCATTCTCATTGCACTAAGAGAAAATCAATAAATGCATCGATTGCATCTTAAGTATTGTCGTTGCAATGTGTGATTGACAGTTCTACTCAGATTTTAGTTAATATTGACATATCTTCTACTTCCTGTATATTGTTCCAATCAGACACCATCACGTGGACTTAAAAGCTTATGCATACAGAACATGGACGTAGAATGTAAGTCATCTCCTGAATGCCATTCAGACCTGTCTATCAGCCCACAATGACTTCCGGTACAAGATGGTGAATGTCCTCTTCGTGTTTTATAATACGTTGATATGTTTGTTCTTGAAAACGGCTAATCTTATAGTTTTTATGCAGAGAACAGTGTTGTGAAATAAAATACGAGGTATATGCATTTGATATTTTATGTGGTCCTGTGAAGTTCATGCATCGGTTTTGTTCTTATCTAGCGTATCCGTTTATATTGGTTATGCCGCTCTTCATTTATAGCGAAAGACAATCAATGGACGAGACGATGTAATAGAAAGAGCAGGAAGAGAATGCTCACTGGCGTTATAATGTCAAAAATAATGTCAATTTTTCTGGGACTCAACAATGTTCACATTTTGTTTTGGAACTTTACAAGTGTCAGACAACAGTGGGCTGTTCTCGATAGTGTTGTGTTCAGTGTCGATATCGCAGTCGTTCAGTAAACACATCTTGATGATAGGACATGGTGCAAGTTGTCGTGTTTAAGTTTACATTTGTGACGTATGGAAATAAGCCGATAATCCAACTACCAATAACAGCATGCAATTAATAGAGAGCAGGTATTAGAGCCAAGGGAAGACCAAGAAAAAGATGGATAGACAATATCAAGATCGCACTAAAAAACACGGATATAACACACCTAGGGATACTCATATGTATTCCGTAGGGTATACCCAACCCATCGCCATTTTCTCCTCTTAACCTGGGTCATTCATGGGTTCATGTCATGTTCTTATCTACAAGTCTGTATTTGCAACTCTGGCATACCATCTCAGTCAGAGAATCCTCCAAAGACATCCGCTGACAAATGTATGATGATTTTTATTTCTATTTAACTTGAGGACAATAAAGACGGATATAACACAACAAAGGCTACTCATCTGGACCTGTAATGTAAATTAAAGCTCCCACCCAGACACATAAACAGCAGTGTTCAAGACAATCTTTCTCCTGACTTTATGCTACCAATCAAGACAGATCAGCCTGGTGCACACTTCTTCGACACGGTTCCTCGGCCTGCGAGGCAGATAGAACAGCACGGATGGAACAAAAACGTCAAAATAGAAAGGCAGTAAAACTTTCCACAAGTGCAAGTATACCTTGCCCACACTGTACACGAACATTTCAAGCCCGTATCGGGCTCACTAGTCATCTACGCACACACAGAAAAACATAACGCACCTACATTCCCTTGGATGAAAATTTGTGTGATCATCATCACCCGTGATGGACGAACATCATCATGCTACTAGTGCTAAACCTGAACGCTGACATCAAATGATGGAAGAAAACTAGTTACGACAGAGATGAAGTGTCTACACAGAATTCTGGTTGTAACAAGAAGAGACCGGTTCAGAAATGAAGACATCAGGAAAAAAGTGGGTACAATATCAGTACTAAATTTCATCACGAAACAACAAATTAAATTGTTCGACCACATAAGCAGAGTACCAACAGACAGTGTACCCCAAAGAGTGATGTTGCTCCGAAACAAACACAAAGCAAAAGATCAGCCATGCAAAAGATGGACCACAGAGATAACAGATGCGACGGAAGACACTACTTATGAACCGCACACATGGACTTGTTCTAGAAATCTCTTCTTATCCTGACGCTCTGAGACAAAACATGATTGGAGAAAACAAAGAAAGAAAGAACTCGACACTTAGAGGCAAGAGTGGAAATCTAATTCCATCATCCACCGGGGAAAGACAATATACAATAGGGAATGCTGATGCAGTGCGGATTGTTTTCGAATAACCAAACGATTAAGGTGTCTACGTTGATAATACATTTTCCTACATTATCTATCATCTTCGTCGTCACTCTGCTACCGGGTTGTTGCCCAGTGTCGTGGTTTTCTGTTTTGGTCTTGCGGTGTTCTGATGGCTTAAATCATAGATTCCCAAACTTTTTCTGCCCACCGCCCACTTTACACAACATAAACTTTGTAACACCTCCCCTTCACAATATAACAGTTTGCCAACACCCCCTCCCACATATATACTTGCTCTATTTTCTCTTTGAAATAGAAAATTGATATATATTTATAATACATTGTCACTTTTAAAAAGGATTATATATATGAAATAGAAAATTGATGAAAAAATGAATCGTGCAAGATGGGCATAAGATGAATTAAAATGCAGAATTCAAGTTTTAAATTGTTATTCAATCCAAAATCACAAAATAGTTTATTTTAAAATATTTATTATTAATTTCTTCTTTAAGAGCCACCGACCCCTAATGGCCTGAACACCCACCCCCACTCCCCACCTCATTCTTCTGAAAGCACCATCGCTTCCCCCTAAAAGCTTCAGAGCCCAATGGGGGCTGTATCGCCCACTTTGGAAAACGCTGGCTAAGATGATTATAATTTTTGCTCTTTGACAGGACTCTGCTATGCCATCTAACCATCTTTTAAGTGGTCTTCTTCTCGCCTTTTTTCCTATTGTTCTGTTGTAGAAGACTATGTATACTGTGGAGTGTGAATGCATTCTTATTAAATGGCCAAACACTTCATTCTTTGTTTATCAATGTCATTCAGCAAGGTTGTACCAACTTTCTTTCTTATGCAGATTTTGGTGACTCTGTCTTTTCTGTTGTTGTTGGTAACTTTTCGCAGGTCGCGTATTTGACATAGATATTTTTGTGACTGCGCTATCTTCATTATCTATAATGTGCTTTGCAAAACGTTATCACATTTAGCTTGACACAATCTCAATTTCTATCACATTTTCCATCTCACAAATTTATGTTCAGACTTCCTAATGTTCTGATGTCACCGATGCCGTTGTCGTCATGGATAATTTAAGATTTCCTTAATGTTCTGATGTCACCGATGCCGTTGTCGTCATGGATAATTCAAATTTCCTAATTTCTGATTCCTCCTTGTCGTATGGATAATTAGTTTTCCTTATGTTCGATGTCACGATGCCGTTGTCGTCATGGATAAATTCAAGATTTCCTTAATGTTCTGATGTCACCGATGCCGTTGTCGTCATGGATAAATTAAGATTTCCTTATGTTCTGATGTCACCGATGCCGTTGTCGTCATGGATAAATTCAAGATTTCCGTTCTGATGTCACCGATGCCGTTGTCGTCATGGATAAATTCAAGATTTCCTTTATGTTCTGATGTCACCGATTTCGTTGTCGTCATGGATAAATTCAAAGATTTCTTAATGTTCTGATGTCACCGATGCCGTTGTCGTCATGGATAAATTCAAGATTTCCTTAATGTTCTGATGTCACCGATGCCGTTGTCGTCATGGATAAATTCAAGATTTCCTTAATGTTCTGATGTCACCGATGCCGTTGTCACCATGGATAAATTCAAGATTTCCGTAATGTTCTGATGTCACCGATGCCGTTGTCGTCATGGATAAATTCAAGATTTCCTTTATGTTCTGATGTCACCGATTTCGTTGTCGTCATGGATAAATTCAAGATTTCCTTAATGTTCTGATGTCACCGATGCCGTTGTCGTCATGGATAAATTCAAGATGTCCTTAATGTTCTGATGTCACCGATTTCGTTGTCGTCATGGATAAATTCATGACATCAGATTTACTATCTATTGTTATCTTGTATTGTGTAATAACATACGTTCTTCTATATTCTTGCCCATGTAGTGCCGTGGCCCGCAAAGGAAGCAAAGAATAATAACACTGCGACCTACAAGGAATGTTGCAAGAGGTGACTGATGTAAGACCTAGGAAGCTACCTAGTAAATAGTTAAGCTACCGTAGTAAATGACCTACCTTTAGGCGCACAACCGACACACCGTACTATCGATCTTATGCTCAGATCACATATAAATCACAAAAAGTGGTTAACAAGTGGTCGATATGGAACGTTTTAAAAAAACATTCTTCATGTTAGTTATTCTCTACGTTACCATGATCAGTAGTATTTTAATATATTACTCATTAGACAGCAAGTGTCACAATTGTGCAAAATATATAGATATAGATAATATTGATTGAAATCTTGTTGACAAAGACTGGCAATGGATAATGCTTGAGTAATATAGACTTTGCACATGTTACAAGACTAAACAAAGGTAAGAGAGTTAATATAGGGGAGACTTATTTGTTTCCTGCTATGACTTTATTTTGCCCAAAAAGGGAAAACCTTAAACAAGTTAATATGTTTGCATCTGTCTGCTGGCATATTTAGCAATAAATATCTCTGAGCTGTTGACATGAAACGCCACAAATGGATTCTAGCACTTGTGATGGCATGTCAATTTATTGTTACATTAATTACAAACTAATGAGAAATAGACAAACTATGATTATAATGACAAACACAAATCACTGCCTCGAGATAGCATAGCGGTACGTGTATTTCGAACGTCGAACTCTTGAACTGATAATGAGTATTGATTTTAGTTTCAGTGTGAAAGACTTCATCACTAGTCGACTTTTTTTCCGATCCAGAAATATTTGAGTTTTGAGCTCTTCGGCTCGGTGCCATGGATATTGTAACCCTTCGGTTTGGTGCCACGAACACCGTGAATCTAGAGAACATGTGGCTTTTCTGCCAGCCCGAGGAATTTAACCTGCACTCAGAGGAAGCTTGTCACCCGTCGTCCAACGCGCAAGGAACACGCTGGGCAGAAAGACCAATGATTGAATTAATAGCTAGGGTTGTCTCGTGACTAGGTGTCAACTTTCGCATTACTGACACACCACCTGCAGATAGTTGTGCACAGCGCACGCACTCCGTAGCTCTGAACACTTCTTCGACCAATATATTCAACGAACATATAGTCTATATATAGAATGTATACGCTAGTCTTGCACTTAATTCACTGTGTACCACAAACTGAACAGTTATGAACAGAATTTAATTTTAATTTTTTTTTTTAAATGTATTTTGTCCGGACAACATTCTAGCCTGCTCTACTCGATTTTGAACTGCTAGGATTTTCTTTTACATGCTCAACTTGAACATGAGACCAACGTTTATCGTCTCTCTCCGACAGTACTAGGATCTCGATCTCACTTAAACTGAGATCAGGGATCTCTGGAAAAAATATCCAAATGGCTACATGAAGAAGCGAACCGAGTACCTTTAGGACGAGACGCGAACACCTAACCTCTAAGCCACAGAGACCCACATATGTCCAGTTGAAACCACATAGACTCACATATGTCCAGTTGAAACCACAGAGACTCACATATGTCCAGTTGAAACCACAGAGATCCACATATGTCCAGTTGAAACCACAGAGACTCACATATGTCCAGTTGAAACCACATAGACTCACATATGTCCAGTTGAAACCACAGAGACTCACATATGTCCAGTTGAAACCACAGAAACTCACATATGTTCAGTTGAAACCACATAGACTATCATATGTCCAGTTGAAACCACAGAGACTCACATATGTCCAGTTGAAACCACAGAGACTCACATATGTCCAGTTGAAACCACAGAGACTCACATATGTCCAGTTGAAACCACATAGACTCACATATGTCCAGTTGAAACCACAGAGACTCACATATGTCCAGTTGAAACCACAGAGACTCACATTTGTCCAGTTGAAACCACATAGACCACATATGTCCAGTTGAAACCACAAGAACGCACATATGTCCAGTTGAAACCACAGAGATCCACATATGTCCAGTTGAAACCACAGAGACTCACATATGTCCAGTTGAAACCACAGAGATCCACATATGTCCAGTTGAAACCACAGAGACCCACATATGTCCAGTTGAAACCACATAGACTCACATATGTCCAGTTGAAACCACATAGACCCACATATGTCCAGTTGAAACCATAGAGACTCACATATGTCCAGTTGAAACCACAGAGACTCACATATGTCCAGTTGAAACCACAGAGACTCACATATGTCCAGTTGAAACCACAGAGACTCACATATGTCCAGTTGAAACCACAGAGACTCACATATGTCCAGTTGAAACCACGGAGACTCACATATGTCCACTTGAAACCACAGAGACTCACATATGTCCAGTTGAAACCACAGAGACTCACATATGTCCAGTTGAAACCACAGAGACTCACATATGTCCAGTTGAAACCACAAAGACCCACATATGTCCAGTTGAAACCACAGAGACCCACATATGTCCACCTGAAACCACAAAGACCCACATATGTCCAGTTGAAACCACAGAGACTCACATATGTCCAGTTGAAAATAAACATATTTGTTTTCTCATTTCAACAACAATTTTTTTCTTTCCGATCCAGAAGCACTTGAACTTTTCAGCTCTTCGGCTCGGTGCCATGGACATCGTAACCCTTCGGTCAGGTGCCACGAACACCGTAAATCTAGGGAATCTGTGGCTTTTTCTGCCACCCCGCGGAATTGAACCCGCACACACAGAGGGATAGTCACCTGTAGTCCAACGCGCTACGAACACGCTGGGCAGACGGGCTCAACAACAATTAACGACCCATCTATTGTAGGTACATTGTCAAGAACTCGACGCACATATTTTTTTGTCTCTGAGGACAGAGATTTTGATTTGTAATTTAGTTTTCTGTAACAATGTTCTAGATATGATTCATGATCTATAAAGTGTCCAATTAAGTCTCCAAACAGTTGTGTTTATTATCTTCATTTTGAATATTTCCTCTGTATTGTATTTATTGCTCTCTCTTTCCTTCATATTCTAAGTATAATTTCTGTTACGCTATCTCTTTAGAGTCTCCCTGAAATGTTATGTTGATTACCCTATATAATAATTCTCAGGGATCTTCTTCTTTGCGTTCGTTCTTTACGACCAAATTTACTCACTTTTTGTGATATGTTTGATCTTTGACAAGAACGTGTATACGTTGCACATTGGTTTCGTAGGCCCCTACACGCATAGACTTCTACACGTTTAGGATATGTGCATCTGATTTCATCCAAACCTCCTTAATCGCCTCTTACGACATGCGTTGCAGGTAACAGTGGTTCTATTCTTTACACTCCAAATTGGGCCCCGGTAACCACTAGGGCGTATTCTAAGGGATTATCAGCAACGGCTTAATTCTCATGTTTCATTGTGTGTTAACCTACACGCTCTGATATAGCCAAAATGGGTCTGTCCTTGGATTAAAATGTCGTGCTTCGGCCCATAGAGGTTTTAATCACCTGCATAGTAAACAACAATATATTTAACTTGTTCCTTATAAATGTTATGTTTGTTAGCATATATACAATGTTTCCTATGCATGTTATGTCTTCTTTTCTTCATTTTCTTCTGTTCTCTGAGCGTAGATCGACAACGCTGTCATTGGTGTAAGAACGTCTTGTAGAGTATCAACAATATCTCAATATCCTGCTCATTCAGTCTTCTTCTCTTGTAATGAGCTGTTTGTCCGTTATCATATGTTATGTTATGTTATGTTATGTTATGTTATGTTATGTTATGCGATCGACGTCATGGCACATTGGGCATTCCCATTCTTGGTCTGTCCTCCGTTGCAGCAGGCATCCCAAAGTCCATTTGCTCACAGTACCCATGAGAAGTTGATTACTATATCTTCTCTCTCTACCACGAAGACGACACTGTCTGGCATGTCCAAACTTAACGCCTAATTCTCGAACTCGTTCCGTATGTCCGTATGTTATGTTTGTCCGTATTAAACTGTGCATCTTCTTCTTTTGTAATGAGCTGTTTGTCCGTATTAAACTGCGCATCTTCTTCTTTTGTAATGAGCTGTTTGTCCGTATTAAACTGCGCATCTTCTTCTTTTGTAATGAGCTGTTTGTCCGTATTAAACTGCGCATCTTCTTCTCCGTTGTTCTCCTTCACGTCTATCCCTCTTTCGGTGTGTTTTTCTGTGGTCAATGCATGTCAACTCATGTGATGGTTCTGGATTGGTTCTGAGTACGTGTTATATCCAGCTCCACTGTCTGCATTTTATCATTGTATGTACTTCTCCTGTATGCATGTGTTGAGTAGTTCCTAATTGCTAATTTTGTACATCTCTGACTTGTATATTTCTCTATGTATGTAACATTTCCTCAAATGTTATACTTATTACTATATATATATCATGTTTCATAGAGGTGTTATGTCTATCACTAATGTCATTCAAACGTTTTATATATCTCTCTTAAAAGTCTCTTAAGTCTCTCTTCAAAAGATTTTGCGCATTTCGCAATGTTTTTTCCATATATATCGCTCATCAGCCAGTTTTTCCCATTTCTGAGACCGATAGAAAAGTTATTCACTGAGGCCTTGAAGACATCTTTATCTCTGAGCAGGGGTCTGCCTTGGCGCCTCTTCCCCTCCGAAAGTTCACAGAACAATGCAGATCTATACTCATGCTTTATTGACTATCTAAAGGAATGTGATTGTTAGAACATCGAGAATAGAAGAAAATATGGAATGACAAGTTTTTAGAACATCCGGACAGAGAAGAGAAAAAACAAAGACATCCTACAAGACCTGTATATTAAGGAACATTAGCTCATAAATAACATCATGTTCCGGAAGATGACATATTTCGGCCACGTGAAACGTCACAATTGTTGAGAGAGAACGGTAATGGAAGACATGGTTCCTGGAGTTCGAGAATTAAAACGACCAAGATGAAGGTGGCAGCGAAACATGAAAGAAACATTGAACATGACAGTGGAAGAGTTGCAGAACTTGCTAGAGACATAGTTTTTTCAGGCGAGTTGTGATGAAAGTGACGTTTTGCAAGGGACATGTTATTACTTGAGTGAGTGAATGAAATCACATTTCCATTGCAATTAATTAATAAAAAAACAAAAACATTTATATAGTGATCATATGGCGGCTGTTAAAAATTTCGATGACACATCAGATTGCTTTGACAGGAAAATGAAGTCAGACAGGATTGCATCACGTAGTCGTGTCTGTTTAATTGTGGACACCTTTAACATAATGATCTACAACAGTGGTTCTCAAGCTGCGGGTCTCTAACCCTTTGGGGGTCGAACGACTATTCACAGGTGTTGGCTAAGACCATGCTTCAAGACAAAATTTCATTTATTTGTAATTAGAAATAAATATTTCACAATATATAATTACGTACTTTTTTTGTGATTAATCACTATGCTTTAATTATGTTCAATTTGTAGCAATGAAAATGGATCCTGCATATCAGATATTTACACTTCGATTCATAACAGTAGCACAATTACAGTTATGAAGTAGCAACGAAATAATTTTATGGTTGGGGGTCACCACAACATGAGAAACTGTATTTAAGGGTCGTGGCATTAGAAAGGTTGAGAGCCACTGGCCTACAAGCTTAGATAACAATTCTCGAAAATCACACCTTAACCGTAACGTGACCCTTGCATTTCAGTATTGTTAGATAAAGATGCATTCCTTTTAGAAACAATACAACATGCAAAAACAAGGTTATATTATGTCACAAGCAAAATTTAACACTATGAAATAGCAGTATTGACATCCATTTTTTATCAATAAATACCTTTATTTCATAAAACCGAGTAATATTGCAAGAACGCTTATAGTGTTATATCAAATATATATTATAGATATAAGGAAAGACTGCAGTAAAACTATGTAACAAAATACAGATGATGTGTATACAGATAATGTTTGATGTATTTTGTAAAACTACAGTACTTTGTTCTTACGTGTTTCGCTATCAAACATATATAAAATTCAGCACCCATCAAACAGGAATTTCCGATTTCTGACTGAGCTAGACGGCCTTATTTCGTTTTGGCCAAGGCTTAACATAAATGCTAAAAACATCTTGATGAATATTTCAGAAGTTAATGGAAAAGAAGATTGCAATCTTTTAATAATTGGAGAAAAAGAAATGCCTGAATTGAGATATTCTGGCGATACAGTGTTAATGTCAGCATTGCAAATATAGTTTGATATATTAGTGGCAGTGTAAGATAAAAAACGACAAAACATAATCAATATTTCAATTTTTTTTTTTAAATGACAACTGATATAGCAGATTTGACAAAGGATATTTCGTGTCAATGAAGAGAAAATATAAATTTTGAGCAGTTTTTGATATCTCGTTTCACTGCTAACAAAAGATTGAAATGTAATAAAGGAAACCAACAGAGGGAAGACATAGCCTGATAAAACCTTTAGCAACTAAAAACAGTATGGAATGCCACTGATAAGAAAACAAAGATCATGATTTTACGAGCACACATTGTTCCTGTGGGAAAGTATGGGTGTTAATAATTGGTATTTAATTAGATAGTAGGAAAAGGATATATGTGCTTGCTTTTAAATATAATTGTTATAGAAGAGTCAAATATATACCATACACAGAGAAGAGTACACATAGTTCTATCAAGACATATCTCATAATCATCTTCTTCTTCTTCGAACGCTCCATATCGACCACTTGTTAACCACTCTGTGTGATTTTTATGTGATCTGAACCTAAGAGCGATTGTGCACTGTGCCAGTTACGCGCCTACAAGTAGGCTAGCACATCCGATTTCTGCGATGTTTTTTATTTACTAGGGTAGATTCCCTAGGTTCTACATCAATCGCCTCTTACGACATGCCTTGCAGTTTGCAGTGGTACTATTATTTGCTTCCCTTGCGGGACCCAGTACCACACCGGCGAATAAATCATAATCAAAGACAACTAGTAGATATTACAAATAAGACTGAGATAATTGAAGTATGTTGAACATGGTTACAAATTATTAAAGGTTAAAAAATGACATTACAGAGGGAGATGTATCGGCAAAGAGATGAAGAGGAACATTCATGTGTTATTAACTCTCTCAGTTATGTCCTTTTCTAAATGGCATGCATTTTATTCTCTGTCATTTTTAGGCATGTTAATTATTCTCAATGTTGTTTCTTCTAAGTGTTGTGTTCATTACTTCAGCACTGACTAATATCTTCTAAACTTTCCGTTTATATCCTTCTCTTTATCATATTAAAGTGTACTCTTTATTAACGTCTCTCAATGATAATTCGGGTAAGCTTTATCTTTGTATATCATATGTATGTATTCTGTACATACCTTTCATATAATTAAATTCTTTTGAATCGTTCTGGTTACTATTCTCTTTGCAATATTTGTACCCTTGAAAGGTATGGGTACTATCCGCAATCTGTCATGCTTTTATCATATGTCTCACTTATTCAACTCTCTAAGTCATGTTTATTCAAAAACAGTTCTGACATTTCTACCCACTTTCTGTCATATATCTTCGTTATATATTTATATCTACCTTCAGAATAAATTGTTATAAAGAAAATAACTTTGACTGATACCTCCAATAATATTTTGTTATATAGAAGCAACCTTTTTCTTTTTGCTGCTACAAATATAAGAGACAAGAGAATTGCTGAAAATGAGGTAGATGTATTAGAAATGAAGAAATATTTGAAATGCATAACCATATTACATGCGTGGACAAACTTCATTCCTTGCAAGAAAAGACACTTCATTAATATCTACCACAGGTGATTTCCTTTCCAATGCAGTGCTAATGATGCATTCAGTGAATTGTGTGTATATATTTGGTTTTACTACATATTCAAGCTACAGAGTCGAATTCTATAAATATGTGGTATAAAAATCTCATATCATCTTGATCCTTGTGTGTCTTTGTGGTGATGAGGTGATGTGTAGAGTGCATGATAGGGCCCTCTTATGCGCTTAGTATCTATATGTATTCAGTGGCTGCTATTGCAATCTGTCGTTTCAAGGCCTTAAAATACGAAGTCACATCACTTCACATTCATAGTCTCTAGTACATAGGAGGTAGATGTGCCAAATCCTTTCCTCACGTGTTGAATCTCAAGAGTGGGATTGAATCAACAGGCTCTTCTGTCCATTTATGCATTACGCTAATTTGTCCCACATTTACTATTTAAAGAAAATTAAATGGTAGGGGCTAGCCATTTGATATGATTGTTCTGAATAAATTATGTTGCTGTAACATCACACTTCGACAACTTGAACACACGTACAACAAGTGTTATAGTAGAAACGAAGGTATAGTAAGAATAAAAAATACACGGTGTTAAAAACAAAGCACAGCCAACGTTGAACCTGATTTCAAAACACGTAATCACAAAGTACTGTAGTTTTTGGTTTGGTTGATTGGTTACTAAACTGACGTCATTGCACTCGGCAAACAAGTGCTCATCTCCAACAGATATCAAGATATGCTACTGATGGTTCCTGTGCCGCTCCTACCATGTTAATTGTCTTCACAGTATATGTGAAATGACTGTGTTTACAATTACAAAACAATGACAAAATACAGCAACGTTTCTGACCAACAACGTTTGTGAACCTGATTTCATCATTCGATTCTCTCTTCTTGATATTGTGTATTACTCAAAAATCATTATGTCCTTTGAAAGATGTTGTCTGTCTTTAGTGTATCCACTATGTATGATATACTAGCCGGTTTGCGAAAAAATGTGTTATTTAAAAGGAAATTTGTTATTGTCTGTTAGTGTATCCTCATGTATGACTATACTAGCACAGGTTTGCAGTAGTAAAGAGTGTGTTATTCGTAACAACCAAGTGAGACATTTAAAATGCTATTTGTTTGTTAGTGGTATATTCTGTTCTTACTGAGTTGAGCTGTGTTATTTAAAAAGAAAATTCATGTTGTTAGTGGTATATTCATGTGACTATACTAGCACAGGTTTGCAGAAAGACTGTGTTATTTAAAAGGAAAATTGCTATTTGTTTGTTAGTGGTATATTCCATTATGACTATACTAGCACAGGTTTGCGAGAAAGATGTGTTATTTAAAAGGAACATTTGCTATTTGTTTGTTAGTGGTATATTCCATGTATGACTATACTAGCACAGGTTTGCGAGAAAGAATGTGTTATTTAAAAAGGAACATTTGCTATTTGTTTGTTAGTGGTATATTCCATGTATGACTATACTAGCACAGGTTTGCGAGAAAGAATGTGTTATTTAAAAAGGAACATTTGCTATTTGTTTGTTAGTGGTATATTCCATGTATGACTATACTAGCACAGGTTTGCAGAAAAATGTGTTATTTAAAAGGAACATTTGCTATTTGTTTGTTAGTGGTATATTCCATGTATGACTATCTAGCACAGGTTTGCGAGAAAGACTGTTTATTTAAAGGAAAATTTGCTATTTGTTTGTTAGTGGTATATTCCATGTATGACTATACTAGCACAGGTTTGCGAGAAAGACTGTGTTATTTAAAAAGGAAAATTTGCTATTTGTTTGTTAGTGGTATATTCCATGTATGACTATACTAGCACAGGTTTGCGAAAAGACTGTGTTATTTAAAAGGAACATTGCTATTTGTTTGTTAGTGGTATATTCCATGTATGACTATACTAGCACAGGTTTGCAGAAAGATGTGTTATTTAAGGGAACATTTGCTATTTGTTTGTTAGTGGTATATTCCATGTATGACTATACTAGCACAGGTTTGCGAGAAAGAATGTGTTATTTAAAAGGACATTTGCTATTTGTTTGTTAGTGGTATATTCCATGTAGACTATACTGCACAGGTTGCAGAAGTGTGTTATTTAAGAACATTGCTATTTGTTTGTTAGTGGTATATTCCATGTATGACTATACTAGCACAGGTTTGCAGAAAGATGTGTTATTTAAAAGGAAAATTTGCTATTTGTTTGTTAGTGGTATCCTCCATGTATGACTATACTAGCATAGGTTTGGGAGAAAGAGTGTGTTATGTAAAACATATAATTTGTTATTTGTCTGTTAGTGACATCCTCTACGTATCTCTCTCTCGCGATCCCGGCCTAGACTGATGAACCAACTTTATCATGAATTTTACCGTGTTTTTAAGGGAATCCTGTCCTCCGTAAACTTCTCGCGAAGTTCTGTGTTTTGAGGCCAGGTTTCTTTTCTTATGCCTGCTATCAGTTGACAATCTTGCAGAACATGCTCTGCCGTCATGTCCGCCTTTTTGCAGGGGCACAGGCTAGTTGTGCCAATTTTAAATTTGTGAAACATGTGATCCTCCATGTATGACTATACTTGCATAGGTTTGGAAGAAAGATCGAGTTATGTAAAACGTATAATTTGTTATTTGTCTGTTAGTGTCATCCTCCATGTATGACTATACTAGCACAGATTTGGGAGAAAGATTGTGTTATGTAAAACGTATAATTTGTTATATTTATTAATACGTATTTATTGTTCAGTATTGATGATATCTGTCCAATAGACTGTTTTGCTTCGTTAATTTACATGTAGTTTTTCGATTTCCTTTGTTATCTCTCAGCTGATATTATACTCCCTTCGTATTTGAAGCTATAAATGTGTTTTAGGTTTTAATATCCGTTTTTGATTTTGATTTAGTTTCCTTCCTTGTCTTTTGCCTTTATATTAGTTATCATTATTCTGATTTTCATGTAATGGTTACTACATGATAGCTAGAATCTATTAATGTGGTCTTGTAATTGTTCTCATATAGTATCAATGAATGCATGATGGTCTGCAGAAAGAAGCTTTTGATTGTATTATTTATTGCTAGATTTTCTTGACTATAATGTTCTTCTGACGCTCGTGTGGTGCCGGGGCCCGCAAGGAAAACAAAGAATAATACCACTGCGACCTACAAGGCATGTCGTAAGAGGCGAATGATGTAGCATCTAGAGGTGCTGCCCTAGTAAATAAATGCATCGCAGAAATCGGATGTGCTGGTCTACTTGTAGACGCATAACTGGTACAACGTACAAACGCGCTTACGCTTTGATCAAATACAAATCACAAAGAGGGGTCGATATGGAGCTTATGAAGAAGTAGAAGAAGATTCTTTTTGAAGAGTTGTTGCAGTAATTTACCCTTCATTTTGTATCTCGTCTCTCTTACTTGCTTTTAAGCTGACGTCTTTGCATGTGCCCTGTCAATAATTTATTAATTCGAAGATAGACAGGACTACCGTGTTGCACTCCAGATAATGTAGTGTATCGTTTTTAACATCACGTACTTATGCTCACGATACCTTCGGTTTTGCTTTAAAATCCTGTGCACGTGTTCTTCAAATATATGTTCACTTGCAGGTTATATTGATTGTAACATTCCCAAGAGATTGTTGAGATTGCTGGATGCAATATAGCGATTTGAAATAAGATGCAGTTTAAATATATCTGAGAAATTGAAGATGATCTGGTATGTAGTTGTTGAAAAAAAAAATGAAAACAGAAGATAAGGTAGTTTGTACAGGCACAAAAACATGTCAAATTTACGATCTGCACAAATGTATTATAATCTTCTATATAGTTGTACTATAGTCTACATAGTTTTAATATAGTATTCCACATAGTTTTGCAATAGTTTTCTAAATATATATTTTACTATATTCTTCCACGTAGTTTTACTATAGTCTTCTTTCTACGTAGTTTTACTATAGTCTTCCACGTAGTTTTACTATAGTCTTCTTTCTACGTAGTTTTACTATAGTCTTCCACGTAGTTTTACTATAGTCTTCTTTCTACGTAGTTTTACTATAGTCTTCTTTCTACGTAGTTTTACTATAGTCTTCCATGTAGTTTTACTATAGTCTTCCATGTAGTTTTACTATAGTCTTCCATGTAGTTTTACTATAGTCTTCCACGTAGTTTTACTATAGTCTTCCATGTAGTTTTACTATAGTCTTCCATGTAGTTTTACTATAGTCTTCCACGTAGTTTTACTATAGTCTTCCATGTAGTTATTTAGTCTTCCAATAGTTTAATAGTCTTCCATGTAGTTTTACTATAGTCTCTCATAGTTTTATATAGTCTTCCACATAGTTTTCATAGTTCATGTGTTTTACATAGTCTTCAGTATTTTACTTAGTCTTCCACGTAGTTTTACTATAGTCTTCTGTAGTTTACTTAGTCTTAGTAGTTTACTATAGTCTTCCATGTAGTTTTACTATAGTCTTCCACGTAGTTTTACTATAGTCTTCCACGTAGTTTTACTATAGTCTTCCATGTAGTTTTACTATGTCTTTCAAGTCTTACTATAGTCTTCCACGTAGTTTTACTATAGTCTTCCATGTAGTTTTACTATAGTCTTCCACGTAGTTTTACTATAGTCTTCCATGTAGTTTTACTATAGTCTTCCATGTAGTTTTACTATAGTCTTCCATGTAGTTTTACTATAGTCTTCTACGTAGTTTTATATAGTCTTCATGTTTACTATAGTCTTTAGTTTTACTATAGTCTTCCATGTAGTTTTACTATAGTCTTCCATGTAGTTTTACTATAGTCTTCCATGTAGTTTTAATATAGTTCTTCACGTAGTTTTACTATAGTCTTCCCTAGTTTTACTATAGTCTTCCACGTAGTTTTACTATAGTCTTCCATTAGTTTTAATATAGTCTTCTACATAGTTTTACTATAGTCTTCTTTCCATATAGTTTTACTATAGTCTTTTCATATAGTTTACTATGTCTTACTATAATGGATACCAATAACGGCTGTTGGAGAAATATATAGTGGATAAATATGTAAATAGTATTGATATTTTGTATTTTTTCATGTCTTTTTCAGTAAATGCATACATACACGTTGCTTGTATACTTCATTGAACGTATTGATCTGCTAGTAGGTAGAGACATCCAACTCAAACGATAAATTAGAAAAATCCCTAAACGTCATTACAGACAGACATAGCATATATAATTATAAAAATTAGATCACAGACAGACAAGACGTCATTACAGACAGACATAGTAGATGTAACTTTAAAAATCCGATCACAGACAGACAAGACGTCATTACAGATAGACTTAGTATAAAAACTTTAAAAATCAGATCACAGACAGACAAGACGTCAGGAGAAAAACAAAGAGATAGACATATAAATAGATCAGTAATAAATACGATTAAAATAAGTAGTAATCGCATTGTTAAAAATGGAATCTCAGACAAGTGTATCGATCTTTCGTTTGTCACGTTTAAATGCTATCAGCTAATGCATATGGGGCTCACAATCTAGTGGTTTGAAATCGAAGAATTGTCTTCATTGCAACGAGTTTCCCAATATGGATAGACCCTTTCCATAGAAATGACACGTCACATTGCACAAAGCACGATCGCTGTACCTCCAGTAAACATTTTAGGGATCTATGAATAAATACACGTGTAAACCGAAAGATGCTGTCCAGATTGGAATCTACGATATTCAGAAGTTAAAGAAACGTTTTAATAATGTTGTCACATATACTGCATATTTAAGAGAAAAAAATCAAGGATAATTAAATATTGCAGACGTATCATACGACATGAGTGCCTAGATAAGATACATTTGGAGAGAATGGTGCCTGGAAGAAGAATGAGAGGAAGAACTAGAAGACGATGGGTGCAAGATGTCATTGACAATCTGTGAATGACTGCTGCTGACGCCGGCCAAATTGCGCAGAACAGAGTTTTACGGTCGGCTATCATGGGAGCCAAAATACCGGAAGGGACAAGCTACTTGATGATGATGATGATAATGATAATACTATCTTGCAGTGTACGTCATTACTAAGTTTCGTCCTAAAATTGTGCAACCATGGGAAACTAGAAAAACTAAAAGTATTAATCTTTGAACAAAATGTAATGTTCGAACACGTTTTAAGAAAAAAACCAGAAAAGGTGTTTCGTAGAATGTAACGTTAATGTTTGATGTTAAAAGACAATCCACGAGCATAAACGCTGTGATATGTACAATGTGTTGATACATTACTTCTCATAGTTTCATCCTCAACAGGACAAGCAACACATAGAAGGAATAATTACTGTCTCATTATGTCCATGGAATTTGCAGCATTCTTCTGTAAACCAACATCTCTGTTGCTTGAAATGCCTGATCTGCTAGTTCACGCTTAATCCCAATTCTATTCTGACGGTACAACGTTTCTAATTTTGATTCCACAGTTGCAAAGTAGAGTGCGTCCATGGTGTCCGCCCTGGATATACTACTAACACTTACACGTGTTAGTAGTATATAGTCTTCACATTAATATGTAGTAATTCTATGAAGATCTATTCAGCTGTCCTTTAATGTCCTTTAACATTGCAATCCGAGGCAAATCAAGACAGTATCTTGAGCAAACATAGGGAATTTTTTCTTCTATTCATTGTTAAGCTTGGCGGAAACAATTCTCATAGGCATGCCCACCAATTTGTCACTTTCATTACATACACTAATGTTTGTTCTGTCTACTTTGAAATCGTTCCTGAACACATCAGATATTCCAGTTATCATGTTTGAGAGCAGGTGAAATACATTTGTAATTATATGTCTGTGAAAGTAAACAACATAGAATTGAACGAATTCAGGAGAAGGGATGAAATCAGAGAAATGTCTGCTCAATCATTAGTAACAACTGCTATGAGAAGAAGAAAGTGGATATATGTTAGACACACCTTGGGAAGAAATGATCAAAGAATTTCAAAGCAGGCATTGAGGTGGGATGCAGATGGTTCAAGAAAGAGAAAACGATCTAGGGAGACCATGAAACGAACTTTGTTGAGAGAAGAAAGAAATATCGGTCTCAGTTCTATAGAGGAGATCGATCGAGGTGCCCAGGATAGGGCGGTATGGAGAAATTGCTTGAAGACCCTGTGTAACGTATAACGGTACGAGATGAATTATTGTTACGTTATTATTATTGTTATGTTTGAGGTTCTTGAATTGAATGTACGACTTGCAGTATGTATTGTTCTCGTTCAACTGCGTGGTAAAGACCAATCCATATTGGACTTCTCTAGTTGTCGAACTATTCATATAATAGGAAAGTTACATGGACGGATGTACATATCAGTTATCTTCCTTAGCACTGCATTTGCAGCTGTTTTTAATACTTTCATGTCATACCTACCCAGCTACTTCAGAAACGGAATTCAAAAAGAAACACATATTATCGCAACTGCGAATGTATACAGTTCACATGAAACACATAGTTATTAGAAGTACACATTAGAACAGCATATATTAGCAGTTATAACAAATTATACGAAGGAAAACAACAATTATTGCAACAAAATATACTCATACAACACACTAACTGTTGCAAACATACAAATACGAGTACGGATAATAAGATGTTGGCCAATTTCGCATATATAAGTTTTATCACAGCGTTAACAATTGATGGCGTAGATAATGTTACATGACTCCCAAGTAAATCCATCCTAAAGAACAAAAGTGGTTTTAGTGAACCTACATTACTTGTCTGTATGAACGGTTTCAGGTGGGAGTACATCATGATGTTGTTTGCGTTGTTTTGAGGATTTTGTTTTTGGGAGCGAAAACAATTAACTGCAAAGAAAATTAATTAGGGCAAGGTGTTGTTTGCTCTGCACGGGCATATATCATCTATCTACCGACTAAAGCGGTATAGAATTGGATTGATCAATTATCTCACGGACGCTCCAAAGTTAAAATGAATACTGACATGGTCGTTCTCTTCACGTTGCTGCAGAACTATGTGTGTGACCGGTTCTGGGGGTGATTCTTCTTCTTCGAACGCTCGCATATCGACCACTGGTTAACCACTCTGTGGGATTTGTATGCGATCTGAGCCTAAGAGCGATTGTACGTTGTGCCAGTTATGCCCCTACAGGTAGGCCGGTACATCCGATTTCTGCGATGCTTTTATTTACTAGGAAACTACCCTAGGTCCTACATCAGCCACCTTTAACTACATGTCTTGTAGGTTACAGTGGTTCTATTATTTGCTTACCTTGTGGCCCCATCACCACAGGGGTGGAGGTGATTCTAACAGAGATGACATTAACGATAAACAAGTTTAAGGTAAAGTGCTACCGAGACTTTCAATGTAAATATTGCTTAAACAGCAGATCACAGACTTATAAACTACAGACTACCAGACAGCGATAAACCGATGGGAGACGTGTATCAATGTTGGCATACATTAAGTTTAACAATATGCAGAAACACCAAAGGGCGTCTCCCACACTCAACTTTAACTCCTTCCTTGACAATCGATACCGTTGATATATGTAAGGATGTCCGCTATTTCATTGCCTCGAATACCTTCATGTCCAGGACAGTAAAACTATGTGACACTATGCTGGATGGAAACCTCAATTATTACCTCTATTCATAATGTAACCTGTCATTTTTGATCTCCCGAAGCGTTTATTAAGAGTAGGGCACAATAGCAGCACCAGTAAACGGATTCCAAGAGGGTTAAATCATGATTTCTTACCATGATATACATACACGTCAGTATATGCAACAACATCATTATCACTTGCGTTATCTGCTATTAGCTACCTAATTGTGAATTAATTTTCATATTTTTCACACTCTCTATGTTTTCTTTCATGAGCAACAAAAACATTGTGGGATTTTACCAATCTCCCATATATCGGATAACTTCCTCCTTATCGGTAGGGTAGCAGCTAGCTGTGATCGCCTAACTGTTCTCATACATAACTTTCTCATAGATCACCTGGATAAACTTTTGTTTTTGCTAAATGTGTTTTGCCTTGCACTCTCTGGTAAAACTATATTAAAAAAGAACGTCCGTAAGTTGAAAGTGCGTGACTCAGTTTAAAGAGACACTAATCGTCGACATAATTTTAATAAAATAGAAAGGATCTCACCACGCCCCCTTATTTAAAATCAACACAGAAATAGTACAAGAGGAGAAAAAAAAGCAGATGAGATGATGCATATATATATATTCATCAACTTTAAGAATACACTAATAATAAAACAGAACAGAAAAATAATATCAAGCTAGTAACGGATTGTTTCGCCCGAGTGGTTACCAGGGCCCAAATTGGGTGTAAAGAATAGAACCACTGTTACCTGCCACGCATGTCGTAAGAGGCGAGTGAGGAGGTTGTTCGTAAGACTAGCTACTTCAACCCGTAAAAAAACACTAGACAGCTACAGAAACCATAACCTGGAAAATGCATAGCTAGCCACACCCGAGGAAGAAGAAGAAGAACCCTGCAAGGAGAAGATGTGGAAAAGATGGTCTTGGATAGGCGGGTTTGGAAGACCTTGGTTGCGGACCTATGCTTCCCTGTGAACAAAGGGTGAAGACGAACGAATTGTTTAATCATATTTCAAAGTGTGATATCTCAATATGTGCATATAAAATAAAATTCTCATCATCCTTTTGAGACCATATGGTATGAAATCACTTCATTTCACATATCTGAACCGTAATGTAGGAGGGTCAATTTCTTTTCTTATATGTGCAACGTTGATTGTGGAATCTAACACATAACCCTCTTGTTTCCGAGTCGATAGGCAAACGCTAATGCATTATAATAATTTCCTCTCGTACCGTTATACGTTACATAGGGCCTGCAAGTAATTTCTTCATACCGCTCTATCCTGGGCAACTCGCTCAATCTCCTCCATGGAACTGAGACCGATATTTCCTGCCTCTCTCAGCAAAGTTCGCTTCAGGGTCTCCTTAGGTCGATCTCTCTTTCTTGAACCCTTTGCATCCCACTTCAATGCCTGCTTTGATATTCGTTGATCATTTCTCCTCAAGGTGTGTCCAACATATCTCCATCTTCTCTTTCTTATAACAGTTGTCACTAGTGGTTGACCAGACATGTCTCTGATTTCATCACTTCTCCTGAATTCGTTCCATTTTATATTCATTATTTTTGCAGACATCTATTTTCATATGCATTCAACTTGCTTTCTATATCTTTAGTCAGTTTTCAACGCAAATGCATTACACTAATCCATCTCACCAACAGTTGTATACATAGAGATATTTGAAGCCACAGTGCATAAATAATACTAGAAAGACGTTTTAAAAACACACTGACAAATAACTCAACATTTAGTATAGACCTCAAAGATAGGGACACACAAATATGTTTGAATCTATACAAATTAAAAGAAACGCAAAATAGTGAAAATCTTTGACCGTCAACCATTAATGTAAAGGCGGAACTTAATACAACCTTAGATAAGGTCTACTGAAATCTGAGATTACAAAAATAGTGTACGAGAAGCAAAATCATTCCAGATGGTTACAGACTGGAACTTAACGTCAATTTAGAAACACGTAAATCAATGCCAAGGAACATAAACATCCTTAAAGTCCAGCAAAAAGAAAAGATAGTGCTGAAGAATAGCATTCTTAAAACCAGTGTCTCATATTGTCCTGACCTGTCTGGAACCGTGTTCTTTAAAAGGTCAGAGTTTGGTGTGATCACATCTGGCAATATGTTGCCCGGTTATCGATTTGTGCCTCGAGTCCCTGCTAGTTGGATGATCAATTTGAAACTACAAGCCTGGGCGGTAGCAACACGTGCTATCGTCAATAGATAGTAAGCAATATAAAGATAGATAGTAATTAGAGACGGTCACATATGTTGGGGATGTAGACATGGTGTCGGTATGTAAGTGTGTATGTGTGTGTATGTGCGTGTAGAAGCAAACAAAACCAGATACTCCTTTTTAATATATCGAGGTATATTGGGAAATGCGATGTCTGATCAGTATTTTTCCTTTGACCGTCGGCACACAATGCATGTAGAGATCAACATCACGCTGACCACATTTATTTCCTAGTGATTTCCTAGTACCCAGTTGAAGCTGGGTCAGCATGAGTACCCTTAAAGTTAATTCCATATCCTTTACAGGACTTTGTGAATCAACCCCAGCCTTTTAACGCTGTTTGTGATTTTTCTAGGTATTATTACGTTTAGTAGTTTACCATTGCTTTCTGAACGGGTGGTGTCATCGTCATTTTGTAAAAATCAACGCGAAACAATTTGCAACCAAACTGTCCTCAGCGTGATTCGAACTCTGAACGTCGGGGTTAATAGACCGAGTCAATATCCCCTAAGCCTCAGACGCCACCATTATGAGCGCCCTTACGGGTCTAACAATAGTCCATTTCTATTGTGGAGATGAACCCCGACCACGCGCCTAAAAAGCAAATTCACTAACAACTATACTACTGCGGCTCTCGAGCGTTGTTATAAGTAAGAATGTATTCTTTTTCTCTCTCTCTCGCTCTCTCTCGCACTCTTTCCCAGCATATACATATATATTGCTTATATATTTATACATACGTCTCTATGAATTTATGTTGGTGTCTAAGTGTTCATAATTATTGATATGTTTTCAAATGTATAAAGGTGGGACGGATTATGGTAAAGCATAAGCGTTCACTTGTCGACTCGGACACAGGAGAGTTGTGGGTGCACTCCTACACTTGACATTCTACATGTGAGGAAAGGATTTGGCCCTCCTGCATCATACTATAATCTAGAAATATGAAGAGACATGATTTCATACCCTAAGTCCTGAAATGACTAAACGAAGTTGTATTTGTCTAAGTGAGTAAGCACTATCAGATTTTACAAGTTTGAATAAAATATTAAAGTACAAGATAGATAGCTTTTTAATTATATTACGAATTCTTAATTCCAATGTTGAATCATTCCTAACATATGCCAGGGTAAGTTGAAAACTGACTAAAGAAAAAGCATGTAAATAAAATGCATTTGCGAAAAATATATGCAATAATTACGAAAAACATAGAGAGCAAAACGTCATCATCATCAAGTAGCTTGTCCCTTCCAGAACTTGGCTCCTGTGACAGCAGTTCTGAAAAACTCAAAGTTCTGTGTAAGTTGACCGACATCAGCAGTAGTCCTTCTTATATCATCAATGCCATCTTGCATCTATCGCTGTCTAGGTTTTCCTCTCATTCTTCTTCCAGGCAAATAATGCGCATAAAATGGGATTAATTATGAAGTGATGAAATCAGAGAAATGTATGGTAAACAATTATTAACAATTGTTATGAAAACAAAAGATGGAGATCTATGTGACATATTCCGACAGTAAATCATCAAATAACCATAACGCAGACAATGAAGCAGGAAAACAATTGTTTAGGAAATAAAAGACACCATATGGAAACTATGAAACGAATTTTTAATCAAAGAGGAGACATATCGGACTAAATTCCATGGAGTACATTGAACAAATTGTCCAGAATAAAGCGGTATGGACACATTTCTTACAGGTCCTATGTAACGTACAATCAATCAATCAAGTGCCATGCCTGCCGGCGTAGGCGATCATGTCTCTCCACAACTCTCTTTGCTTGGTGCATGTAATCAGTTCTGACGTCGATATTTTGTCGAACCATGATGTCAGGCCATCCAACATCTTCTCCCTCTGTCTTCCACGGTCTCTCCTTCCTGAATTTTACCTGTAGTCACCAAATGTTCTAAACCTTCTCTTCGCATTATATGCCCGAAGAACCTTGATTGTCGGATTCTTATTCTTTTGATAAGGTTTCTTTGTGTGCAGGCCTGATTTAAAACCTCCACGTTTATTTTCTTTGCTGTCCATGGAATTCTCAACATTCTTCTGTAAAACCACATCTCTGTGGCTTCCAATGATCGTATTGATTGTTTGTTCAGTGTCCATGATTCGCTGCCATACATAAGAATTGGTTCAATATAGCATTGGAGTACTCGTTTTCGCAGTGTCATTGGTAGTGAGTTCACGCATAGTGTGTTCTTCATTTTCATAAAAGCTGCTTTCGTTTGAGCTATTCTACTCCTAATCTCTGTTGTACATCTTCCATCTGGTGTTAAGAATGTTTCTAGATACTTGAATCGATGGACTTGTTTCAGTGTTGTGTTATTTATTTTGATATTGCATGTTGGTGTTTCTTGTTTCTTGGAGACAACCATAACCTCTGTTTTCTTTATATTCATGCTTAATCCTTTCTTTTCACTTTCTCTCACTAGTATGTCTATCAAGTCTTGCAGATCGTGTTCATTTGTAGCCATGAGAATTGTGTCATCAGCGTACCTTAGGTTGTTTATATTTTGTCCACCGACTGCTATTCCTGTCTTTTCTTCTATAGATCTCATGATGTTTTCGCTATATAAGTTGAATAGGTCTGGTGAGAGTACGCACCCTTGTCGTACTCCTAACTGTATCGCCTGATAGATTCCAATCTTACTCTCTAGTCTAATGGCTGCGAGACAATATGAGAGAAATAATCGAATATCAAGACATAGCATGAATCAAAATGATAATAAAAGCATCATTTCTTTTATCTGAGTATTTTTATTTAATTCGTTAGTCAAATTAAATTACAAATCAGCCGATGAGATACATCTGTATTGTGTTTCAACTTTGATTCATTTCTTTCAGTTCTTGTTCTACTGTTCTCCTTCGTGTCATTTTGGATCGTTCACGTTTTGTTTACCTTCTGGTGTCCATCTCAGTGGCGTTTTCATGACAAAGTTAATCTCTATGCGTTCCACTTCTGCAATCTATCTTCAACGCCTTTTTGGATGATGGCGCTCATATTCTCTTGTTGACACTGAACACGCAGTTCTTGGTTAGAGATATTATTTGGTTAGAGCACGCATAATATCTTTAATAATAATAATAATAATTCCTCTCGTACCGTTATACGTTACATAGGGCCTGCAAGTAATTTTTCCATACCGCTCTATTCTGGGCAACTCGCTCAATCTCCTCCATGGAACTGAGACCGATATTTCCTGCCTCTCTCAGCAAAGTTCGCCTTCAGGGTCTCCTTAGGTCGACCTCTCTTTCTTGAACCCTTTGCATCCCACTTCAATGCCTGCTTTGATATTCTTTCATCATTTCTCCTCAAGGTGTGCCCAGCATATCTCCATCTTCTCTTTCTTATAACAGTTGTCACTAGTAGTTGACCAGACATGTCTCTGATTTCATTACTTCTCCTGAATTCGTTCCATTTTATATTCATTATTTTTCGCAGACATCTATTTTCAAATGCATTCAACTTGCTTTCTATATCTTTAGTCATTTTCCAACATTCGGTGGCATATGTTAGGATTGATACAACATTTGAATTGAAAATTCGTAATTAAGTTTTAATACTATATAATTTGCAGTTCCATATTTTATTTAGACTTTTAAAAGCTGATGTTGCCTTGCCAATTCGTATCATAATTTCTTTTTAACATTTCCTGTGCAATCAAAATTGCTACCCAAATAGGTGAACTGCTCTGTTATTTTCATCATTTTAGATTCCAGTGTGATATCTGCATTACTTGCCATAGGTGTCTTCATTATAATTGTTTTTTCATAACTTATCTGCAGTCCAACTTTTGATGCTATAGATGACAAGTTATCTGTTTTTCTTTGCATATCTTGGTTGTTTCTACTTAACAAGGCAATATCATCTGCAAAATCTAAATCTTCTAGTTGACTATTTTCTACCCAATCGATGCCAGTTTCCAATATCTTTAGCAATTAGTTTATTGAAAGTGGGAAGTTTAGGCATAGCTCGTTCTGCTATTCTCCAGCATTCTGATCTGTATAGTAAAGTGTATAGCACATAGCTGTTGTATATATTACTTTTGGTTTTGATGCTGTTTTTGAGCTGATTTCTAGACCGCCTGAATAGTTGTTAATTATTTTTTTTTTTAAAGAAACTTAGAGATGAGTTGAACGACAAGAAAGACAAGCACACACTCTGAAGTAGTTTTAGTAAAATACTTGCCAATTGACCTATGTAACGACGAAAAGGTCACATATTTTCTTAAACCTTTACCTGCTAAGTACGTATATATACATTTTTCACATTCACTTCTAAAGACGAATTAACACGTCTGTTATTATCTCTCCTCTGTGGGCTCAAGACGTGTTAACACGTTGTACATTGCTACTGTCACTGCTATAGGCGTACATTCACGGTTGTGACTTAGACATGGAAGAATAACTAATGAAATTCAACACAGATGCAACAAAGCAAATCAAATGATAGGGCAAATGGTGCCAATTTTAAGATGCAAACACGTCACCATGAACACAAAAATGTTCAACACAATATTTCTTCCCACATTATGTTACCAGTGCCAAACCTGGACGCTGACAACAAACGATAGAAGGAAACTAGTCACAACAGAGATGAAGTGTCTACGCAGAATGCTGGGTGTAACAAGAAGATACCGGTTGAGAAATGAAGACATCAGGAAAAAGTGGGTACAACATCAGTACTAGACTTCATCAAGAAACAACAAATTAAATGGTTCGGCCACGTAAGCAGATTACCATCAGACAGTGCACCCCAAAGAGCAATGCTGCTCCGATACAATGGGTACAAAGCAAAAGGCCGGCCACGCAAAGATGGACCTCAGAGATAACAGAGGCGACGAAAGAGACTATCTACGAAGCGCATACTAGGGCCCGTTTTAGAAATCTCTTCCTGATCTGACGCTGTGAGGCATACAGGATTCGAGAAAGAAGAAGAAGAAGGTAGCTATTTTTAGCTCAGCCTTCGGAAAGTATGTAGCAGTGAAAGGGTTAATACAATGTCAATATCATTTGCTATATGGTATAAACAATATGCGAGTGCCTGCTTCTTATAGTGTTGAAACAAGCATCGTGTGTTCTGTATATATGGGTACACGCATGTGAGAGTGTAATGACATCTCCGGCAATTGATATAGCGTGTAGCTCATTGCCCAGTGGCTGTAACTCGGGATGGTCGAGACGACGTAAATAATGTTCAGTTTCTGATGGTATTAGAGAAGCCACATTGATTAAATTAGTGTCAGCGAAAAGTTCTATCTAAAATTCCAGAGAAGCAATCAGCAGTCTGGTTGTATAGGGAATTGTCAATATAGAGAAAACAAGGTTTTACACCTTTATGTGTCTCAAAAGTTGTTAACTAGAATTTTGTCTTTTTTACATCTGTATCCAGTTCTGGTTGCTGCATTGTATGGTTCATTTAACAGTAATAACTAGTCTCACAAGAGCAAATAGGTATAACGAATGCAACGAGCCGGATTAGAGCACCAGTGGCTAATGTTCGCTTTATCTTACAGTCGATTGTTCTCAAAGTCGTCGTTGCAGCAACTATATACGTCTTCAAATGATGATAATTTCAACTAACAGAAAAGGACAAATCCTGAGTAGATGAGTTATTCCTAACGTATAATCATCTTCATCATTATTTCTCGTTAAGCTTAAGGGCACGTAACTCAGAAAAAAACAATTTTAACTCAATTTGATCATGTGCCTGTCACTATGACAATCGGATCTTCATAAACAGTTAAGAGTTTTCATAGTTGTGTTTCGTTGTTTGTTTATTATATAGAGCATAGATTCCCAAACTTTTCGGCACACTGCCCACTGCCCACTGCCCACTGCCCACTGCCCACTTTGCACAACATTAACTTTGTAACGTCCCCCATCCACATTATAACAGTTTGCCAACGCCCCCCTCCCACATATATATATATATATATATATATATATATATATATATATATATATACAAGCTCTATTTTCTCTTTGACATAGAAAATTGATATATATTTCTGAAATACATGGTCAATTTTCAAATTATTAAATCGCAAAATGACGAAAATAATTTGTTTAAAATTATTTATTAGTAATTTCTTCGTTAAGAGTCACCGACCCTAATCGCCTGAACACCCCCAAATTATTCTGAACCCACTAACGCGACACCCTTCCCCTAGAACACTTCAGCGCCCACTAGCGGTACCGCCCACTGTGGGAAACGCTGATATAGAGGATTTTAAACTTTTTAAGCCGAGGCACAATTCCTTCAAATTAAGGACGAACTTTGATTTGGTTATTTCAAAGCGTGTAAATCAACAAACATAACAAATAAAAATGTACTCCTTTAGACAATCCAAATTATTATTTTTGCAAACAATGTCTCTGTTTTGTTGTTAGTTTGTTATGTAGCGGATTATAGCCTCTTTTAGCCACGGCACTCGTTTCAACTTAAGGACGAACCATGTTTTCGTTATATCAGAGCGTGTAGGCCAACAAACCATCGACAGACCTAGAGAAGAGAGCTGGAAACTGATATTAAAAGGATAGGTAAAACATGGAAAGAATTGGAAGGGATGGCAAGAGAGAGAAAGAGCTGGAAGAAGTTTGTTGAAGACCTGTGGCTCTGTTTGGAGTTGGAAGGTGAAGGAGAAGAAGAAGAATGTGTAGGCCAACAAAGAGGAAAAATAAGAATTCGCTCCTTTCGGTGAATCCAAGCTATATTTGTTTAAAACTCTGTTTTTGTTTATGTAGATGCAGTGGCGGCGCGTGGTCAGTTTTCATGGTGGGTCAGACACAAATTTTCGGAAAAATCATGGTTTTTGAGTATTTACTATTATTTGTTTATTCCGGAAATTATTCTCCTTTCGATTATTGGTGGGGTCGGGCCCCACTGGCCCTCAATGACGAGTCGCCCCTGTGTAGATGTTTGTTTGTATACAGTGTTGTATCGTCTACCCCACATCGTCCTTTCTTTGTTGATTTTATCGACAAACAAGAGAAGACAATGGTTGTATTAATCTTTACCTCCAAAAACTACATTGGGATCGCCATTGTATAAACTTTATTAAATTCACACATTTTGTAATTGTAAACATATGTTCTCAGACGGATTAACAAAATACACAAGCGTTTGACTATCGACTCTGGCACAAGAGGTTTTGGAGTTCAATCCCACACTCGACGTTCCACAGACGAGGTAAGGAATTGTCCCTACTACCTTCTTCCCACTAGGGTCTATAAATAATTTGAAGTGAATTCATACTCTAAGTTCTGAAAAGTCTGCGGGAACTTATATATTTTTAGAAATATGTTAATAGTATTATTTTTTTAAACTAACTAGGAGAGCTTCTGTAATATAGCTGTGTGTACACTTCCCTACACAGTGTGTCGTTGTCTCAGTTCTAAATGTGTCGTTGTCTCAGCTCTAAATGTGTCGTTGTCTTAGCTCTAAGTGTGTCGTTGTCTCAGCTCTAAATGTGTCGTTGTCTCAGTTATAAATGTGTCGTTGTCTCAGCTCTAAATGTGTCGCTGTCTCAGCTCTAAATGTGTCGTTGTCTCAGCTCTAAATGTGTCGCTGTCTCAGCTCTAAATGTGTCGTTGTCTCAGCTCTAAATGTGTCGTTGTCTCAGCTCTAAATGTGTCGTTGTCTCAGTTCTAAATGTGTCGTTGTCTCAGCTCTAAATGTGTCGTTGTCTCAGCTCTAAATGTGTCGTTGTCTCAGCTCTAAATGTGTCGTTGTCTCAGCTCTAAATGTGTCGTTGTCTCAGCTCTAAATGTGTCGTTGTCTCAGCTCTAAATGTGTCGTTGTCTCAGCTCTAACTGTGTCGTTGTCTCAGCTCTAAATGTGTCGTTGTCTCAGCTCTAAATGTGTCGTTGTCTCAGCTCTAAATGTGTCGTTGTCTCAGCTCTAAATGTGTCGTTGTCTCAGCTCTAAATGTGTCGTTGTCTCAGCTCTAAATGTGTCGTTGTCTCAGCTCTAAATGTGTCGTTGTCTCAGCTCTAACTGTGTCGTTGTCTCAGCTCTAAATGTGTCGTTGTCTCAGCTCTAAATGTGTCGTTGTCTCAGCTCTAAATGTGTCGTTGTCTCAGCTCTAAATGTGTCGTTGTCTCAGCTCTAAATGTGTCGTTGTCTCAGCTCTAAATGTGTCGTTGTCTCAGCTCTAAATGTGTCGTTGTCTCAGTCTAAATGTGTCGTTTAGCTCAAATGTGTCGTTGTCTCAGCTCTAAATGTGTCGTTGTCTCAGCTCTAAATGTGTCGTTGTCTCAGCTCTAAATGTGTCGTTGTCTCAGCTCTAAATGTGTCGTTGTCTCAGGTCTAAATGTGTCGTTGTCTCAGTTCTAAATGTGTCGTTGTCTCAGCTCTAAATGTGTCGTTGTCTCAGCTCTAAATGTGTCGTTGTCTCAGCTCTAAATGTGTCGTTGTCTCAGCTCTAAATGTGTCGTTGTCTCAGCTCTAAATGTGTCGTTGTCTCAGCTCTAAATGTGTCGTTGTCTCAGCTCTAAATGTGTCGTTGTCTCAGCTCTAAATGTGTCGTTGTCTCAGGTCTAAATGTGTCGTTGTCTCAGTTCTAAATGTGTCGTTGTCTCAGCTCTAAATGTGTCGTTGTCTCAGTTCTAAATGTGTCGTTGTCTCAGTTCTAAATGTGTCGTTGTCTCAGCTCTAAATGTGTCGTTGTCTCAGCTCTAAATGTGTCGTTGTCCACTCTAAGCGTGCTCTCATAATGTGTCGTTGTCTCAGCTCTAAATGTGTCGTTGTCTCAGTTCTAAATGTGTCGTTGTCTCAGCTCTAAATGTGTCGTTGTCTCAGCTCTAAATGTGTCGTTGTCTCAGCTCTAAATGTGTCGTTGTCTCAGTTCTAAATGTGTCGTTGTCTCAGTCCTAAATGTGTCGTTGTCTCAGCTCTAAATGTGTCGTTGTCTCAGCTTTAAATGTGTCGTCGCCTCGGTTCGATTTCCATTAGATCTTGTATTTTTCAAACTGAAAATGATTCGCATGTCACCTCATTCTCAATCAAGTACCAGAGAAACACTGACAAGCAAAGACAGACGACTTGATGTTGACTTGAGTTACACACCGTGCGCCACTAGTAAAAGAATATTGCTGGCATAATATTGTATTTCCCAATTTAACGGTTTTAAAAATTCTTTATTTATTTCATAATTTTTTTTTAAATGAGCTAAAGCTGAAGAAATGACTTCATTGAACCGGGTTTGACTCCATTTAGCTCAGTCCCTCGCCGCAGAATTGACACGTCCCCTGCCAATTATATTGCACAGATCACAACCATTCCTAGCTTCAACAACAATCCTAGAAAAATGCACTCGTGATGATACCGACACGGTCCAGATTTGACCCCACAACCTTTCAAACACAAGGACATGGCTTAATCAATCACCAACAGAGACCCTCGAACATTTAAAAATTAGATTTGTCTTTAAAGAACCTCTAATATGACTGCAAGAACAAATATGATATTATTAGCACGAGCAAAATAAGTATGAATTCTAAAAAATTCGAAATTGGTTTAATAAAAGACCTCAACAGATGTTATCAGAATACGTTTGAAACAATTAAACTAGTTTACAAAGTAACGAAAAGTGATCAATACAAAGGGAATTGAACTTTGACAAAATTAATTGAAATTCACAATTTCAAACTCACAAGATTTCTTTCTCCTGCAGAGCCTGAAAATTGGCAAACAGAGGATGCATCAATCTTACAATATAAATGGTGATGCTGGTGTGTGTGTGTGAGAGAGAGAGTGTGTGTGTATGTGAGTGTATGTGTGTGTGTGTCCTATGAAAAACTTTCGAACACCCAACACTGAAACATGAAATTGTGCACAGCGTTTTCGAACAAGAATTAGTAGGTCAAAGCAACTATTGTCAACTCTATGTGTTTTTCTTAAGATTTATGAGTTAAGTTGATTAGATTATGTATAAATGTCATGACGTTCTTAATCAGCTATTATACTATGTCATTGATCATGCGCAGCGATAATTTATAAACTTAGTTGCACCATTTGTGAATAGGAAAATCAATTTTAAAAGTCGAATCAAAATTTGTTCGTTCAATTTAATTGTACAACGGTTAAAAATCAAAGTCTATATGTGGTGTTCTGTGACATTCGTCACTGTTGTTGTATCGTTTGCTTGATAAAGGACTTTTTGGTCGAGACGTTGCTGCGTATTGTCATTGTTCTTGCATTTTGTAAAACTACAGTACTTTGTTATTATGTATTATAACAATACTACCAAAATAATAACTAGTTAGAGGATAGAAATCATTGCATTATTGATTTACTATGGCAGTATCTTAAGGAAGTTTAATTATTAACATCACTTCCTACGATGCACTTGTTCGAGACAGTGTCATATATCCAGGAAATAATATTTCAGGCGATCATATAAGTATGTAACACAGAACGTATGTAGTGTGTAAGAAATGATATCAAAAATAGTATATAACACAGAACGTATGTAGTGAGTAAGAAATGAGATATCAAAAATATTATGTAACACAGAGGGTATGTAGTGTGTAAGAAATGAGATATCAAAATAGTATGTAACACAGAACGTATGTAGTGAGTTAAGAAATGAGACATCAAAAATAGTATGTAACACAGAATGTATGTAGTGAGTAAGAAATGAGACATCAAAAATAGTATGTAACACAGAACGTATGTAGTGAGTTAAGAAATGAGATATCAAAAATAGTATGTTACACAGAACGTATGTAGTGAGTTAAGAAATGATATATCAAAAATAGTATGTAACACAGAACGTATGTAGTAAGTAAGAAATGAGATATCAAAATAGTATGTAACACAGAACGTATGTAGTGAGTAAGAAATGAGATATCAAAAATAGTATATAACACAGAACGTATGTAGTGAGTAAGAAATGAGACATCAAAAATAGTATGTAACACAGAACGTATGTAGTGAGTTAAGAAATGAGATATCAAAAATAGTATGTTACACAGAACGTATGTAGTGAGTAAGAAATGAGATATCAAAAATAGTATGTAACACAGAACGTATGTAGTGAGTTAAGAAATGATATATCAAAAATAGTATGTAACACAGAACGTATGTAGTAAGTAAGAAATGAGATATCAAAAATAGTATGTAACACAGAACGTATGTAGTGAGTAAGAAATGAGATATCAAAAATAGTATATAACACAGAACGTATGTAGTGAGTAAGAAATGAGACATCAAAAATAGTATGTAACACAGAACGTATGTAGTGAGTTAAGAAATGAGATATCAAAAATAGTATGTTACACAGAACGTATGTAGTGAGTAAGAAATGAGATATCAAAAATAGTATGTAACACAGAACGTATGTAATGAGTTAAGAAATGAGATATCAATAATAGTATGTAACACAGAACGTATGTAGTGAGTAAGAAATGAGATATCAAAATAGTATGTAACACAGAACGTATGTAGTGAGTAAGAAATGAGATATCAAAAATAGTATGTAACACAGAACGTATGTAGTGAGTAAGAAATGAGATATCAAAATAGTATGTAACACAGAACGTATGTAGTGAGTAAGAAATGAGACATCAAAAATAGTATGTAACACAGAACGTATGTAGTAAGTAAGAAATGAGATATCAAAATAGTATGTAACACAGAACGTATGTAGTGAGTAAGAAATGAGATATCAAAAATAGTATGTAACACAGAACGTATGTAGTGAGTAAGAAATGAGATATCAAAAATAGTATGTAACACAGAACGTATGTAGTGCTGTAAGAAATGATATCAAAAATAGTATGTAACACAGAACGTATGTAGTAAGTAAGAAATGAGATATCAAAATAGTATGTAACACAGAACGTATGTTGTGAGTAAGAAATGAGATATCAAAAAGGATATTGTTAGTCATACCCGTATCATCATCAAAAAGGAGTATGGGTGTTCCAATGAATACATATGATTTCCTTGCTGCGAACATATTGTGTAGTTATCTTGAATTGACACTGATTTGCTATCTAGTTTTGTGACTTATTGACCAGGAAGTCATCATTCCCTTACATGAATAACTATTTGTACACAATGTCTTTAATTCACAGTAAGATCCCAGCTTCAGTGCATAGACGCCGCAACTGCTACGATGATCCACGAAACAGAAAAGGTGATACAAATGTGCATGAAATTTTGAATGGTACTAACAATTTTTGTAGGCACAGTGGTTTACTATTCCATCATTAAATAAAATACAATGTATTCTTTTCCTACCTTAGGGTATGAAGCGATTGTTACATAACGTTTCTAGGTTCTAGTGTGCAGGTTGTCAAAAGCTAAATTCCTATCCTCTCGTGTAGAATGTCGAATGTGAGATTCAAACCGCAACAATCTTATGTCGAAGTAGATATGCAAACCAGTATGCATTATGCTAATCCGTAATCCATTTGCTTATTTTTGAAGTTAGACAATATGATAATGTTTTTTTTACGTGATCAACTAGAAATATCTTCAGTGAACTCCATACATGTTTATAGGTGCTCTGATTTCATTTGCAATATATAACAGCGTTCAGCGACTAACCTTACACGGTTGATGTTGATTGATGATGCTACTCGTATACATTGTTGTGATGATCTTTTCTTTCCACTCCAATATTTAATCCAAGCTATTGTAATCTAGTAGTTGACGTGGATTAGAAGAAAGGAAAATCCTCTTTTCGGTTATACTATATGAGGACGTTCAGAATGTCAGCTCTATCCATCTGCTGGCCCCGTAATATGGTGACAGAGCCAGTCAGCATGTCTTCTCTCTCATTGAAATCGACACCCATGTACCCTAATATATAGAATATGGATCACAAATCCTTTACCTCTTTCAACAAAGACTGTTATCCTGATTTCGCAAACAGGACTGCGTATATAATTCCCATCTTGAAACAAAAACAGGACTACGTCAGTTGTATCCATTATCCTCTATTTTCTAGCCGTCTTTCCTAGACTTGGTAATGTGTCAGACAACATAGGAAGCTCACAAGGGATTAGAATTGACATTTTTCACAATGCTGGACTTAAAGATACAACCTCACTTTGCTTTCACACTTGCTTAAACACAATCCTGTAAAAACTTACGAACTATATAAATACGATTAGTAAGTAACACTGAATGTCAATCTCAAGAAAGAATTAGTCATGAAAAATAAAGTAAAACGTGAAGATAAGAGATACATAGTTTATACACGATAAACACATTTAGTTTCATTAGAGCATATATTCCCAACTGTTTCGGACCACCGCCCACTTTGCATGACATAAACGTTGTAACGCCCCCTCCCCAGTATCTTCTTCTTTCTTCTGTGGGTTCGTTCTTTACGACCAATTTTAATCATTCTTTGTGATATGCTTGATCTTTGCCAAGAACGTGTTACGTTGCACATTGGTTTGGTAGGCCCCTAAACGCATAGACTTCTACACGTTTAGGACACTGCATCCGATTTCAGCCAAACCTCCTTAATCGCCTCTTACGACATGCGTGGCAGGTAACAGTGGTTCTATTCTTTACACCTCAAATATGGGCCCCGTAACCACTCGGCGCTCCCCAGTATAACAGTTTACCAATGCCCCCATATATATACACATGCTCTATTTTCACTTTGACATAGAAAATTGATATATATTTCTGTCATACTTTGTCAATTTTCAAGTGATTATATACATGAAATAGAAAACTGATGAACAGATGGATCTTGTAAGATGTTCATAAGATAAATTAAAATGAAGAATTCAGATTTGTAATGATATTCAATCGCAAAATCACGAGAAAAAAATTTCACCCAAATGCTTCTGAAGCCCCTATCTGCCCCCTGGAAGGCTTGCGCCAACTGGGGCGGTACCGCCCACTTTTGGAAACGCTGCATTAGAGGAACAGCGACAACGCTATTTTATTTATCCTACAAGTTATATATAGCCTTATTAGTTGTTGTATCCTACATATCCAAGTCCAAACATTCTGAAATGTATTATAGTTTCTTTCAGTCCCCCGCTATGATCTCAATGGTAGTCAAGACGTCTATTATGGCGTCACTGTCTAATTTTTCATTCAAGCGAGCCTTACTACAAATTCCAATGTATTTTAATTTAGATCTCCAAGACGACAATTAGAAAATTTATGTAATCCTACCGTGTACTGTTTGCAAACTGAGAACGTGTTTTTTTTATTGTCAAGCTGTCTTCTAGACTAGGAATGTCCACGTCATGTGGTCACTTGTGTAGTGTGTTATCAAATTCGTTATCGACAATCCCATTTATTCTATTTTAGGCAGCAAATGTTAAAACTTCAAAGTTAAAACGGTGCACGTTTGAATGGTTAAAAATATTACATGGTTATCTAGTCAAGTCATCGTATTATTTGACTGTAGAAATGGCCGTAAATGGTATCTTAGTAAAACGATTGTATGCTTAATTCTAGCCACGATGTTACATCTTTTCCAAGTAAAAGGGGAATCTCTGTGCGTAGAGGTTAGGTACTCGTCTCTCATGCCAAAGGTACAAGGTTCGTTCCGTCGTGGAGCCAGCTGAATATTTTCCCAGAGATCTCCGATCTCAGTGTAGGTGAGATCGAGTTCCTAGTTCTATCGGAGACGGACGATACAACTTAGGTCCCGTGTTCAGTTTGAGCAAGTAAAGGAACTCTTGTCAGTTCAAAATAGAGAAGAGCAAACTGGAAAGCCGCTGCCTGGGCAAAATTCATAAGAAACGATTTTAACATACGTTCTTACAAATATATTTTCACTATTTTCAAAATTACATCAAGGACACTAGCCGGTGCTACGGAGTTCGTGCATGTGCTGATGAAAAAAACTGAAAGGACCGAGGATATGTACATCACACTGGAGTTCACTAACTTTACATCGGGCAGAGCAATGAGTTTTTTTTTTATTATCAAACTATGCAGCGCAGAGCTAGAATGTTCCGTAGGTAAGCCTACGTACGAATTAATCTGAAACACATCATCAACTGTAAATGGAAATTAGGAGATAAAATGAAACCATGCTAAAAAAAAAGAGAACAATCGTGGATGACTCACTCCGATTAACGTAATTCAACAGGCATGTTCACTTGAGAACATTGAACCCTTGAAGATTAGTTAAGAGAGCCAACAGAAAGCAGCGCATCGTTTTAGTATATAGGCGATGTACTTCAATCTACAAATCTGAGGCGGTCAGTGCGGATCAGATCAGATCTGGAGAAAACCGAGGGTAGGCTGCAGTGATACTTAATAAATTGGCGATTTATGACAAAGACACGTATGTATGGTATCACATAATCAAGACAAATGAATAATCATATCATAAAGCTAACAAAAATATGTATCAGACTTGAAAGAGATTGCAAACAAGCATTGGAGTAGAGGGCAGAAGTTCTGCGGTTGATTTCTGAAGACTAGTCTGAGGATGATGTGATTATTTAAGGGGAGACCCATCCAGAAATAGGTTGTATTTTTAAATTCACAGAAAAAACTACCAAACATATTGTCATACAATTTGGACAATGTTGCAAAAGGCATTGGTTTTGATGATAAACAACGTTTAGTGTATGCACTGTAATTAGTTATTTAAAAATAATTAATTTTCTTGAAAATGTATTGCAAAAACTCACTATCATGAGTGGATTTCATAAATATAAGAAGTGCAAAGAAGGCCAAACTGGCATATAATGTACATATCACCGTAGCTATAGCGTGAACCTCCAAAAATGTCTAACTCAATTGGTTTTGTAGATATGGTTTTGCAATGTAACCCTTCCAAATAAAAAAATTCAAATTAGAAAACAATATATTTGCTTATATACAGTTTAGACAAAAGTGGAGGTCCACGCTATAACTATGGGTGATATGTACATCATATGCCAGTTTGACGTTCTTTGCACTTCTTATATTTATGAAATCCACTGCACGATGAATGGGGGTTTACAATTTGTTTTAAAGAAAATAAATTATTTTTTAAATAACTAATTAGAGTACATACATCAAACGTTGTTTATCATCGATAACAATGCCTTTTGCAACAGGTGGCCAAATTGTATGACGATATCTTTGTTAGTTTTTTAATGTGAATTTTAAAAAATACAACCGTTGTTCTGGTGGGTCTCCGCCTTAAAATGTGGATCAGTTGTTCACTACGTTCGATCTCATAGTGTTCACGTTTGAAGTTGAAGTAGACGTTGTGAGTGAAGTCAAATGTGGTGTCGGTCGAGTGGTTACCGGGACCCAAAGTGGGATTTAAAGAATAGAACCACTGTTATCTGCAGCGCATGTCGTAACAGACGGTTAAGAAGGTTCGAGGGGGAGCTTACTATCCACACCGTAAAAACATTTGATGGCTACAGAATGGAGAGCTAACAGAGTAAACGCTCGCTGAAACCGAACACATTGCCGAAGGATAAACACAGGAGCTCCAACTGGTTCTGAAGATGTGGCATAAAACACACCAATGCTAAGGATTCATGAATCAGATTTCCAGAGGAATATAATTTATTGGGAGATCTGGTGCATCGGTCTGGGCGGTGATCCCAAGAGAGAGAGTGAGAGAGATATGTGGTGATGCCGTTACCGCAAGTAGTCTGACTATAGGGATCACGACAGTAACTAAAGCAGTAATCGAACTGTAGTAACATACTTTGATAACAAAAGTATCAGGTTAGGTGCTCCTCACTCGTACCGAAGATACCAGGTTCGCTCCCCTAGGGAACCATCTGGATAATTTTCCAGAGATCCCTGATCGAAGTGTAGGTGATATCAAATTGCTAGTCCTATCGAAGACGGACGATAAAACGAAGGTTTGTGTTCAATGCGAGCACGTAAACGAATAACAGAACCATTGGCAGTTCAAAATCAAGAAGAGCAGACCGGAAAACCGCTGTCCGGGCAAAATAGAATAGAAGATTTAAGAAATAAAAATTACTACACAAATATCTTCACCATCTTGAAAATTACATCCATAACCCTCTGCAGTGTTACGGAGTTCCTGCACTGCAGCTGATACCTTCTTGTGTAGGAAAGAGATCGGAGCACACATAGTTACTCACCGAAGTGCAATGATGATGGTCTTTTCAATCAATCAATCCAAGCATGTTTTATCAGTGTCTCAATCAATTTGCTCATGAAGATTGAGACAAGCTGGGCTTAAAGACAAAGTTGGAGTCGTTGAAGATGTCTATAATCACAAAGATATATTTTTTTGTGGCAGGATATGTAGGTGTAAATTAACATGAACACGCCGATTGGATTTTCTTCTTCTTCTTCTCATGTAGAAGAAGAAGAAGAACGATTGGGGTATAACTGCTGTAGAAAGCACGCGAGCTATGAACCAGGCTGATATTCTGAATTCCCTAAAGTATAAAGGATATGTAAACGACTTAATGCCGTTTAGCATAAATGCCACTGCGAGCTTGGTCCTGCTTGGATCACTTACACACGATATAAGTAGAAACAAGATAATCAAGATAACAAGGAAGTTATAATAAAGTATTATCCTACAGCTAAGATAACGGAGGCTATACATTAGACAATTAAATAGAATTGACAACTCTAATCTCAAATTTTCAAAACAGATACTCTGTCCTTTATTGCGGTTGGATAGTATCAGCGACTAGGCATAATAGATTCAGCAAAGATTTTGAAATTATTCCTAACGTAGGAAGCCTTAATATCCATTTTCAGTTGAGGACACTATAGAAGTGACTGTAGAAATAAATCATTAATATATGTTTAGGACACAATCAAGAGCATTGAAACTGTGTACCACCAATGTCGTTTGTGAAAATGATGGTGATGGCAGTAATGATGATGGAGACAATAATGATATAGATGATAATGATGGCCAAAGCAGCAATGTTAATGATGATGCAGTTAATGATGATAATGGCAAGGAGGAAACTCATGATTATGATAATGATGATGATGACTATGGTGATGATGATGTTCAGAATGCCTAACAACAATGATAATGGTGATGATTAATACAATGTCGAGAATGGTATTAATTCTAATAAGTGGCATGATATATTTACTGGTGACAATATGTATGTTCTACATTACATCAGGTGTTAGACAAGGTTGTGTCCTCTCACCACTACTCTTTATTGCATTTATGGATAAAATAACTCAAGAGTCAAATTCAGATAATGATGAAATAAATGAACTGCTGTTTGCAGATGATCAGTGCCTGATACATCAAAATGAACAAGATCTACAACATCATATTGACACCTTGAACAAAAATTGTGTAAAACATGACATGAAAATCAACAACACTAAAACAGAAATAATGAATATGGGAAGAAAACATAATCTAGACATCCATGTCAATGCACTAAAATAAACCAAGTGAAAGAATTCAAATACTTAGGAAGCATATTCACAGAAGACGGAAAACTGGATAGAGAGCTAGAGGCTAGAGTACAAAAGCAAATGCTGTAACCTACCAGCTAGCCCCATTGTTAAGTCACCCAAAATTTCACAGGCAGCTAAGCAACAGATGATCAACAGCATTTTTATACCTACTTTGTGTTACCAGAGCCAAACATGGACATTGAGCAAAGCGCAGTCACAAAAAATAACTACACGTGAAATGCGTTGCTTGCGAAAAATTACCAACAACACAAGAAAAGACAGAATCACCAACATCAGCATAAGAAAGAAAGTTGGCACAAAACGTGCTTGAATTACATAGATAAACAAAGAATGAAGTGGTTTGGCCACTTAATAAGAATGCATCCAAACTCCACAGTATACAAAGTCTTCTACAACAGAACATCGGGAAAGAAGGCAAGAGAAGACCACGGAAAAGATGGTTAGATGGCGTAGCAGAATCCTGTGAAAGAGCAAAGATAACAATCACACAAGCCACCAGAACAGCGCAAGACAAAAAAAGAAAACCACGACACTGGCAACAACCCGGTAGCAGTGTGACGATAAAAGAAGAAGAAGAATATGTATGTTGTAGATTACAAATAACTTGTATTGGCGTTGTGATGAAGATAGTGACGACAATTACTACAACGATGATGTAGTTGGGACTGACAAGTATCCTTATATTTATTCAGTTATCTACACTTCTGCCCATCATAGATTTAAATATTCTGCCGTTTGTTTTCATTTCGCCAATGAAGTTTTAACAATTAATTCATCCACTTCCAAAACGGTACACATTGCGTGCCATTAATTTGAGTTATTAGGTTTGAGCCATAAATCTTCTCTTGTAACTCTGCCCGCGATTTGGTGCTACATTCTCTGAAATATTACATGGGTTGTGACATTTGGCATAATCCTGGGTTTCTGTGTGCTTGAATCGAACATTTTCAAACAAATTATGAGCCAAGCAAGCAATTGATTATTGTGCACATATATTTTTCAGAGCCCCAAGTTGTATCTGAAAAATGGTTTAGTATTAAGCGTTGGAAAGTAGTCTTTAAATAAGGATTGTTATCAAGTATTAATAAACGTATTTTATAACGTTTTATTTCGATTTTTAATTTTTTTAAATTTTAAATATTCCTCTAGTACTTAAGTTAGGCTGCACCCAATTTCTCCTTACCTTTCTATCCTTAGCAACTCGCCCAATCTCCAAGGTTGAATTGAGTTTGATATTTCTTGTATCTCTCAGTAAAGTCAATTTTAGGGTTTTTCTAGGTTACCCTTCCTTTCTTGAAACCTTTGTCTCTCACTCAATGTTTGCTTTGTGATTCTTTGAGTATGTCTTCTCAGATTATAGTATGTCCAACATATCTCCATCTTCTCTTTCTTATAACAGTTGTTACCATGTAGTTACCAGACATTTCTCTGATTTCATCACTTCTCTTGAATTCGTCAAATGTTAAGTTTCAAATGCATTCAATTTACTTTCAACTATTTCTTTTAAACGCTTACTGGCCTACTGTACGATTGTGAAAACATTGGAACTGACAATTTGTAATTTGGTTTTAAACCTATATAACTTGAAAATCAATATATTATTTTAATATTAAAAACAGATGTTGCTTTGAGAATACGCAGAATCATTTCTTGTTTGGTGTCTTCCGTTAAATTGCTACCAGAATACATGAACTGTTCGTATAACGTATATGTATATGTTTTTTGTATATATATATATATATAAATATACGCAGATGATGGTATCTGTGGCTCAGCGGTTGAGTCGTTGTCATGCGTTATGTTTATAGGTGAATTTCTTTCAAAGATGGACTGAGCCATACGAGGTACAATCCTTCGTCGTTACACCCTCTAGAATATATATATGATAATTAATAGAATGTAGTATTATATATATATATATATATTTATATATATATATGATATATATGTTATGTAGGAATGCATTTTTATGCCAGTGTATGTTTAGCACACAAGTTGACTATACCAACAAAAATAAACTGATACATTAACTTCGTGTACATATTGGTAATGTTCTTAACAAAAGAAATGTAATACATGAATGTATACAAAAAAAGAAAACATCTTCATGAAGAGAACGGAAAGCTGGCAGAACTGATGAACATCGTGCGTGCATAACCCTTCTCTTTCTCCAAGCAATACAGATTTACATAACGAAAATGTCAACCTTTCAAACGTAGAATTGAAAGCTTGCATAATATTTTCATGTGTATGTGTTATGGCCTAATATCTCCTCAAAAGCAAATGGACGACGTTTGGCCTTTTCAAAAATGCATAGAAATGAAAGATTTGACAGTTAAGTATATTCTTATTTGTATAATGTTGATCGATACCTCCATTTACTTGTATATATGTCTGTATATATAGATGTACTCCAACTGTTTACTAATTTATATGTTAAGATATTCATTATATCTTAATTTATATATATATATGTATGTACGTCTATATATATATATATTTGACATACGTTTTATCGTACGTTTCCGATAGGACTTGGAACTCGATCTCACCTACCTACACTGAGATCAGAGATCTCTGGAAAAAATATCCAGATAGTTCCACGAGGGAGTGAACCTGGTACATTTGTTATACGTTTTATCGTACGTTTCGATAGGACTTGGAACTCGATCTCACCTACCTACATTGAGATCAGAGATCTCTGGAAAAAATATCCAGATAGTTCCACGAGGGAGTGAACCTGGTACATTTGTTATACGTTTTATCGTACGTTTCCGATAGGACTTGGAACTCGATCTCACCTACCTACACTGAAATCAGAGATCTCTGGAAAAAATAACCAGATAGTTCCACAAGGAGTGAACTGGTACATTTGTTATACGTTTTATCGTACGTTTCCGATAGGACTTGGAACTCGATCTCACCTACCTACACTGAGATCAGAGATCTCTGGAAAAATAACCAGATAGTTCCACGAGGAGTGAACCTCTATATTATGTATTATAGTTGATCGATTACCTCCATTTACTGATATATATTCTGGAATATAACAGATAGTATCCACAAGTTTAACTTAATTATATGTTATAGTATTATTATCTAATTGATAATTGAATCGATCTCACTATATATATATATATATTATATATAATATATTATATATAATATAATTTGACATACGTTTTATCGTTCGTTTCCGATAGGACTTGGAACTCGATCTTACCTACACTGAGATCAAGGATCTCTGGAAAAATATCCAGATGGTTCCACGAGGGAGTGAACCTGGTACATTTGGTACGAAAGACGAGCAACTAAATTCTACGCCACAGAAACTCGGTGTTCAATTTGAGCACGTGAAAAACACTTCGAGTTCAAAATCGAGAAGAGAAGGCTGGAAATCCGCTGCCCTGGCAAATTACATTAGAAAATATTCGAAATAAATCTCTACAGAAATATCTTCACCATTTTCACAATTATATCAAAAACCCTCGTTGGTGCTACGGAGTTCATGTAGTTCGTGTTCGAGATCTTCCTGTGTTAGAAAGAGATCGGAGCATAGATGGTTACTCACTGAACTGCAATGATGATAGTCCTATCAATCAATCAATAAATATATATATATATACGCCTGAGTGGTTCCCGGGGCCCAAATTTGGGGTGTAAAGAATAGAACCACTGTCTGCCATGCTGTCGTAAGAGGCGATTAAGGAGGTATGGCTGAAATCGGATGCACATGTCCTAAACATGTAGAAGTCTATACGTTTAGGGCCTACAAACCAATGTGAACGATACACGTTCTTGGCAAAGACCAAACATATTACAAAGAGTGATTAAAATTGGTCGTAAAGAACGACGCAAAGAAGAAGATATATATATATATATATATATATATATATATATATATATATATATATATATATATATATATATATATAAATATATCTTACTCTCTTCTGTATGATATATATATATAAATATATCTTACTCTCTTCTGTATGATATATATATATAAATATATCTTACTCTCTTCTGTATGATATATATATATAAATATATCTTACTCTCTTCTGTATGATATATATATATAAATATATCTTACTCTCTTCTATGATATATATATATATAAATATATCTTACTTCTTCTGTATGATATATATATATAATATATCTTACTCTCTCTGTATGATATATATATATAAATATATCTTCTGTATGATATATATATAAATATATCTTACTCTCTTCTGTATGATATATATATATAAATATATCTTACTCTCTTCTGTATGATATATATATATAAATATATCTTACTCTCTTCTGTATGATATATATATTTAAATATATATGAATGAAAATCGTGGCGTATCTTTTACAGGGCGTCACCATCAGCCACAGTAAACGAGTCGTTGATGTTATAGGCACCACTTAGACGTTCAGTAGTTTGTCATTGCTTTCTCATCGGTGAGATTTATTTTTACTTTTGACCAAATGGACTTCCAAACTGCCCTCCGTGGTGTTTGAACCAGGTACTCTTGGGTTGTGATCGAGCTCACTACAGCTATGCCACTGACGCTCACATAAAAAAATAGCTTTATAACTTACCTACCGATCTATCTACATGTTGATATCGATATATATTTATATATTTATATACATATATATCAATATGTTTATATATATGTATCAGTACTGAATTATATCAACAAAAACCAAGATACAATAAATTAAATGATTCGGCCACATAAGCAGATTACCAATATACAGTGCACCTCAAAGAGCAATGTTGCTCCGATACCATGGATACAAAGCAAAAAGCCGGCTACACTAACGGTGGATCTCAGACATAACAAACACGACGAAAGACACTATTTATGAACCGCACACAAAGGCTCTTTCTAGAAATATCTTCTTATCCTGAAGATGTGAGAAAATACAGTTTTGTAGAACAGAAAGATGAAAGAATATATATATATTTAAAGATCTCTGAGAGAGACTGTGGAAGGGTACCAGATGCGCCATAAAATCTATATTGAACATTCTTGATAATCTCACGGTTATATTTTATCAAGCTCAGGGTTGTCACTGTATCTTTTAACACTAACAATTCGACATGACATCGGGCATGCAGTGCATGTTAAGAGTGATTTATCAGTATAAGCCTTTATGTTGTAATTACATTTTCTTTTTTTTGACAAGAACATCATCATCAGTGCTCGTCACACCCAAGAGTTCGGAAGGCAGAGTAAAAATGTTCATTTCATTTGGTCTTTTGTTGTTCTTTCTTTATCTTCATTAAGGGGGTTTACGTGAATAAGTAGTGAAACCGTTGTTCTTGCTTGTGGAAGATAGTGGGTTAGACTCCGGACTTCGCACGTGTGGTGACTGGGCCCGTATTGGAAGCAAAGAATAGTACCTGTAAAATATGTCACTATGTCCAGCTTTGTATCCTTTATTTGTATGTATCCTCCAGTCGTCATGTTTATATCCATTACTTATGTTTTATGTGTGATAATCTTTAATCAAATCTGTTTTGTTATTTTATTGATCATACCAATCTTTTGCAGCAGATGTTGACAAGGATAATGCAATTTAAATGCAATCTTTCCTTAAAATGGGAAGTTTCTAAACTTCACGCTAGCTACAATATTATGTTATAAAACAAGATTTCCTACCTGTCTGCTGACGACAAAAACAAGATTTCCCTACTTGTCTGCTGACGACAAATTTGAGACTTGTTATGTTTCAATTATTGGATTAAGTATAGAATCCGCTTTCGTTGCATGTTGTTATATGTTGGGACATGTTTAACAACCCAAAGAATTGAGTTCAGTGCACGAATTTTTCCCTCATGGTTCGATCCCTCTTCGCAGAAAAGGCAAACCACATGTCCAGGGTGCTGCAGAAGACATCAAAGCACGATCTCCGTAGATCTGTCAACATCCTAGGTATCTCTTGAGAAAATGCACTTGCAAACAGAATGACGCTTTCAGACTCGAACCCACACATTCGGATAGCAAAGAGGAAATGTTTAAGTACTTGAAAGCTGCATCTGTTATATGTTCAATATTTGCTTTTCAACATATGTTTCAAACATATCACAGCAAAAAGTTGACAGACATAATTCATGAAAGTCCTACACCCAATAAAGAAAACTATGCGACATTGAAGTCAGCATGTATTTGTTTTATGTGTTGATAAATGGCTAGATATTTTACTTTTTTCTAATTTTACTAAATGTGTTAATGTGTACTCTAGGTTAATCTCACGGCATATAATAATTTGTACTCTACTTTAATCTCACTAAAGTTAATTGCATATCCTTTACATGACTTTGCGAATCAACCCCAGCTTTTTAACGCTGTTTGTGATTTTTCTAGGCATTATAACGTTCTGTAGTTTGCCATTGCTTTCTGAACAAGTGGTGTCATCGTCATTTTATAAAAACCCACGCGAAACAATTTGGAACCACATTGGGTTAATAGACCGAGTCACTATCCCCTAAACACATACGCCACCTTAATCTCACTTCAGATGTTAATTTGTACTTTTAGCTAGTTCAACTACTTATGTCAATTTTCACGCTTTGCTAATTTCCCTACAGATGTTAATTTTTACTCGTCGGTAACTTCACTACAGATGTTAATTTTTAACTCTTCGTTGACTGCACTACAGATGTTAATTTTTAACTCTTCGTTGACTGCACTACAGATGTTAATTTGTATTTCTTTCTTTGACTTCACTGCATATGTTAATTTTTAACACTTTGTTGACAGCACTACATATGTTAATTTGTTATCTTAGTTAGCTTCATTACAAGATAATGGAGACTTGGAAGGCCTTGGTTGCGGACGTATGCTTCCCTAGAGGCGAAGAAGACAAAAAAGCGTCATTATATATGTTAATTATTACTCTACGTTAATCTCTTTACAGGTGTCGCCAGAGTGGTTACCCGAGTCCAAATCTGAGGTGTAAAGAATAGAACCACTGTTACCTGCCACGCATGTCGTAAGAGGCGGCTAAGGTGGTTTGGCTGAAATCAGATGCACGTGCCTAAACGTGTAGAAGTCTATGCATTTGAGGGCCAAGCAAACCAATGTGCAACGTATACACCTTCTTGGCAAAGATTAAACATATCACAAAGAGTGATTAAAATTGGTCGTAAAGAACGAACGCAAAGAAGAAGAAGAAGATTACAATTGTTAATTCATTGCGTATGGTAACTGAGGATAGCATGGATGTTATTAATTTCTTTCCACGGCGGACTAACGTTTTTGGTAATAGTAACCTCAAATAATAATAATATATCCTCTCGTACCGTTATACGTTACATAGGGCCTGCAAGTAATTTCTCCATACCACTCTATCCTGAGCAACTCGCTCAATCTCCTCCAAGGAACTGAGACCGATTTCCTGCCTCTCTCAGCAAAGTTCGCTTCAGGGTCTCCTTAGGTCAACCTCTTTCTTGAACCCTTTGCATCCCACTTCAATGCCTGCTTTGATATTCGTTGATCATTTCTCCTCAAGGTGTGCCCAACATATCTCCATCTTCTCTTTCTTATTACAGTTGTCACTAGTGGTTGACCAGACATGTCTCTGATTTCATCACTTCTCCTGAATTCGTTCCATTTTATATTCATTATTTTTCGCAGACATCTATTTTCAAATGCATTCAACTTGCTTTCTATATCTTTAGTCATTTTCCAACTCTCGCTGGCATATGTTAGGATTGATACAACATTTGAATTGAAAATTCGTAATTTAGTTTTAATACTATATAACTTGCAGTTCCATATTTTATTTAGACTTTTAAAAGCTGATGTTGCTTTGTCAATTCGTATCATAATTTCTTTTTAACATTTCCTGTGCAATCAAAATTGCTACCCAAATAGGTGAACTGCTCTGTTATTTTTATCATTTTAGATTCCAGTGTGATATCTGCATTACTTGCCATAGGTGTCTTCATTATATTTGTTTTTTCATAGCTTATCTGCTGTCCAACTTTTGATGCTATAGATGACAAGTTGTCTGTTTTTCTTTACATATCTTGGTTGTTTCTACTTAACAAGGCAATATCATCTGCAAAATCCAAATCTTCTAGTTGACTATTTTCTACCCAATCGATGCCAGTTTCGCCCTGCAACATTTTCGCATCACCCAGTCAATGGACACTCCAAACAATAGCGGAGATAGAATACAGCCTTGCTTTACTCCGGTTTCAACCATAAACCAGTCGCTGTGTCCACCATCAATGTGAACTGCACACTGTGAACCATCATAGAGGCTCTTTATAATGTTTATTATTTGTCTGGTATTCCATAGCATCTCAGAATATTCCACAGAGAGATTCTGTGTAGACTATCAAAGGCTTTTTAAAATCGATGAAATTTAGTATGAGTGGTTGTTGCTTCTCAATATGTTCCTTCAAAATTAGTCGTAGTGTAATTATTTGGTCTAAGCAGCTTCTCCCAGGTCTAAAACCAGCTTGTTCTTCTCTCAGGGTTGTGTCCACTGCTCCTTTGATTCTATTAAGAATGATTTTGCAGAAAGTCTTGGTCATTACTGATAATAGGGTGATCCCTCTCCAGTTGTTTCAATCTTTGAGATCACCTTTTTGGGGATCTTAACAATTATTCCCTTCTTCCATTGATCTGGGACAGTTTCTTCTTCCCATACTTTATTAAATAGTTCTTGCACCTGGCTAATAGTTGTATCATCAGCCGCTTTGAGCATTTCTGCAGTAATATTGTCATCACCCGCTGCCTTATTGTTTATCAAAGAATCGATTGCCTCCTTGACCTCAGCTACACTTATCATTTCTTCGTTAATTGGTAGGAGCTGTTTCTTGCCTCTTCGTCAAACTTGAGTAGTACTGGTGGATCAGGTCTATTTAATATTTCTTCAAAATGTTCTGCCCATCTTTTCTTCTGCTCGGTATCTGATGTTAGAACTTTACCATCTTTGCTCTTGATTGGGCCAGCCTTTGAAACAAATGTGTTCCAGTAAGTTGTTTTAGTGTATTGTATAGCATTTTACTGTTTCCAGTCTTAGCTGCCTTTTCCCCTTCTTCGGCCAGTCGATTAACATTTGCTCTTTTATCTCTTCTGGCTGCTCTTTTCACTTCCTTGTCTTTTAGTCTATATTCCTCTTTAGCTTGGATTTCATTTGTTGCATACTTAGTATTAAATATCGCTAGTTTCATCTTTCTTCTTTCTTGAATACATTTCCAGGTGTCATCGCTTATCCAGGGTTTCTGTCTTTCGTCTTTAATCCTGCGCTACTATTTGCAGAGAGCCGCTGTAGCGCAGTTGTTAGTGAACTCGCTTGGCAAGGCTGGTGGTCTGGGTTCAGCTCCCGCAATGTGCGTGGAATTTTCCCGACCACGACGGCTCTCAGGTCAACCCAGCCTCAAATGGGTACCAGACATGCTCTGGAAGTAAGAAGTAAAGGCGGTCGGCGTGATGCTGACCACATCACCCATTGTGTGCCGACAGTCAATGAAAATACAGGCCTAACACGGTATTGACCTATATACCACAAGGTATGAAAGGGTTCCTTTTTTTTTTTTTTTTTTACTATTTGCTGCCCCAATAGTGTGTCCTTTATCTTAGTCCATTTGTCTTCAATGTTTTGTTCATTTTCACCATTGAGTAACTCGAACCTATTCTTAAGTTCGAGCTGATATTCCTCTTGTACTGAACCTCAAATAGTCAATGAAAAATACAAGCCTAACAGCATATTCCCAATATATATCATGAAATAAAAAAAAAGGTTCAGTTAATAATACTAACAGTGCCTCAGTTAATAACGTTTGTATATTGATTATTTACTTACATTGTGATATATTCTTATTACTTTGTCATATTGATGGTTAATTTAGTTTCAATTCGTTTATTTAATCCTAGAACTATTACTCGTTCTGTCCTCGTATTTTGTGAACAACGGCTCAAGTTCCTGTCTAAGATTATGTGGTCATTGTATTGATAATAACGTTCTCCTGGAGCAAATGAACTGGAAAAGCTATAAAACTCGTCAGCATCAACATCAGAGATTTTACTCAGTAGCTTTGATTGCGGTTTCCCATTTTCTCACAACTCAGAAAATCCGAGTAATCATTTTGAGCTGAATAAACTATAGAATTTACTACATCTGGAGTTAAACATCACACGCTAGGGATAATATTCGATTCAATAACAAAATGTCCCAACAACTACTCAATAAAGGAATGGGTAAAGTTGAAGAGTAAATACATGATTGACTCTACGACGTGATAATTGAATTGAAGAATCTGTCTTTGAATCTCATCATTCTAGTTTCTGTCTCGATGCTAACTGTCTCAATATTACACAAAATATCATCAATCACAGACACAATATATCCAAAGACTTAATATACGAGTAGTAAAGAAAATGTATTAAAAATGTCATATTTACAGACTAGGGAGATGCCAATAAGTAGACACAACCATTCTAGTTCTCATTTGTGTAGGTAGACAGGAGATCACAAGAAAGACAGAATCACCAACATCAGCATAAGAAAGAAAGTTGGCACAAAACCGTGCTTGAATTACATAGATAAACAAAGAATGAAGTGGTTTGGCCACTTAATAAGAATGCATCCAAACTCCCAGTATACAGAGTCTTCTACAACAGAACATCGGGAAAGAAGGCAAGAGGAAGACCACGGAAAAGATGGTTAGATGGCGTAGCAGAATCCTGTGAAAGAGCAAAGATAACAATCACACAAGTCACCAGAACAGTGCAAGACAAAAACAGAAAACCACGACACTGGGCAACAACCGGTAGCAGTGTGACGACAAAAGAAGAAGAAGAAGATAGGAGATGGGTGAGCGTCTGTAGCTCAAGCGGTAGTGAGCTCGATCACGAACCCAAGCGTACCTGGTTCAAATCCCACGGTGGGCAATTTTGGGAAGCAAATTCGTGTCCGTGGAATTTTTACGAAAAGATAAAAATAGATCTCACCGTTAGAAAGCAATGGTAAACTACTGAACGTATAAGTGGTGCCTAGAAAATCGACGACTAGTTTACTGTGGTTGATGGCTACGTCCTTTAGGATATGCCACGATTTTCATTTTCAGATAGGAGATAGGCAAATGAGTCTCGTCATTCTAGTTTCTGTCTCGATGTTAACTGTCTCAATATTACACAAATCTATCAATCACAGAGAAAATATATCTAAAGACGTAATATATTAAAGATGATGTTGTATGAAAAAGTGAAAGATTTACAGACTATGGAGATGACAATAAGTAGACAGAACAAACAACATAAGCTAAGACTTGATCTAAAAAACATTGACGTGTGAACATGTTTGCATGTCCAGTTTCTGCACATACTGTTTATGTTTGCTCCATATGATTGACAGTGGTCTTAGTCTGAGTTCAGTGAATTAAATAACCGAATTAAGAAGACAGTTCCGTGAAAGATATTCAATAAATTGATCATCAAAAATACATGTTGGTTATGCATGCATAAATATGCATAATTAATAGCCAATTCGTTCACGATTTGCATATATAAAATTAGTTACAAAATGCTGCTCATAAATATTGCATTGAACCAAAAATACCATGTCCACCTGTAACAATGTTTAGTTTCTGTATCTAATTAGGTAAAGCTACAGGTTATTTGTTATTGCTCAATCTTTCCCAACAGATGCCGAAAGGTATGCATACTTATGGTTCTGTGGCTCGCTAAATAAACACACTCTACTCTCTGCCCACAGGTACATGCAGTTATACGTGAAAATGTGTAATTCCAAACATCTTAAATTGATGAATAGGTTCAACATCAATGTTAGTGTCCTCATCCAACAGTCGGTCACAAGAGAACTGAAGAACCACCCTAATATCCATCGTTGACAATCGATGATGTTGAAGCAAGTCTGACCCAGCTCTCATTAGCGCGAAAACATGCGTGACCAGGACAGTAGATCGACGTGATCCTCTGGAAGTTTGAAACCTTTATAGACATCATCAACTCGTTCCGACACCTGTCATTCTGCATCTTCCGAAGCATCGAGTGAGAATTAGATTTAACAGCGGTTCCAGTAAACGAAGTCCCAGAGAGCAGTTGAAGTAGCAGTATCAATCCACTTACATCCTCATACTAGAAGTAGTTGCGTTGTATGATCCGCTTTGCTCAACCTTTCCCTGTCAATCACGCTGGCCAAGAAAAACCTAGCCTGACATCTCATCACGATACACAGACCCATTGGTATAAACAACATCATCATCACTACTTTCATGATAATATATGCAATGCCTCTTTCCTATACTTTTTATCAGACATCTAGAAGATAGTATAAGTTGTGAAAAATAAACTTGTAAAAGGGAATCAAGGAATAACTGAGTAGAAATATTCACGAATCACGGAATTGCATACCACGACAAGAGTCTCCTGGGTATTCTAAAATGCTACGAACGTTTAAGGCATAATAAATGAGTTAAACTCTCTTCCTTGATGTTTGTAACAAATAAACACAAACCAGCAAGATCTGCAGTAATGGACACAGAAGATTTCGGTGTCGTTGTTTCTTTTTTCTTTTAGATGATTCAGCGGAGCTTTGGCTCATGTATGGTGGTCTAATAGCACCTAATGGTTAGCGGTTTCAACATATGTTCAAAGTTGTTGCCTTATTCCGTATAACGTACATCATAATATGGGACTAGAGAAAATATAATCCCTTGATGTTATCAATCGATTGACACCAACATTTTTTTTTTTACAGTTTCGTTATGATTTCTAGCCCACTGGAACTTTTGGAGTAAGTTGGATTCGGAGGGAAAAATGATACTATGATTTCCCGTTGGGAGAACAATGTGGTTGACATTGCCGCTGTAATTAGGGATGATCATGTGTATGTAGACCTTTCTTCCAGTGTTATCCATGATTAATCTATTGAATCAAATAGCTTCATGAATTAACTACAAACTGGTGTTGAAAGTTTCAACAGATGGTCATTGTATATGTATAAGAAGGATATACTGACTTACATATTCCCCCAGTAACTTTCTGGGACTTCATTTACTAGGGCCGTTGTTGTTTCTGACTCTCAGTCGATGCTTCATAAGGTCCAACATGACAGGTGAATGAGTGGATGTCGTCTATTACGGTTTCAAACCTCCAAAGGCTTACATGAATCTACTGTCTTTGGCATGCTAATATTCGTGGCAATGTTAGAGCGAACAGGTTTGCAACAACAGCATTGATTGCAGGGGACTAGAGGATGAATATCTGTGGCAATGTTAGAGCGAACAGGGTTGCAACAACAGCATTGATTGCAGGGGAGTAGAGGATGAATATATGTGGCAATGGTAGAGCGAATATCTTGCAACAACAGCATTGATTGAAGGGAGTAGGGAATGAATATAGTGGCAGTGTTAGAGCAAAAAGCTTGCAACAACAGCATTGATTGCAGGGGAGAGAAATGAATATATGTGGCAATGTTAGAGCGAACAGGCTTGCAACAACAGCATTGATTGAAGGGAGTAGGAATGAATATATGTGGCAGTGTTAGAGCAAACAAGCTTGCAACAACAGCATTGATTGCAGGGGAGTAGAGGATGTATATTTGTGGCAATGTTAGAGCGAACAAGCTTACAACAACAGCATTGATTGCAGGGAAGTAGAGGATCAATAAGGGTGATGTTCTTCGATCTCTTGGCAACTGTCTGTTTGAAAGATGGCCCTAAACGTCATGTTGAATCTATCTGAATATTTACAAAATAGATGAGACTGCAGTAAAACTATTTTATTGGCAAAACACCCAATCACAAAGTACTGTAGTTTTACAAATTACAAAAACAATGAAAAAAAAACAAAAACATACAGCAACGTTTCGACCAACAAGGCCTTTATCAAGCAAACGAACAACAGGAGTGACAAATTTTAAAAAAACAAATGGACGACCAAATACAAACGTTTCTAATGAAAATATGGGAATAAAAACGAATAACGAAATAAATGTAACACAAAAAACACACATAAAACTAGAAATAGAACGGAAGAGAAACAATGAAAAATCTAGTCAATATATAACTTGAATACATGCAACATATACCCATATAGATTACAAGGCATGGGAAGAGATCTGAATATCTAAGGAGTTTGAAGTTACCCGTCGTACAAGTAGTGTGAGAAGTAAGTTTGCCCTTCGACATATGTTTGGCAAACTAAGCATCTATGGTTCTGCCTGGTGCGATATGAGGTAGGATTAGTAACCAATAACTAGGAAATAATAACATACTGAGATCACACTACTTCCATGTTACTTATGACGTCCCTGGTACAATATCAATCAGTTAAGTTGAGATATTAAATGTTCAAGAAAACAACCTGATGATACCAGCATTAAGACCTCCGAATTTATAGATGATAATATTGCATAAATAGCTATTTTTAAATTTAGCATACAGATCATCATCACTGCGCATCGAACCAACTAGTCCATAATAGCTCATATCTCCTCCTCAATATGTCTTTAAGCGTGTAACAACAAACGACAACAGATCTATGTTGGTTTACTATTATTCATTGACATCAAAATGTAGTGCTCCTGTCTAGTCAAACCGCATTTGATTTGATCTAGTTAAGGTTGTAGATTCATCACCAGTCCTTGAATCGTTTACACGTCAACTGTCCTTTGGGTAAATCATAATATCAGCCTGGTCCAATTCTCTCAGGCTTCCTGCAAAGTCTATCGTCACGTTTATCCCCTTTACTACTGCGACCCAAGGCACACAAATAAAACTTTAATATCCTAGACCGCTCTGAGACTCAAACCATTCTCTTTGAGCGGAGCGCAGACCTTCTCAGCCTTCCTACTCATAACCAGCGATCTATAGAAACTACTACCTTGCATATCAGTCGATATTTGCTTAACAAACCGAGTAACTTGCAATCTTGAGTGCAATATATGATCGTAATCACTAAATAATAGCAAGTATTCTGAAAAAAAAATATAATATTTACCGACATATATATCCCATTGTTATTATGATTGTACAATATGATTAGAAAGTATGAATATTCATGTGAATAGTTCTAATTGAATATAGTACTGTAACTGTCACGATATATATATTAATATTATGTCTTGTTCGGTCTAGACACGGGTACACTGAAGCATCTTGGGAATTGTAGTTCAACGTTGCTGGGTTAAGCATATCGAAATGGCTGCTAGGAGTCAATATTGTCGCAGTTTTTCTTTATTTTTGTCTATCTATCTACATCTTTATTTTACTCGTATTCTCAGATAAGAGTCTTTACTTTTTTATGTTCAAACTGTTAGTCTTCTTCTTCTTTCTGTTCGTTCTTTACGACCAATTTTAATCACTCTTTGTGATATGTTTGATCTTTGCCAAGAACGTGTATACGTTGCACATTGGTTTGGTAGGCCCCTAAACACATAGACTTCTACACGTTTAGGACACATGCATCCGATTTCAGCCAAACCTCCTGTGTCGTCTCTTACAACATGCGTGACAAGTAACAGTGGTTCTATTATTTATACCCCTGTTAGTCGACTAGATTTCATTCTCAAAGAATAAAGAACCATTTTTTGTGTATGCTTTCTCTCTAAATAAATTGATTAGTTGATATGACTATCATCATTGCACTTCGGTGAGTAACCATGTGTGCTCCGACATCTTTCTTACACAGAAAGATCTCAGCTGCAGTACAAGAACTCCGAAGCTCTGACGAGAGTTCCTGATGTAATTTTGAAGATGGTGAAGATATTTTTGTAGCAATTTTATTTTTAATCTTTTCTAATGAATTTTGCCAGGGAAGCGGATTTCCAGGCTTGCTCTTTTGATTGATTAACTGACAATGGTTCTTTTAAGTGCTAAAATTGAGCACGGGACCTACGTTTTATCGTTCGTCTCCGATAGGTCTAGGAACTCGATCTCACTTAAACTGAGATCAGGGTTCTCTGGAAAAATATCCAGATGTATCTCTCTAAATAAAGTATATCCAATGTTTTTTTGTATAGTTTATTATTAGTTGATTGCGTTTCTTATTACATCGCTATGGCAACGACAATAACTGTCCACAAAAGCCTAATATTAAGCGCTTTGATCTTCATCTTTTGCACTTAAGACAAGAGTTCAAGGTTGACAATGTTGGCAGAGAGTTGATTGGAATATGCCAGTTGCAAGAATTATACGTTCTTCCGTACATGTTGAATAAGGCTTGAAAGGTATTGTTTCATAAAGCTTTAGCATATTCCATTTCTTCTATGGAACTAAGTCCCATATTTCTAGCCTTTATCAGTAAAGTTCGTTTCAGTGTTTAACTAGAGCGCCATTTCTTTCTTGAACAATGTGCCTCATGCTTCAAAGCATGTTTTGTGATTCGTTGATTATTTTTTCCCAGATATATAGTCCAACATATCTCCATCTTGTGTTGCTTATAACAGTTGCTATTTGTGATTGAGCAGACATTTCTCTGATTTCATCACTTCTGAATTCGTCCCATTTTATGTTCTCTATTTTTCGCAGAAATCTATTTTCATATGCATTCAATTTACTTTCTATATCTTGTATTTGTATATTGGTTATAAAACTACATTAATAAAATAAATAATTTACGAATTACTTAAGAAGAATATTAACAGGCTGTTGACTCACAACCTTCCCCTGAAATATTTTGGAACAAATAAAAAAAAAAAGCACAAGCATCTAATTTGTTAACATTATTCCATCAGTTTGGAAGGTAACCTGAATAAGAAAATAACCATCACTAGTTAACAATTATTCCATGACGTTCGTTCCCAAATGGATCAGTAGGCTTTATAGTATATGATAATAAAGACAACGACAGGTCAGAAGATTGGTCAATAAACAAGATATGTGTTCTGATGCTTACACATAAATCGACTAAGAAGATTCATACGGTAGTGATGGATAACATACCTACAGTGATATCGTTATAACACCATACACATATCGGTCAAATTGGATAATGATGCATATTATTTATCATAAAGACGCATAATCAACTTACTGTGTACAAATTATGGAATTGTTCAAGTTTGTGTTATTCAGTTTTCAGCGGGGGCAGTTTATTTTCTCTACACTTAGAAACTCTTAAAAGTATGCTATGAATTATTGCTCAAAAATCGTAAACGTTCGTTATTACGTCACATGTTTCTTGTACTTTGCAAGCGCAAGTCATCACATTACTTTGTGAATAACGTGAAGATCATTACTTTTTGGCAACAGCGAGTCTAGTCGGCATGTCTCTGAGATCAGAAGGATTATGTCCATGTCATGGTTGTCAATTATTACCTAACTTTAACACATGAAAGCTTAATTCCAAACCACTTCAACATTGGTATGTGGCACAGTTTTGTTTTTAACATACTTATCTAATGGCTAAAATGCTTTAACTAGAAATCGATATTTTCAGAGAGGATGAGGGTTAGTGCTAGTGCATCTTAGCAACAGAGAGAGAGCAGGGTGATGGATTTATAACAAATAATATATTTGTATTAACTTAAAGCTCAGAGGCTAGTATGTACTGTTGTTGTTGCTAGTAAATTTATTTATAGTATAATGAAAGTCTTTGCAAGACATATTTATTGTTTCATGTATCTACTTGCTGAAGTCTATCAACAGAACAAGCAGGTCTGTCTGCTGTGTCATTGCTATCATTGATTCTTCTTTAAATAGATTAAGGCTCATCAGGAGAGAGAGGAACACTAGCAAAAAAAGCAAGGTTTCATGCACACATCAGTCAGATATGTGATACTAGGCGCTATGACTAAGACTGAATTCATAGCATGCGAAAGACAAAATAATACTTGTCACCGACACCGTTGTTCCACGTAACTAAGGTGATCGTATATTTGCTAAATGTTGGCCTGTCTAGTAATTCAGTCCATAGTAACATGTCATCGAATGCTAGTTGCAGAATGTTACACATCAAAGTTATAATGTCAGCAATGATGTATACTTGAATGTTTCACGAGCGTAGTATTATATATCATTTATAGACAACAATTGACCCGTTCATTCAACAGTACAAAAATACAAAACTATTTAGTCTTTAGGAAAAAATACAGATTTAAACATATGTTGCAATTGTCTAAAATTGGACTAACAACGAAATATTGACTTCATTGCATCGAGTATCCCTATATGGCTCTGTCCCTGGCACCCCGTCTGTCGAGAGTGCTGCACAAATATTGTAACTCCAACAACGATCCTATGGAAAGCAAGATACAATTGCACATGTCACTCAGTCCTATTTCGAAACTACACCATTCAGAACGTCAGGCCTTAATTCCTTCCCCAGAGTTGGAGTTGTAGAATATTCCCTATGTTGGAGTTGTAGACTATTCCCTATGTTGGAGTTGTAGACTATCCCCTATGTTGGAGTTGTAGACTATTCCCTAAGTTGGAGTTGTAGACTATTCCCTATGTTGGAGTTGTAGACTATTCCCTATGTTGGAGTTGTAGACTATTCCTGTGTTGGAGTTGTAGACTATTCCTATGTAGGAGTTGTAGACTATCCCCTATGTTGGAGTTGTAGACTATTCCCTATGTTGGAGTTGTAGACTATTCCCTATGTTGGAGTTGTAGACTATTCCCTATGTTGGAGTTGTAGACTATTCCCTATGTTGGAGTTGTAGAATATTCCCTATGTTGGAGTTGTAGACTATTCCCTATGTTGGAGTTGTAGAATATTCCCTATGTTGGAGTTGTAGACTATTCCCTATGTTGGAGTTGTAGACTATCCCATGTAGAGTTGTAAAATAATATAAAGATTTGAATAAGTAAACATACAGTTTACTAATTAAACGTATAAAACACGCTCCATTTCCCCAACCTTCCGAATTCAAAACACATTTTGTGGTAGAAAACGTATCGTTGATCGCAGACAGTGTAACACGCTGTGTAAACATAGACAGTTTATGTAAACGAGTTAATCAATAAATAGGCTCGAATTGTAATATATAACTTAAAGTATTTTATCTTTGGTATGTTAAATTCATGTGCGTTTCAAAATCATCATCAACGTGTGTATCCTTTATAGTACGTTGCTCTTTTCGCATGCTTTTACAAATTCATGATGTGTGATTAAAAATCACTAAGGTAAGATAACGGTCAAACATTGTTTAATTGAATATAAGCATGTAATTTCCCAGCATTAAAAGAAATAATTTGTGCACAATGTTTCAGTAATGGTAAAACTTCTCTTTTTTTTACAAATATCTTTTATCAGTTGTCACATAATTGGAAAACAGAATTGAGCAACGTAATACAGCAATGAACCAGAAAGAAAAGTAAGAAAGAAAGAAAATTACTATTAACGGCGTCGAATCTGTGTTCTCCAGACTTAATCGTGTCTTCGTTATAATCTTCTCAGCCAGCCAATCTTATTATATAATAGTATCGGTTTTTTTCCCTCTTTTCTCTAATCCTGTTTTACCACACAGCGTAATAATAATAAGCGATTTATAGAACGGGTTCTTGTATGCTTCGTACATGGTGTTTTTCATCGCTTCTATTATTTACGTGGTCCATCATTACTCTTGGACGATATTTTGACTTGTATCCATTGTAGTCTGAGTAGCATTGCCATTTGAGGATCATTGTTTGTTGGTTAATCTGCTTATGTGGTTGAATCATTTAGTTTACTGTTCCTTGCTGAAGTTTAGTACTTATGATGTAAGAAAAAAAAGTAAAGGAACCCTTTCATACCTCGTGGTATATAGGTCAATACAGTGTTAGGACTGTATTTTTCATTGACGTCGGCACACGATGGGTGATGTGGTCAGCATCACGCCGGCCGCCTTTACTTTCCCAGAGCTTGTCTGGTACCCAGTTGAGGCTGGGTCGACCTGAGAGCCGTCGTGGTCGGGAAAAATTCCACGCACATTGCGGAGCTGAACCCAGACCACCAGCCTTGCGAAGCGAGTTCACTAACAACTACGCTACAGCGGCTCTCACTTATGATGTACCGAATTGTTATCTGATGTCTTCATTTCTAACAGTGACTTTTTTCTCCTAGCTTTATACGAACACATTTCATCTTTATCGTTACCAGTTTTCTTCTTTTGTTTACTGCTATCTTCCAAGTTTGGTACTCATAGCATAATGCCAGGAACCACGGGAACCATCAGTATGCATACTCTTCGATATCTGTTGGGGAAGACTGAGCACCTATGGGTCTTCCCGGAGTGCAATGACGTCAAGTTAGTAACCAATAACCAATACCAGGAGAAAGATTGTGTTATACAATGCTCTTTTAGTGGTCATGGTGACAATCTTACATTTCAACATTTATTACATTCTTCCTATAAATTGAATTTTCTTTCTAGCATCTATGTTAGATTTCGTTTAGGAACGATTTCCTTTGATATCGTTTAGAAATGTTTCCATTTCCTGAAGAAAATGTTCCTTAGACATGTAAAGCCTTTAACTTGTTTTAATTGGCGTTTGTCGATGGTAGTGCTTTCTTGCCTAGCAAATGTCAGTGTTTAGTAGTAAGTATATGGTGTTCTCGACTGCTGTCGTAGACAAAGCATCTAAATAGGTAATTTAAACTGTAGCATATTGATGTGATATCTTTAGCGAAGGTGGACAAGTGATCGGAAAAGAACAATACATTCCTCTTTTAAATGTTAAATGTTAATATCACTCATAAGTTGCCACTGGGATTGTGTAAGCATTCTCTTTGTATTATGATCTTTGTTTTCTTATCAGTTTCATTCCAAACTATTTTACTTGTTTGATGTTTTGTAATGCTATATTTGTTCGACTTTTAATTTCCCTCATCCCATTTACATCTTTTTTTGTTAGCTGTGAACTGAGATATTTTAACCGGTTCCCATTTATTATTTTCTATGTTGATACAAATATCCGGTGTCATGCTTGTGTTATTAGTTGTCATTGTTTTTGTTTTTTGTTACACTGAGATATTTAATTTGTTTTCAGCTTTTTCTCTAGCCGGTCCATTATTAATTTATAAATCCTTTATTTTTGCCATGGTGATATTTACACTGTATCGTCAGCATATCTTAGTTCAGATATTTTATTTTTCTCAGATTAACAAGACAAAATAGAAAAGTACATATGTGTGCGTTTAAATAAGTCATAGTAAATAAACAAGTCTTTATGTGATCACCAGTTGGGAAAAGAAAACGTGGAAAACCTAAGAACACTCTTCGAAGAACAATCCAACAAGAAAGTAAACTATTGGAATGTAAAACCATACAAGATCTCCAACTGCTAGCAACGAACCGCATTACATGGAGATCTAAAACCTCTGCCATATGTGCCGCCTTTGACACGAAAGGAACAAAACTAACAAACTAACTATTAACGAACAGAAAAGAAACAAATAGATATATCCAGATATAACTCAAAATCAAAGACAACTGACACGACATAAAACAAAAAGGCGATAGTTTTATTTCTTGAGTATATACAAATAAACATGAAAGGTTGAAAAATAACATCTTAGAAGAAGTCATTCCGGCAAAGATAAGAAGTAGAACAAGTAGAATATGGATTCAGGGTGTGACTGACGAGTTCAGCATAACGGCTGCAGAGGCGGGACATCAGAAGTTCGGAAGGACTTATGGTGACAAAGTGCTGCTCAAAACAAGAAATTTGATGATGATCTGTAGCAATCCTATAGAACAATTGCGCATTCTGCAAACATTGCAAAATCTTTCAAATGATTTTTACTTCTCAAATTTTAATAAGAAAATTTGTTCCTTAAAAGTATGGGTTTATTCCCGTTGATAGTGTTGGCTTTTTGCTGGTCTTAAATTTAATGGCGCCTTATAATTGAAGTGTTACGATAAATTTTGCACTATGCTAAACGATTTATTAGTTCATTCTTGTCTACATTCCATATTAGCGTTAGTTAATTTGAAATCAACATAATATTCAAAGCTGTGACCTTCGTTAGCTAAATTTTTTGTCTTTTTAAACTGTAGTTATTTAGTGTGGTTATCAACTAAAAGACTGAAATTTAGTGTGGTTATCAGCTAGAAGACTGAAATTTAATGAAGTTATCAAATAAAAGACTGAAATTTAGTGTGGTTATCAGCTAGAAGACTGAAATTTAATGTGGTTATCAACTAAAAGACTGAAATTTAGTGTGGTTATCTGCTAGAAGACTGAAATTTAGTGTGATTATCAGCTAAAAGACTGAAATTTAGTGTGGTTATCAGCTAGAAGACTGAAATTTAGTGCAGCTTCGCTAGTTGAATTCCTTGTTCTTAGTTCTTTAAAATGTCCGCTCCAAAATTAACTAAAAAATAAAACTTATAAATGCATATTGATTCTAATTAGCAACAGTATACCTGTTGTCGATCTGTTAAGGTTTACTTACAATAACGTAGTCGAAAACTAACAAATATAGATACAATTATTTTTAATTATTCACAAAAACAGACCAGTAGTAATTCTAAATTAAATCTTTTTTTTAGTAATATCAAAAATCAGCAGCCGCACATGATGAATAAAACTTGTAGAAAAACAAAACAATTAGGAATAGATATATATGTATATATCAACTGAGTGATTATTATTATATTGTATTCCTCTGGGAATAGTTGTAAGTTACATGAACATGCACGTAATTTCTTCATACCACTCTAGAATGGACAACTTATTCAACATCTTCTATTTAGTTTAGTCTGATATATCTCTCACCTCTCTCAGTAAAGTATATTTCAGTGTATCTCTAGGGTGTTTATTATTTCTTGAACACTTTGCCTGTAACTTCAATGTCTGTTTTGTGCTACATTGATAATTTCTTCTCAGATTATACCTACTATATATCTATCTTCTCTTTCTCGTAACAGTTGCTAGTAGTGATTGAATAAACATTTCTATCAAACTGATTATTGAAACGTTGTTGAAAGTTGAACGTGGTCATAATGAACAACTAAAAAAGCATTGTGCAACACAATTATTTCACGATATTTTGCCAGCAGTGACAACCATAGTTGACATCAGACAATAGAAACAAAATAGTCCTGCATAATGCTGGAAGTATAAAAAAAACAAGTTACGATCGAGATGAATTGTCCACGCAGGATACAGGAGGTATAAAAAAACAATTACGACCGAGATGAATTGTCTATGCAGAATGCTGGAAGTATAAAAAACAAGTTACGACCGAGATGAATTTTATACTCAGAATGCTGGAAGTATTAAAAAACATGTTACGACCGAGATGAATTGTATACGCAGAATGCTGAAGGTATAAAAAAAAAACAGTTACGACCGAGATGAATTGTCCACGCAGAATACTGGATGTATAAAAAACAAGTTACGACCGAGATGAATTGTATACGCAGAATGCTGGAAGTATAAAAAACAAGTTACGACCGAGATGAATTGTATACGCAGAATGCTGGAAGTATAAAAAACATTTTACGACCGAGATGAATTGTATACGCAGAATGCTGGAAGTATTGAAAACAAGTTACAACCGAGATGAATTGTATACGCAGAATGCTGGAGGTATAAAAAAAGAGTTACGACCGAGATGAATTGTCCACGTAGAATACTGGAGGTATAAAAAACAAGTTACGACCGAGATGAATTGTCCACGTAGAATACTGGAGGTATAAAAAACAAGTTACGACCGAGATGAATTGTATACGCAGAATACTGGAGGTATGAAAAAAAGTTACGATCCAATGAAATAGCATTTGCAAGAATTCACGATATTTGCGCAGTAAAACCCTAGTTACATCGCAATGAAGTCAATAGTGCAGAATACTGGAAGTATAAAAACAAGTTACGACCGAGATGAATTTATACTCAGAATGCTGGAAGTATAAAAAACAAGTTACGACCGAGATGAATTGTATACGCAGAATACTGGAGGTATAAAAAACGAGTTACGACCGAGATGAATTGTCACGAGAATACTGGAGGTATAAAAAACAAGTTACGACCGAGATGAATTGTATACGCAGAATGCTGGAAGTATAAAAACAGTTTACGACCGAGATGAATTGTATACGCAGAATGCTGGAAGTATGAAAACAATTACAACCGAGATGAATTGTATACGCAGAATGCTGGAAGTATAAAAAACAAGTTACGACCGAGATGAATTGTATACGCAGAATACTGGAGGTATAAAAAACAAGTTACGACCGAGATGAATTGTCCACGCAGAAGCTGGAAGTATAAAAACAAGTTACGACCGAGATGAATTGTCCACGCAGAATGCTGAAGTATAAAAACAAGTTACGACCGAGATGAATTGTTACGCAAATGCTGAAGTATTAAAAAACAAGTTACGACCGAGATGAATTGTCCAGCAGAATGCTGAAGTATAAAATAAAAACTTGTTGCAACCGAGATGACGTGTCTATGCACCATTTTTTAAAAGACACTACCGAGATGAAGTTTCTATGCAGAATGCTGGAAGTATAACAAAACTAATCACGACCGAGATGAAGTGTCTACGCAGAATGCTGGAGGTATTTAAAAATCCCATCTAGGAAAGAAGACGTAATGTCAAAACTACGTACAACATTAGTACTGAACTTCATCAAGAAACATCAAATCAAATGATTGAGCGACATAAGCAGATTATCAACAGACCGTTCACCTCAAATGGCAACGCTATTCCGATACAGTGAATAAAATGCAAACAGTCCCCCAGACAAATAGTGGACCACAGAAAAAACACAGACAGTGTAAGAAACTATGTACGAAGCGCACACACGAGAGTGTTCTGTGAATCGTTTCTTATCCTAACGTTGGGTAGTCAAAATAGAATTATAGAAAGAAGAAACGTTTATCAAATTAACACGGTCACATAGATATAGCAGAGTTTTAAAGAGTTTTCAGATAGAACCAGGACAGTAGTAAAGAATGTGTCAAAATCTTCACACTTCGTACATGTCACAAAAGACTGAGACATCTTCTGTTCAACAAGATAAGTATAGATACTTTTTTACTTATGATGAGCGAGATTTTGGCATACTCTGGAAAAGATATGTATGAAAATGTGTGTCAGACTTGGGAGAACAGAAAACAAAATTAATAAGCCAGAAAGTGGTGTTATACTTATTTTAAATAAACAAGTTTCATTTCGAGAGTATGATCAGAAGTAAACAAACGAATGGAATTTTGCTCAGCATAGCATATTTTTATTACTATCGTTACCTTCTTACTGTAATGGATATATGATGTGAGACCCTATCATCGTGGAAGAGTAATTTTTCCACTACACATACACAATATATTCTAGATTCTTATACACACGAGTATTTAGTTATACATCATACACAATATATCAGCATGCTGCTCCTGTAATCCAATAGAATAAAGGAAAGATTATCGAATAACTGAATGTTATATTTATATATATATATATATATATATATATATATATATATATAGTATATATATATATATATATATATATATATATCTATATACTCTTCGTGTCCCGATTGACACATAAGGCTTCCACGAGAGACTTCCACAGTTGTTCTGCTGCCTTTCTACCACCCGTCTTCCACTTCAGGCCGTACTCCTTCAACTCTCTCTCCACAGGTCGCCCCCACTGGGATATAACAACATTCATCTCCACCGCCAACTCCATCTTCGTCTCCTAATGAAGGTCTCAAAGGATGCACAGTCTGTTCGCTTCAAAAGTTCCTCATTTGTTATGGTATTTGGCCAGAGAATTTGTAGGATTTTTCTTAAATACTTATTCTGAAATGTCTCCAACATGTGTATTATATGTTGGGTCATTTTCCAGCATTCACTACTGTATAATAGCACTCCCAGTATATTACTTCTATATATTTTAAGATTTATCCAGATTTTGTTGAGCATGGCAAACGTTTGTCTTGCTTTCTTAATTTTTTGCGATGATATCTTTTTTTCCTTGTCTCCATCTTGTGATACTGTACTTCCCAGTTATACAAAATCTTGGACTTCCACAATGATTTCATTTTGAAATACAATTGGGTTATCAAATTTATGATTATTTCTCATTACCTTCGTTTTCGCTATATTTATTTCAAGTTCTATTGTTTGAGCTGTTCTGGAAAGTATATATAATTTCCTTTGAGCATTCTCGTATCTGCTGACCAATATCAGGAGCATAATCCAAATCTTCCAGAACTGGTGTAAGTGTCCATCGAATGATTCTGTTGTTATTCTTTATGGTTTTATCAACCAGTCCATGGCAAGGAATGGTGAAAGAATACATCCCTGTCTAATTCCTGTATTGACTTCGAAACACTCTGTCAGCTGGCTATTGCATACCACTTGACACTGAAAGTCCATATATAACACTTCAATTACACTGACCATCTTTGCTGGTATTCCATAATGACGGAGTATCTTCCGTAGCGATTCTCTGTGCAGGCTATCAAATGTTTTTTCAAAGTCAACAAAAACGTTGTAGATGGAACTATTCCATTCAGTGCTTTGTTTAACTATATGTTCATTCTGTGAAGAATCACTTTAGTAAATATTTTATTTATTAATGATAATAGGTTTATTCCTCTCCAGTGGTTGCAATCTCCTAAGTCCCCTTTCTTTGGTAACTTGATAATAGAGCATATTCTCTATTCTTCTGAAATTATTTCTTTATCCTGTATATCATTTATAATTTTATATAGGAGTCTTAGTGTTTCTGCTTCTTCCACCATAAGAATGTCTGCGCATACTCCATCTTTGCCCGGTGCTTTATTCTTCTTCTGTGCTTTAATTGCCTCTTTTACTTCTGATTCCGAGATAGGTTGAGTGTCTATGTCCAAATCCTATCCTGCCTCCACAATATTAGCAAGCGTGGTCGGATTTGGGCAGTTTAATAACTGATGAAAATGCTCTTTCCATCTTTCGACTTTCTCCTTCCCAGAAATCATGTTTCATTCCCTGCCTCCAGCGGAAGATCTTGGTTTGATACCATGTTTCTTCTCAACTATTTGGTAGTGGTATATAGATATATAATATCGTGTTTACTTGCTGCCTCTTCCGCCTCGGTTGCAAGCTTTTCAACATACAGCCGATCATCTATTTATTTATATATATATATCATTGGCCTATTTTTCTAAGGTAATAATGGATTTTATGATTGCACGTAGTTTGTTCTGTATGAAATCACACCGTCTGTTTTCGCTGTAATGACATATTCTGAAGTGCAACCTTTGCCACAGTTTGCTGCAGGTGAAACTTGTGACTAGAGCTGATGCAGAGGATGATTTATGTGCTCTCTGCTCTCTTTAGATTTTATATCTGATGGCTTTCTCTTCTTTTATTTTTGTGTCAACCCTCACGGCCGCTCGCCATGCATGCCTGTCTTTGACCAAACGTTTCCAATTTTCTTTGTATATGCTGCATACAGTTAGATTACGCTTACAGCTGTCAATTAAGCGTAGTAATAGATGCGCATGAGGTAATTCGGATTTCTACCATCGCTTATAAGGCACGTGTGCCCCAGAGATCTCAGACATCGCAAACACAGCAAAGTGTACATTCGTCGAATGCCAACAATTGCCCACGACTTTTATATTGCATATGTGGTATTGCCATCCGATGTTGTATATTTGCCTAATGCATGGCGTGAGAAAGGTGTTAAGACGATGTTCTAGTCTCACTACCAAACAACAGAGTGCTGGGAACATAGGCTTTATATACTTGTGTCTTGGTGTTTCGTTTAAGGGTCATATTTTCCCATACATGCTTTCCTAATTTGAACATAGCAGTGGTTGCCTTTCCAATGCGGCTACTAATTTCATCATCTAGGAAGAGGTTGCTGCTGGTGGAATAGCCAAGATATAAAAAGTAATTGACTACATCAAATGTAAGACTTCCAATATAATAGATAAGGTTAGAATAATATCATGGAACATGATACTTGTTTTCTTCATGCTGATGGTCAGCCCACATTCGTTGGATGCTGCAGCAAAAATGTCCATGATATATCGAAGCCATTTTACTGTGTGTGATGTTAATGATGCATCATTATCAAATACAAGATCTGATGGTAACACTTTGACTTTTTGTGATGTAATGATGCATCATTATCAAATACAAGATCCCTGATGGTAACACTTTGACTGTGTGTGATGTTAATGATGCATCATTATCAAATACAAGATCCCTGATGGTAACACTTTGACTGTGTGTGATGTTAATGATGCATCATTATCAAATACAAGATCCCAGATGGTAACACTTTGACTGTGTGTGATGTTAATGATGCATCATTATCAAATACAAGATCCCTGATGGTAACACTTTGACTGTGTGTGATGTTAATGATGCATCATTATCAAATACAAGATCCCTGATGGTAACACTTTGAACTTTGGTCATTTCTCTATGTCGAACCATGTTGAATAGGGCCAGAAACAAATTTTCGGAAAAATCATGGTTTTTGGATTAGATTATATTTTAATTTATTAAATAATAAATGCACGTTACACATTATTTTGATGGGACCTCGCACCACTGGCCCTTAATGACGAGCTGCCACTGGTTTGATCTAATTCCACATTGTGACTCAGGGTATATTCGATTTGCTATCTTTTGTTTACTATTTAGTACATTACAAGGAAAGACCTTCCCCACGATACTGATCAACGAGTTACCACAGTAGTCGCCCGAGTGGTTACCGGGGCCCAAATTTGGGGTGTAAAGAATAGAACCACTGTTACCTTCCACGCATGTCGTAAGAGGCGACTAAGGAGGTTTGGCTGAAATCGAATGCACATGTCCTAAACGTGTATAAATATATGCGTTTAGTGGCCTACGAAACCAATGTGCATCGTATACACGTTCTTGGCAAAGATCAAACATATCAAAGAGTGATTAAAATTGGTCGTAAAGAACGAACGCGAAGAAGAAGAGATCACAGTAGTTGCTACAGTCACCACGATTACCTTTATTTATTTGTTATAAGGATGATAATGTTGCACCCTCGTGTCATGAAGCACTTCTCCCTCCTCCCAGTATTAGCGTATACTTAACGCAGACTCGTCAGAAGAGATTGTTTAGCACATTTGATCACTTCGGGGGAACGACATCTTTCTAGTAGCTTTCCCATTTGCCCGAGTGTCGATTGCATTTATCGTCGTATGATAAAGTTGCTCAAGACTGATAGCGTCCACAATTGCATCGAGTGCAATGTCAGTTATTATATGTTCTATGGCATTTATCTCTAGATAATGTTCCAACTATCGGGTCGTTTGCTTTTTTGCAGTCGATTATAATTTTTCATGTTTTTGTTGTGACGGATGTAATCTGTTTGTCATGGTTCGACTTAAGGCTTTCCTGATACCTTTGTAAACACTTGTTATGTTCCCAGTATCACATGAAGGTTGGATAGTTCTACAGGATTTCTGCCAGAAGTTATTTGCTGTTTGTATGCTACATTTCTTGCAAATCTAAGTACAAAAAGAAATTTGACACAGATTGTTTTATTAGGTTTGTAGGGCAGTTCTTTTGTATGATATAACAGGTTTCAATTCTAATATATCTCCCACAAACCACTCATATTTTTAACTATCACGAGCGTCGAGGTTGACTTTGGCAGAATAATATATGGCGTCCTCGATGTAGCAGCATTTTGTTTCTGCATATCCTCCTGGCGTGCTTTAGAGAATGCTTCCTAATGTACTGCAGATAGATTGTATCATTTCTGATTTGTGGATATTTTGGTTTGTAATGCTTGGACATCCTTTCTTCCTGGAATAGTGAAGTGTTTTAAGTGTCAGCCTAACTTTGTTACATATCAGTGAGTGATTAGTGTCAAAGTCAGCACAGCGGTAACTACGAGTAATGAGCACACTGTTTATTGAAGTATTTATACATATAAACATATATATATACAATATATATATATATATATAATATATATATTATATATATATATATATGCGTGTGTGTATATGCGTGTGTCAGAGAGAACAAGAACCCATTATGACGAAGGCCGTGGAGAAAATGTCTTTAAGTTCTACATACTCTGCGGACGACAAAGTCGAGTATCACTAGACACACTTTTATTTGAACACGCAAGAGAAACTGAAAGTGCGGAGTTCTAAACAGATATCAAGATGTAGTCTTCTGTTGAATGATGTCGGCTTATTCTGCTAAGTCAGAAAGAAAGCGTCCGAAGAACGGCGACAATGAAGGAAAATGATGTCTAAGCTCAATGAAAGTGGACAAAAAAATATCAAAAGTAAATCAAGTCATACATAAAATAAATACATTATATATATATATATATATACTTCAATAAACAGTATTCACGCACATAAAATAGCAACAGGCGAAATGAGATGTCTCCGCAAAGTCACCAACAACACAAGAATCGACAGAGTTACGAATACCAGCATCAGAGAAAAGGCTTGAACCATATAGCGAAACAGAGAATGAAGTGGTTTGGCCACTTAGTAAGAATGCGAACAGACCAAACTACATATGAAGCTTTCCACAACAGAATATCAGGAAAGAAGGCGAGAGGAAGACCGAGGAAAAGGTGGATAAATAATGTAGTTGAATTCTGCCAGGGGACTAAGAAAACCATCGCACAAATCATAAAAGACAAATACATAACAACCCGGTAACAATCTTTCTTTCTTTCTTTTTCTTTCTTTCTCGAATCCTGTATGCCTCACAGCGTCAGGTCAGGAAGAGATTTCTAAAACGGGCCTAGTATGCGCTTCGTAGATAGTCTCTTTCGTCGCCTCTGTTATCTCTGAGGTCCATCTTTTGCGTGGCCGGCCTTTTGCTTTGTACCCATTGTATCGGAGCAGCATTGCTCTTTGGGTGCACTGTCTGATGGTAATCTGCTTACGTGACCGAACCATTTAATTTGTTGTTTCTTGATGAAGTCTAGTACTGATGTTGTACCCACTTTTTTCATGATGTCTTCATTTCTCAACCGGTCTCTTCTTGTTACACCCAGCATTCTGCGTAGACACTTCATCTCTGTCATCTCCGGTAACAATATACTGACAAAAGAAGAAGTAGAAGAATAAACAGTATATATATATATATACTTATATGCAGTGAATCACACTGATGCTCAGTACTAAAGTCAAAGCAACTAGCAGAACATTTTCACTAACAAATGACTATTCACCTCCATATAGAATATATTGTTTTTGTTGATGAACCAAACAAAGACGTACGACATATGTTTGATTATTACTACAAGCCGAATTTGTTAACATATTTTAAGGTATGAAAAATGACGTTAAATATTTATAGTAGCACACGCATAAACAGTGAATACTGGCGTTAAATACAAGAGCGAGTCAATACGTAAGTCACACAGTTTCTTAGCCATTGTTAACTTACTTATTGGCGTCCTCGTAGTAAGGAAGACCGCCTAGTGGTTACCAGGGTCCAAATTTGGGTGTAAAGAATAGAACCACTGTTACCTGCCACGCATGTCGTAAGAGCGACTAAGGAGGTTTGGCTGAAATCGGATGAATGTGTCCTAAACGTGTAGAATTCTATGCATTTAGGGTTTACCAAACCAATGTCAACGTATACACGTTCTTGGCAAAGATCAAACATATCACAAAGAGTGATTAAAATTGGTCATAAAGAACGAATGCACAGAAGAAGAAGAGGGGAAGATGCACAATATTAAGTAGTTGAGCGCCCGAGTGGTTACTGGGGCCCAAATTTGGGGTGTAAAGAATAGAACCATTGTTACCTGTCATGCATGTCGTAAGATGCGACTAAGGAGGTTTGGCTGAAATCGGATGCATATGTCCTGAACGTGTAGAAGTATATGCGTTTATGGGCCTACCAAACCAATGTGCAACGTATACACGTTCTTGGCAAAGAAAATCAAACATATCACAAAGAGTGATTAAAATTGGTCGTAAAGAACGAACGCAAAGAAGAAGATGAAGTAGTTGATATTAATGCAGATGAAATCTATCTATAAACAAGAGTACCCAGAGAAAGTTAGGTAGCAAGATATAACAAAGATATGTTGAATATCTGTAATGACATAATACATGATCAACTTTGAACAACTGAATAACATTGGTGCTAATTCAGAGTTATATTAGTGCTCAGTCACTTTCAGCTGACTGCACGCTAGCTGCAAGTCTCAGCGCCAGAGCACGGCAAACATTGTCTCCGGCTACGAATCATCGAAAGTCTTTGATTGAATCGTGATTCAATCCATCCAAATGGTGGGATTGAATTCTAACTCACCGCCTCGCAACTCTAAGAAAATAATGCTAGCTTTACATTCCAAACCTCTTTATTTTAACTACCTAAGTCAAAGACATTTTTTGGAGGGCTATAAGTGATGGGATTATGTTGTCGAGGAAATGAATGACAAAATGCCAGACATGAAACGCCCGTGTGGTGCCGGGGTCTGCAAGGGAAGCAACGAATAGTACCACTGCGACCTAAAGGCATGTCGTAAGAAGCGACTGATGTAGGACCGATAGAAGCTACTCTAGTAAACAAAAAGCATCGCAGAAATCGTGTGTGCTGGCCTACTTGTAGACGCATAACTGGCACCACGTACAATCGCTCTTAGGCTCAGATCACATACATATCACACAGAGTAGTTAAAAAGTGGTCGATGTGGAGCATACGAAGAAAAAGAAGAAAACAACGATAAAAGAAAGTTACCATTTTCTTTACTTTTTACATATTATCAGTCTGTTATACAGTTATATTACATTTGAAGTGTACTCACGTTGTAGCTAATAGATCCACATTTGAGAGTAGTTATAGTTGCTTCGTATGTGATCACACGTCTTATGTTATATAGCACTCATTCATCGACAATCGCGGGAACATTGTAAATAGACGTCCATATTGATTTGACTGCGGTAAACGAGAAAGAGCTTGTATGTTTAAGCTCGCTCATTAAGATCTCGGTTAACACATGACTTTTAGAGATGGCAGTGCAGTTAAACGTCTCACACAAATGTTGATTGGTAAGCTATCATTGGAACAAAAGTCTACAAATTTAACATATTTTTTTTCCCATATATATTGTTATATTAGTAGAAATATATCCAAGAACAAAGAGGGACACTATTACAGCAGAAGCTCAGTTCCTACAAATTTCATGGGGCGAATGGAGAAAGAGAGGCGACTCGTGCTTGAACAGATGAGACTTCGCTACAAAGATCCGCTAACAACCAGAAAAACATGAAAATTCTGGTTGCTATGGAATTTCTCCTTTTTTATTCCCTTGCGAATAGGAGTACGACTTTCTTATAATGCTTCAGTTTGGGGATTTTGAGAAATCCGGTCAACACAAATTTGAGAATGTCACCTCCTATCCTCTATACTTCTTCTTCTTTTTCATCATTAACTTCTTTATAGAAGTGTTAGGTGATGGACGTAGTTGTCTTGTGTCTGCTTGTTTTAAGGCACTTTGTAAGATGATATTCATTTTCGTAAGGATGTTCTTGATGCCTCCTGTACGTGATACATATATCTTCTGTTTTTTATTTCTACAGTTATCTTTCTAGAAAACGTTCACTTATTGTCAAATGTTGCATCGTTTTGTTTTGTTTTTCCAACTAATCCGTGACATTGTTCATTTATATTTTACTTAACCCATTCGTCATTGTAAGCCTATAAACTGGCTGACGTATTTTTTTCAAAATGGCGTGAAGCCGATATAAAGGCTTATTTTGTATACGTTGAAATATGTATTGGTTCAAAAGGGAAAAATAAAATTATGGAGTGAAAGTGTTAATATGATTCACTTGACTGTACTAGAGTCGACTGAAGTATAACACTATGCAAATATCGAAAAATAAAATTCGAAATCATTACTTTACAGAATACAGAAAATGTTGCAACTAAAAAGGGATTTGTTAACCAAAGAAATCGAGATAAAAATAAGATATAGAATAATGGTATCATATCAGGACGCTAATAATGAAACTAAAATGGATTCCACTTGATTTTTTTTTTATTTCGCGATACTCCCTGAAGAATGTTGGTGTTACTCTCGTATATGTTTATACTAACGCAAAAAATAATCGTGAAGTATATCTTAGATTGCCCAATTCAGCAGATATGTAAAGATGTTTTCTATTTCTTACTGAAAATAATGAACATATAGATATATCGAAAAGAAACACAAAATCAAAGTAAGTTGGCTATTACTACAAATAATAATGTGAAAATTGAAGTATTTTAAACTTATTGAAAGACACGAAGGGTTGGAGAAGACCTTTATCCAAAGAGACATCCCGGTAAAAAGAAGAAAAGAAAGACCAAGGTGAAGATGGGTTCAGAATGTCACTGATGATTTGAGCGTGGAGACTGCAGAGACGGATATGGCCTATGATATGGCCTATGATATGGCCTATGATATGGCCTATGATATGGCCTATGATATGGCCTATGATATGGCCTATGATATGGCCTATGATAGAAAGAAATTCAGAATGTCACTGATGATTTGAGCGTGGAGACTGCAGAGACGGATATGGCCGATGATATGGCCTATGATATGGCCTATGATATGGCCGATGATATGGCCGATGATATGGCCTATGATATGGCCTATGATATGGCCTATGATATGGCCTGTGATATGGCCTATGATATGGCCTATGATATGGCCTATGATATGGCCTAGATATGGCCTATGATATGGCCGATGATATGGCCTATGATATGGCCTATGATATGGCCTATGATATGGCCTATGATATGTCCTATGATATGGCCTATGATATGGCCTATGATATGGCCTATGATATGGCCTATGATATGGCCTATGATATGGCCTATGATATGGCCTATGATATGGCCTTTGATATGGCCTATGATATGGCCTATGATATGGCCTATGATATGGCCTATGATATGGCCTATGATATGGTCTATGATAGAGAGAAATTCAGAATGGCTGTGAAGGTTGCAAAGTTTTGGTCGGGACAAGCTAGTTGATGATCACTGACACATCTGATGAATAAAATCGAACCTGAACATTTAGAAACAGAAGATGTTTTCCTAACATTTCCTCCCTATAGTTCAACAAAAGTCGACATCGTCGATGTAATACATATGATGCCCTGATACAGAACACCACTTTATATGTTCATTCCAAAAACAAATTATTTTGTAATAATGAGTGTAATTGTGAGTCTCACAACGTAATCTGGTATATCAATTGCTAACAGTGTGAGATGACTTACATAAAAGAAACTAACAAGAGTATTTATTAATAGTCGATGTTACCATATGTTGTACATTGTTCGTTTTAATCAACTAGGAACGTATGACATTAAAGGAACTACCATCCAATCGTCTACTTTCAATGAGTAGATACGATCAGAGCCAACTATAAACTACTGGGCCTTCGGGCTCAGGTAAGAATTGTGGGAAATCAGACCCCAACTACACCACGTGACCTCGCATTCCAGTATTGGTGTATATAGACGAATTCATTTTAAAATCAACACAAAATGCTAACTCGAAGTCATATTATTCAACAAGTTAAGTTTAACAATAAGAAATATCAATATAATGAATATGTTTCACCAACAAATAACCATAGACTCACAGAATTGAGTAAAATTGCAAAAAAAAGCTTGCAGTGTTCTATCAAACATCTGTATTTTTCAGATCCCTTTTCTTATCTAGGTCAGGAATACCCGGCCAGTTGTCTGGCCTGTGCTAGAGCCAGGCTGCGATACGATTTATCATGGACAATCGTTTTAAAACTGTATATTGCACCTTACCGTCACATGATCGTGAACCTACAACCACAAGATCGCCAGTCAAATGTCTTTAGCAGTGACAGTAGAAACGTATAACGTGTTAACACGTCTTTAGCCTACAGAGGATAGATAATAACAGACGTCTTAATGCGTCTTTAGCAGTAAATGGGGAAAACGTATATACACGTCCTTAGCAGCAAAAGGGTTAACCACTTCGTCATAGAGACCCTCCCCTTAATTATATTTCGATAAGATGTATGTAACAATCCATCTAGTGACGTATTATAATTGATTTGTTTCTCAATCATTAATGAAGAGACCATTATTATTGACAATCCGAATGCATGTGCCAATCAGGTCATAACAATTATATCCTGTGCCACTAATGAGCAGGGATTATTAGCCCTCGTAAACCGGTATTCTAATCTATATAGCACTTTGCTGCTTTCTAGAATTGAAATGTTTTGACTACACCCCATATTGACCTTATCATTCTCTTTTTTAAACTTGTTGTTCTTTTTTCACCCTGTTTCTATTCCATTTGTTATGTCCCTAGAGCTGACATTGCTATATTTTGTCAATTTGTTTTTGTGAATGATCTGTTATGTAAAAAAGTAGACATTGCAGGTGCGTCTTGCCGAATGGATTCAAGCGCTGCTCCTTTTCGGCAGACCCGAGTTCAATCAACGATAAGGCAGCGAGTTTTTTTCTGTCAAGGGCATAAAGACAAAATCCTAACCTGAACAGTTTCGCGGCGCCTGCACTAGCCATGAAGCCATTAACTTTCACAGGCTCACGTCCCTCCTGTTCTACAACGTCTAAAATGCCGTATTACAGGCAGTAGCGACAGGGTTTTCTTTCAATAGTTTTTTTTTTAAGTAGACAAATAGACTTGTATTTGAGGTTCGCGACAGAACAGCTTCCAGACATTTTATTGAAGCACACCTGTTGTTTACATAGGCGCACATCGCGTAGACGTAAAGACGAGAATTGCTAAGACCAAGACCAACAATCTAAAAAGAAATAGCCTCGATGTGTGATGATTTTCCAACAGCATCGACTGCGCAACATAAATAAATCAAGTTAAACTAGCAGTATACTGGAACTGACAAGAGCTACTTGACCTATGTGCTTTTAAATGTATATATATATATATATGTGTAGTGGCGGCTCGTGAACGTTTTTGTTGGTGGGGCCAGACACAAATTTTTGGGAAAATCATGGTTTTGTGTTATGTTATATTTTAATTTATTTAACAATAAATACACGTTACATATTATTTTTGGTGGGGCCCAGCCCCTCTGGCACTTAATGACGAGCCGCCACTGTATATATGTATGTATGTATGTATACAGCCACGAAGCACTCATACACACAAGTATACACAAATGATATACATGTTTATCTTTAACTATTTTTGTAACAAGTAAATCGCCCACGCGTTGCCGGGGCCCACCCGGTGAACAAAGAATAGTAACACTGCGAGCTACAAGCATGTCATAAGAGGCGACTGAGGTAGGAGTCTAGGGTAGCTACCCTAGTAAATAAAAAGCGTAGCAGAAATCGGATGTGCTGGTCTACTTGTAGGCGCCTAACTGGCACAACGAAAAATAGCTCATAGAGTCTGATAAGATACAAATCAAAATGAGTTAACACATAATCGATATAGAACTTTGGAAGAAGAAGAAGAAGACGAAGAAGAAGTAACAAGTTAATAAAGAGTTGGATTTTAAAAATAAAGATTATATTTTCGTAATCTTTGATCTAATGAATGTGCTCATGTGCATGTCAACTGCTCTTTATTACAATGAAAAATACCAATGTGAACTGATGTTCTTGGTAGAAGTATCACACTTTCTATATGGTATATCTCTTCGGTGGAACGTTTCGTCGAATAGGTAGAGCTGTCTGACCGAATGGATTAGAGCACGGTTCCCGTGCGAGAGATCCGGGTTCAATCCCCGGTAAGGCCAATGAGTTTTTTTTCTGTTGAAGGCATAAATAAAACATCCTAGCCTGAACAGTTTCGTGTCGATTACATTAGCCATGCGGACATTTCATTTAGTTTGCTCATGTCTCTCCTTTCCTACACCAACTAAAATGTGTTCTGACTGTAATATCAGAGTTTACCCGGTGTAGGAAGGAAGGACATTAGCCATTTAAAGGAGGAAGATGAACCAATTAAGGAGGGAGATGAGGCACATTACATGTGGGACATGAGCCAATAAAGGAGGGACATGAGCCAATTAAGGAAGGAGATGAACCAATTAAGGAGGGAGATGAGCCAATTAAGGAAGGAGAGGAGCCAATTAAGGAAGGAGATGAGCCAATTAAGGAGGCAGATGAGCCAATTAAGGAAGGAGATGAGCCAATTAAGGAGAGAGATGAGCCAATTAAGGAAGGAGATGGCCAATTAAGGAGGAGATGAGCCAATTAAGGAAGGAGATGAGCCAATTAAGGAGGGAGATGAGCCAATTAAGGAAGGAGATGAACCAATTAAGGAGGGAGATGAGCCAATTAAGGAAGGAGATTAGCCAATTAAGGAGGGAGATGAGCCAATTAAGGAAGGAGATGAGCCAATTAAAGAGGGAGATGAACCAATTAAGTAATAACATGTAACTAGAGTTTCTTTTTGTTGTTTTTTAAATATCTCTTTCGTAGTATAGTTTTTTTGTGGGACGGATTAGTGCAAAGCATAGAGGGATCACTTATCTAATGGGAAACAATAGTCTTTTGTGTTTAACCCCACATTTGATATTCCAAACGTGAAGTAAGAAATTGACCTTCCTAACTCCTGCACACCCGATTCTAGAAATATGAAGTGACACACGTTTCATACCCTATGGTCTGAAAAGGCATCAATAGTTTATACCGAGTTTTTCTTTCAATCTCCAGCAACGAATTTCAGCATATTCTGGGTGCTGGGTGTGAACGCATCTGACTGATTTTTGCATGAAGATTTACCTTCATTATCATCAGGTGTCTTTCAATTCATTCAGTCTTAACCCAGCCACAGAGTATTTGTAGTTTAGATCTAAAGGAAACAAAGTTTGATGGAAGAATGTAGTGGCTCGTCATTAAGGGCCAGTCGGCATCAAAAATAATGATAACGTTATTTATTATTTTATAAATTAATATACAACCCAAAACCATGATTTATCATGAAAAATGTCTGGTCAAAACAAAACTGATACGAGCCGTCGCTGAAGAATGTATTGATCTTACAAATATAGACCACAAGATATAGACGAAATGGAATCCAGGACAGAGACGTTAAAACTAAACGTTGTTTGTTTATCTGTTATGTGGGGATTCGATCATTCTTAAGCGACATTATTTTTTTGTAACATTAGAACGAATCTTTCTTGTTATATCAGATGTAACCTAACAACATACAAAAATATATGAATTCCTAGCAAAGAATGTATATGAAAATAACTTTCATCTTTACAGCATTTCAATTTTATACAGAATATTAGTCAAAATATATTATATTCTCAGAAATGGTTCATAGAGGTCGCTTTATGTCGTTCACGAACTTAATATTCATCATTAATAACAATTATCAAATCGAGGACTTATACGTGATCTCATCTCTATTTGGATGCTCATTTGTGGATTAAATGAAAACAGGAGAATCGCCAATTATTGATTGAATTAGAAAATCGATATTGCAAAAAGGAGAAAAACGAAGACAGTATGTATCAAGCATGCAAATTTTCATAATTTGCTAAACGAATATATTTCATCGATGGAATAATAACTGATGAATTAAACATTGATGATGATGATGAATTTTGGGATAACTAGATAATCAGTAGTGCATTCTGTAGACCATTGCTTAATTTAAATAATATGAACTTGTGCGAAATAAATACACCTATAACATGTCTTCAAACAGACAACTATCATACATCTTTTAACATACTTCTTCAAGCCATTCGACCACTTGTTAACCACTCTGTGTGATTTGATGTGATATGAGCCAAGAGCGATTATGTTGTGCTAGTTATCAAAGTAAGCCAGCAACATTTCTGCTATGCTTTTCATTTACAAGGTAGTTTCATGTATTATATCAGGCTCTCTCGACATGCATGTAGTTGCAGTGGTACTATTCTTTCCTTCCTTGAGCCCGACATTACACAGGCAATTTAACATACAACTTACATATATCTTTCAACATAAAACTATATCCAACATTCAACATAAAACTATATGCAAACTTTCAACATAAACTATATCAACTTCAACATAAAACTATATCCAAACATGCAACATAAAACGATATGAACTTTCAAATAAACTATATCAACTTTCAACATAAACTATATGACAACATTCAACATAAAACTATATCAAACTTTCAACATAAAACTATATACAAACATTCAACTTTAAAACGATATGCAAACTTTCAACATAAAACTATATGAACTTTCACATAACTATATGCCAACATTCAACATAAAACGATATGCAAACTTTCAACATAAAACTATATCCAAACTTTCAACATAAAACTATACAAAACTTTCAATAAAACTATATCAACATTCAACATAAAACTATATGCCAACTTTCAATAAAACTATATCAACTTTCAACATAAAACTATATTGCCAAACATTAACATAAACATATGACAAACTTCAATATAAACTATATCAAACTTTCAACATAAAACTATATGACAAACTTTCAACATAACTATATCAAACATTCAACATAAACTATATGACAAACTTTCAACATAAAACTAAGTGCCAAACATTCAACATAAACTATTGACAAACGTTCAACATAACTATATGTCAACTTTCAACATAAAACTAAATTAACCTTTCAACATAAAACTAAATGCCAACCTTTCAACATAAAACTATATGCCAAACATTCAACATAAAACTATATGCCAAACATTCAACATAAAACTATATGTCAAACTTTCAACATAAACTATATGCCAACATTCAACATAATATATACATAAACACGTCAACATAAACAATACACACATATTTCAACAGTCAACTACATTCCAAGTTTAACAAACTAAAATACAAAATTGTTGTTCGACATCAATGTTCTTCGAATATAATGCAAGAAGGTTTAAACATTTGGTAACAACAAGCAAAATTCAGGAAGGAGATATCGCGGACGACAGAGAATGAAGATGCTGGATGGCCTGACATCATTGTTCGACACAAGATCGACGTCAGAACTGATTACATGCACAAGCAGATAGAGTTTGAGAGACATGATCCTAAGCGGCAGGCATGGCACTTGAGTGATTGAAAATACAAAAACCTTTCAATATAAACATATATACACATATGTGAATATCCAAATATGACAAACTTTCAATATAAACTATACACAACTCTTAACTACAACATGACAATTTTACTATATCAATGCTTTAACATACAACTGATAATTATTATATACTATACAAATCTTATAACATACATAACTATATACTATATCAATGTTAACATAAAACTACAATTCTATATATTTTACAAACTGTCATTATTGTTATTCAGTGAAACATAAATTATTATCAATTAATGTTACTGAAACTAGTCTTTTTCTTTTTTAACATAAATTCTACTTTTTCTACATTGTTTGTTATTGCATTATGTTATCTCAATACATTTTGCAGATTCTAACATATAACTGACATGCAGTGATTATTTAAGTGCTAAACTAGATATATGGTTTTCTCTTCGAGGCTCATTGCAAGTATTTACTGTGACAACAGTTTGCTCTTGGTTACTCATCTAGTCTCATTCTCAAAAACTCTGTGCCTTTTAATTCATGTTTTCAACAACTCTGACATCAGCTAGTTTTCCCATGTCTGAACCTATAGACAAGCATTGAGCTTGAACTTATATCTAATGGTCTGCTGTCTTTCTCAAATTCACAGAACATTGTTTTAGTATGCAAGTTCATTCTTCATATGCCTAACCATCTTAGTTCGTCTACTGCATTGAGTATGATGATCTCTTTAGTCCTAGCCTGAAGCTAATGTATTATTAACTTAGTGTACTTATAACTGTTATTTAATTATTATTATTATACTATTGTTACATACTGACTATTATTACTATGCAGTGAAACTATACCACTACAATTATCTATGGCAATGTTAACATATAGCATTGACTAATTATTATATATGCAATGTTAACATATACATTGACTAATTATTATCTATGACAATGTTAACATATAGCATTGACTAATTATTATTATGCAATGTTAACATAAGCACTGACTAATTATTATCTATGCAATGTTAACTATAGCACTGACAATTATTATCTATACAATGTTAAACATAGATGACTAATTATTATATATGGCAATATTAATAAGCATGACTAATTAGTTTATATGACAAGTTAACTTATATCACTGACTAATTATTATCTATATCAATGTTAACTACACATTGACTAATTATTATCTATACAATGTTAACTGACAAGCACTGACTAACTATTATCTATATCAATTAACCTACAAATGCTAATTTGTATCTATGAAATGATTAAGTACAACACCTTGACAAATATTATCTAATCAGTTAGCGTACAACACTGACAAGTGAATCTATATCAATGTTAACCTACAACACTGACTAATTATTATCTATATCAATGTTAACCTACAATACTGACTAATTATTATCTATATCAATGTTAACCTACAACACTGACTAATTATTATCTATATCAATGTTAACCTACAACACTGACTAATTATTATCTATATCAATGTTAACCTACAACACTGACTAATTATTATCTATATCAATGTTAATCTACAACACTGACTAATTATTATCTATATCAATGTTAACCTACAATACTGACTAATTATTATCTATATCAATGTTAATCTACAACACTGACTAATTATTATCTATATCAATGTTAACCTACAACACTGACTAATTATTATCTATCAATGTTAGACCACAACACTGACTGTAATTATTATCTCTAAATATCTACCTATAATTTGGTAGACTAATTCATTATCTGAAAATGTAACAACAGCATCATATACGCTATTATTATCTTTCTAACTGCATCCTACAACACTGAAATTTAAATTTCTTTCAATGTTGAACTCTCAATCTGACTAAATATCGATGTTAGCCATCACTATTTAATGTTATTTTCTAATATTCTCTATTTGCGTGAGATTAGTGATTGCTGATTATGTGAAAATAAACGAACAGCGTCATAATCGTTTCGCACAACATCCTGCTGTCATACTAGTTCGTTAGAGCTCATGAAAAATGTACATTTTGAATGGATCCTCAATCTCTGACAAGACAGATCTGCTATGCTATGAACTGTGTATTCTGTTATTCTCTATTGAAAGTTTAATATGAATACTAAGCAGGATTAATTAAGAAGTACTGTGAACGTAACCAAGAAAAATGTAAGCGAAATTCATCTCTGGCTGTAGAAATATTAGAAATTATAATAGCCTATATTACAATTTTAGCTTGACTTGCTTTGTTGTTGTCCCTTGTTTCGTGAATTTTGTTTGTGTTTAGTGAATATAAAAATAAAAACTTTAAATTATAAACTTCAAGTATTATTGGTCTTTCTATGATTCCCCTAATCCTGTTTTGCCTTACAACGTCAGGATAAGAGGATTGTTTTAGCACGAGTTTTTGTGTGTGTGGACTTTGCGCGTGGTGTCTTTCCCAGGCTCTGTTATGCTATGGTCAACCCTCTATGTGGATCACTTATTACTTTCTATCCACTGTATCTGAATATCAGTGCTTGTTGAGGCTCGTTGTCTGTAAGTAGTCTGGTTATGTGGCCAAGACATTTAATTTGGTGTTTCTTGATAAAGTTCAATACCGATGTTGTATCCACACGTTTCTTTTACAGATGTCTTTATTCCTCAACCGAACTGGTCTTTTCTTGAGCCTCCCAGTATTCTATAAGAACACTTCATCACTAATTTTCTTCAGTTATTTGATGTCAACGTCCAGGTTGGGTATTACTAGCATAATGTCAGGAGAAAGATCACGTTGTCCAACGCTCTTTTAGTGTTCGCATTTGCATTTTAAAATTAGTACAATTTGTTTTATGATTAATTCGCTTTATTGAGTCTTTGTCTATTTCGTTAATTTGTCTTCCATTAATTTGCTGAAATAAATGCTCCCTAGATATTTAGTCTTTAATATAGTCTTACTGTAACTGTCGCTATGAGTAAAGTGGTTTGAAGAACCCATGGTAAAACAAAAGGAGTATTTTAAACGTTTATGTATTTTATCTGTTACAATATAAGGGTTTGGGTCATGAATCATTACCAAGTATTTAAAAAGACATTCACATTTCGTTAAACAAAGGATAAAAAAAAACAGTTTTAGAACAAGTTAAATAATGAAGTGGATCAATATTGACGTCCTGATTACTGAAAGCCTATGAAGCATTGTTTCATAAAAAACTATCATATCGTAGAAGCATTGTTTCATAACACTATATATCGTAGAAGCATTGTTTCATAAACACTATCATATCGTTGAAGCATTGTTTCATAAACACTATCATATCGTTGAAGCATTGTTTCATAAACAATATATATCGTGAAGCATTGTTTCATAAACACTATCATATCGTGAAGCATTGTTTCATAAACACTATCATATCGTGAAGCATTGTTTCATAAACACTATCATATCGTTAAGCATTGTTTCATAAACATTATCGTAAGCATTGTTTCATAAACACTTCATATGTAGAATATTGTTTCATAAACAATATCATATCGTAGAACATTGTTTCATAAACACTATCATATCGTAGAAGCTTGAAATTTCTTAAAATATCATATCGTCAGTGTTTAAAACATATCATATGGTAGAAGCATGGTTTCGAATCACCAATGTAGAACATAAAACGACTTAATCGTAAGTATTGTTAAACATTATCAATCGTGAAGATGTTTCAAAACACTACATATCGTAGAAGCTGTTTCAAAACACTATCATATCGAGAAGTTTGTTCATAAACAATATCATATCGTAAAGTATTGTTTCAAACAATTCATATCGAGCATTGTTTCATAATCACTATCATATCGTAGAAGCATTGTTTCATAATCACTATCATATCGTAGAAGTATTGTTTCATAAACAATATCATATCGTAGAAGTATTGTTTCATAAACAATATCATATCGTAGAAACAGTGTTTCATAAACACTATCATATCGTAGAAACAGTGTTTCATAAACAATATCATATCGTAGAAACAGTGTTTCATAAACAATATCATATCGTAGAAGTATTGTTTCATAAACAATATCATATCGTAGAAGTATTGTTTCATAAACAATATCATATCGTAGAAACAGTGTTTCATAAACAATATCATATCGTAGAAGTATTGTTTCATAAACAATATCATATCGTAGAAGTATTGTTTCATAAACAATATCATATCGTAGAAGTATTGTTTCATAAACATTATCATATCGTAGAAGTTGAAATATTTTTGTAAATATAAAAGTCTCAGTGATTAATGACAAAACAGAAAACCACGACACTGGCAACATCCCGTAGCAGTGACGACAAAAGAAGAAGAAGAAGTAATGGGGTATAGTGTCCGGAAGTCGAGGTAGGAACAACCAGGACGACTGTAGAAACAAAGTATTAGGAAATCATTATACAACGATGAAGGATGTTGAAAAACTGGCTAGAAATTAAAAGCCTTTTATCCACGCTGAATGAGGTGAGAGCGACTTTCTGCAAAGGACATGCTATAAATATATATGTTTTATCTCTTACATTTTTAGATAGATATTAACACTTATATTGCAGCCATCAGAGTGCATACACCCCGATTCCTGTCAGTTGCCCAGTTGTTTTTATCTCCACATAACGTTACAGGGGTTGTATCACATATTTTATAATTATTTTGTGATGTGAGTGTAAATAATCACTTGCACTTGCTATCCCCAAGCTATTTCTATTTATGTCTGTTTTTCGTCTCGATAATTCATCTCTGTTCAGGATATCACTACGCACGAAGGTTTATGAAAACTGATACATCAACATTAAGATGAATTAGACGTAAATCATTGTAATTTCTAACACATGTTTTGTAGCTGATATATGATTCTGTCTAGTTTACAATTGTATTTATTGTATTCACTGTTTCATATGTGATATCGGTAAATGTTTACCAAACGTTTAAAAGGTTGTCATTTTTCTATCGATGTTTGAAAAATGGATTGATTGATTGATAGGGAATATCATCATTTACTTCGGTGAGTAACAATGTATGCTCCGATCTCTTTCTTACACAGGAAGATCTCAATGGCAGTAGTTTTCCAGTCTGCTCTTCTCGATTTTGAAATGTCAAGGGTTCTTTTAGTTGCTCAAACGCCGAGTGGTTACCAGGGCACCAAATTTGGGGTGTAAAGAATAGAACCACTGTTACCTGCCACGCATGTCGTAAGAGGCGACTAAGGAGGTTTGGCTGAAATCGGATGCACATGTCCTAAACGTGTAGAAGTCTGTTGTTTAGGCCTACCAAACTCAATGGCAACGTATACACGTTCTTGGTACAGATCAAACATATCACAGATGATTAAAAAATTGGTCGTAAAGGAACGAACGCAAAGAATGAAAGAAGAAGTTGCTCAAATTGATCACGAGGTCTACGCTTTATCGACTGTATTTGCCAGCCTGCCAATGTGTTGTAGCGCGTTGGTCTACGGGTGACAAGCTCCTGTGAGTGGGGTTTAATTCCGCGGGTGGCAGAAAAGCCACAGGTTCACCAGATTCACGGTGTTCGTTGCACCGAACCGAAGGGTTACGATGTCCATGGCACCGAGCCGAAGACCTGAAAGCTCAAGTGCTTCTGGATCGTAAAAAAAAATCACTGTCTCCGGTAGAACTAAGAAATCGATCTCACATGCACTGAGATCAGGGATCTCTGGAAAAAATATTCCAATCGCTCCACGAGGGAGCAAACCGTGTCCCTTTGGAACACAAGACGGGTTAAATGAAATATTGACCCTGAATTGTATTGGAAGCAAAAAGTTGAACTCGAACTGTTATTTTTCCACTGTTGAAATATCCACATAAATGTGTGGATATGATTTTTAATTACAATGTTAAAGACGAGTTCTCAATATTACATGAGCACAAAGAGATTAATTAGATACATCCAGCAAGAATTCGAAATTGATGAAAATTGATGGGGAAGAAAACAAAATTAAGGAAAGGGAATAATTTAAAGAAGAGATACAAAAAGAGATAGAGTGAGAATCGAGAATATCAGACTATACCATCCCATACAGTACATCGAAAGCAAAAGAGTCAAGTGGTTCGGTCATCTAATAGAATGGAACCACATTTACTACCATCACGTGATTACATAATCGACACTCAGGGCGCAGAGCATGAGGCAGGCCAAGAACACGATGGATAGATAACATCTCAGAGTCCCTGCGAAAGCATGGACTGACAACGTCAAGCGCAACACACCTGGCACAAGATAGAAAACTAACTCTCCCACGTCGCTTCACGGCAAATGTGGTTAAGATAAAATAAGATAAAAATAATTTTAAACACATTATCAGACATAAAAGTTTGGAAAGGATAGTTTTTTGGAAAAGTATTCAATGAGAACAGAGGGTAGAAAGAACAATGCAAAGATTGATATAAGATGTTATAAATGACTTGAAGATGACAGCAAGAGATGTAAGAAATCTGACCTATAAGATAAAGGAAAACCGTTGTAGTATTGTTGAGATACATGTCTGTGCAGGACAAGCTATTGTATCATTGAGATGGTGTATCACATATAACGATGTATGCGTGAGTGAGTAATTTTTTTAAAATCACTTTTCCTTCTATATAGAGCGTTCACTTTCGAAAAGAACAGAGAAGGGGTTTGCGTTCAATTCACGCAACTAAAGTTTGCTAAATGAGGAAAGGGCCGCCTACGCTCTGCATACTTAATTTAAGAAATGAAAGTAAAAGGTACTTTAGATTCTACTGTCTCGAAAACTACCTACCATTTCATTCTATTTCACTAATTTTCCTGTGAAAGACATAAAGTCAGAAAATACTTAGATCATCAAAATTTGATCAATGACTACTAACTGACATATTACATCAACATTAACTATGAGTCAAACGACATACTGATCAAAACTGATATATCACGTACAGAGCACAAACAGCTCACACAAGACAAAGAAAGAAAGATTATCAAATATAAATGAGCATTCACAAAAGTGATCAACTTGAAATGGAGAATAAAAGAGGCATAAACGAGAATATCAGAAGACGATTGGTATTTTATACCATGCATACAGTACATCGAGAAGCAAAGATTCAAGTGGTTCGGCCATTTAATGAGAATGGAACCACATTTACTACCATCACGTGCCTATAATAATCGACACTCAGGGCGCAGAGCACGAGGCAGGCCAAGAACAAGATGCATAGATAACATCTCAGAGTCCCTGCGAAAGCATGGACCGACAACGTCAAGCGCAACACACCTGGCACAAGATGGGAAACTAACTCTCCCCACGACGCTTCACGGCAAATGTGGTTAAGATAAGATAAGATAAGATAAACACGCATTACAAAAGTGATCACCACTGAAATGGATGAATGAAAATCGAGGCATATCCTCCTATATATTACGTTTCCATCAACCATAGTAAACGAGTTGTTGATTTTTATGCACCACTTATACGTTCATTAATTTCACATTGCTTTCTGATAAGATGTGGTCTATTTTACCTACGTTAAGTTCCTCAGAAATAAATTTGCTTTCAAACTACCCGCCGTGGTATTTGAACCAGGAACTCTTGGGTTGTGATCTAGCTCACTATCGCTAAGCCACAGACGTGCACTACTGTAGCACAATTACTAGCACCGGCGACTACTATAGCTGGGGTCTACAGTCATTTACTATAGATATCTTGGTTGATAAATCATATCTAAAATGATAGAGATAAATAGATCTATCCAGAAACCATGCAGGCAGCACGGACGTGCTTGTTGTGAGATCACCTCCATCTAAACCATGCAGATTCAACGCCTATTATTATGTTTAGACATATGTGAAAGAAAGGGCAGTTGTGATGTATATCCTCTTCATACTTCTTCTACTTTGAATTTAACGGATGCTGTTCCAGCTAATTTATCTACCCTTTCAGTTCCTTTATCCCTTCACGTGAGGTGTTAAAACAAGACATTTTCTCAAGTCATAACTGCTGAATGATGTTTACTCATTTAGTACGAACAGAATAATGAGTTGTAAGACCTCCAGGGAAGTATCGGAGCCAATGGATATGTTTAATAAACAGACAGTAAACACTAAATCGATGCGAAAGATCTGCACGAATACGCATCGATTGAGAAAAAGAACACTGATGTTCTGATTTGCAAGAGATATTCCTTTATAAACAAATACAACAAGAGATATGTCAAAAAGACATGACAAATGTCATCTATAGCATCAAAAGTAGGACCAGAGATAAGCTACGAAAAAACAAATGATAATGAAGACAAGTGTTGACTGATAGGACAGGTAATCAGATATCAATGGAATCTAAAATGATAAAATAAGAGAGTATCACTATTTGGGTACAATTTGATTGCACAGAAATGATAAAAAGAAATTATGATTCGAATTGGCAAAGCAACATCAGCTTTTAAAAGTCTAAATAAAATATGGAACTGCAAGTTATATAGTATTAAAACTAAATTACGAATTTTCAATTCAAATGTTGTATCAATCCTAACATATGCCAGCGAGAGTTGGAAAATGACTAAAGATATAGAAAGCAAGTTGAATGCATTTGAAAATAGATGTCTGCGAAAAATAATGAATATAAAATGGAACGAATTTAGGAAATATGATGAAATCAGAGAAGTGTCTGGTCAACCACTAGTGACAACTGTTATAAGAAAGAGAAGATGGAGATATGTTGGGCACACCTTGAGGAGAAATGATCAAAGAATATCAAAGCAGGCATTGAAGTGGGATGCAAAGGGTTCAAGAAGAGAGGTCGACCTAAGGAGACCCTGAAACGAACTTTGCTGAGAGAGGCAGGAAATATCGGTCTCAGTTCCATGGAGGAGATTGAGCGAGTTGCCCAGGATAGAGCGGTATGGAGAAATTACTTGCAGGCCCTATGTAACGTATAACGGTACGAGAGGAATTATTATTATTATTATTATTAAACACTAAATGCTACAGAAAGATCCTATGAATACTCGGACAGAAAAAAGAAAGAACACTGATGTCCTGAAAGAACTAAATATCAAAGAGAATTAACTGATAAACAACATACTATACAGAAAAATTAGATACTTTGGTCACATCAAACGTCACGATGGCCTGGAAAATAACAAATTAAGGGCAGGGTCCCAGGACGCAGAGGCAGGTCAAGAAGAAAATGGCTACAAGATATTAAATAAACCATGAATATGACCATCGACGAAGTGAGTGAACTGACTAGAGACATGGTGAATTACAGATGTGCTGCAAAGAGAGCAACGTCCTATAAAGGATACGCACTTGATGAAAAACACGTACTAAGGCATCTGAAAGAAAATGTTTTTACCAAGCACAGGATTCGACCCACAAACCCTTATTTCTGACGGCACCAATTGCCTAGCCCTACATATGAGCGTTTTAAGAACATTATTTGCTAGCTTTAAAAAAAAAAACTTCACTAAACCGTGTCTTTCATAAACTGCATTGTCTATTAAACACATAATAATGAGGCTAGATTCGATCGAACAGTGTTTGTCCACAGAGCTAGCTATTCTGTTTGTATTCTTAATAACGCTCGTCTGAAGGGCTAAGCAATGGGTGATGTAAGAATAAGGGTTTTTGGTTTTAAACCTGTTTAGTAATTTATTGTTTCCAGAAGTCTCTATACTTGTTCAATGTCTGCTAATTCAGTACGAAATATTTCTCCATCGATTCTTGTAACACATTAGCTTCCTCATTAAAAAACACGCAATAATCGACTTAATTTTGTGTTCATTTTTTTTACCTTGCAGAAGATGCATGTACAAATTAAGCTGCAGTTTTTATTTTTTATTTTTAGCGAAACTTGATGAATGATATGCAGCTTTCAAGATACGTGAATGTACTTTTATCATAAGCTAACAGAACTTGAAAAAAAATACATTAATAATCAGTTGCGTTCAGAATTTGTTAACATAAATCTAGAGCAAATGGAACAAATTATGGCGTTGTCCGTGACGCATGGCCAAACGTGTCAGACCAACGTCATCTGAAGTATGGTATATGATAGTTAACACATTAGCTACCAAGTGATGTAGCCTGCACTCGTTTGGCTATATGCCGCAGACTTTGATACTATTTGTGTCAAAAATAGTTTAAAATTAACTTTAAAGATTTCTGATTGTTACTAATTATTCATTTTTGTTTTCCTATTCTGTTACCGTGTGATACAATACATTCATATATCTACACAAGTATATGTCATTCGTAAAATTTCGTAAAAAAATGTTGATTTAGACAGCTACAGTTTAATTTGAACCTACACTTCTTCTTGTTTTTCATCGAACGCTCCATATCGACCAATTGTTAACCACTCTGTGTGATTTGTATGTGATCTGACCCTAAGAGCCACTGTACATTATGCCAGTTATGTCTTGTGGGTCGGATCAGCGTGATGAAAAGCTTTCGCCTAATCACTAGGACACACGCGGGTAGTATGTTAAATTTCACACTTGAGTAAAGGAATTGACTCTTCTATCCCTATGCACTTGTTTCATGGTTTTCTGTTTTTGTCTTGCGCTGTTCTAGTGACTTGAATGAAATATATATTTTATATTTTTGGTCTACCTCTCACCTTCTTTCAGAATGTACTTTTCTAGAAGACTGTATACAGTGAAGTTTGTGCACTAGGGTCTAGGAATGTGAAGTGACAGATATCTCATACATAAGTTCTGAAAATGTTACGGATATTTATATTAACTGCTAATCTGATAATAAGTAACCTATTTATGTTATTACTATCATTTTATTCCTTGCTTTTTTTTCTCTTCTACTTTTTCTTCAAACATTCCATATCGACTCCTTGTTAAGCACTCATTGTGATTTGTATTTGATCCAAGCCTAAGAGCGATTGTACGTTATGACAGTCATCCGCCTACAAGTAGGTCAGCATATGCAATTTCTGTGACGCTTTTGTTTACTAGGGCAGCTTCCCTAGACATCATTCGCCTCTTGCAACATGCATTGTAGGTTGCAGTGCTGCTATTCTTTGCTCCCATTGAAGATCCACGGCAACACACATACGTTCTCTTACTTCAAATAGATAACTATATTCTCTAGACAACAGTGGCGTATATAAACAACAACAAAATATAATCACAGATAAAACAGTTGAAACCAGAAAATCACAAACAATGAAATGACGTATCAGCTTTGTAAATATTTTATTCAAACCTACACTGCTCTGTGTGTGACATGAAACGATATACACACCAGTCTCACATGCTGTCAGTATTTGTAAATTTAAAAGATAATTAAATTATAACGAAACTAACTTAACACAGCTTTAAAACAATTATTTTCAAATAACATGCACTTTGTATAAAAATGTAAAGCAAAACTACTGATCATTATTTTGTAGCCAATAACAAAGTGTGTTAATTACTCACGTATGTTTTTCTTATTATTACACGTAATCACTAACAGTTTGGTTTCATTTTCCTATATATGTATGTTGCAACCATATGATTACTGAGTAGGTTGCTTCACATACTGACAATGACTGATTGATTGATTGATTGATTGATAAGACCATCATCGTTGCACTTCGGTAAGTAACCATGTGTGATCCGATCTTTCTTACACAGGAAAATCTCGTCTGCAGTGCACGAACTCCGTAGTACCGGCGAGGTCACCGATGTAATTTTGAAGATGGTGAAGATATTTTTGTATAAATTTTGTTATTTAATCTTTTCTAATGAATTTTGCTCGGGCAGCGGCTTTCCAGCCTGTTCTTTTCGATTTTTAGCTGCCAAGAGTTCATTTACGTTTTATCGTCCGTCTCTGACAGGACTTGGAACTGGATCTCACTTACACTGAGATCAGGGGATCTCATGAAAAATACATAGATGGCTTTCACGAGGGAGCGAACCTGGTACCTTCGGCATGTGAGACGTGCGCTTATCCTCTACGCTACAGAGAGCCCCTATCTGCACCGAAAAAACTAATAATGCACTTCCTTTGTAGAGTTGTAATCGTCTTTATATAAAAGCGAACAGATAAAAACATAAGTGAATGCTCGTACTTTTTGGTATTCGAAATAGTACAATTTTTACCATACAGTCGGTTTATTCTATGTCCTTTTCGCGTCCTCTTTGACACATAAGACATACACAAAAGATGTATATTGTTGTTGCTCTGATGCCTTTACACCATTTGTTTCTCATGTTAGGCCCAATCTTTCAATACTATTTCTACAGATCTCCTCCATGTTTCCTGATACAATGATTACAATATACTTCAGTATTAAAGCAAAGTTAAACACACACATACACACACGCAAACCCAGAGACGAGAAATAACAGAAGCATCAACTACACAGTAAAAATATCCCAATGTGCAAAAAGTGAACTGTTACATAATATGAACAGGATACCTCTATTATCAAGTGCAAGACCCGTCTTAAATGTGGCACTAGATAGCTTTTACCTGTGAATCTGATATCCAGATATTAAAAGTTATTATTTTTTAAAAAAAAGAACAAGAAAATGTAAAGATGATGCAAGATGCAGTTCAAATGGTATGTACAATGTACAAGAAAATAGTTGTTACCAGACGCATTCCGAGACTATATTTAAATAGTATAGTGTACAAACTATGTTTCAATGAAGAAATAATTCATTATTATATTATATTATCTCACAGAAAATTAACACATTCAGAAATTATATGTACATATTAATAAGAACAAATTTTACTATAATTGATGAAATAAATCATAAATATTTTATATAATTCAAATTCAACACAGAACTAAGCATACACATACATAAGAAACTATATTTTCATGTATAAATTATTTGTTTACTTCTGCATACAGGAAAACGTTGAAACTCTCCAGAAATGATCAGGAGAAAATAATATATGTTCAAACTTTATTGATATGAAGAAATTACTTCTATCAACTCGCTGAAAAGATTTCAGATTCACTCCAAAAATACGCACAAAGTTTAACATGTATACATTTTTGTTTCAGTAAGGATAGTCTTGAGTAATTTCTTTAATTCAGTTTAAAACATAAGATATTATCTGCAGACTGTAATGCATACAGAAGTAGTTACAGTTAGTTCATTATCAAATACTCTGCTAAACTGCATAGCTACTGCCTGAGAATCATGACTACTATATCTTCTTTCTATAATCCTGTTTTAAATCACATCATCAGGATAAAAAGAGATTTCTAGAACAGGTTCTTGTATGAGCATCGTACATGGACTACTATATATATACTACCATAACCCATGAATATATGTGTGTCTGTTGCTCATATTTTGGCTCACGAACTTTGGAATATTTATGCAATTAATTTGGTTGATGTAATATCCTCAGAGGGAGAAGATGTTGGATGGCCGGGACATCATGGTTCGACACAAGATTGACGTCAGAACTTATTACATGCACCAAGCAGAGAGAGTTGTGGAGAGACATGATTGCCTACGCCCGGCAGGCATGGCACTTGATTAATTGAATATCCTCACCTGTTCAGTAAGCAATGGTAAACTTTTGAACATATAAGTGCTGACGGAAAAATCGACGACTAGTTTACTGTTGTTGATAGTTAAATCCTGTAAAGGATATGCCCCAATATTCTTTTCAATATCCTCACCAGGAAGTAATTTTCATTTTATGCAATTCAAACTGAGGAAAAAATACTTGATTCAGTCAAGGACTGATTTAGACAACACACATTTTGAGACAGGAACAAATTGGATGTTTTTTTTTTCATTGATGTTGTTAGTACTTCAAACAAAATGTAACTGTTGTCACAATAAATCATAAAGTTGTTAGTGAACGTGTAAACACAAATCAGATTCAGGGATACTCAAAATGTCTTAGTGTGCACATAGACTGCAGTGGAATAACTTTTTCCAGAAATTGTTCTTTACTGCAGTGAATTAGCTGCCAAAACATACACAGTTTCAGATATACTATTGCATTCCACAGTTTCTGAGTCAAACTGTTTGTTATTTACTAATTCACAACTTACTTGCCAACATACACATCCATCATGCATGGCAAAGCAGAAGTTTAGGATGCACAATAAGCAAATGTTGCAGTCAATGAGATGCAGTTTGTCAATCTAGTGTTCCAGCGAGATCTTTATTCTTATCAGTGATGCTGTTCATCACAAATTGCTGTCAACATCTTGCTTGCAGGCAGATATTTATTTGTAATTTATTCTAAATAGAAACAAAAACACTGTGTGTATAAAAATGTATATAAGATATTAACTACAACTGAAGAGCATGATGCACTATAATAAATGATGATTTATAATTTGACAGATTAATATAGATATAAATGGCAACATAGTACAAATTTACAAGAAAATAACTGAAAGACGCACAATTATGACTTGGAAGATGGTAAATAAATATCACAAACTAAACAGAAATGAAAACATCAACTTCAGAGAATTCAAATATATATGTATAAATTCATTAATCAGATTGTAGCATAATTTGTCTTCATATATCTTTATTTGCAATTATTTTCTTAAAAATGGTGAAACAGGTAAAACAAAGTACTGTAGTTTTAACAATACATAACAATACACATCAACATTGCTGTGTATTGTTATTGTTTTTTGTATTATGTAAAACTACAGTACTGCTTTATTACGTGTTTCGCCATTGCTACATAGTTTTACTGCAGTCTTCCCCTATATTAATTATTGTGTAACTACAGTCTTATTTTTTTTCAGTGTTGTAAAACATTTAATATTTTCTTTCCTATTGTGAATTTACAAAAATGTCATTTTTGATTTTCTTTATGGCTTCTGTTACAACTTCTTTTAACATTTATTTTCTTTAAAAAATTAGTCCTAAAACTGTCATACTAACTGAATTACTTGTTAGAAACTTACAATTCTTTTTACACTTCAGAAAAATAAGTTAAACACTGGTTAAAATATGATTACTATTTCCAAATGTTTTTCTAAACTCAGAAAATATGTACCCATTTTTGGGCAGGCTAAATCACCCATAACATGATTGTAAGTTTTGTGTATATTTTGCTTGATTCCAGATACAATTTAGCACTGCGTCTCTTCTGAACCAAAAACCGAGTGATAATCATTGAGATTATGAATAATTTTTGGTTACAGCCCAAACATAAAATCATTATACTACATCCTATACTACAATCATTAAAATGCTATTAAATCATGTGAAGCTTTTATAAATATTATAGAGAATGTATAGACAAATATAACAAGCAAACAGAAAACCAGTCAGATGCACCATATCAAGCTACTCCTTAATTCAAAATAGACAAACAAAAAATAATGAAGTTTTTGGTTGCTAGTGACATTCATTATCTTGTCTTTCACTGTGACAACTGTGTTTTCTAACTCAATAGGAAATGGTTTTATATAATTCTTTTTCACTTATTCATTCATGCCATTCCGTTTGTTAAATCTTCAAACCAATCATCAGGAAAATGTAAAATATATACTTGGTAGATATAGCTATTTAGTAGTTTCTTTCTCAGTTTTGTACCACTCTCAAAATTATATATCATGTATGTGAGGTTTTTCCGCTCATTTGTTTCAAATTCCGGCATAGTAATTGCGTCTAATATGGCTATTCTTAATGATTTTTACTGCAAGTCTTGCTTTTCTTATCACTTTGTTCCACACCATTCAGGCAAGCTTTACGCCAACTTCAGAGGTATGTGCTTGAAGAATATGAACCATTTAGTCTTTCAAATACATTTACATGCATTGATATGATTTTACTAACTTTAAGCTCTATGTGCTACTGGTTTGGAAGTGAGCTCTTCAGATTAATGCAATTTTACATAGCTAATTAAATTTGCCTGTCTTTCACAGAGAACACATTTGACCTCTTTATGTTGCTTGTTTGCATTCATTCTTATAAACTATTCAATCACTCTTTGTGATGTGTGGGGTTTGCAGTCTAGAACATGAACATGTTGTTCTATCGATATGCCATGATACCATGTAGGAGAAGCAACATCTAATATCCAACCAAAGTGCATGTGTATTATTCAAAATGACACATTTGTGTACAGATGGGCTATTGTTATATAATCCAACTTGATGACCAGACTGTGAAAGATGGGTCTCAATATTGGTGCAGCCCAAAAAGAATGACATATGAAATATGCAAAGAGATTGATTAATCAACATCGAAGTGGCATGTTGGGCCACTGGACGCTAACTGGGTTTGTTGAGGTGGAGATTGTCGCACCTATGGATGTGTTTGAATTACTATGATGGTAGTCCTCATATAATTGATAACGGTAATGTTTTGCAATAAGAAAAACACCAACTGTAAAGTACCACATCTGGAGTTATACTGTAGCCTGGTATCAGATTGGATTAGTCATGTCACATGAAGCTGTCAAAACTGACACATGCCAACATTATACATGATCTTACAATGAGTGTCTGAGAGAATGATGACTATGACATATAAGATGTTTCTTTATATCTTTTTTTGCACACAGTTTCCTTACATTGTAAAACTATAATTTTCCTATTTTGATTTATTCACTAGTTTGCTCAGTTTTTCAACAGTCCTCTAGTGCATATCATTTGAATCAGATTACTTCAACCATGTGAAATCTGATTACCTCCCTGGGATATATTAGCTACATTAGAAAGTAAAAATGGATCAGAAAACTATGCTGGAGAAATCGCAAAGTTTGAATTGATTAAATAGAAAGTATGTGTACATAGATTTTTGCTTTTAAATACAGAATTTTAATCCAATTTAACAATTCTTGTTAGTAACCATGCTTTTGTATGAAGCAACATTAGATTGATTTGATCCATCTTCACACATTTTAACAAAAGGTGTTAAAGGTGGATGCACTGACCTTGCATAGGCTGAATGCAGTGTTGTGCAATTCAACTTACAAAAATCAAACAGAATAAGAAAATAGAGGGATAATGAGTCAGTGCATTTGTTCTGATAAAATGTACATCTTGAAAAAAAAAATTTCAAATTATTTGAGAGTAGCAGAATTCATTTAAAAAACATAGCGATGAAAAAATAAAAAAGGTGGTAATATTTTTTACTTAACTAGTGTATTTACTACAGTAGTGAAAACAGATTCTGTTTATTAGCAGTATCGAAGAAATGCTATAAACAATATTGCTTCCACTAGGTCTGAAAAGAAACACTTTAATTTGGACAATATATCTATAGTATCCACATCTTGTGTTGTTTTTATACAATGTTTGCAAAACAAATTTAATAGTTAATTGGTAAAGCATGAACAAACAGAACAATTAAAATAATAGTACTGAAATTTCAACAAAAATTACACAAATGCAATACAGAATAGATACCTCAGCACATCAATAAATTACAATAATGCTAAACTGCCCACAAATCACAACTACTAATGGCAGTAATACTAAATCTTCTGTAGCTGCCTTTAGCTAAGCAAAATATATGTATACGTATATAAGGAAAATTCATTTATGAAATTCCAAAGCACTACATGATGCTGAATTGTGAAACAAATAAGCAGTAGCAAAAATGCACAAAATGGTAATAAAATAATCAAGTATTTTCCAAATTATTATGGAAATATAATAACTCTGCAGAAGTTTTTTTTATTATCAAAGTTCCATTGTGAGGCAAATTTTCACAAATATGAAGATGTAAAGAGAAAAATGGAGAGCGAGAGACAGAAATAGAAATAAGAAACCAGCTGAATAACAATATTACACTTTTTTAAGCATCTATGTGTTAGCTAATAAGTCTGTGTCATTTTATTGACTTCCATAGCATGAATTCAATGAGCAACTGTTATATACATATTCATAAAGGTCATTAATGTTGTAAAATAATTTTGGACAAATCATTAATAAAGTCAATTTTATACGCTAATGGACGAGACGCATTCTATCGAATAGTTCAACTTTATCATCATCTACTCCGGAACAATTTATTACAAAGCTACACACTTCTTTATTATTCTATACTTCTTTACTAAATTTTATAATTTCTTTCTTCTATTTCACATGTGAGAATTGTTGGGGATCTCAGTGCCTAAGTGGTTAAGCAGTTTGTCTTAAGTTTTGTAGATTGTGGGTTAGAATCTGGACTGTGTCATTAGGTTCACAAGAGAATTGTTTCTATCAGATCCTATAGGATTTTTGCAGGAGCTCCATAGTTTGTGCTTTGTGAAATATTCATTGCAGGTGGCATGTCCTTTCTGCAGAGAGTGACCAAATATTATACAGAAACACAATTTTATCCCAAGATTTGATGCATTCGTTGGCCTCTGTGTCTTAGGAGATAAAAGGTTTTGCTTCACATAGTTTGTTCTGTGCTGAATCACATTTTCTGTTGTGGCTGTGATGGTCTATTTTGGAGTGGCAATCCTTGTCACAGTTGCTATAGGTAAAACTGGTGACTGAAGCTGATGCAGAGGTCTTCCTGTCCTCTTTTTTGACTCCATATGTGGTGATGGCATTTTCTTTTTGATCTATCCCTCGACGGCATTTCTTGCCTATTTTTTGTCAACCACTCCCAGTTATCTTTGTCTATGCTATATGAAATTAGAACACGCTTGTAGATATCAATGAACCATAGTAATTGGTGCCCATGTTGCCTAGTACCAGCAGTAAGTTGGTCATATAGAAAGTCTTTTGAGATTCTACAATTGCCCATGCGGCACACATGTCCCATCCATCCCAAACGTTGCTGACTAAGCAACGTGTACATGCTTGAAATGCCAGCCTTGTTTTAGGACTTGCAGATTTATTATTTGTGAATGTTCTGCCTCTTATGCTATCATTTTCACATCTTGTATCACTCTTCATCATAGTCTTTCTTTTTTTTGCTACCTGTTATCAACGAATTACGGTATTCAAAACTGTTCACTCTCTACAATTACTGTTATTGAATAGTTTTACATATTTATATCACTCTTATTAATATATGTCAGACAAATCTATATCACACATATTTGCTAAATTGGTGTTTAAAACATGTTCAGAAAAACAATGTAATTTCTCTCCAAAATTCACAAACAAACCATAGTTAATGTGTAAAGAAATTACTAAATAAATACTCCTAATAGGCATGTGTTTATTTAAGAAGTTCATGTTAGAAGTTCCGCTTATAAATATTTTGTTGGGCCTTCATCCAATAAATACATTGTATTCAAATATTGTTTTATATTATGTTTGGTATCCCTAATATCCTTTACCTAGAAAATTGGGTCTACTTAGGTTTTTTCTTCAAATATTTCCTTTTCTTGTAACATACACAGATGGTGAGATCTGCTTCTTTTTTTTATTTGTTTAATAAAAATACTTTGCATATTATCTTTCCTTAGGACATTCTTGCTAGTCCGTTTAGTTGTGTGGGTGATTATAAAGTTATCTATAACATTATATCAAGCAGCATAGACAAATACAATTGGGAGCAATTGGCCAGGCTTGGAATGCAGAGATTCACACATAAGTTAAAAATGCCATATACATAACTGGATTTGATTAAATAATAAATAGGTATTACTTTTGCAGAAGTACTTTCAATAATTTTGTATTATTGTATATTATTGTATTTTATTACTGTATTATTGTTTTGGAGTTGTATCACTTCAACTCCAAAATAATTTTCCTGTCCATAATTATCCAGTACATTCAGTACATCTAATTATTAGTTAGCTAGTTAGTTATCATATCAAACTTATTGAACAAAGACCAAGTACATAAATGCTCTGTTCTCATCTTCAGTATTTCAGTATATCCATCATCAAGTGTGAACTGACAATGACAGTCCTATGCTGGTTAATAAAACATCATCTACTCACTGTGTAGTGGTCTAATTTGACAATAGTTATTTTTACTTCAAGTTCCTGCAGTCAAGTGATGGACATAGAATCAAAGTAACCACCTGAATCCCCTGTCCGACCCACCTCTCTAATGACATTCAAGATACCGACACTGTTCATTGTTCTACATCTTGCAACTATATTCATGCCTGCAAGTCTGTCTGCTCATTTATTTATCTCAAGTCAACCTAGGTACACAAATTAAGATGATCCTGCAGTACCAAAGTCAACACAGACGTCAGCCACAGTCACACACAATCCACTTGAACATTTATGAGCATGCTTATGAAGTCACTGAGACTGCTAACCTCAGTGATGTTTTGTGTTATCAAATTATTATTACGCACAAAGTTAACAAACACAATATTAAAAAGATATTTAGCTAGTAATATTAATTTTACTCGGTCTCAGTTCCATGGAGGAGATTGAGCGAGTTGCCCAAGATAGAGCGGTATGGAGAAATTACTTGCAGGCCCTATGTAACGTATAACGAGAGGAATTATTATTATTAATATTAATTTTGAAGCATCCGGCAAAGAGGAGAAGAGGAAGACCATGGAGAAGATGGATTCAGGATGGTGTGAGCATGATGGATACATGATCAAGGCTAGACATGTGGGTGTTCTGTTTCTTTGTACTGCTCATTTTCTCTGAGCCTCAATGGCGCGACAACTCTCAGCTATGTAAGCATCTCTTGTTCTGTTACAGTGCCACATTTGGCAATCTTGTACCAGGGATTCTCTGTACTATAACATAAAACAAGGACACAGATAAGTGATGGAAGAGAGGATTGTTAACTGACATGGAATATTACCAAAGTGAACTTAGATTTAACACACTCACCAACAAACTGAAAACATAATGTGGTGGAATTAATTTTGTTGGCCACATTTTGTAGCTTAAAAAACATACATTTCATCCAAATAACATATTTTACCAAACTATGATTTGGACAATGTTGTAGAACTAGTTAGCTTTGCTGTAGATAAAAGCAAATGTTGGATCAGAATGTGTTGATGTAAATTTAGCACTAATTATACATCAAGCAATGCTTCGTGCAGTATGCTACAGTTGTGTCATCTTAGTAGACAATATTGACACACTGTGCGGCAGTTGGGTTATTTTAATAGACAATCTTGGTGCATCCTGCAACAGTTAGTATGACATGAGTTAATTTTTCAGTTGTGACAAAACTCTGATCTCTAACTAGTCGAAGGTGAAATATGTTTTTGTATTCGAATAACCTAAGCCCTTGGTTAGTACAATTAACACAGATGGAAAAAAGGTCTCAGCTATAAATAACAAAACAAGATCACATTTTCAAGAACACTTTGTTGAAACTATGGACACCAGCAGGCAGCAATATAAACTGTGTAGAACAAAATGCCACTCAAATATTTACAGATGTCATGTAAGGTCATACATCACAGAAACACTTTTAAATCCTTACAAAATCTGGACAAAATGTACACGTTGACAGGTTGGCTGACACTGGCTGTTGCTGAGAGTGCTAGGTCAGCAAAAGTATAATGGTAGAATTATAAATGTTTATACAATCATTATTCATGCATTTAACAGCTAAAATTTGCCTAATATCAGAACTACAACATTTACTACTTCCTATTACTAAAATAACATGTTAGATTTATGTACTTGTTCTAGCTTTGAGAAAACAGTGTTCACTATTATAAATTTGTTATTTTAATAGCTTCAAACTATTCGTTTTTATTTCAGAAGAATATGATCTGTGTTGAATAAAGTGTTATGCATTTAGAAAACTGAACTGAAGGACACAAGACATGACGATTAATTTTTAATGGAGAAACATATTCTTAAAACGTATATGAAACTTTGAGTAAACATATAAAAAGAAGATAAGTTGGAACGAGGCATCCTGGAATCAAATCACTGACCCACTTGAACTGTGGTAACATCTAGCCACAAGCAAAGTATGTCAACTAACTCAACCACTGAGCTCTAAAAAATATAAGTACAGCCATAAGATAAAATGAAAACTGACAGATTCATTGGGTTAACTTAGAAATATGATGGACAAGATGGTGCAGGTTTAAATTTGTCCTAAAATACACAACAAAAATAGAAGAGAGGATAAAAGATATATTAAGAAAATTTACAAACTGGAAAACTAGTTTAATAAATGTTACTGTACACAAGGCTAATCCATAGCATTTATTCATATAAGAGAAATGTAAGTATGAAGCAGATCAGTAATCTATAAAATGACAGTATTTACTTTAGCAAATAATATGTATTATAAAAATATGTTACAGTCAACCTAATGTGTGATTTACGAATTATAGGTGTCTAGATCAGTGGCAGCAAGCTGTATTTGCGCAACAGCGGCTTGTGTTGCTTCCTAGAACGGATAGTTTTTGCAAAATCATCGTCAGACTTACAGTGTTAGTGTTACTCAATTGAACATCTCTATGCTACTGAGTGTGTATAGAACATTTCTAACAAATGGTTAAATAGTTTTTGTATTTTAATTTAACACCTTCAGTAAGTTGATATACTGGCTAATGTAGCATGCATTGCAATATGCGTGCATCCGGGAGTAACACAAAATTTGGGAGAGAATGGGTTAATGTGTATAATAGTTTTCATATACATGATGTGTAACATGCATTTTAAATGCAACATTAGTTTTAACTCATCTTGTAGATGTGAGAAACTTTTAGTTAATTTACCCCCTTATTCTACCCACAAAAACCCACAAGACTAAGAACTAATTTTACTTTCTGAAAAAAATAAGATGTTAAATATATTTCAAATTGGATTGAAAGGATATACTTATTAGATAAATTCACCTCTACACAAATAAATACATTGTTTAGAATACAGTGCTTGGGACTTATATATGAATCCAACATCATGGCCAGCAATGTCTTGAACATTCACATTACATTCTAGCTTAGCTTTGAATAATTTCAACATTTTTGGTTTGGTCTGTTAAATACTGCCCTTGAAGGCTTAGACAGACCTGGAGAAGAGAGCTGGAAGCTGATATTAAAAGGATAGGTAAAATATGGAAATAATTGGAAGGGATGGCAAAAGAGAGGAAGAGCTGGAAGAAGTTTGTTGAAGACCTGTGCTCCATTGGGAATTGAAAGGCAAAGAAGAATGAAAATATTGCATAGATTACAGAAGTAGAATGTGAAGAACTATCGTAGTTCAGAAAGCAGACAACATATTTCAATGCAGTCAGTTTTAAGTCACTGGTAAAGACATAAATGTATCTATGTTGTCTGTGATTAGATTGAAAAATAATTGGAAATATATGTGTACTTATAACACATGTGGTTCAAGTTTTTCTTTCTTTTAATTTAGCAGTTTTCTGTAAATGATGAACAATTTAGCCTATATCACAGAATCTGCAATACAATTTCATTAAAACGTAAATTTTTAGATACAAAATGAACAATTACAAAGAATATTATCAAGCAGCTGATTAGTTACATTACAATACTTTTTTTGTAGAGAGAATGGAAATTAAGCTATCATTACAATTCAAAAACGTTGACATTTTAAATTGACCTTACACTGTGTTTATTAATGATTATTGTGAGAGCTGTGATGCAAATCTAGAAAATTATTACAAACCATTTGCCTATACTGTTGTATGATGTGCAGGTTTATTCATTTATTACCCCCAAGCAAGAGGAGAGTGATATACAAGTTTAAGGGAAACATTAAGAGATTGACAAATTACAGCATGGCAGAGTGTAGAATCTAGGCAAGATATAAGGAATGTTGGAGGTACAGTGCAGCCAACATTTGATGTAGAAATGGTGGCAACTGATGCAGACCGCCAAGTGAAAAAAAAAAACTAATGATATGACTGAGAGACCAGTATCCTAACCATTTACACAATATTATGATTTGACAATATCATTATTAAGCATTGTACTGAGAACATGAATATCACAAAAACACCAACATCTCAATATGACTGGTATACAATGTGATCATTAAACGTTATTTTAAACAAAATATTGTAAATATATCTTAAAAACTACAGTATTTACACAACCATAACTATAGAAACCAAATCAGCTCTGTTTTGGCACTTTCATTGCAAACAAAGCAATAAGTAAAAATATTACACCGTGATCACAAATATAAGAGAAGCAGACCTAAATTACTTGAAATATGATAACTATGAAAGCGCTGAAAATGGTATAAATCTATGACAGAAAAAAAAGTGAAACTGCATACACATTTTTAAAAAAAAAGATATATAATTGTGGATTCACTAAAAGAGAATGTGCAGAAGATGAGAAAGGACAAATGTCATCACCATATTCCTCAGATATTGATTATTGGCGATTATAGAACTACCTAATTTTAGTCCTGTATATCAATCATCATCAAGGTGCGTATCCTTTATAGGACGTTGCTCTCTTTGCAGCATATCTGAAATTCACTCTGTCTCTTGCCAGTTCACCCACTTCGACGATGGTCATGTTCATGGTTTCTTTGTGTATATCAATACTTTACTATTTTCAATCAGAAATAAGCTGTCAATTATAATGTCCATTCTCATGCTTTTTCTGTTATTTAATCATCCTCTGCATCTCTTTTCATCCATATTTTTTTTTCTCATCTTCTGTTTCTCTTCTTATATGTTTATTTTTTTTTTCTTCCTCCACCTGTCTTTTTTTATTATATTTTAGTTCACCTTTTATGAATTCAAGCATAGTCAAATGTAGGGCCTAATGTAGCACCTCTGACTAAACTTGCATGAAGGCTTGCTTTCCTTATCATCAGTGTTTTTCACCATTTAAGCAAGCTTTACTCTGACTTTCAAAATATTTGTAATTTAGTTCCTCAAGTAAAGGATCAGGATCTTTGGTAGCCAAACTGCATATCATGTACCAACAAGAATATTTTGTGGCCAAGCTGTTGTCAAACCCTGGAATTTCCATGTCCATAGGTCATTATCACAGAGTGTTATCAACATCGTTATCAGATCTTCAATCTCTCATCTATGTTTTTCATTTTCTTTCCAGTTTCTCTTTCCCATCACACCCCTATCTTTTTGTCATACATCTTGTTTACTACTCAGTCATTTTTATCCTCCATCTTCTCTCACCCTCCATTATTTTTATTTTTTCATCCACTATTTCTTTTATCATTCACTCTTTAATATTCTCTATTTTTGTTCTCATCTATTTCTTCTCTCACCCATTTTCTCATACAATCCATTTATATTCTCATTTCTTTTCACATCTGTCTTATGTTAAATAGACTTTTTATATGGACAATATTTACAAGTTGCCTGACTAATGGAAAGGAATTAAAATTGGTACGACAATTTGAGAATAGCAAACAACAACATCTGTCTATTCCTGTTCTCTTTTTTCTCATCCTCTTCGTTATTATCCTTTCTTTCTTCATATTTTCTATTTTTTTCCTATCTTCTGTCATCAGATTGTATAGGGTATTTTACCTTACCATTAGCACATGATATGTTTCATTGAATGTCTGCTTTGTTTCATAGTTTGTCTTGCATTTCTTCTTTGGCAAAGACGTTTTTGGTTGAAATGTCAATTAATTTATCCTGTTTCTGTACTTTGTAAAATCTCTTAATTTTTTATTTAGATTATACTCATTTATCTTTTGTCATCGTCTCATTTCTCAACCTTTGTCTCTTCAGGAATCCTTTTTTCATTCTTTTCAAAAACTTCTCTCATCACCTCCTTCTCATTCTCGCACTGTCTTTTCTTATCCTGTTTATATTCTCATGATCTCTCACTTTTGCTATCCTCTGTCAAATGTATCAGTTTTCTTTAATCAATCTATATTTTCTCCCATCCTGCTTGTTACTTATTTCCTCTGTACATTTTTCTCATTCTCTGTCACTTTTTTCACGCCTGCCTCTTTTAACTTTCTTCTCTTATTTTCTGTCACTTTGATATCCGATGTCTCTTTACTCATACTCTGTCACTTTGTTATGACCTTTCCCCTTATTACCTTTCTCTTTTTATTCTTGTCTTTTTCTATATATCCTTTTCTTTTTTTTTTTTTTTGTCGATCCAGAAGTACTTGAGCTGAAAGCTCTTGGCTAGTGTCATGGACATCGTAACCCTTCGGTTCAGTGCCACGCACACCACAAATCTGGGGAACCTGTAGCTTTTCTCCCAGTCCACGGAGTTGAACCCGCACTCACAGAGGACTTGTCACCCGTAGTCCAACGCTTACTGAACACGCTGGGCACGCGGGCATCCTTTCCTTTTATATACTAGACTTTGAAAATGACATCAACTGAAGTATAAACAGTGTTCCCGTAAAGTTCCCAAGACACACATGTTAACAGTTTACCTTTGAAAAACAGCAAAGGACAATGGTATTTACTGAGATAGTATGTTTTACAAAGATAAGCTGTTAAATACACAGACACAGTAAACATGTTCCTTGCCTGAACTTTGTTAAAGGTTCTAGAAGATCAAAAAAATTAACATAAATATAAGAGTCAGTATAAACATGTTATAAACAACAGCAAATCTGTTGTTTTTTTAACAAAAGATTTCCGTGACTAAGCTATGTCTAAAACTTTAAATGTCATCAAAGACAGATAAGCACATGAGATATTTGGATATAAACAATGAAACATAAAACTGTGAGTTTTACAATGTAGTAAAGTATAAGTAAATGACCTTTTCATGCAATGAGGATGATAGGGGAATACGGTGATAGGCAGATATTTTTCTTCGACCATCGGCACACAGTGGGTGATGTGATTAACAACATGATCGCTGTCTTTACTTCCCAGTGATTTTTTGGTACCAAATTGAGAATGGCTCAACTTGAGAACTGTTACAGTTGGAAATAAAATGTCATTTCCACTTTGAAATTTAACCCGATCGCACACCTCAGAAGCAACCACTAAATAAAAATGTATTTTCCCTCATAGTCTTTTCAGAATTTGAAGTATGAAATGTCTGTCCCTTCACATTTTTAGTACCTAGTGGACAGGATGCAGGATAGCCAATTCCTTTCCTCACATGTGGAACATCGAGTGTGGGATTGAACCCAAAACCCCCAAACATCTGAGGTGATAGGTGAACGTATACTTCTCTCTCTTTAGCCTGTTACGCCCTTGGCGTTTAGGGCAGCAACAAACGTACACCATTCTTCCCTGTTCATGGCCTTCCTCTGTATTGTGTTCCAGCTATGATTCATTTCCTTCAGCTCTTGCTCTATCGTTCTCCTCCAGGTCGTCTTGGGTCTTCCACGCTTCCGCCTACCCTCTGGAGTCCATCTCAGTGCAGTTTTCGTGTCGGAGCCAGTCTCCATGCACATCACATGTCCAATCCATCTCCAGCGTCGTCTTCGGATGATAGTGCCCATATTCTCTTGTTGGCATCGTGCAAGCAATTCTTGATTCGAGATAGTAGTCGGCCAGTCACGCGTAAGATTTTTCGAGACAAGTTGTATGAAAGGCGGAGAGTCTGGACATATCCTGTTCTGTCATTCTCCAGCATTCCGATCTGTACAGCAATGTTGACAGCACACAGCTGTTATAGATACTAGTCTTGGTTCTGATGCTGTATTGGGCAGATTTCAGGCGGTCTGAAGGGTCATGAATCGCCTCTGCCTTACTCAGTCTGTTTTTAATGTCAGATCCAGCGGCTCCTTCATTGCTAATAACACTTCCAAGGTATGTGAAAGAGGTTGTATCTTGGAGGGTTTTATCTTCTAGTTTGACTGGTGCTGGGGTTGCTATGTGAACGTATACGCTTTACTTTAAATCGTCCCACGCACTAACCTGTACACTATGTTAATTATAAGTAAACATGATACATATAAATCTTATTTAAAAACAGTTGAATAAGCTTTTCCTTTTATTCTATACTGACAATTGACTTAATTCAGATAATGATTTATGGTTTGGACCTGTTAACATTAATTTTAGATCCTCTAAATTGCTTTCGGAAGCTAGTCCAGATTGCTGCTGCACAGTATAGCGGCAGACTTAACCCACACCTCAGCATATTTCCAGGGATCCCTAGGATTGTTGTCAAAGCTATAGAGTTTGTGCTTTGTGCAATACTCTCGACAGGTGGCATTCCATTTCTGAGAAATGGGAAGGGAGCCATATTGAGTAAAATCCCAGTGCAGTGAAGTCAATCATTAGTCTTTAGACAGTGATTGTATTTGCTGAGAAAAACCTGATTAGAATACAGATAGACTATAACAAAATGAAGACTTATATTGGAAACTAAGGAAACACATAACTATTACTTCTCATGTTACACTGTTAGCATATGTGATTATTAACCTATACAACTTTCTGTCCCTAGATTTTTTTGCAAGTTATGTTTTTTGATTGCCTGTTGTACCTTGGTGCTAAGCTGGGCAGTATATGTGTCTTCATTCTCTACTTAACAGTGTATATCTTAAAATATTAGAAAAGAAGATAGAAGAAGTGAAATAGAAGTTAAAGAGAGAATAGAAATTACTAAAATTATATATAATAGTGTGAGAAAGATAATAACTTCCAAGTAAATAAAAAACATGCAGAAAGTAAGAATCATCAAATGGAATATAACTATTGCTTGTGTATGGGACAAAAAGCTAACAATGTACAAACAAGTGGAAATCAGAATTGAGGTATTGAAAATATGACTATATCCAAAAGAGTTGTGTGAATATCATGAAAGAAGAGGAAATCTCATAAAGAAAGGCAGTATAAAAAAACTAGGAGGAAAACGATAATTGCTAAATGATCTAAACATTAAATAAGTAGGGTATTCTGGCCACATTAAAAGACTTGACAACTTGTTCAAGACTATAGTAAAGGGCAAGAAAGCAAAGCAATGACAAAGAAAACATTTGGAAATAAATATTAAGAGGTTGACAGACAAAAATCTGTCAGAGAATACCAGCATATCTAAACTGCATCTGCTCTATTGTTCAAAAACTGAATTGTAACTATGATTTTATCAGATACTCCATGTAATTAAAGTTATGTCCTTATTCTGTCCTTTATACTTTGGTGTTTATGTTTAACTCAACAAAAGCTTACAAACAAAATAGACATTAACAAAATATATGTACAGAACGAATATTCACACTCACAAGTAGCACAGATCAAAGATATGATTGAAAATACTTATCTGTACATTAGCTTTGTAACTACAACTTTACATTAAGCTAATATGTCATTACTATTGAAACAAAATCCAGATCACAAGATCTGTTTGTTATGACATTGTTATTCAGTGGGATGCAAATAAACAATGTGGTTATGTTTATGGAGTAACAAGAGGCAAAGATCCCATGCATCAACACCCTGTTAAACAAGGCCCAAGTGAGATGGTCCAGTCACGTTGCTCGGATGTCTGATAAACATCCCAAAACAGTTGATGTATGGCGAGCTTGAAGGGGGCAGACGTTCAGCTAGTGTTCAGAAAAACCACTTTAAAGACATTCTTAAAGTGTCTCTGAAATGCTTTGATTAAGACACCATGTGTTGGGAATTCCTGGTGCAAGATAGTCAAATGTGGTGCTGTAACAACACAAGAAGAACTCGCATAGCTGAGAATCGTTGTGCAGTTGAGGCACAGAGAAAATGAGCTGCGCAAAAATACAGATTACCCAACACCCACATGTCTAACCTAGATCATGTATACCCCACCTGTGGTACTAGATTGTGTTCAAAGATTGGACTCTACAGTCACCTCCACACACACCATAGAGGGGCAGCAGCATACATCTTAGGCTGCTGTAATCATCACTTGTGATGGACGGCTATTATGAACAAGAGGCGATATGCCAATCAGCCTCACTTGGATATAGTGAACTTTAACATGATTAGAACATGGTTAGAGCATTAACATGGTGGCTGCTGCATTGGAGAATTGAGCATGTATGGACTTTTTTAATTTACAAGAGTTTCGATCAGGAGAACTGAACTGAACTGGTATGTTTATTTTTACCCTGTACAGAACTGCGATCATGAGAGACAAAATTATACTTATGAATAATTCAGTACATTTGTATCAAGACCTTTTTTTCAGTCTGTCATAAAATTTAACATTAACGAAGCAACATCTGTCATTGCTATTTCCATATACAACATGTTAGTGACATGTTACAACATGTAGAGAACATGAATAGGATCTTACACTATCATGAACTTTGGTGGTGGTGCTCTAGACTATGAAAAAACAGATAGTGTGTCATCAATACCCCTACATAAAATAAATATGTCTTCCAACCATATGGTGTAGATTTGGACAGAATCATATTTTGGGCGTGGTAATATGATTATGCATTCTTGTTAAAGGGTCTGAGACAGCCTTGATGATGGTCCTTAATGAAGGTTGGTTCTTATAACCTTAATATGTATTACCAATAGGATTTTGTTAAACATGTAATCACCTTATTCTTCCTATAATCCATGACTTTAATACAGTTAAGTGGTCAGTTTTCCTTATGTTGTGTTGCACCATGTAGATCCATACTAAACTATCTACCCCTTCTTTATCTGTAGCCATTTCTGGTAGGATCCCCAGAAAGTGGTTCCTGATAGTGATCTCTGCACTTGAAGATCATTTGTCATAAGTTGAGTTCTCTATCATCTTCCCTCTTAGGTCCATATTCGGCTATATCTAAATGTGATCTAGGCATCCTGTCTGAACATATGGCTATCCAATTCTAGTATCTGATTGTTGTGTTGGTGTCTATATAATCATGCTTTAACAGGAAATAGTCATCAGAAATGTTGTTTTGTAAAAATAAATAGATGATCTCCTGTGTTAATAACAGTTCTAAGAGAAAGAGCATACAGTTCTCTGAATGTGTTATAAAGAGTGTTCAAGATAAAAGTAGCTAGCTTGACAAATCAAAAGTTGTGAGTTACACATTGCGTTTTGCCTATTTACTATTTAAACCAGTTCTGACTAGCTTATTTCATCTGTTCATCGCCCCTTCCCGCATCATAATTACACACCATCACAAAAAGACTCACGTACTTAACCTATACTATGTCATAATTGAACATTCTCATTTTCATAAATATATGTCAGATTGGATCCCATGTCAGGTTACTTTTATCTTGAACACCCTGTATAATGTTTCTGTATTTTTTTAGTTAATGATGTAGAGTTACTAAGTTCAAAGGTGCATAGCAGCATAGTGGTTAGTGCACTTGTTTCATAGATAAGTGGTTCCAGAACCAAATTCCCCATTTTGTGTGGGACATTTTCATAGTGTAATGTCTATCATTCATCTATTAGTAACAACTGTAAAATGCAGGAGAAAATAGAGATATGTTGAACATTTTCGGAAAAGAAATTAGCAAACAATCACAAAGCAAGCGTTGAAGTTGAATGCAGAGGGTCCAAGAGAAAAAAGTGTACCATAGGGAAACCCACATACCAAACTTTGCTGAGAGAGGAGATTTACATCCTACTAAAAATGTCAGATTCAATTTCATAGAATAAAATAACGAGTTGCCAAAGATACAAGGATATGGAAAAATTAAATACAGGCAATAAGTAACATATAACGGTTCAAGAAGAACATAATAATATAAAACTATTGTTCATCAGGTAGAGACATTACAGTCGAGTACCTTAGAAACACTGGGAAGATAAGACAACAGGCATTTGTTGATCACATGACACATTATGTGCAGCAGATCAAAGAAAATACTTGCTAAACACAGCTCCCCACATACTTTATGGTACGAAAATATATTCATTACTTACTATATTTTATTAATTAGTTAATGTAGCACAGTTATAAAGTAAGTATTGCAGAATTATTATGTTAATGTTGTTGCATTACTAAATTAATGTTTCAGGATTGTTGAGTTAGTAATTGGATTACTTCGTTGATATTCTTGCATAACTGATTTAATGTTACTCGATCACTAAGCTAATGTTGGATTACCAAGTTAATGTTGTATGATTTACAAGTTAATGATGTTTAATTACTACATTAATTGTCCTGTATTATTAAGTTAATAATATTGGATTGCTATATTAGCTTTGCTGAATTACTAAGTTAACTGTTGGATTCATACATTAACTTTGCGGAATTGCTAAGTTAATGATGTTGAATTATTAAGTTGATCTCAAGTTTTGTTATGTCAACAAAGCACAGCAACAGTGACTTGGATTTCCACACCAATGTAAAGTTCTCTATTCAATGTACGTAAAATAGTTTAGTCTACTGAGTTCACAATGGGTATTTAAAGTTTCTGAGTTGAGGAAAACTTTGAAATGATCACCAGAGTTACTGTGTAGGTGCACTGCTATTGAAACTTTCATCAAGACCAGTTGCTTGTTTTTGGTGACATTTCTATTTAAAGATCAATTCGTAAATAGATCTTTAAATAGCACCTTTAAAACCACATTTACTACCATCACGTGCCTATAATAATCGACACTCAGGGCGCAGAGCACGAGGCAGGCCAAGAACAAGATGGATAGATAACATCTCAGAGTCCCTGCAAAGCATGGACTGACAACGTCAAGCGCAACACACCTGGCACAAGATAGGAAACTAACTCTCCCACGACGCTTCACGGCAAATGTGGTTAAGATAAGATAAGATAAGATCAATTCGTCTAATTTCAGATTTCAGATCAACACACATTTTGTGGGTGGTGGGAACTTGTCTGCCAAGTAATTTTGATTGACCCTTGAGGCTGATTGAAAATTACTATACACAACAAATATTGCTACTCTGTGATCTCTCAAAAAAATGACAACAAAATATAGTAAAGATAAAAAAAACGTAAACAAGATTTGAAGCAAAACTTGATGTTTACAAGAGTTGCTAAACAGTTCAAGCAAATGGTAAATAGTTTAGTTAAATTTCTGACCGTGCAATTTAAATACATGTTTGAAATCAATTCAAAAATGTGATATCATCTTAGATTATGAGAAACTGAGACAAGAACAGTGTTTTCTACAGTTTGTAAATCTCAAAATAGTGATGTAGTTTTGTGATAGGCAGAATCAAATCCTGCCAGTGTGATTTGGTTATGTTATTTGGCAGCCATTACTGTCCTTTAATGTTTGGTCTACAAGGTGTGTCTTGAGCCTAGCCCTGCACTGGCAGGGATCGGCTAGTCTCTCTTAGGAGGGGCGAAAAGGGAAATTAGTAGCCTGCTGATGACCTTCAGAACACACAAGTCAACCCCACCTCCCAGCGGTTTAGACGGGAAACTTTGACCGTGCGGTCAAAGGCTAACAGGGCAATGGCTCGCCTAGGAGATGGACTCCCTAGGTCAGGATATTTTTTTTTTGTGTGTCCTTGGGAGTTAACCCGACAAAAATCTCGGTGGAGGTCTGGCCCCCAGACTTGTGATATCAGTGGATTTACCTGATATCCAAGATCCAGACCCCCAGCTATGGGCAAATACTGCCTTGTGGGAGCCTCGGGAGAGGTAAAGGCTATGGGAGTAAACCCAAACAGAAAATACGGAGCGGAGCCCCTAAGGCGGACAGGCATCAAGTGATGTCCTACCGGCAGCTTCTGCAACGAACTGATACCAGATGTCGTGCTTGCACTCCTCTGGATTCTATCAGCGAGGTCGAGAGGGGGTAGTTGACTCTTGGGCAACTCAGCTACTCCATAAAAATCGCCCAGGCATGCGTCACGGAGAGTATACTACGTGACGCAACACCTATTGTCTCCTGAGACAAAGAGGCCAATGGAACTGTTCTTTACACAGACAAATTTATTGTATCTTTCATTGCATGAACAACAGTTATATCGGCATTTTTCCTCTAGTTCAGCAGTGTCAACCTACATTTCGTGGATGAGAACCTGTCCACCAAGTAATTTGCAAATCATCTTTATATCTCATTCGTATACTGTATTGCTCACCAAGAAATATGTGTATCAAAGTGTTTAAGGTTACTAACATGGTAACCATCATGGCATTGTGATTGATATTCATAACATCATGAAGATTCATCATTGAACAGTTGCAATAATTTCTTCAATATGTTGATTCTGAGTTTGGCAATCTGCTTTACTATTGTTAACAACACTGGATAAGTCAGGAGTAAAGCTGAAGCAATTTTAATACCTATAACATATTTATTTTATTTTTTCATTGACATGAAGGGTAGCACTGTCAAAGATTTATCAGACTCTCTGTCAATCTACTAGTTTGAGTTATTTGTAGATATTTTTCATCATAATTCATTAGCTTGTACTGAGTATGTCTTTACCAACCTAACAGTCCTTTAGAATTTTCATGCTCTCATGAAATAAGATATTTCATATCTACTGCCCTCAAATTCAAATCATCTATCACATCTAAATACATCTTCATCAGTGTCTTCCTCTTCTTTTTGATGGAATGTCTTTCTCCATAATTATGTTCTTCAGCTCTTCGTGTCTTTTGATGCGTCCAACATATTTCAATCTTCTCTTTTTTATTTGTAGTATCATCCAGTTTTCTTTAATTTTGAGTTCCTTTTGGATAAATTTATTTGATCTGATTCACCATTTGATTATCTTAATTTACAGACACAAGCATGTCTGGTACATGAATTTTATGTGCATGAAACAACAAATGAAATTGTGTGTATTACCTTGCACGCAACTAACTATATTCTAATTTCTAATACTAATTTCTCTATAGGACTTGGAGGGCAGAAAACATCTCCTGTTAATGTTACCATCTACTTGACACTATTAAAGATACTGGTAGCTATTTTATGGAGCAAATAAAGGTTTTTTTCCTCACAGTAAATATGACCAAAGTTTTCACCTTTTTATTTTGACCCCAACACTTCTTTAGTAGACATGCAAATCAACATTATTTATAAGCTAGCAAAAAAAGAGTACTCTAAAGTTAAACTTATGGAATTAGACGATATAGGACTTTATTGTTTCCACGACGAATTAATATACAATGATCACATAAAAAGGCAAAAAATTTGTCTCTATTTAATAATGTCTATGAAAATTTTGTTTTTCTAAAATGAAATGAACTAAATCCATAACAATAACTTAATTTTTAATAAATTCAATAGCTACAATTGACAAACATTTGAAAATCACAATGTGTGTTGTTGTTAGCTATACATCACCATATGTGGATAGGCTTGTGTGGGAATTTGAAAATCACCATTTTTTCATTAAATATGTATGCCGACTCTATTCATTGAGAATGTATTGATCATTTTTTTTTCTCCTGTCTTCCCACAATTCTTATGTCAGCTCTACCTTCATCTTCTTCTTTGCACAAATTATACGATTTCTAAACATACTAGCTTGTTCATGCAAGTTAAGTAATTTATATGATTACAGTGGTAAATGAATCCAGCTCTATCATTCTTATATTATTCAGGTATGGCATTTACCACATGAAAGAGTGACCACCTCTGCTCTATTATTATACTTGTGTCATCAGTAACTCTATTTATGGAATAATAACTAACTAAATCCAACACAGATACAATAAAGCAAATGAAATCATAGGAGAAATGGCACCAATTTTGAAATTCAAACATGTCACCATGAACACTAAAAGAGCATTGTTCAACACAATATTTATCCCTACATTATTCAATCAGTGCCAAACATGGAGGCTGACATCAAATGATAAAAGAAAACTAGTCATAACAGAGATGAAGTATCCATGCATAATTATCTGAGTGTCAAGAAGAGTCCGGTTTAGAAATGAAGACATCAGGAACAAATTCGGTCCAGCATCGGCTCTGAAGTTCATAAAGAAATAACAAATTAAATGGTTTTGCCATATAAGCAGATGTAATTTTACTCATCTTTAAAATGTGTTCTGTTTCCTCAATAATATTGCTTTCCATTAAAAAAATGTTAATGCATAGGCCTACAGTGTGTGACAGTCTTACAAACTAAATTACTTATTGTATACATTAGATGTTCTGGTGCAGATTATCTGCATGAGTGACTCTATGTGTTTTATTTTGTTATATTTAATTATTGAAGACCATCTTTATTGAATCTTATGTTTGTCTTTGCTTTGCTACATCATGTTTAAAACTAGATGCTTTTGAGTATGAGGACTTCTCTTATTTGCAACAATAGGTATAGTTTTCATGCTGTCTATGTACATTATTTTGAATACTTTTCTGTTGTAAATAATAATTTAACATTTACAACTTTGCTATTAAAAATTTAACTAACAATTCTTTTATATCTATCTTAGGGAAAATTAATTTGCCTACAAAATGGTATATTACTCATAAAATATGTTAATAATTAAGAAAAAGGGAGCTGAATTTGTACTTACACTTTCAAATGTAAAAATGGAACCTAAATTTAATTCAGCCACAACCTGTTTTTCACCTGTTTTCAATTGAGTAGTCAATCAGTTAATGAAATATGCATGAAAACTTTAGAATGTATTAAATATGTACATATAAAACAAACAAAAAAAGTTACATTATCCTGGAGATAACATATTTGCAACTATATCACACTGTAATGTATATATTATCAGAGAGATATCTATAGTATTCATTACTTCAGATGCAGTAAGCTATAGAACATGAGATACAAATAATCATCATCCTTACAATAAACACTATCAAGAGAATCATCAAGTTGCAAAAATGTTCTTTGTTATACTTCTCACAAACATATTGATATATACTTATACCTCTTCCAAGCTGTGAAGCAGGTAATGAGATATTGTTAATGAAAACACCAATCATTCTTAAAACACATTCTTCTGTTGCAAGGTTTTCTATTTAAAGTGTTGCTAAAAAGCTATCTAGTGTAACGATTAAATTCTTGAACTGTATATTGTGGCCATGAAAAGTGCAGGTTGATATTTCTTTTGTTTGTCTCAATGTTATTTTCTAAATGAAAATTCTGATCTTACTAGAACCACAACTGAACAAACAAGACAGAGAAATAAGTATTAAAAAAACAGCTTCCTTGCGAGAGATAGTAAGACTCTCTTGAAAGTATTACCTTTATAACTTCTTCTTTCTTTTGTCGTCACACTGCTACCCATTGTCATGGTTTTCTGTTTTTGTCTTGCGCTGTTTGGGTGACTTTATAACTCATCATCAGGTGCCGTGCCGGATGGCATAGGCGATCATGGATCTCTTCAAATCTCTTTCTTTTGTGTTTGCTATCAACTCAGATGTTGATGCTCTACCGTGTCATGAAGTCAGGCTATCCAAAATTTTCTCTCTCTCTTCCTCTGTCTCATCTACCCTCGATTTTACTGGTTGTCACACTGTGCTCTAAACCTCCCCTCTTCATCATATGCCCAAAAAATGATGACTGTCACTTTCTTATATTCATGATAGGCTTGACTTTATAACAACAGTTGGATAATGCATATTCTGTATATCGTATTTCTGGTTGCACTGTTCTGGTGCCTTTATAACTCATCATCATCAAATAGCTTGTATTGTGCTGAACTTTTCTACCCCAACAGTCCTTTGGAATTTCTCTCTCTCATACGCCAGATCTCCTGCCTCTGCAGCTGTCATGCTCAAACCATCATTTACATCCTGAATCCTTCTTATTTCCTCAAATGGTGTAAACAGTAGGACATTAAAAAAGAACACCCTAACATCATTGTATACATAGTGATCTCAGTCATCAGCAATCATCCAGTTCTGATTTTCTAAAGGCTTCATGTATTCAAAATTCAATAAGATAAGATACATTACTGATTCCAATTATAAATCCTCTTCCAATGTTATTTTTCTCTTGAAGTAAAATATAAGAAAGGAAGATATGGTAAAATATCAATCATTGTAATTTACACATATTAATGACCCGTTATTTATGTCCAGATTTAAAAGTGACAGAAGGAGCTGATCTGCCTTCATTTGTGTCCTCTTTGACACTGGGCTCTATAGAGAAAGCCATAGCCTCAGCTGAGTTGGTTGACTCCTCCGGTGTCTTGGACATTTCGTGTTCATGTTCATGGTCATGATGATGACGGTGCTTTGGGTGAAATGCTTGCAGTGAGAATCGACGGTGTGTTTGCTTCCGTCCACCTCTTCGCTTAGAGATGTGTGGGTTGTCTTTTCGCATTGTCTTTGTCTTGTAGATTTGAAGCTGTGTATACAATCGTTTGAGTTCTGCCTGAAAAAAGGGAAAAATGATGGATACTATAAATAAATGTAGCAAAATATTTGCAATTGTACATTTACATTATTTTGTATATCTGTATTTAAATACGGCTAGTCAGGTGTTAGTGTGTCCTAAACGTAACCAGGTTTTTTAGGGTCAAATAGTTCAGGTAAAAGAGTGAAAACCATCTGTTGTTACATTGTTGATATCTCACTCTTGCAAAAAAATTGCATATTCAAGTGTATTGCAAAGTGGCTGATGCATTCATGCTAGTACAAGGTAGATGCATAAGAAACAAAATAATAACAGTCATGTCAAAAAAAATAAACTAGATCAGATGTTGATCAGGGGGAGGGATCAACGTAGATAACATTCAGAAAAAAAACACACATATCTAACAGATTTGAATGAATCTGAAAAATAAGTAATTCTCATCAGTGTTCCCAGGTGATACCATCATCAGTGTTATCATGTGATACCATCATCAGTGTTGTCATTAGATATCATCAGTATTGTCATAAGATGTCATCATCAATACACTAACGACAAGCAGATCATTGTATGCAGTGCTCCTATTATAAGGATACCAACTTAATTAGTTACCTCTCTTCTACATCTAATGTAACGGGACAAGGAAGAAACATGTTTTTCTGGTTAAAGACTATTGCAGAATGACTTATCAAATACTTGCACATTTAACGAAACAATTACAGCTTTTTCATGCTCACCCTGATGTCTTCAGGATCCATTTCTGTGAGGCTGATCTCTCCCACTTCAACATCCCCATTGGAAGAAATACCCACATTCAGTTTCATTGTTTCTGGGGATGAGCTATCCTGCACATCTGACTGGGAGTATGCACGTGACCGACAATGATCTTCATCAGTAGGTCGATGAGCATACCATAGCTGAAATACATCACAGAATCATAGCGCAAATAAACATGTATTACTATTAGAAGGCAAAAGTCAGCTACATTCAATAAAATAAGAAAATTATATGACAATAGTTAAATTTACATTGTGATAATATATTTTATGGTATCATCATCATCAGGTGCTGTTTCTGTATCAAAGGTTAGCTGCATTGGACCGCCATCAAAATCTTTCTCTTGCCTTTATGTAGCACTTTCTAATTTGTCCATCAATTGATGTTTCTTTCCAACGTGTGTCTTGGTCTTCCTCTGGCTCAATGTTCTTCAACGTTCCTCTCTAATAAGGTTTTTGATCAATTTGTCATGTCTCTTTATGTGTCCAAATTATTTGATTTGTTTCATTTCACTTTCATTTTGTAATTTCTTTTCATTATAATAAAGTAAAAAAATATATCTGTGTAAATGAAACAAACATGTCAGTAATAAACTACTTTAACAAGACATGGAAGTATTGAATTAAATCGATATAATTCTTCTTCTATTTTAAAAGCTTCAGATCAACCACTTGTTAAACCACTCTTTGTGATGTGAATGTAATCTGAGTCTAAGAGCCATTGAACGTTGTGCCAGTTATGAACCTACATGTAGGCCAGCACATCCAATTTCTGCTCACTTTTATATACTAGTGTAGCTTCCATAGGTCCCTACCTCTCTCGCCTCTTATGACATGCCTTGTAGGTTGTAGTGTTACTATTCTTTGCTCCCCATGTGAGCCCAAGCAACACACAGGCTTTTTCAGAAATTAAACATACCCATTTTGATAGTAACTGTTTTGCAGGTGTAGTAAAAATTAAATACTATTTTTAGCTTTAATAAAAATGTCATTGAATAAACAGCTCCCAATAAACATATTTGGTGTCTACAAGCATATCAATTTCCATTTTGCCAAAGGCAAACAATAAAAATACCTGCTGAATAGCAGACATATGTACGTTATTCTCTCTTCTTCTTCTTCAATGCTGCACATCGACCACTTGCTAACCACTCTGTGTGATTTATATGTGATCTGAGCCTAAGAGTGATTGTATGCTGTGCAAGTTACGTGCCTACAAGTAGGCCATCACATCTGATTCATGCGCTGCTTTTTATTTACTAGAGTAGCTTCCTAGGTCCTACATCAGTCGGCTCTTACGACATGCCTTGTAGGTTGCAGTGGTACTATTCTGTGCTTCCTTTGGACCCGGCACCACACAGGTGGTATTTTATTCAGCAAAAGTATTTGCTTTGAGCATTCATCCTTACAAAAATAACAATATAAACCACAATACCTTGGGGCCCAATATAATAATTAATACAACAGTGACTGTGAGCTGGCATCTCAGAAAGAACATAAGAAACAGGTGGTCAGGATGCATTTCATACCACCACAAATGTCTGGGGATTAAGCAAACATATGAGTCGGTCATAAACAGTAGAAAATGTAACTCAATTGAGGAACAAGCAACAAAAATGAAAACAACATAATTCTGAGATGAGCAACAGGCAAAACAATCAAACACTCAACTAGAGAAACAAGCATATTTTAAGTAAGTATGCAAACAGGAAAACTCACTTAATTGACAAATAGAAAAAAAAACAATAAATAAAACAAGTAAATAAATAATAATATAAATAAGAGACAAAGAACTAGATCAATCATGAATTCATGGAAACTATATCAATTAAGAAATAGATAATCAATCAAGAGATTACTCAGAAAAAGTGTCTATTAAATGAAAAATAAGCAAATTAAGCAGACATGCAACAAGAGATACTCACTCAATTGTGACACATACACATTCAATCTAGTTTTCAACCAGACAAAATTGTCACTTAACTAAGAAACTAGCATATTAAGTTTTACATCGGAATAACTGCCACAGATAAAACATTTCATTCAACTTTTCAGACATAAGTGTATATTTGGCATTTTCTCTAGCAGGTGTGAACTTTAAATAATGTGATCTTCATCCCAAATTTCTGCTATCAGTGTCAAAATTGGACACTTACAGCAAATGGTAACAAAATATGCAGCAGCAGAGATGAAATGCCAGTGGCAAATAGTCGGAGTAGAAAGGAAGATAAAATCAAAACGAGACTATTAGAGACTTGGTGAGAACAGCACCAATGCTAGAGCATATTAAGAAACAACAAGACTATAAGAGACTTGGTAGGAACAGCACCAGTGCTAGAGCATATTAAGAAACAATAAGACTATAAGAGACTTGGTAGGAACAGCACCAGTACTAGAGCATATTAAGAAACAACAAGAATATAAGAGACTTGGTACGAGAATCAAGTGTGGCATGTCGTGGATGGCCCAGGCTGAGAGAACAATTGGCCAGGTGACTACGGTTGCGACTCTACCAAAAGGGAAGAATGGATCCCAACAGATGGTAGCATGATGAACTATCTCAACGTTATCATTACTCTTGGAAGAGAATGTAGAGATTGGGGCAACATGAAGGCTGATCTCGCAGTTAAGCAGCTGATAGAAGATAATGCAAGGGATGATGATGTTGTTGTATATACCGATGGGTCGGTTCAACGTGGTGAGAAATCCGGCTGGGGTTTCTTGGCTAATGCGCATGGTAGGGTTGTTGCAGAGCGAAGTGGGGCATACAGGACAACTACTTCTAGTATGAGGATGGAGGTTGAGGCGTTACTGCTGCCCTCCATTGGATTTCTGGGACTTCATTTACTGGGGCAGTTGTTGTATCTGACTCTCAGTCGATGCTTCACAAGATCCAGAAGGGCAGGTTTCAGTATGAGTGGATGTCGTCTATAGAAGTTTCTAACCTCCAGCGGCTTACGTGGATATACTGTCCTGGGCATCGGGTGTTTACGGTAATGAGAGAGCGGACAGGCTTGCATCAACAGCATCGATTGTTGGGGAGTTGAAGATGGATAAGGAGATATTCTTCGGTCTCTTCGAGACTCTCTGTTGGATGAGGACACTAAAATCGATGTTGAATCGATCAAGCGATTTAAGCAGTTTGGAGTTACCCGTTGTTCAAGTCGAACTGGATGCGTGAGAGGTGTGTTAAATCAGCGAACCACAGGAACCATCAGTATGCATACTCTTTGATATCTGTTGGGGAGACTGAGCACCTATGGGTCTGCCCGGAGTGCAATGACGTCAGTTTAGTAACCAATAACCAAGCACCAATGCTAGAGCATATTAAGAAACAACAAAATGATAAGAGACTTTGTAGGACAGTACCAATGCTAGATCATATTAAGAAACAATAAACCAAATGGTTCAGTCATGTAACATGATTACCACCTAACAGTACACCACAATGTACACTACAATTACAATCAACTAGTTTCAAGTAGAAAAGTGGACTATGCATATGACAGCTGTAGAAATATCAGACTCGGTAGAAAATACCATATATGAGGCGCACTCTAGTGAACTTGCTACAACTTTTGCAAGGCACCTAAATGGCACAACAGGAATAGAGGAGAGAAAAAAGAAAGTAGAAAGTGAATTTTTCTCTAATTTTATGTTTTATTTTAAAAATATTTCTGACAGCATATTACTTTAAATCAGAACTGTGGTTTTTAATGCCAGACAATTGTATTGGTTATTGGTTATTGGTTACTAAACTGACGTCATTGCACCCCAGGCAGACCCATAGGTGCTTAGTCTCCCCAACAGATATCGAAGAGTATGCATACTGATGGTTCCTGTGGCTCCTGATTAAACACACCTCTCACTCTGCCTCTCAGGCATCCAGTTCGACTTGAACAACGGGTAACTCCAAACTGCTTAAATCGCTTGATCGATTCAACATCGATTTTAGTGTCCTCATCCAACAGAGAGTCTCGAAGAGACCGAAGAATATCCCCTTATCCATCTTCAACTCCCCAACAATCGATGCTGTTGATGCAAGCCTGTTCGCTCTCATTACCGTAAACACCCGCATGCCCAGGACAGTATATCCACGTAAGCCGCTGGAGGTTAGAAACTTCTATAGACGACATCCACTCATACCGAAACCTGCCCTTCTGGATCTTGTGAAGCATCGACTGAGAGTCAGATACAACAACTGCCCCAGTAAATGAAGTCCCAGAAATCCAATGGAGGGCAGCAGTAACGGCAATTGTAGTGCCTTCTTTTAGTATTACATTATTAAAAATTATTATGAAATTTGTGTTTTATAGCTATCTTTTGTCTCTGTGATTTTGAGGCTTTCAAATACATTTGAGACCACTTCTATATGAGATAAAATAGTGCATAAATATTCTCCATGTTTAATAAAGAGCCCAGGACAGAATACAGATCTAGAAGCACTGAAACAAACCAAAGCTTAGAAGAACATTTGTTTTACAATAAAATAATATTTTCAGCTCCAAGTTTAGAAGTGTCAAGTCGAGAAAGCAAAATAAATAATCTTGGATGTTTGATTTATGTATGGAAATGTTAGCAGAAAAATGAATTGAAACCCAACATCCATTTGATAAGGTTGAATAATGTAATCTAGTACCTGTTTTATAGATTACACAAAGGTATTTGGCTATGTACAACATCACAAGGTGTGGAACAACATGAGTGACATGGAATTTCCATTACATTTGATTCACATAATCTAAACATTATGCCATGAACAAGTTGCTATTAAAGTAGCTGGTGAAACATCAGAATGGTTTGAAAAGCAACAGTAAGTAAACAAAGTTTATGTTCTCCTCTAAATACTTATTTAATATATTGTTAATGCAATGAAAAATGTCAGGAGAACCAAAACCACACAAATTTTGATTTGTTTCCAATTTATGGAAATATAATTCCAGAAATCAAATAGTGTGAAAGGATTAGAAAAGTCTTGTTTTTTAAAAACAGAATGTAGACCAGATACAACTTCTGAACAAAACAAAAATTATGATTATGTCAATTGGCAAAACAGATTGTCAACAAAAACTACCATCAGTGGTAAATGAACTTAAAATGGTACAAAATGTTAATATATTTGCTCCATAATTAGTAGCAATACAAAAAGGAACAAAAGAATCAAAAAGAACATGATCATTTAATTCAGAGGTCAAATAATATGAAAAAGCTATGGCATAGCACAGACATGTTACGGAGTAAAATGTCTGAAAACACATGCTTTTCTGTGGCAATTGATGGACTTGAATCATTGACCATTACAAAAGCAAATGGAATTAAATATTTTGAGATAGTGCTTCAAAAAATGAGAAAATATACAGATATCCTGCTGAACTGAAAGGTTAAAGAACATTGACTCACAAACAGTTGTTGATCAGATTGAGAGAGCTGGATATCGATATTGGTACAGCCTGAAAAGAAAGACATACCAAATATGCTAAAAGATTGATTAATCAACATCGAGCTGGTGTGTTAAGCCGATAGGCATTTCTGGATTTGTTGAGACAGGTGTCACAGCAGCTATGAACATGTCCGCAGTAGTATGATGATAACTTTCATATAACTGATAACTGATCATATTTTGGAAAGATAACTATTTTGTTCACAGTATGTATGTCACTGTGTCCTAGAGAGAGCAGAAATTTGAGAACATCATGCAGATAAAAAATGACTAAAACACTGATAGCAACAGAACATTAATGTAACCTTTAATATAGTAATGGAGGAGGTAGGAGAACTCGATAGAGATCAAGTTTTTCAGAAGAAGTGCAGTGAGAGCACAATTCTACAAAAGACATGTTACAGGAAGAATATTGCTAGATATCTATCTGAGATATTACACACACACACACACATATGTCTATTCTTAGAACACATACTTGTATTAGTTTGTGACATCATTATACTATAGTTAGTCATAAAGGCTACTAATGAACACACATACACACACACATATCCTTATAACATGGGAGTGCATGTACGTGTACATGTGTGTATTTAATGTTTCACTGAATTGAGGATATCTGTGCTGATATTGTTACATATTTCAATACAAATGTCAGAATACTTCAACAATGAAATTTAACTTGTGAGACCAAGACAAAACAACAGACTACAAACAAGACATGTTACAAAGTGACTGTTTAATTGCTGTCATTATCATCATCAGGTGCCGACTCACATCGAAGGTTGGCTGCAATGAATCTCCAACATCCTCTGTTGGTCACCTTGGTGTTGCACACTGCCAGACTGTAACCTGTCCATTTCTTAAAGTTTTCTCCCACTTATCTCTCGGTCTTCTCTTGCTCATCCCCTTCAACTTTCCCTCTAGTAAATGTTTTATCATGGTGTCATGTCTTTTTAAGTGCCCAAAATACTTTACTTGTCTGAATTTTATTTCTCTTAATAATTGTTTATTCATGCCTAGTTTTCCTAAAACTTGTTTATTTGTCTGTTTTCTGTCCATGAAACTCTGCCTATTCTTCTATATATCCACATCTCAAATGCATCAATTGCTGTCAGAATGACTAATTATACTGTCTGTAACCACTTTACACAAAGAAATAACCAGACCATTTCAACAGCGTACCTTAGTACATAGAAGATTGCAGACATAACAGCCTCATAACAGATGGCGCCAGTGATAAATCTACCCTCTGAATATTCTGTTGGAGCAGACCTCACACAGTAGCACATATACATACCGAAGCATAGGAAGATAAACTCCCCTGTTTTGAAAAGAAAATAGATCATGAAAGTATATATGTTGAAATCAAAACAAAATTAATGGTACCATCAACATACATTTCACTAAAAGGTGCTTGATAAAAGTTGTCATAATATTTTACTTAATGTTTTTTTCTTCTTTGAACCCTCCATATCAATAAATTGTTAACCACTCTTTGTAATTTGTATGTGATCTGAGTCTAAGAGTGATTGTACATTGTGCCAGTTATGCGCCTAATGTAGACCTGCGCATCTGATTTCTAGAACGATTTATTTACTATGGTAGCTTCCCTAGACCCCTACCTCAATCACATCTTATGACATGCCTTGTAGGTCAAAGTGTTACTATTCTTTGCTCCCTTGTAGACCCTGAAAACATATGGGTGTTTATAATATTTTACTTTCTTTCAAATTTATTGTTTACTCTTTATGTCTATACTTGTAGCAATGTTTGGTTGGGAATGTATCGTTTTGAAGATACAGTACTTAATTCGTTCTGCATGAAGAGAAATTGAAGTATTTTTCAAGAAATTCTGATCTCAATGTAGGTGAGATTAGGTTCAAAGTCTTATCAAAGACTAGAAGTAAAATGTTAGCCCCAAGTGCGGGTCAAGAAATTTGTTTCGTTGTTTTCATGTCAATATAGAATTTGTATAACAATTTTGAGAGATTGTGACTTTGAAGACTAGAAAAGGGTTAGTTTTTAAATAAATGTCAATATGTTACCATGGAAACAATACAAAATGGCCACCAAACACAAAATTTCAAATCCCTATAACTCTGAATCTAATAAATGTAAAAGAATTATGGTTTCCCTCTAAGGTGAGCAACTGTAATATCTAAGATATTACGTAAGCTTTTTAGGATATATTAGATATCACATTTTAAATACATTTTTGGGTAAAAACAGCCCAAAAAAGCTTTTTTATGACCTAATTTTTTTTTTTTTTAAAGCACAAATTTATTAACAATGTAATATTTAATATATCCTAAACATCTTGTGTAATATTTTAGATATTACAATTGCTCACCTTATAGTGAAAACAGAATTCAATTATATTCATTAGATTCAGAACCTTAAGGATTTGAAATTTTATGTTGGGTGGCCATTTTGTATTGTTTCCATGGCAACTCATTGACATATTTTTGTAAACTAACATTTTTCTACTCTTCTACTTTACAATCTCACAAAATTGTTATACAACTTCTACATTAATATGAAACAAACCAAAAATTCCAGACCAGTCCTCCCCTTAATGGTAAAAGTGGAAAACCAATTCCATCATCCACATGGGGAAAGACAACAGACCATACTCAAAATTACATTGGGGACCCTCACTGGTGCTACGGAGTTAGTGCACTACCGCTGAGATTTACATGATTACCAAAGCGATAAGAACACATTTTGTTATTCTCCAAAAATTGAAATGATGGTTCTATGAATCAATATGTTCACTTTTGGTTCTGAGCCAATTATGTCCTTTTGTGTGTTTGTGAACTCATGTATTGTCTGATGTATCCAATGTTATTTATACATCAACATTTAATTCCTTTCTTTGATGTAAAACCAGAGTTAGTTCAGTTTAAAACATGATGATGCAGCTTATGAATACATCAATTTATTGTTTAACTCTATATAATATAAAGCAGCACACACACACAACACATGAGCATGTCCACAATTGACTTAAAATTATAGAATATCATCATGTGCCGTCTCCACATCGAAAGTTGGCTGCAATGAATCTCCAGCATCCTCTATCTTTTGCCTTGGTGTTGCACTCCGCCAGACTGTAATCTGTCCATTTCTTAAAGTTTCCCTCCCACTTATCTTTCAGTCTTCCTCTTGCTCTTCGTCCCTCAACGTTCCCCTCTAGTAAAGATTTTATCATGGTGTCATGTCTTTTATGTGCCCAAAATACTTTACTTGTCTGAATTGTATTTATCTTAATAATTGTTTCTTCATGCCTAGTTTTCCTAAAATTGTTTATTTGTCTGTTTTTCTGTCCATGAAACTCTGCCTATTCTTCCATATATCCATATGTCAAATGTATCAATTCTGTCTTCTAACTGCTTGTTCATTGTCCATGTTTCGAGCCATACATTAATATAGGATATATATAGCATTTGATCATTCTAATTTTTAGCCTGTTTGTAATTTGTTTGGATGTTATAGAATATACAATCTAACTAAACAAATCATCATCATCAAAGTGCATATCCTTTATAGGACGTTGCTCTCTTTGCAGCACATCTGAAATTCACTGTCTCTAGCCAGTTCACCCTCTTCGTTCATGGTTTCTTTAATATCTTGTCGCCATCTTCTTCTTGGTCTGCCTCTACGTCCTGGGACCCTGTCCTCTAATATTGTTCTTTCCAGACCATCGTGATGCTTGATATGACCAAAGTATCTAATATTTCTGTATAGTATGTTGTTTATCAGCCAATTCTCTTTAACATTTAGTTCTTTGATGACATCAGTGTTCTTTATTTTTTCTGTCCATGGCATTCGTAGGCTTTTTCTGTAGCATTTAGTTTCGAAGGACTGGATTTTCGTTCATGTTTTTGGTGTAATAGTACATGATTCACAACCATAAATAACCACTGGGAAAATGCATGCTCTCAATATTTTTAATTTTAGTATACATAACTAAACATATACTTATAGAAGTCTCACCTGCTTCTATGACGTAATCCCACCACATAGACCGACATAATGTATATGCCAATCGGTCATCCTTCGTGTGTAATCGTTCTATAATTGTGCTGTTGTTGTCCAGATGATCCATATTAACTGCTGTCCAGGCAGACATGTATGCTATTACCACAGTAAGAATCACAGTTAAATACTTGAGCAAATCTTTGTCTCTCACATGGACTCTGTGAGCTTTCCTGGACTGGAACTCTGCAAGTATTCTGATTGGGAAAGAAGCATAAGATAACAACTGTGTTCATAAAAGTGGTCATAAAAGTCCGCATGGGCCTTCTCTGCAAGCTCATGGGGCAGAATGGTCCATGAGACCAGTGGTGCATTTCGTATGACAACAAGCAGCATGACAATGGAGGTACTGGAGATGACTAATGCTTTACGTTGGCTGGAGTCACAAACTACACTCATGCGTGCATTCTGAGTGAATCATTGAGTATGATTCGCAAGGTAGAGGCTGGTTCGGTGCGCAGGCAATAGACAGAATCATTATAAGCGTCAACACTTTGAAGAATCACATTTATCTTCGTTCCGGGCACATGGATGTCGTTGGCAATGAGAGAGCAGACAGGCTGGCTGGCTCTGCCACCATATCAGAGGGCCAGCCAATGGATAGAGCGGAGACTTTGAACGCACTCATAGAGTGTGGCCGCAAAGAAGATTTTCATTTAAACCAATCCACGTCAACTACTAGATTGCAGGAGTTGGGTTTGAAGATTGGAATAACAAAAAAAGAACAGCATAACAGGTATGTGAGTAGGCTCATCAATCAAAATCGAACTGGTACGGTCAGTCGCTGGACGCTGTTGGAGATATTGCGAAGGAGATCGGAGCACCCATGGACATGTCCAGAGTGCAATGAAGATATTCCAAACTGAAACTAAAGTGATCCATTTTGTCAGTAATAAAAAGTAAATATATAAAAATATGAGACATGAAAAGAGTAGTGAGATAGGGATGTATTCTATACCTGTATCCGTTCAATATTTATACAGATACAATATTCATATAAATAGGAAGGATACCGGTGTCTAACATCAAAGGAAACATAATATATAAAAATATGAGACATGAAGAGAGTAGTGAGATAGGAATGTGTTCTATACCTGTGTCCGTTCAATATTTATACAGACACAATATTCATATAAATAGGAAGGATACCGGGATCTAACATCAAAGGACACATAATAAATAACCTAACACATACAGTTGATACAGTGAAATTACTGGACAACAAGCAAAAACTGCATGAACTATTAGAACAAATATCAGAAGTATAATAAATCACCTGGATATGAATAAATTATTAAAAATAAACATAAGCAATACAAGAGAGACAAAGGCGTTGAACATAATGGTAAGTGAAGAAAGACTGGAATCGTTATGTATATACATCAGATATATAATAACAGGAAACGGTAGATGTAAAAAGGAAGTTAAGAAGATTGGTTATTTGTTTCTAAACCGACATCATAACACTCCATGCAGACCAAGTCTTCAGCAAACAGTTATCGAAAAGTTTGGTTCCTCTTGTTCGCTGTTTTTTTTTTTTTTTTCGATCCAGAAGCACTTGAATAGAAAGCTCTTCGGCTCGGTGTCATGGACATCGTAACCCTTCGGCTCGGTGCCACGAACACCGTAAATCTGGGGAACCTGTAGCTTTTCTGCCAGGTCGGGGAGTTGAATAAGCACTTACAGAGGACTAGTCACGCGTAATTCAACGCGCTACGAACAAGCTGGGCTCGCGGGCTTTGTTCGCTGGTTAAACACACTCTTCCTCTTTTTCCAGACTGGTTTACTTGTGCAACATCTAGTTCCAAACTTTAAAATAGCTGGAAAGATTCAACATTAATTTGAGTGTCCTCGTCCAAAAGGAAGCAGAATAACATCGTTTCCATTCTTTCGATAGAAAAAAAACTATTTTCATTTGTTGTACGCAAACGACATATATTTGAGCCGACTGAGGAGTCCATTCGATCTGAGTTATTTAGATAATCTTAGCTATCAACATATGACACTAAATGGAATGATGTCCCAAGATACTGTTGTCATGTCCTCATACCCGGAGATCACTTCCACAGTTAACGATTCGGAATATATATATATATATATTATATATGGGGAATGTACTATTAACTAGTTTCCCCTAGAAGATCCACAGATAGCGCGCATTCTAATCTGCGTTTAGACAGTGCCAGACTATAAATGGTGAATTCCAACAAACACATGTTGAAATCTAGCCTGATGAACCGATAGCATAGCAAGTACGCTGCTTAACAATTGTAAACCACAACACAACGTAATGAACACCAGGTGTTTTTTTGGAGGTTTTTTTCCCGATCCAGAAGCACTTGAGCTTTTCAGCTCTTCGACTCGGTGCCATGGATATCGTAACCCTTCGGTTCGGTGCCACGAACAACGTAAATCTGGGGAATATGTGACTTTTTCTGCCATCCCGCGGAATTGAACCCGCACACACAGAGGGATAGTCACCCTTAGTCCAACGCGCTACGAACACGCTGGACAGACGGGCAACACCAGGTGTTTAAAATACATATTAGTTTACAAGTTGTAACTCTATACGTAACAAAGAAAAGGATACAAAATCTATCCGTTTTAAAGCTTGAAAACCATGTATACTCATGTATAAAACTAGTCAAGAAAGTCACATTTACTACAAGAAATAGACAACTGTTTCCTTTTAATAGAATCGTTAAAAAATAATAAAGTGAAAAGTAAATTTGAATGCCAAACACGGATGAACTGGTTCAGTATATCCAAACTATAGTGTATTATAATCAACCTTACAAGAACCGACCGAATACAGATGGAGAAGAAGACGCTCTTGTACAGTAAATTCAAGCATTAGTGGTAGAGAACATGCAGAAGACAATTTAATAAACCAAGATCTTAATTCTTTAATATAAGCTGTCAAGCGAGTGCATGTTAACACTCATTTAATCTATTTGCTTTTTCAGCTCTCGCTTTCATTCATCCTCACATCCCAACCCAACATCCTTTCTCTCTCTCTCTCTTTCTCTCTCTCTCTCTCTATCTCTCCCTTTCTCATTTCTATTTTCCTTTTAAATTCTTGATCCGTATTTATCGTGATAGAAGAACAGGATAGGAGTAGAAAATGACGATGTGTGGGGCATACCCTGCCAAAGACACAATTGTCACGAGGCAAGCACTTCAGTGCAACCAATTAGTAAAACGTTTAGTAAAAAGGGGGTGTTCTATTAAATTCCTCCACCTTTAACGTTAATCAGAATTTCAAAGAAAAATAATGTGTTTTGTCTTCTTCTTCAAACGCCTACCTGCCCAGCGTGTTCGTAGCACGTTGGACGACAGGTGACAAGCCTGTGAGTGCGGTTCAATTCCGCAGGCTGGCAGAAAAGCCCCAGGTTCTCCAGATTTACGGTATTCGTGGCACCGAACCGAAGGGTTACAATGTCCATGGCACCGAGCCGAAGATCTGAAAGCTCGAGTGCTTCTAGATCGGAAAGAAAAAAAAATATTATTAGTATTATTATTGCAATTGCTCAGTTGCCTTCCAATGCATAAACACGTTGTACAGCAATATCCTATACCATTCCAAACTTACCTATAAATTTTCAGAACAAGAACTCCATAGACTATGGCAAATCCAACCTCTCTACACCAGGGCAGAAGCAAACATTTAATGGTGGTTGGCTCAAAATACTGTACTACCACCTACAAAATCAAATCAAATATTTGCAAGTGTAAAATAAATTCTTGTTTATCTTGGCTTTATTGTGTGATTACTCTTTTTTTTATTATGATTATACAAAAATCAATCAACACAAAATTGATACAAATTTAATATAGAATGTTCACATAGCACATAGAGACAACATGGATGCATTATTGTAACATGGCATTTAGTAAACAAATTTAAAATACCATATCATTGAAAGAAAACCATTGCTGATAACTTTCAACAGCTGATAAGCAAAGGACGTTTCCACTCTTGTCCGCCTCTGCAGAGGAAATGGATCTTTGGAGTGACTTATGTATTAGGATTCAAACGTAGCACATAAGACCAGATGGTTTGTGGGCTCTTTTCGTATAATTCTTTTCTTATAAAAAGGTTCGATCCCTAGTGGAGACATCTGGATATTTTTTCAGAGATTTCTGATCTCAGTGTAGGTGAGATCGAGTTCCTAGTCCTTTCGGAGACGGACGATAAAAATTAGGTCCCGTGTTCAATTTAAGCACTTAAAAGAACCCGTGACAGTTAAAAATCATTAGAAAAGATTAAAACTAAAATTTTGTACAAAAATATCTTCACTATCTTCAAAATGACATCGGGGACCCTCACCAGTGCTACGGAGTTCGTGCACTGCAGTTGAGATCTTCTTGTGTAGCAGAGAAATTGAAGCAAACATGGTTACTCACCAGCGTGCAATGATGATGGACATATCCAATCAATCAATCCATCAAATGTAACACAATTTTTAAATTTTTCACATCATTCTTCATATCGCTATTCAATGTTTGCTAGAACCACTTTCGAACGTTCCATATCGTCATAGTTAACTGCTCTTTGATGTCAATGTAATCTGAGCCTAAGAGCGATTGAGGTTGCGAGTTATGCTACTAGTAGGCTAGCACATAATTTCAGCGTTTTTTGTATTTACAGCTAGTTTCTCTGTAGTTACTTCCTACGATAGCCTTGTAGCAGTGTTACTATTTACTAGCGTAACTCGCTTATTCCTACATCAGTAGTCCTACATATGCCTTGTAGTCAACATGGACTATTCTTTGCTTCTTCAGTCCCGAACCATGCTGTCTGAACACATAATTCCCTTTAATATATTTGTTTGTATAGATATAATTTAATCTCAAATCTTGTAAGATTTCCCGTTAAGACCTGTTTTTTGTTTTTTTGTATGGTTTGAATTAAACACAGTATTTGGAGCATGTTCTGTGTTGGTTTATTGTAAATAGCCTATATGTTAAACGTAAACAAGTATATAGTTTAAAAATACAAACAGTCTGCGTCTCATTCTATTATTTCCAGTTCTGAAATACGAATATCGAAGGTTTGTTTATTTGCATTTTCAATTACTCCATTGTTCTTAAATTGATATTAAAGGGTTGACTATTAGGCACATCAAGGACAATGTAATACTTGACATATCAACGACATGAGTGCCTAGAGAAGATAATTTTGGATGGAATGGGGACTGAAAGAAGAATGAGAGGAAGACATATAAGACGATGGCTACAAGATGTCGTTGACGATCTAAGAATGACTGCTGCAGGCGCCGATCATCTTGCACAGAACAGAGTTTTTTAGGACTGCTGTCATGGGAGCCAAGTTCCGGAAAGAACAACCTATGTGATGATGATAACTTACGGCACGTTTTACCATTAATTATGCTTGCACTTGGGCCAATGAATGTTTTTAGAAGAACGTATCAATAGTTCATAATGACAATGAATATAATAAACAACAGCAAACGAAGAAGTTAGAGATGTCGGATTCTCAAATGCAGAGCAGCAGAAAGTGATGTTTCGGAACATAATTTGATAATGAGTGAGACCTGCAGTTCTTTCTTCCACTTTTCAACAAATTAATTTAGCAGTTTTACGCGTTTCGCCAGTTGATATAGTTTTACTGCAGTCTCCCCCTTTATCGAGATTAGTTTTACTAATAGTTTCGCTGCTTGAAAATTAGTGGTTAGTGAGTCGACTTAGTAACATTCAGATCAAGTACATAGGTGTTCAGTCGTGAACAGCAGATTTTGAATGGTATGCATCGGTGGTGGCTGTAGTCATTTTTCTTGGTGGGGCCAGACACAATTTTCGGAAAAAATCATGGCTTTTGGAGTATTTACTAGTATTTGTCTATTCCGGAAGTTTCCCCTTTCAATTATTGGTGGGGCCAGGCCTCACTGGCCCTTAATGACGAGCCGCCCCTGGTATGCATGATGGCTGGATTGAGCATGATGTTTACTGACCGCATACATAGACCAAATCATTTTTTTTTAAATATGCAAACGTTGTACAATTTAAAAAAAAAAACTGCTTTTTCTTTTTACATAAATAAGATCACTTTCTTACCACTGCAACATTCATTAATAACTTCTGATACCAGACAATGCAACATTCATTAATAACATCTGATACCCGACAATGCAACATTCTAAACTTATACAGACAATAACATTCTTATAACTGATACCAGACAATGCAACATTCATTAATAACTTCTGATACCAGACACTTCAACATTCATTAATAACTTCTGATACAAGACAATTCAACATTCATTAATAACTACTGATACAAGACAATGCAATATTTATCGAGAATGTTATAAGACAATGAGAATAACAGCACAGTGTGGTCACCTGCAAAATCAATGTGAAACAAGATAAGGGACAACAAAGATGGAATATTTCTACGGAGTGTAACTTCATGGCAAGGAAATATATTAACTTCCTAAGCTTGTGAAGATCACTAATACCCTATTTCAACCGACCTGACACATGCCTGAAATAATGATTCTTCTTAGATCTGACTTACCTGAAATAAAGTAATAAAGCGCAATAACATCTTACTAGTAGAACCATATACTAGATCTCATCACCTGAAATATAGAACAATATACTAGATCTCATCACCTGAAATATAGAACAATATAATAGATCTCATACCTGAAATAAGAACAATATACTAGATCTTTATCACTGAAATATAGAACAATATACTAGATCTCACTACCTGAAATAAGAACAATATACTAGATCTCAACACCTGAAATAAAGAACAATATACTAGATCTCAACATCTGAAATAAAGATCAATATAACATGTAATAAAATGGAGGGATTGTACAAAGATAAGACACTATATATTGATAACCACTTTCTTCTTTCTCTATTTATGTTTTGCCTAACAACGTCAGAATAAGAAAAGATTTATATAACGGACTTTTGTGTGCACTTCGTACATAGCGTCTTTCACTGTCCGCGTTATTTATGCAATCCACCTTTCGCGTGGACAACCCAACCATGTTAAATATCGAGGGCGTAATAGAGTGGTTATGCTGAAACTTACAGCAAATTTGAACAGATCGTTGTTTGTTACTCTGTCACTCACGGATATTCAAAGTACACGCACCAGACAGTATGAATGGAAATTATTCATTATTTTTGGTTCCCCTATTACGCGCACATTATGCGTTGTCTACTATATGGAGGTCATGATATTAAATGCAGATATAGATGCAAGCAATATATATGGCCTGACGTTCGTGTTAGTATCCTATTTGCAGCTAACACACTCCCCAGAGAACATGTATCAATTCTCGGGTACAGCTGTTGCAATCTTAACAATATGGCTACCAAATGTATTCCCGTAAAAGTAGATTTGTCCGTTGATTCGAGACGTTGTTACCGTACTTTTTTCCACAATTCTTTTAGTCCGTGGTTATTTATGGATGAAAAGTGTAATTAATACTGATATACTAACCGTTAAATTTAATTTTTTACATAATTTAACCTTGTTTTCTCATGTTATTTTATGTTTAAATTGAATTCGTCCTTTATCTAACAATATTGGAATGCAAGTATCATGTGATGTTAGTGGTCTGTCTTCCGTGAATTTGTCCTTATGCTAAACGGTCTTATGACTACAGAGCGCTGTTCTCGAGCCACGTCTGTCATGAACGACAGCTATGGTGATCCACTAAGCAGAAACATTGTCAATTAGACAACAGTTCAGTGTCTCTTTTCTCTCTTGCGTTCCCGGCCTAGCCTGATGGACCAACTTCTATCATGAATTTAACTGTTGTTTTTGGGACTCCGTTCCTCCGTACAGCTTTTCGCGAAGCTCTGTGTGTTTTGGCCAGTACTCTTCTCGTATACCTGCTAAACGTGGACAGTCTTGCAAGACGTGTTCTGCCGTCATGTCTGCCATATTGCATGGGCACAGGCTAGTTGTGCCAATTTTAAATTTATGGAACATGTGGGCTCTGAGCTTGTTGTGCCGGTACGGAGGCGAAATATGTAACTTGTTCACTGCGCGAGAGACCATAGTAACCGTCACTGTCTGTGTACTGCGGGTGGTCTTTGCCCACTTGCTTCGATAGTGCGAACCGATGGTTGTTTTGACTTCCTCATAGCTGATCTCGAGATCAGTCTGGGGTAGTCGCCCGCCCTCTTTGGCTAGCTTGTCGGCCGCTTCGTTTTCCCTAATGTTGCAGTGTGACGGTATCCACTGGATGACAGTGCGTTTGAGTGAACTCGTTAGTTCAGCGAGGGACGTTTTGAGCTCATTCATCTCAGTTTTGCCAACGCATTTGAGTGCCGTGATGACCGATAGAGCATCGGTGAATATCACGACCTTGTTGCGTGTAGTGTTTCTTCTCTCCAAGATCATTTCGGCCGCCTTTTGATTGCCTCTGCCTCAGCTCGGTAGTTATTCAGTATTTGCCAGTTGCAATCGCTTTCTTGACCGTGACTTTCTTGGAGATTTTAAGCACTATTCCTCCTCCGCCATCGCTTATTGCGTTATTTGCCGATCCGTCCGTGTAGACGTGCGTCCACTCATTTTCAGGGTACTCTGATTCTATGTACTCTTCTGCTGCAGTTTTTCTGTCGAGGTTCGTTTGGTCCCTTTTGCACATTATGCCTGGGATTGATTCCCTTAGTTCTGGCATTTTTGTTTCTGAACAGTGTCTGAACTACTGCAGTAACCATTCATACACCTCATCGGAGAATGAATCTTTACATCTCATAGCATGAACTTTACGTCAAACTTTTTGAAGTGTGTTTGGTATTAAATATTATTGTTTTGTCTTTTTTTCCGTTTCTAATTTTCCCATTTATTTCGTTTTAGTCACATATTTTTGTTTTAGGACGTTTAAAGATAAGTTGTCTGACTCTCATCATCAAGTAGTTTGTCCTTTCCAGAACTTGGTTACCATGACAGCTGTCTTGAAAGACTCTGTTCTGTGCAAGTTGACCGGCGTCAGCAGTAGTCATTCCCACATCGTCAATGACATCTTGCACCCATCGTCTTCCAGGTCTTCCTCTCATTCTTCTTCCAGGCTCCATTCCCTCAAAATTATTTTCTCTAGGCACTCATGTCGTTTGATGTGTCTGACTGTACAGGATATAGAAGGTATGCATTTCTTTGCTTCCTTGTATCGTTTGCTTGAGAACCTCCTCTACGTCGAAATATTTCTGTATCTTGTTTTTTTTCTATTTGTAAAACTATATTACTTTATTTTTACGTTTTTCGCATTTTGGTTTGAAATAACTTCAGAAACACCACATAAGTACATTTAAGAAAGATTGACAATTGATTAATTCTTACAGTACTTACTTAAAAATACATTTGAAAAATACAATTATATTCTGACCTTTATAGGGAAGTTAGTGATAATGGTAAATGATCAGAAAGTGGTGGACAAAAAACATAACAAAGAGCAAATACAAGGCGAAAGAAGATAGATGGAAATATGTTTACGGAGTCCAACAGTTAGAAATAATTCAGTGTTGATATAATATTTGATATCGAACACATTGTTGTAATGTTGATATTCTGAAAGAGGGCAAGGCGCAGAAAAGACGTATTATCAATATAAGAAAGATGCAGTCATTTATTTTTGTGGGGGAGCATGTGCTGAGAAATAAAGGTTTATAACATATTGCGACTACAAATCAATGAGAAATGGTTACTCCATACTACGCATTCCTTTGCAACTCGGTCAATCTCTTTTACCGAATTTTCAGTCCGATCTTTCTCGCCTCTCTTAGTATAGTTCGTTTCAGATTTTCGCATGTATATCCACTCTATCTAGAGTCATTGCCTTCCAATTTGATGCCTGCTTTGTGATTATATGACCATTTCATCTTAGAGTATGTCCAACATCTTCTCTGTCTCATAACTAGTGATTTTTTACCTATCTGTACCTGTGCCATACTTTGATCAATATGTTTCTAGAACTGACTCCTCGTGCGAAACAAAACCGTCTCGCAATTATATACTTGATATAATTAAAGCTGATAAAGCGTTGCAAACGCGTACACACGCTCAGATATAGCCAATTTAATCAAACTCTTTTTCATACCATCAGGTATGTTGGGGAATAAGGTGTTTGGTCGCTATTTTTCCCTGACCATCGGCACACGATGAGTTATGTGGTGAATATCACGCCTGCGGCATTTATTGCCCATTGCTTTTCTGGTAACAGTTTAAGCTGGATTTACCAGAGAGTCTTTACCGTTAGAAAAAAAATCAAATTCCACTGTGGAACTCAACCCGAACCACGCGTCTAAGAGTGAGTGTACTAACCACCAACGCTATCGTGAATTAGCTTTCAAACTCACATATACACATACTAGGACACACACACATACACTCACTAAAGAACACACACACACACACAAATACATGCACGCTCAAAAACACACATACATTGACACCCACAAAACACCGTCAGACACACACACGCGCACATAATTGAAATATACTAATACAAAGCCATATAATGTTTTACTTGAATGAAGGCGCTGATAGTAGCGACGACAATTATAAAATATTTTTGTATTAAGCTGTTTTATGCACACACCCACACACGTCCCCACAAATACACACACAAATACACACACAAAACAGGGCTGAATACCATCCATGAACGCAACACTAAATCACACATTCATTAGCAAAAATGGGCATTAGGATGGCGCGCGAGATATCGATTTGCGCATGCATGTAGATTACCTTTGAATGTATAATACCAGAAGAGACTGGCTGTGTAGATGGAAGGCCAGAGAACAAACGATGAGATGACACCGGAAGGTGGAGTAGGTGTGTAGCTCTCTGATTCCAGCATAAATCGAATAAATAAATTACGTTTATGATTTATGAACGTATAATCGAAATCAACTGCCTTGTCGATTGGCGAATACGATCATAAACTCATGAAGCGATTTCTTTTTTTTAAACATCAGGAAAACAAGAGCTTAAGAGAAGTCTCTGGCACTGGAATGCACGTATATTAGGAAGTTTATTGAATAGTAAAGCAAGGAGGGTATTGATGTTTACGATCATAAACTCTGAAATATATTCTTTTTTTTAAACCGTGAAACAAGAGCATAAGAGAAAACACGGGCACTAGATAGGACGTACATAAATAAGGGTAGTAAATATTGAAACAAGAGCATAAGAGAAAACACGGGCACTAGATAGGACGTACATCAATAAGGGTAGTAAATATTAGAACAAGAAGAATATTGATGTTTTGAACCAAGAAACAGGAAACACCAAAATATAATATCAAAATAAATAACACAATACTGAAACAAGTAGTTTATGGGTTTTCATTGCTCAAGTCGGAGGGGATGTTGTGAAGGAAGACAGTAGTGGTTTTGCCGTGACTACGAGCAGTCTCACTATGGAAATCATGGCGGTAACTAAAGCGGTGGTTTGGCTGGAATCACAGACTTTTAGCCATGCATGTTTTCTTGGTGACTCAATGCGTATGCTTAGGAAAGTTGAAGCAGGCTGGGCTCGGAGACAATGGTTGGAGTCGCTGATGAGTTCTAGCTGACAAATATTAGTGATATGTTCGTGTTAGGACATACTGGTGTAAGGAAGTAAAGCGTCCATAGGCTTGCAGGTATGGCTGCTGTAAACAGCAGGCGAGCAATGGACCCGGCTGATATTATAAATTTCCTAAGGGAGAGAGGCCGTGTACATGATTCAAGTAATAGTGATGCATCTACAACACTAACCAGATGCAAGAATTTCAAATCAAATATGATGAAGCTAGACAAGAACATTATGCTGGTAGCCAAAGAAGAATAGTTAACCAACAAAGAACCGGTATCGTTAGTAGCCACACGTTGTGAGACATACTGAGAAGGAGATAGGGGCACTTACAGACTAATTGATTCAATGTGCAGTGATGATGGACCCGACCGACTTAAACTAAAAATCACTAAACTAAAGTGATTGAGAATACCACTGGAAAAAAATTCTAGAAAAGATTCATAGTAGGATAGGAAATAAGAGAGGAAAATGTGTTTGTTTAGGATCTGTTCTTCGAGGAAGTAGACATGCTAATTACATTTATATTTAATTGCCTTGTTGTCTGGTGTATACGATCGTACATTGCTATACTTATTTCTTACCGATGTAATGTTTAATAAATTAGTTTACCTATTTTTACAAGTAGCATGCAATATTGTTAAATCTTTGAGCTATAATATTGATCACCAATATCCTTTGGCATGCCTAGTGACGTTTATGACCATCAGTTATCAGAGGACTATCATCACAGCACTCCGGACATGTCCATAGGTGCTCCGATCTCCGCCTCAACAAATCCAGCAACGTCCAGCGGTCCAACACGCCAGTTCGATGTTGATTAATCAGTCTCTTTGCATATTTGGTATGTCGTTCTTTATGGGCTGCACCAATACTGACACTCATCTCTATCAATCTGGTAAGCGAGTGAGACTCGCAGTCCTGAAACTCTTCTGTTCGAAAGGACTCTCTCAGTGCGTTAAGAATGTCATTTCGGTCCATTGCATCTTCCTCTGATACCGTGGTCATGCCAGTCAATCTGTTTACAACCATATATCTCCATAACTATTTGTCACTAGAGTTGATAATATACTTAGTTGTTGATGATTTCCAAGTTGGCTGGCAATATCGTATCGCTCGCTCTGTCATTAGCATCTATTGTCCCAACAGTTTGTTTTTTCCTAGTCAGATTGTATATTCTAAGACGTGTCTTTAAATTCAATGTTGTTATATTACACTCTCCTTAATCTACGTTAACTGTTTCTTTCTACATACATTTGTTAAAGTTCTTAGTGTGTATTGTAACTTTCCAAGTCACATTCCATTTGAAGTAATACACTTGTTGATGTGATGTATATGATATTCGTCTTGTTTATTTACTCAGATCAATACCTTATAGTACGAGTTGTTTGTTGGCAAAACGACGCTTAATATTCATCTGTCAAACAAAGTCAGTATGACATTTACCGAGACTATCATGTATGTATACAGTACCCATGACTTGCTAGAAGCCATTATATAAATATTCTTTGTGTCCCGTTTGATAAATAAGGCTATCACAAAAGAATGCGTTGTTGCCCTTATGTCGCCATTCTACCAACTGTTTCCTATGTAAGACCCTTTTTCAACTCTCTTTCCACAGTTATTTTCCATGTTTCATTTAGACACCCAGGCCTTCTTTTCGCATCCGCTGTTCATCGGAGAGCTATCCTGCCCAATGTACTTACTGTCATACTACAGCTACATGATAGTCTCCAATAGTGCACCGTTTGTTCGTTATGAAAACTCTTCATTTGCTTTTGTATTTGACCACAATATTTCACACAGAAAGCAAGTCATGAGTAATGCAGTTACAATAAAATAAAAGTAAAATAGAAACAAAAGTGGCTTGTCAGTATGCATTCATTGGGATATATATATATATATATTTATTTATTTATACCCAAACGTAGCTTTTGTCAATATACTACCAATGCGAGATTTAGGCAAAAGTAGCTTGTAAATTTACAACAAGTGCGAGATAAAGACATACGCAGCTGGTCAATTTACCACAAAGGCGAGATAAAGACACACGCAGCTTGCAAATTTACCACAAGTGCAAGATAAAGATACACGTAGCTTGTTAATGTACCACAATTGCAAGATAAAAACACACGCAGCTTGTAAATTTACCACAAGTGCAAGATAAAACACACGAGCTTGTCAATGTACCAATTCAAGTGCGAATTTAAAGAAGATACACACGTAGCTTGTCAATTTACCATCAGTGCGAGATAAAGACACACGTAGCTTGTCAATTTACCATCAGTGCGAGATATAAACACTACTTAAGATGTATTGCTCCTAGGAGTAGTTGATATCACAGTTGATAACACGATGCGCTAGTGACTACGTGAAGTAGAAATGTTGGGGTTTGAGGCATGATTTAGCAGTCGGTTGAACTACCCTGATCCTTTGCTTATAGATATAAATTACAGGTACCTCTGAAGTCGGGGTAATGCGCGCCTGAATGGTAATGGGCACTGGTAATAAGTAAAGCAAGACTTCACGAAAAACAAAACCAGAGACGTCATATTAGGACTATGTCTTAATGCGCAATAAAAACAATTGCTAATAAACTTCATTTGAATTTAAGTGATCCGAGAGATCTCATTTACTCTGTTGCATAAGTAAGTCAGACGCTGGAATACAAAGTGGTTATTGGTTATTGGTTACTAAAGTGACGTTATTGTACTCCGGGCAGACCCATAGGTGCTTAGTCTCCCCAACAGATATCGAAGAGTATGCATACTGATGGTTCCGGTGGCTCGCTGATTAAACACCTCTCACTCTGCCTCTCAGGCATCCAGTTCGACTTGAACAACGGGTAACTCCAAACTGCTTAAATCACTTGATCGATTCAACATCGATTTTAGTGTCCTCATCCAACAGAGAGTCGCGAAGAGACCGAAGAATATCCCCTTATCCATCTTCAACTCCCCAACAATCGATGCTGTTGATACAAGCAAATCCGCTCTCTTATTACCGTAAACACCCGCATGCCCAGGACAGTATATCCACGTAAGCCGCTGGAGGTTAGAAACTTCTATAGACGACATACACTCATATCGAAACCTGTCCTTCTGGATCTTGTGAAGCATCGACTGAGAGTCACATACAACAACTGCCCCAGTAAATAAGTCCCAGAAATCCAATGGAGGGCAGCAGTAACGACCTCAACCTCCATCCTCATACTAGAAGTAGTTGTCCTGTATGCCTCACTTCGCTCTGCAACAACCCTACCATGTGCATTAGCCAAGAAACCCCAGCCGGATTTCTCACCATGTTGAATCGACCCATCGGTATATACAACAACATCATCATCCCTTGCACTATCTTCTATCAGCTGCTTAACTGCGAGATCAGCCTTCATGTTGCCCCAATCTCACATTCTCTTCCAAGAGTAATGATAACGTTGAGATAGTTGATCATGCTACCATCTGTTGGGATCCATTTTTCCCCTTTTGGTAGGGTCGAAACCGTAGTCACCTGGCCAATTGTTCCCTGGGCCATCCACGACATGCCACGCTTGATTCTCGTGCCCTTAACATCATTAGTGTTCTTGTGTAGTGGATGTCTCTTATCCGAAGTAACCCGCATATATGCCTTTGTTTGGGCGATTGCATGATGGGAGCGTAGTTACAGAAGGCCAAGCATATATCTCATCTTCACAATAGGGGTATTTCTAGTGCAGACCAGAACTATACGCATACCTTCATTCTGAACCGGTTCGAGTCGTTCACATTGTGATCTTGATATCGTAAGAATTTCGAGTCCGTAATCTACCACTGACATTACCAGTCGACAGAACAAAAGGGCAAGTAGTCTCTGCTCAAGGTGTGAGCCACCATAACTTTGAGAGCCGCAAGACCACGCTTGCACCGTTCTATCGTCTGTTCAATATGGTGTATGAAAGATATCTTGAAATACAAATTAAATTCTCAAACAATGATATATATATAAAATATATATATATCCTTGGTATTTGAAATGTTCAGTATCTGGAGTTATATATTGACTTTGTCATTAAATCTTTTATGTAATATAGTTACATTGCTCTTTCGCCCGAGTGGTTACCGGGGCCCAAATTTGGGGTGTAAAGAATAGAACCATTGTTACCTGCCATGCATGTCGTAAGAGGCGTCTAAGGAGGTTTGGCTGAAATCGGATGCATGTGTTCTAAACGTGTAGAAGTCTATGCGTTTAGGGGCCTACCAAACCAATGTGCAACGTATACACGTTCTTGGCAAAGATCAAACATATCACAAAAGTGATTAAAATTGGTCGTAAAGAACGAACGCAAAGAAGAAGAAGAAGAAGACATTGCTCTTTACCAGGGTCTACATTGTGTTTCCTACGTTTGGTTCAGCATCCGGAAGAGAAATGGGATCGGCTACTCCTTGGAAGAGTAAAGGGTGAAATTAATTTTTTCCGATCCAGAAGCACTTGAGCTTTTCAGCTCTTCGACTCGGTGTCATGGACATCGTAACCCTTCGGTTCGGTGCCACGAACACCGTAAATCTGGGGAATCTGTGGCTTTTTCTGCCATCCCGAGGAATTGAACCCGCACACACAGAGGGATAGTCACCGTAGTCCAACGCGCTACGAACACGCTGGGCAGACCGGCAAAGGGTGAAATCACGACCTTCTCTATAATTTATTTATTATTATTAATTTTCTATTATTTACGATGGCCGCGGTGAAATTATGTACCCTGCGTATGACCCGTAGAGCAGGCACACAAGCCAAACCCATGTCCCTGTGGTGAAGACCGGGACATTTCGACTGCTAGACCACAGGCACTCTTTCTTTCCTAGACAGAGTTGTTTATTCACAGACTGCCTACAGAGATGATGTCACCTGTGTTCGACATTCAAGGTAACTTTTAACACATGTTGCCATCAGGTCGACATGCAACCAATAATACTCGTTTAACCCCTTGAATATTATTGTAATTATGTTATACAACTATATCTCTCTCGAGCAAGCAATATTTGTTACGAAGAAAAACTTATCGTTTACCACGTCATGATAGCATTGTGACAGTTACATGAAGATGGTCAACTTATATACGTTCTCAAATTTGTGAGAACAACGTTGATACAAAGAACGTTACCATAGATACTACACATTTCTTTTCAAGTTCGTCATGTACTTATTTCAGGTAAGTCACAAAGTCTAGGCTCTCTGTGGCGTAGAGGCTAGGTGCTCGTCTTTCGTGCCAGAGGTACCAGGTTCGCTCCCTCGTGGAACCATCTGGATATTTTTCCACAGATCCCTGATCTCAATGTAGATGAGATGAGTTCCTAGTTATATCGGAGACGGACGATAAAACGTTATCCCCGTATTCAATGTGAGCCCGAAAAAGAACCCTTGGCAGATCAACATCGAGAGGAGCAAGCTGGAAGGACGCTGCCGAGACATTTCTTAGAAAATAATTTTTTTGATCAAAATTCCTACAACAATAATTTCACTATCTTCAAAATTACATCTAGGACTCTCGCCGATCCTACGGAGTTCGTGCACTGCAGCTGATATCTTCCTGAGAAACAAAAAGAGATTGGAGCACACATGGTTACTTGCGGACGTGCAATAATGATTTTCATTTCAATCAATCAATTAGCTCATTGTGAACTGGTGATATGACAGTCACATGTCAGATAACGTTGTCTGTGAGATGAACTTGCGTGAACCGCAGCGTGATTCGAACTCAGAACGTCGGGTTAATAGACCGAGTCACTAACCCCTAGGCCACAGACGCCACCATAACAGTCTACAGTTATTAAAAACATGTATTTGTTAAGCATGGAGTTATTATCTAACAGTCATTATCTCTGGTATGTTAACAGCAACTGTCAATATCGTCTGACAACTGAATGTATTTCTGATGTCTTTTGTATACGAACAGTCTCAATATGATCGTTTGTTTTGTGTCCATTGCTTGATGAAGGCCTTTTTGGTCGAAACGTCGCTGTATCTTCATTTTGTACTTTGTTTTAACAACTACTTTACTTCTTTTTTATGTGTTTTGTCGTTCGATAGAGTATGCACTTTCTTGTGTTAATATGAGCACTTCCATCCATTTATTGCTAGTTTTTATTCCACACTACTACAAAGACATGTAGCTTCCCCCGCAGCAGACTGGTCAATGTAAAGTTGAAGCAGGCTAATCTTATTGTAGAAACGAAATATGATAGGGTATCATGTTTTAGATCCGAATCTTGAAAAAATAATAAAAATATTGAAAACAGATTTAGAGTACACAAGCTTGATGTTTGACCACGGCCCCATCGCTTTACATTTACAAGTTGTGAATATAAATATGTACGAGTGTGTACGCCTTTATGTGTGTCGTTATCTGAAATCATAATTGCTCGTTGTACTTTTCGCGCGTCTGGTCAACATCATTGAAGATATCAGAATTTACAAATGTGGTCAAGCGGTGTCTCATACATTTCTCCATCTCGGCCATGTTCAGGTTCTTGATCGATGAATATCACCAGCGGCGCCTATTGATTTTGTCTCCTTGTGTAAATGTGTGATTTGTGTGTGGTTGTGTGCTGTTGTGTGTGGGTGTACGGATGTTAAGGAAAGATTCCAGTGTAAGAACGTGTGCTTCTGTCTGGTAGCGAGGAATGAGAGCCAAACTTGTAAAAATGAAAGAAAAACCTGGAAAATTCTTCTGGTAAAACTATCTGATATTTTGTTCTGACTTTGAAACATCCAGATATAAGAGAAAGAAAGAACGAAATGAAGAGAGGTAAACAAAGATAGAAATATGCTTGATGCAGTAGATCAACGACGTTTGTTGAGTTCTTGTTATCATGTTCAAGATAATAACAAAAACATGACACCAATATAAATAAATAACATGCCTGCAACAATGATAACAAATAATGTGCGAGCACACACACATACACCACACACACTAACACAAACATAGAGAGAAGTGACAGTTTGGTGGGTTATGGAGAAACCATATAATGCTTGGAGAAGGATTCTAAGATATGTCATGTTAAATTTAGCGAGAAAATGTAGTTGATTGTCAATAATTAATTCAATTTTCAGCTACTTCTCTTCACAACTTAGTAGATGACTATGAGAAACATTACATACAAAGAGTAAACAAGACATTATCTCAGATTGATACTGTGTGAATACAGCAAAAAAAGTGTTGAGCTTCAAGAGATGTATGCATGATAGAGTTTTGAAACAATATAAAAATATTTTAAAAATATAAAATTAGCGTTAGATTATGATAACGGAACAGAGAGAGAGCGAGAGAGAGAGAGAGAGGCGAATATTGATTAAGCAAGGTGTCAATATCAGTGATATAATAATAATAATTCCTCTCGTACTGTTATACGTTACATAGAGCCTGCAAGTAATTTCTCCATACCGCTCTATCCAGGACAACTCACTCAATCTCCTCCATGGAACGGAGACCGTTATTTCTTGTCTCTCTCAGCAAAGTTCGTTTCAGTGTCTCCTTAGGTCATCATCTCTTTATTGAATACTTTGCATCCCACTTGAATGCCTGCTTTGATATTCGTTGATCATTTTTCCTCAAGGTGTGTCCAACATATCTCCATCTTCTCTTTCTTATAACATTTTGCTACTAGTGGTTGTCATCAGTGATATAGACAACTTAAATAAACAAGATAATATTATACTTTGAGTGAATGACACAGAGGGATAGAAAGAGAAAAGAGAGTAACAAGATTGAAGGTAGTTTGTATTTCTTTTAAAGAGATACCATATACTGTCAAACCAGCCGTGATAAATAACGGCAGAAATTACAATTGAAGAGATTGTGGAAGAGAACGAAACAACGAACTTCTGAGAAACTCGAAAAATAGTTTCTGAATATGAGTTTCTGAAAGGGAGAATGAGGACAAGTACGAAAAATATTAAGTAGAATTTTAGTCAGAGATAAGACAGAGTAACTGAAATAAAACAGAGACACGGTGTGAGAGACAGCAACGTTAGATACAGGAGAAACAGCAAGGGAGCAGTGAAATGTGAAGCAAGATTAAGTTGTTCAACTCAACGATAGACAAGATAAAAAATGTAAGACTGCTGTAGCGAAGATTAGTGATAAACTAATCTGACAAGAGTAATGTGTTCATATAATATGAAAATGTAAATGGCGACATAACCTTACAGGACTTAGCAATCAACCACAATATACGAAGCGTTGACTTTTAGACAACAATTATACGTTCAGTAGTTTGTCATTACTTTCTGAACGGTGATATCTATTTTACCGTTATATACGTTACATAAAATATACATATATATATATATAATATATATATATATATATATATATATATGATTGATGGATTGATAGGCCCATCCTCATTGCACTTCGGTGAGTAACCATGTGTGCTCTAATCTCTTTCTTACACAGGAAGATCTCATCTGCTGTGCACGAACTCCGTAGCACCGGTGACGGTCCCGGTGTAATTTTGAAGAGTGTGAAGGTATTTTTGTAGGAACTTTATTTTGAATCTTTTCTAATGAATTTTGTCCGGGGAACACCTTTACAGCCTGCTCTTCTCGATTTTGAACTGCCAAGGGTTCTTTTACGTGCTTAAATTTAACATGGGACCTACGTTTTATCGTCCGTCTCCGATAGGAATAGTAACTTGATCTCACCTATACTGATATCAGGGATTTCTGGAATAATATTCAGATGGCTCCACGAGGGAGCGAACCTGTGACCTTTGGACGCTCACCTAACTTCTACGCCACAGAGGCCACTAAATAAATATATATATTTGTATACGTTGTTTGAGAGCCGCGGTAGCGTAGTTGTTAGTGAACTCGCTTCTCAAGGCTGGTGGTCCGGGTTCAACTCCCACAGTGTGCGTGAAATTTGTCCAGATCGCGACGGCTCTCAGGTCGATCCAGCCTCAACTGGGTACCAGACATGTCTGGGAAAGTAAAGGCGGCCGGCGTGATGCTGACCACATCACTCAACGTGTGCCGACGGTCAATGCAATAATACAGGCCTAACACTGTATTGCCCTATATACCACAAGGTATGAAAGGGTTCCTTTACTTTTTTACTTTATATATGTTGTTTAATTTGTGAAAATGACCAGAAACTGACCAGATAGTGTCAACTTGAGATTGTTCGTTTTTTGTTTGTTTATGATGAAAGCCAAGGATAAATGAGTTTCACTTTATCATATACAGTGATAGAAAACAGTCTCTAGAGCATTTTTATATCCAGGTGAGAACAGTGAGTGAGTGGCAGACGTGATAGAGTTAATATGTGTTCTATTTTTAGATTATATATTTAAATGGTGTAAAATAAAGAGAAGATTGAGACAAAGAGAGATAGATAAAATAAGTAAGACGAACAATAATACCTGCAGTTTCATCTTTTGTGTAATATTACTTAACATTACAAAATCATTTCCACAAACTAGTATATATATATGTGAAAATCGGGGTATATCCTCTACATGACTAAGCCATCACCCACAGTAAACGAGTCGTAGATTTTCTAGGCACCACTTATATGCTCAGTAGTTTGATTTTCTTTTTAAACCGTAAGTTCTATTTTTACCGCTCTTTTCTACGGGAAAGTATTTGCTTTCAAACTGCCCGCCGCAGAGTTTGAACACTTGATACGCTTGGTTCTGGTCGAACTTGCGACCGCATAAGCTACATATGCCCATATATATATATTTATATTTATATATATATAGTCATATGAGCCATATATATATATTTATATATATATAACTGAAATGTAACAGACTGTAACATAAGCTAATATCCCCTATATATATATATATATATATATATATATATATAATTACATACATGCATACATACATAAACACACACATATACACCCAACAACGTACAAACATACATATACACATATGTAAATACATACATGCTCACATACATACATACATGCTCACATACATACATACATACATGCTCACATACATACATACATATATACAGTGGCGGGTCGTCATTAAGGGTCAGAGGGCCGGGCCCCACCAAAAATAATGTGTAATGTGTATTTATTATATCTTATCTTATCTTAACCACATTTGCCGTGAAGCGTCGTGGGGAGAGTTGGTTTCCTATCTTGTGCCAGGTGTGTTGCGCTTGACGTTGTCAGTCCATGCTTTCGCAGGGACTCTGAGATGTTATCTATCCATCGTGTTCTTGGCCTGCTTCGTGCTTTGCGCCCTGAGTGTCGATTATTATAGGCACGTGATGGTAGTAAATGTGGTTCCATTCTCATTAGATGGCCGAACCACTTGAATCTTTGCTTCTCGATGTACTGTATGCATGGTATAGTACCAACGATGCAACCATATATTATGTAATGGATTAAAATATACTTACTTACTTAATCCCGTCATGCCTAGTGACACATGGGGCTTCAGAAAGGACTTTCCATGCTCTCCTATCCCGTGCAACCTTCAGCGCAGAGCCCCACGTCAGAGATGCGGTGTCCAGTTCCTCTTCCATCATGCGCCTCCATGTTGTCCGTGGTCTGCCTTTCTTTCTCTTTCCCTCTGGTGTCCAAGTGAGGGCTATCCTTGCAGGCATTTCTTGTCTCATTCTCATAACATGTCCGAGCCATTTCCATCTTCTCTTTTGAGTATGTCATTCATTGGGATTAAAATATAACCTAACCCAAAACCATGATTTTCCCCGAAAATGTGTGTCTGGCCCCACCAACAAAACCGATCACGAACTGCCACTGCATATATACATATATATATATATATATATATATATATATATATATATATATATATATATATATATATATATATATATATATACATACATACATCATACTTGAACGCACACACATGCTTACCACTAGTACCTAAAAGCTCATTTTGTATGCATATGCACACTCACACACGGTATCTAGCTCTCACTTTCTTTCTTTCTATCAGGCGGTGTGCCACTTCTGTAGAGATGGTTCGAGCCACATGGGGTCAAACGTGGTGCAATGAAGTCAATCCTTTTGTTTTAGACCTGACTTATAAATATTCTATCACATACACATACTCATTATTACGAATATCAGTTATCAGTTATATCTTCTTCTTCTTTGCGTTCGTTCTTTACGACCAATTTTAATCACTCTTTGTGACATGTTTGATCTTTGCCAAGAACATGTATACGTTGCACATTGGTTTTGTAGACCCCTAAACGCATAGACTTCTACACGTTTAGGACACATGCATCCGATTTCAGCCAAACCTCCTTAGTCGCCTCTTACGACATGCGTGGCAGGTAACAGTGGTTCTATTCTTTACACCCCAAATTTAGGCCCCGATAACCACTCGGGCGTATTTACCGAGAAGGCTGAGGCGGGAAGGCTCATCGCTTACTGGGGGTTATATTTTTTATAAAGCTTAAGGGGACCCTCGCCATTGCTACGGAGCTCTTGCATTGCAGCTTAGATCTTTCTGTGTAAGAAAGAGATCCGGGGTCTCTGTGGCTAAGTGTTTAAGCCCTTTGTCTAGCGAGTCAAGTGCAGTTTTTTTCACAGACCCCTAGGATTTCTGCCAGAGATACGGAGTTCGTGCTTTGTGCAATACTCTCGGCAGGTGACGTGCCTTTTCTTTCGGAGATAGACAGAGTCATATGAGGTAAAATCTGGTGCAATGAAGTCAATCCTTCGGCTTTAAAACCCGTTAAACCATTTAAGAAAGAGATCGGATAACACATGGTTACTCACTAAAGTGCACTGATGATGGTTCTATCAATCAAACAATATTAAGCTAATACTCGCATACACTCTCAACATACAGACTTAAATATTTAACATATCTCTAAAGACCTACCTTTGTCTTCCTCAAACAAATGATCACCGTTCCTAAGACCACAGAAACGGTCATGCAAAAACTCTGAATACCCAAAGCAATCGCTCGGATAGTAAAGTCAAACACAACAATAGGCTCACCCTCCGCACTTAGCTGTGTGGAGGATGAGGATGAGGTCGTCATGAGCGAGCAGTTGAACTCGGATGTATAGTTGGAAGTTATATTCCGTATGTAATCCAGATACGAGTTCTCCACCGATTTTCCATGGAAGAACTGGTTTGCTGCGTTAGGAAATGGAAACTGGTAGCCTTCTTTGCATACGCACATGTAACTTCCAACTCGAAGTCCAGTACTTGGGATATTCTTACACTGAAATAAGTTCAATATTGATTTATAAGTTGCAACCAATAGTTAACAGATGCACAGTTAGTCAGACAAAAGCACATATAGTAAACAGATGCACAGTTAGTCAAACAAAAACACATATAGTAAACAGATGCACAGTTATTCAGACAAAAACACATATAGTAAACAGATGCACAGTTAGTCAGACAAAACCACATATAGTAAACAGATGCACAGTTAGTCAGACAAAAACACATGTAGTAAACAGATGCACCGTTAGTCAGACAAAAACACATATAGTAAACAGATGCACAGTTAGTCAGACAAAAGCACATATAGTAAACAGATGCACAGTTAGTCAGACAAAAACACATATAGTAAACAGATGCACAGTTAGTCAGACAAAAACACATATAGTAAACAGATGCACAGTTAGTCAGACAAAAACACATATAGTAAACAGATGCACAGTTAGTCAGACAAAAACATATATAGTAAACAGATGCACAGTTAGTCAGACAAAAACACATATAGTAAACAGATGCACAGTTAGTCAGACAAAAACACATATAGTAAACAGATGCACAGTTAGTCAGACAAAAGCACATATAGTAAACAGATGCACAGTTAGTCAGACAAAAACACATATAGTAAACAGATGCACAGTTAGTCAGACAAAAACACATATAGTAAACAGATGCACAGTTAGTCAGACAAAAACACATATAGTAAACAGATGCACAATTAGTCAGACAAAAACATATATAGTAAACAGATGCACAGTTAGTCAGACAAAAACACATATAGTAAACAGATGCACAGTTAGTCAGACAAAAACACATATAGTAAACAGATGCACAGTTAGTCAGACAAAAGCACATATAGTAAACAGATGCACAGTTAGTCAGACAAAAACACATATAGTAAACAGACAGATAACATATTTATTGTTAGATATATAGTTAGAGAAATAGTTAGACAGGGATTTATAGAGATACATCTAGACTCTAGACAGACAGGCAGACAGGCAAGCAGGTAGTCAGACAAGCAGGTAGACTGACAGACAGACAGGCGGGCGTGAAGACAGACATACAGATATGTAGAAAGATAGGCAGGCACGAGGGCAGACAGACAGACAGATAGACATGCAGGCATATAGACAGACAGGCAGCCAGACAGACAGACAGGCAGGCAGGCAGTCGTGAAGACAGGCAGGCGGATATGTAGATAGACAGATAACTTGATATGTAGATATATAGGTTAGCCTAGTGCAGAACTTTGTGTGTGTAGAATGAATCTAGCGATATCGTCTTTTCATCTTTTCTTTCATCGATCTCTCCGGCCGGAAACATGGTCTTGCAAAACAGTCTTTGATATGTAAGATGATATGGATATGTGACAAACGATCATAATTGTTAAGACTTCAGCATCATAGTTGACATGATTTCATTGTTGTTAGACTGCCAGCATCATAGTTGACATGATTTCATGTTGTTTAGACTGCAGCATCATAGTTGACCTAATTTCATTGTTGTTTAGACTGCCAGTATCATAGTTGACCTGATTTCATTGTTGTTTAGACTGCCAGCATCATAGTTGACCTGATTTCATTGTTGTTTAGACTGCCAGTATCATAGTTGACCTGATTTCAGTATTGTTTAGACTGCCAGTATCATAGTTGACCTGATTTCATTGTTGTTTAGACTGCCAGCATCATAGTTGACTTGATTTCATTGTTGTTTAGACTGCCAGTATCATAGTTGACCTGATTTCAGTATTGTTTAGACTGCCAGCATCATAGTTGACCTGATTTCAGTATTGTTTAGACTGCCAGTATCATAGTTGACCTGATTTCATTGTTGTTTAGACTGCCAGTATCATAGTTGACTTGATTTCATTGCTGTTTAGACTGCCAGTATCATAGTTGACCTGATTTCAGTATTGTTTAGACTGCCAGCAAATGAGATCTGGGACTTGATTTCAGTATGTTTAGACTGCCAGCATCAAGTTGACCTGATTTCGTATTGTTTAGACAGCACTAGTTCACTTGATTTCGTATTGTTTAGACTGCCAGCACATAGTTGACTGATTTCATTGTTTAGACTGCCAGCATCATAGTTGACCTGATTTCAGTATTGTTTAGACTGCAGCATCATAGGACTGATTTCTTTTTAACTGCCAGCATCATAGTTGACTTGATTTCATGTTGTTTAGACTGCCAGTATCATAGTTGACTTGTTTCAGTATTGTTTAGACTGCCAGCATTGTTAACCTGATTTCAGTATTGTTTGACTGCGTATCATAGTGACTTGATTTCAGATTGTTTAGACTGCCAGTATCATAGGACTTGATTCAGTATTGTTTGACCCTCTTTAACCTATTTCAGTATTGTTTAGACTGCCATACAAGTGACTTGTTTCGTATGTTTAGACTGCCAGTATCATGTACTGTTTCGATTGTTTGACGCCGCATCATAGGACTGATTTCATTGTTGTTTAGACTGCTAGTACATAGTTGACTGATTCATTTTAATGCCACATCATAGTGACTGATTTCATTTTGACTGCAGCACTATGACTTGATTTATTGTTGTTTGACTGCCAGTATCATGTTGACTGTTCAGATTGTGACTGCCAGCATCATAGTTAACCTGATTTCGTATTGTTTAGACGCCGATCATAGTGACTTGATTTGATGTTGCTGCGTATCATGATTGTTTCGATAGACTGCCAGTATCATAGTTGACTTGATTTGTTGTTTAGACTGCCAGTATCATAGTTGACTTGTTTTCTTGTTGCTGAAACAACCATATACACCATGTTTGGCGTAGTTCAGTGCGTTGGCACTTTATATGGCATTAAGTCAAAAAGAACAGATATCATTGGGAAAAAAACCTTTGATTAAACATCGATTCACAATAACATAAACGAAACAGTTGTCCTAACAACAAACACTTAAGTTCCCTGTGGTGTTTTACTGCATAAGAAGCTAGACAAAATAAAACATATGATAATGAATTCATTAGAAAGATTAACATATAACATTCCTACAACCAGTGACAACTGTTATAAGAAAGAGAAGATGGAGATATGTTGGGCACACCTTGAGGAGAAATGATCAACGAATATCAAAGAAGGCATTGAAGTGGGATGCAAAGGGTTCAAGAAAGAAAGGTCGACCTAAGGAGACCCTGAAGCAAACTTTGCTGAGAGAGGCAGGAAATATAGGTCTCAGTTCCATGGAGAAGATTGAGCGAGTTGCCCAGGATAGAGCGGTATGGAGAAATTACTTGCAGGCCCTATGTAACGTATAACGGTACGAGAGGAATTATTATTATTCCTACAACTATTTAGACCATCTTCAAAATTGCATTGTGGACCCACGCCGGTGTTACGGAGTTCGTGCACTGTCGCTGAGATCGTCCTACGTTAGAAGATATTGGAGCACACATGGTTATTCATTAGAGTGCAGTGATGATGGTAATATCAATCAATCAGGTAAGCATTTATTTTAGACGTTTTTGTCATACTCTTATCATTTTTGTTTTTGGAAGTGCTACAGTTTCTATAGGACCAGCATTTGTAAGATGATGATTCAGTCTCAGACGAGGATACGATATGGGATTGGAAGAACATGTCTGGACTATGCAAGGAACAGTGTAATGTGTAATGAGCAGTGGCGGCTCGTCATTAAGGGTCAGAGGAGCAGGGCCCCACCAAAAATAATGTGAACGTGTTTTTATTATAAAATGGATTAAAATATAACCTGACCTAAAACCATGATTTTTCATAAAATGTGTGTCTGGCCCTAGCAACAGAAACGATCACGAGCCGCCACTGGTAATGAGGTATGGCACGTATGTATAATTAGAGTGTTACAAGAACTATCAATAATCGTATCCGTTGTAATCTGCTGAATGAGACTGAGAGTCTACAAAGCATCCAGTAATGGAAGGACGCTAATGTTGGTAACAACCAACTAGATATTGTCTGTAATGTCATTGAATCTGATGATTGAATGTGATTTTATTTAACACATCCGATGCTAACTGTGGCCAGAAAAGAACAGCACAATAGATATATGAGTAGGCTCATCAATCAACATCGAACTAGTACGGTCAGTCGCTAGACACTGTTGGAGATACTGCGAAGGAGATCGGAGCACCTATAAACAAATCTGGAGTGCAATGAAGATATTTCAAGCCGAAAATGAAACTGGGTTTTTCCTGACTAGATTAGACACTGCAGACAATTAGAATTTAGCACAGAACTGCGCAGATTCGGATTTGGGCAAGACTTTAATTAAAAATTAAAAGAAGAAAAATTAGGTGACGAGCGAACAAAAGATGAGTGAGAAGTGTCAACAAGAGGAGAAGGTGGAATACATTAGGAAGATAATACAGTGGATGTATACGTTAAGATAATAATTCAGCTCTGTGTCTGCTAGCATACATCGTAGTGTGATAAAATAATACAAGTATATTTAAGAATGATAACATTAATCTTATAATACACTCTCATACATCTGCATGCGTTCACAAATAAGATATGTTCAAGTTCTTTTCTGTTCAGGGTTGCACGTTTTCACTGTTAACAGTTACACGTAAAAGGGATAACTCACCTTAGTGTAAGTTTGCATACACCGGCATGTGCTAAAATATAATATATCTACACGTAGGAGGGATAACTCACCTTAGTGTAAGTTTGCATACACCGCATGTGCTAAATATAATATATCTACACGTAGGAGGATAACTCACCTAGTGTAGCTCACATACACCGGCGTGGGCTAAAATATAATATATCTACACGTAGGAGGGATAACTCACCTTAGTGTAAGCTCGCATGCACCGGCGTGGGCTAAAATATAGTATATCTACACTTAAGAGGAATAATTCACTTTCAAATAGACAAGAAGACAGTGGGTGTGCTAAAAATAATATATCTACACGTAGGAGGGATAACTCACCTGAGAAGATACTCGCATACATCGGCGTATGATACAAAATAATATATCTACACGTAGGAGGGATAACTCACCTGAGAAGATACTCGCATACATCGGCGTATGCTACAAAATAATATATCTACACGTAGGAGGGATAACTCACACTAGGAGATACTCTCATAGATAGAAGTGTGCTACACAAAAATTTATATATAAACGTAAAATGGATCACTTTTCTTAGAAGAGATGCGTATGTTTATTCGTGTTTTGGAAAAATCACACGTATAGAGAGATGTTATAACTCTTTCATGGTGTGTTCGCATACATCGGCGTGTGTTAGAAAATAATAGATGAACACGTAAGAATGATAACTCACCTCAAAATGTACTCACACAAATCTGAGTGTTTTAGAAAATAGCATATGTATGTTTTTTTCTTGTTTTTTTAAACCGAAGGATTGACTTCATTGCACTGGGTTTTACCCCATATGGCTCGGTCCCTCTCCGCAGAAATGGTACGCCACCTGTCGAGAGTATTGCACAAAGCACGAATTCCGTAGCTCCAGCAACAATCCTAGGTGTCTCTGGAAAAACTGCACTCGTGAACAGAACGATGCGGTCCGGATTCGAACCCACGACCTTCGACTCACACGGCAAAGGGGTTCGAACACTCAGCCACAGAGACCCACATGTATAAGTTATAGTTATAATTCACAACAGTGGAAACTTGTAAACATCGGTGTGTGTTTAAATATGACGTGTGTATAACAAAGAAACCTTATCAAAAGAATAAGAATCCGACAATCAAGGTTCTTCGGGCATATAATGCGAAGAGAAGGTTTAGAACATTTGGTGACTACAGGTAAAATTCAGGAAGGAGAGATCGTGGAAGACAGAGGAGAAGATGTTGGATGGCCTGACATCATGGTTCGACAAAATATCGACGTCAGAACTGATTACATGCACCAAGCAAAGAGAGTTGTGGAGAGACATGATCGCCTACGCCGGCAGGCATGGCACTTGAATGATAACAAAGAATATTAACTCACTTCAGTTGATGTTCGAATATATCGGCCTGTGTTATAATATGACATGCGTATAAAAGAAATTGCTCATTGCTCATTTAAGAACCATCTTCACCGCACATCTGATATGTTCATAATTACTCCAATCTCCTCCTAAGCACGATGTTCAGGGTGTTTAGACTAACAATTCCCGTTCTGTGTTGGATAATGAATCTACTGTGTAAAAGAGAAAAATAGCACACATCAGTGGATGCCCGCATATTTCGGCTGTGTGTTAAAATATAACATACGTATAAAAGAAAACGATAACTCACCTCAGTGGATGCTCGCATACATCTGTGTGTGTTAGAAAACAGAGAGCCATCTTCTGCACATTGGTTGATTTTTATGGCTTCAAAGTTGGCCTCCAGAAGCACAACACCTCTGGAAACACATCCAAAAAAACGTTGTTAGCTATAATTATGACTCATGCATACACATATTAACACTTAACATATATGGCTATATTTGTTTGATATCCCTCACTATAAACCATCACCTACTCGCCGAGTAGTATAGTATAAAAACCTGTTAATATATGACATATGTCTGTCATGTATGTTAAGTACAGTATCCGTATTATCACCTAAGTACTCCGCCAACAGCTTGCATAAAGATGACTGTATATGTTAATAAGTTTTCAGATTGTTTTTCACCTCGTGTTCGGTTAGACTTGATACATGTTTCCAGTGGCGGCTCTTGGTAATTTTTCTTGGTGGGGCCAGACACAAATTTTTGGGAGAATCATGGTTTTTTTAGTATTTACTATTATTTGTCTATTCCGATAAGTTATTCCCCCTTTCGGTTTTTGGTGGGGCCGGGCCCCACTGGAACTTAATGACGAGCCGCCCCTGCATGTTTCATATATCTCTTCTCTCGTTTATTCCATATATTTCAGCTCGATAGCCTATATACGAGCGTATTATTATTGATGTATTGCTGATAACCGTCCTGCTATTATTATTAGTAGCAATAGTAGCAGTAGTATTAGTAGTAATTGTTGCAGTTGGTTTCTTTATATATAAATGACATTCAGGAGGAACATTGTCAGAGCCACAATCACAATCATCACTTAACCCCGACATTACGACAAGTCACATTGCAAGCCGTTTCAACACTACCAAGTTTCCAACAAGTCGTCTCAAGTACCAATTTTTTTATTTTTTTAAAATTGATATATTCCATTTAAAATTATTTGTGTGTAATAATGAAATGACGGCTGCTGCAGATGCCTATGGCATATGTGAGAGAGAAATTCCGAACGACTGTTGGGGTTGGCAAAGTTCTGCCCAGGACAAGCTATGTGATGATGATAATGAATAATGCGCATAATAAAGCGGAAGAATTTAGAAAATATAGTTTTCATTTTTGCACATTCTGATATAAGAAGTAGTGATCTGGTGTTAAGCATAAGTAGGTTATAATATATTCTCTTAGAACACCGAATTTTACTCTAAACAAACAGGGCATTAAAACATGGTTTCAGAAACACGGTCTACTATGTCTCATCATTATCAGGTTCCGTCTCCACGTTGAAGGTTGGATGCAATAAATCTCCAGCATCCTCTGTCTTTCGCCTTGGTGTTGCACTTTGCCAGACTGTAACTTGTCAACTTCTTAAAGTTTCCTCCCACTTATCTCTCGATCTTCCTCTTGCTCTTCCCCCTCAACTTTCCCCTCTAGTAAACATTTTATCAAGGTGTCATGTCTTTTTATGTGTCCCAAATACTTTATTTGTCTGAATTTTATTTCTCATAATAATTGTTTCTTCATACCTAGTTTTCCTAAAAGTTGTTTATTTGTCTGTTTTTCTGTCCATGAAACTCTGCCTATTCTTCTATATATCCACATCTCAAATGCATCAATTCTGTCATCTAACTGCTTGTTCATTGTCCATGTTTCCGACTATGTCTGTTCGAAGTTAAAAAATGATAACGTTCTCTTTTCTGTTTACGTACATTTCTTAAGCAATTTTTTTCCTGGTGGCTCGGATATATTCCACTTGATTGTGTATTTTCTTCTGATAAACAACTCGACTTTAAACAAAACAAAATGAATATTTCATGCATGATTAGTTGTATGATGCTAAACTGCAGACAATTTCTTCTCTTCTACAAAATGCTTCCTACTAAATTTGCGTTTCTTTTACGACAGACTCTACTCTGTGTCCTCTTCCTTGCTTCTCAGAAACTGAGCTAAAAGACGAATTGACTTGTTCTCTTGGAGTTTTATCTGTTTATGAACTTTATTTCTAAATTGGCTCCTTCTAACACTTTAAAATGATAGACTCTGGATAGATATTCCTAAATCTGTAGTGAATGTGACTAAGTCATTACGTTGTAGCTTTGTGTTTCAAATGTCGTAGGTTCAAATAAGTATCATACCGTTATTTTCACAAATACATTTTTTTCTTTAGGATACCCTAGAATTATTGCCGAGTGTACGATGTTCGTGCTTTGTGCAGGTGGCGTGTCATCATACCATTTTACTGCAGAGGAACCAGGCCAAATGGGAACAAAAATGATGCAATAAAGTCAGTCCTCCGTCATTATACCCTTTCAGTATCACAATTGTAATAAGAGAGGCTTCTTAGTGCTAACCCATTAAAGATGTATCACAAATGCAATCAGAAAAAAAATATCTTAGTGTTAAACCTTCATCGATTTATCACAAATACAATTTCATATCCCTGCAACTGTGTTGATTAAACTATGTTACATTTTAAAAAATCATTTACAATTGATTTTTGGGATTGTGATCACCGAGGAAATATGAATTTGCCTTATTGACCTGAGCCTGGCTAGTTACAAATATTGTACGCCTTGAAAAGTACATTTCCAGTGACCCAAATCGTTTTTTTTAATTGTAGACAACTGTTTGACAGAGCCAAGGGACAAGGGAGCAATGTCATGAATGTACTAGGAATTATTTTACATTCGTATAGGGCATTGCTGTGGTTCTTAAAACCTCACCGATATGTGAGGAATAATAGTGTTGATTTCCATCCTACAGCCAGGCATAGTCTCTAGCAGACTTTATCACAGCGAGAATATGTTGACCCTTCCTTCGTTAGCCAGACGTTTCTGTATTTGAGGCTAACTACTAGGAAATTAATAAATATTTTTACCAGTATATTTTGTTTATTTTCGTTTGTTATGTGAGGGATTAATCATCATCAGGTGCCGTGCCGGCTGACGTAGAAGATCATTGATCTCCACAAATCTCTGTCGTGAGTGTCTGCTATCAACTCAGATGTAGAGCCTCTACCGTGCCATGAAGTCAGGCTATCCAAAATTTTCTCTCTGTCTTCCTCTATCTCGTCTACCCTCGATTTTACTGGTTGTCACAATGTGTTCTAAACCTTCCCTCCTCATCACATACCCGAAAAATGATGACTGCCTCTTTCTTATATTGATGATAAGCCTTCTGTGTCTTGATATCATTCAATACCTCAACATTACATATTTAGCAGTCGATAGGTGTGGATGATTACAGCCTCTATAAGCCGATGCATGGCCTTTCAACCTAAGTTCGAGTCTTTCATTTGTTATATTAGAGCATGTAGGCCAACAAATATGAAGAAAAAATTAACTCCTTTCTGAGCTGCAACTAACTACTTATGCAAAGTAGTGCTTACACTTCACATTGTTTGTGACTTTATATATATATATGTTGTTTCTGTTTGGTTTTTGTTCTTCTCAACCAAGTTATCCCCTTTGACATCTTCTTGTTTTTCTAACCAAGTTATCCACTTTGTGATCTTCTTGTTCTTCTCAACCCTAAGTCCACTCTTTGTGATTTTCTTGTCTCTTTAACACTTGATCGACCATTTGTAGACCACTCTTGGATCCTCTTGTTCTTTCAACCAAGTTATCCACTCTTTGTGATCTTCTTGTTCTTCTCAACCAAGTTATCCACTTTTGTGATTTCTTGTTCTTCTCAACCAAGTTATCCACTCTTTGTGATCTTCTTGTTCTTCTCAACCAAGCTATCCATCTTTTTGATCTTCTTGTTCTTCTCAACCAAGTTATCCACTTTGTGATTTTCTTGTATTTCAAACAGGTTATCCACTTTGTGATTCTTTGTACTTCTAACAAGTTATCCACTCTTGTGACCTTCTTGTTCTTTCCAACAAGTTATCCACTTTGTGATCTTCTTGTTCTTCTCACACTTGATATCGATCACTTGTAAACCACTCTTTGTGATCTTCTTGTTCTTCTCAACCAAGTTATCCACTCTTTGTGATCTTCTTGTTCTTCTCAACCAAGTTATCCACTCTTTGTGATCTTCTTGTTCTTCTCAACCAAGTTATCCACTCTTTGTGACCTTCTTGTTCTTCTCAACCAAGTTATCCACTCTTTGTGATCTTCTTGTTCTTCTCAACCAAGTTATCCACTCTTTGTGATCTTCTTGTTCTTCTCAACCAAGTTATCCACTCTTTGTGATTTTCTTGTTCTTCTAACACTTGATATCGACCACTTGTAAACCACTCTTTGTGATTTGTGTGTTATCTGAGCCTAAGAGCGATGTACGCTGTGCCAGTAATGAATGCACCTACAAGTAGGCCAGTACATCCGATTTCTGCGAAGCTTTTATTCATCAAGGTAACTTCCTAGGCCCCTACCTCAGTCACCTCTTACGACATGCTTTCTAGATCGCAATGTTACTATTCTTTGCTTCCCTTGCAAGCCCTGGAAAAACACGGGCGTTTTGTAATCTGTGTGGTTTTCGCAGAGAACGTGAGTATGTTGTACACCGTTAGGGACACCTAGGCATGTAGGATAGACACTTCCTATTTCGGTCAACCCGTAAGTATATTATGCAAGACAACATAAATATGTGTAAACTTGTAAATGTAAGGTTTTACAAACAGGCAAAAATCTAACTTTAGTATACAATATCTGGCGTTCTACTGTGGCACAGTATCAGATCTAAATGGACGTGGAGAGGATATCAGATATATACGCGCAATATGGACAGCGACATGTTTATCACAGTATTATTATATTAGCAAGGAAAATAAATGGTTAAACGAAAAATAACAACACTTGACGTTTCAACGATATATATGATGACATACTCGGTGACATTCAGTTCGATCTGAGCACTTATCGGCGAAGTTCAATTCCCGGTACTCATGATTCTTCCGAAAGCATAATGTATCACCAAAGTTTGAAATGTTTGGACATCTTCACACAATAATAACAACTACTATTTAACTGTGAAATATTTACATTTATTGACATAGTCCATGACACAAATAACCAATCAACCAAACGCTAAGAAACAATATACTTCTTTTAACGCTCCATATCGATCACTTATTAACCACGATGTATGTAATCTGAGCCTAATATCGATTGTAGGTTGTGCCAGTTATGCGCCTAGAAGTAGGTCAGCATATCCGATTTCTGCGACACTTTTTATTTACTAGGTAGCTTTAGACTCCTACCTCAGTCGACTCTTACGATATGCCTTGTAGGTCGCATTGCTACTATTCTTTGTTTCCCTCACGGGCCCCGGCACTACACGGACGAAACAATATATAATAAACGCGTTACAAACGTGCGCAATAGGGAACAAGTCAATAGTACAGACAAGGTTTGAATAATAAAATATATGAACACAAAAAAACATATATGAGTCTTAGAGAACAAAGTTAAGTTCAATGTGAAATTTACAAGGAAAGTACATTTCACTCAGTCCATACCACTGACCCCTATAGGGGCTTACAAGTGAGCAATCACACGCCCAATCTCTAGAGTATATTTAACATAGATTACTTTTATTTCTATTTGTGTTAAGCCGTACACGTTTTTGTTGCAGCTATAAATAGTATACATATATATTTAACTATATTGTACATGTGAGACGAATGGAAAATTGACCAAAATCACATTTTGTTCTGTGAACTTTCGGCGTGAAAGAGAAACCAGTGCAGACCACTGCTCATATATAAAGATGTATGAAAGACCTCAATGAAGAACTTTTCTATAGGTCCCAGCACATGGGCAAAACATGCTAGAGACATAGTTGTGTGGAAAGCGATATTCCCCAAGAGCGCTATCTTTTGAGAAGAGACTTATATAGCAACTTCTTTTTCTTCTTCTTTGCGTTCGTTCTTACGACCAATTTTAATCATCCTTTGTGATATGTTAGATCTTTGCCAAGAACGTGTATACGTTGCACATTGGTTTGGTAGGCCTCTAACCGCATAGACTACTACACGTTTAGGACACATGCATCCGATTCAGTCAAACCTCCTTAGTCGCCTCTTACGGCATGCGTGGCAGGTAATAGTGGTTCTATTCTTTACAACAAATTTGCCCAGGTAACACATAGGCGATATATGAACTTAAAGCAAGAAACAAAGAGAAAATCAAGATTCAAAGTAATCACTTCATTCCCTCTGTGGCAAAGATATATACTGAATATCATTAACATTACGTTTCATTGTCTTATGTCAAGATGTCTAGCTAGGAATATCAACTTAACATTACGTTTCATTCTCTTATGTCAAGATGTCTAGCTAGGAATATCAACTTAACATTACGTTTCATTCTCTTATGTCAAGATGTCTAGCTAGGAATATCAACTTAACATTACGTTACATTGTCTTATGTCAAGATGTCTAGGAATATCAACTTAACATTACGTTTCATTGTCTTATGTCAAGATGTCTAGCTAGAATATCAACTTAACATTACGTTCATTGTCTATGTCAAGATGTCGTATAAAAATATTTTGAGAGTTGAATTCATTAACATTACGTTGCATTGCTTATGTGAACATGTCCAGACATATCAATTTGCCCGCCTTCCCAGTGTATTCGTATCGCGTTGGACAACGGGTGACAAGCCCTCTTGGAGTGCGGTTCAATTCCGCGGGCTGGCAGAAGAGCCACGGCTTCTTCAGATTTACGATGTTCGTGGCACCGAACCGAAGGGTTACAATGTCCATGGCACCGAGCAGAAGAGCTGAAAAACTCAAGTGCTTCTGGATCGGGAAAAAACCAAAAACAAACCAATTTAACATTACGTTTCATTGTTTATGTGCTCATGTACGGACATTTAACAACACATTTTACACGTTACTTATTTTGTGAATATTGATATATATTTCAAAGCGGATTAACTGGGGTTTTTTTTAATCATAGAATACAAGTTGATAGTAACCTATATTTCGCTTCTTCATTTTTTAACATGGGCGTTGCGGATGCATTGATGATATTCAGTGGTGGCTCGTCATTAAGGGCCAGAGGAGCCGGGCCCCACCAAAAATAATGTGTAACATGTATTTATTATTTAATAAATTAAAATATAACCAAACCCATGATTTACCCGAAAATTTGTGTCTGGCCCCACCAACAAAAACGATCACGAGTCGCCACTGATGATATTGAACTTCAAGTAAATAGTTTCCAAGTATGTCTGTTACTTGCTTTCTTCTGTACGCAGCATACAAGTATTCATGTCCACTTTTATCTTTGCCGACAATACGAGAAGTGTACAAGTTAGTATTTTAAACTTCCTTATTTCTCCATAATGTTAAATAATACTTTTCATTAACTATATAGTAGTAAAAAAAAAGGAGATTTATGTTTTGTATTACATTGTACAACTTTCCGGTTGCCATGGAACCGTCTACCATGTTATAAGGTAAACATTATTGTTGTCTCAAAATAAAATAAACTAGTTAACAGTAACACCTTATTAAATTACAGTGCTGAACTTATATTATTGTTTTTCAATAATCGTTTTAAAGTGTTATTGATTCATTGATTAGTGAATTTATATGACTATCCGGCAGTGTGTTGCGCCGTGAACTTTCGGAGGGGAAGAGGCACCAGAGCAGACTACTGCTCAAATATAAAGATGTCTGCAAGGCGTTAATGAAGAACTTTTCTATAGGTTCCAGGACATGGGAAAAACTAGCTGATGATAGAGTTGTGAGGAAGTTGATATTGCGCAATGGTGCAGAGACTTTTGAATAGAGATTTATGTATGAGCTGAAAGACAAGAGAGAACAGAGAAAACTCAGAGATTCTCACAGTGAGATACTTGCCAATTGACCATCTGTAAAAACGAAAAAGACCATACATAAATACCATTATTGAAAATAAATAGGAAACTAGCAATAACAAACATATATATAATAATTGCAATTTTTATATTTTTTTCAATCCAGAAGCACTTGAGTTTTCAGCTTTTCTGCTCGGTGCCATGGACATCGTAACCCTTCGGTTCGGTTCCACGAACACCGTAAATCTGGAAAACCTGTGACTTTTCTGCCAGCCCGTGGAATTTAACCGCACTCACAGGGGACTTGTCACCCGTCGTCCAACGCACTACAAACACGCTGGGCAAGCGGGCATAATAATAATAATTACAATAAAGTTAGATATCCATGCAGAAAAGGTTAAATATAAAGATGGATGATGATTGTAAAGTTAGTTTGTTAATAGAACAATCATTTGTTCCTTACATCTCAGATACAAGCGCATGTTACAGAATGAACTCACACACAACATTTGAAGCAAGTATTCCACTAGAATGCACAGTGTGAACATACTGTTGAGGATTTTGTATTCTTAATTATGAAATCCCTTCCAGATGTTACCATTGCTCACACGTAGACATAAGTGAATATTGATCTTATAAAAAAATGTTACATATTTAATATATATTTATATATATCACGATAGACATATATGTACATATACACACACGCACACATGCCCACATACATATTACATACATGCAGTGGCGGCTCGTAGTCATTTTTCTTGGTGGGGCCAGACACAAATTTTCGGAAAAATCATGGTTTTTGTAGTATTTACTATTATTTGTCTATTCCGGGAAGTTTCCACCCTTTCGATTATTGGTTGGGCCAGGCCCCACTGGCCATTAATGACGAGCCGCCACTGCATGCATACATACATACACACATAAATACATACATACACACTCATAAATACATACACGTACATGCATAAATGTGTAGCAGTAATTTATGACAATTTTCTCAATTTTCGTTCTTCCATTTTATCACTGGGATGTTTTTTGTAACGGTGACTAGACGCTAATTAACATTGAGCTGTAGTAGCGTAGTTGTTAGTGAACTCGCTTCATAGACGCGTGGTCGGGGTTCAATTCAACAGTGGGCGTGCAATACCTTTCCGACCGTAATGGCTCTCAGATCAACCAGTCTCAATTATGTACCAGGAAATCTTTATATTCATCTTCTTCTTCTAACGCTCCATATCGACAACTTGTTAACCACTCTGTGATTTGGGTGTAATCTTAGCATAAGAGTAATTGTACGTTGTGACAGTTATGCGCTTACAAGTAGACCAGCACATCCGATTTCTGCCATGCTTTTTATTTATTAGGGTAGCTTCCATAAGTCATACATCAGTAGCCTCTTACAACATGCCTTGTAGGTAGCAGTGGTACTATTCTTTGCTTCCCTTGGGAGCCCCAGCTCCACAAGGCTGAAATATATAATAAAATAATTCCTCTCGTACCGTTATACGTTACATAGGGCCTGAAGTAATTTCTACATACCGCTCTATCCTGGGCAATTCGCTCAATCTCCTCCATGGAACTGAGACCGATATTTCCTGCCTCTCTCAGCAAAGTTCGTTTCAGGTCTCCTTAGGTCGACCTCTTTCTTGAACCCTTTGCATCCCACTTCAATGCCTGCTTTGATATTCGTTGATCCCTTCTCCTCAAGGTGTACCCAACATATCTCCATCTTCTCCTTCTTATAACAGTTGTCACTAGTGGTTGACCAGACATGTCTCTGATTTCATCATTTTTCCTGAATTCGTTTCATTTTATATTCATTATTTTTCGCAGACATCTATTTTCAAATGCATTCAACTTGCTTTCTATATCTTTAGTCATTTTCCAACTCTCGCTGGCATATGTTAGGATTGATACAACATTTGAATTGAAAATTCGTAATTTAGTTTTAATACTATATAACTTGCAGTTCCATATTTTATTTAGACTTTTAAAAGCTGATGTTGCTTTGCCAATTCGTATCATAATTTTTTTTAACATTTCCTGTGCAATCAAAATTGCTACCTAAATAGGTGAACTGCTCTGTTATGTTTATCATATTAGATTCCAGTGTGATATCTGCATATATATATATGTATATATATATATATATATATATATATATATATATATATATATATATAAAGGCCTTTTCGTCTTTACAGACTGTCAATTGGTAAGTGCTTTGCTGTGACAACTTCTTTGTTTTCGCTTTTTCTCTTGTCTTTCAGCTCATCTCTAAGTCTCCATCATCTAGTTTTTTTTCAATTTTCTGGGCCCGATAGAAAAGTTCTTCATTGAAGCTTTTTTACACATCCGTATATCTTAGCATATATGTATGTATGTGTGTCCATGCGCTTGTGGATGTTTACATTTGCTGGGATCCGACAAACACCTACACGTTGCATTTGTAGTTCAGGAAAAGCATTCGACCGCGTGGAAAAGGCACAAGTTGTGGAAAATACTAATAACCTATGGGTTTTTTTTTTTTTTTTTCGATCCAGAAGCACTTGAGCTTTTCAGCTCTTTCGGCTCGGTGCCATGGACATCGTAACCTTCGGTTCGGTGCCACGAACACCGAAATATCTGGGGAATCTGTGGCTTTTTCTGCCATCCCGCGGAATTGAACCCGCACACACAGAGGGATAGTCACCCGTAGTCCAACAGCTACGAACACGCTGGGCAGACGGGCAACCTATGGGGTTAATGACCACCTAACTAACCTTTGCAACAGCCTTTATACTGACAGCCAATGTACGATAAGAACAAACACATGATTATCAGAAAAGTATCACGTAGGGTCAGGAGTAAGACAAGGTTGCGTACTATTCCCGCTGCTGTTCATCACGTATATTGACCACATCTGTAAAATAGCTAACACCAGCGGGAGAGCTCTTAAATGATTTCTTGTTGCAGACGATCAGGTAATCATATCAACAAAGAAGAATAGCTACAATAACACATTAACAGACTCCAGTTAGCATGTAACGAATACAATATGAGAATAAACATCGACAAAACAGAAGTAATGACATCGCCAGAGAAAAAGCACTACCAATATCTGCATCGACAATCGCCCATTAAAACAAGTCAAAGACTTCACATACCTGGGGAGCATTTTTCAGCAAACGGAAGAACAACTAATGAAATTCAACACAGATGCAATAAGCAAATCAAATGATAGGACAAATGGCGCCAATTTTAAGATGCAAACATGTCACCATGAACACAAAAGAGCAATGTTCAACACAATCTTTCTCCCACATTATGTTACCAGTGCCAAACCTGGAACTGACAACAAACGATAGAAGAAAACTAGTCACAACAGAGATGAAGTGTTACGCAGAATGCTGGGTGTAACAATAAGAGACCGATTGAGAAATTAAAACATCAGGAAAACAGTGGGAACAACATCATTACTAGACTTCATCAAGAAACAACAAATTAAATGGTTCGGCCACGTAAGCAGATTACCAACAGACAGTGCACCTCAAAGAGCAGTGCTGCTCCGAAACAATGGCTACAAAGCAAATGGCCGGTCACGCAAAAGATGGACATCAGGGGCGACGAAAGAGACTATCTACGAAGCACATACAAGGCCCATTTTAGAAATTTCTTCTTGACCTGACGCTGTGAGGCAAACAGGATTCGAGAAAGAAAGAAGAAAGAAAGACAAGGCTAGGAAGATCCATACTTCTGCGCAAAACTTTAAAAATGAGTTGATTTTCTTGTATATCTGAAACCCATTATTTCAAAATATTTATCATGTTATTGCATTTGTCAATATCAAGACTGTAGCGAACGTTACTGTCATAACAATTTGGTTATCGAACAGTTAACAACTAAACGTATGCTAGTAAATGTTACTGGCTATCGATTAGTGAGATATTGAACCGATCGCACAGAATTTTCTAGAGAAATATGGAAGTTCAATTTTGTAGAGCATTAGTCTAGTTTTACCTGCAGCAACTATGGCAAGGATTGTCACTCCAGAATATGCCCTTACAGCCACAAGAAACGTGATTCAGCGCAGAACATACTACGTGACGTAAAACCTATTGTCTCCTAAGACAAAGAGGCCATTGATGATGTTGAGTCTGAAAATTTATGCTTTAAAATTTAAGATTAAAAAATAAAATTTCTACAAAATACCTTCATGATCTTCAAAAAATTACATAGATTGATAAAATTACGTAATTACCATTGACTGTTCTACGGAGTTCGTGCTCTGCATCTAAGATCTTCCTGTGTAAGAAAGAGATCGGAGCACACATGGTTACTCATCGAAGTGCAAGGATGATGGTCATATCAATCAATCAATCAATTAATGTGTATGCACGTGGAAAGTTCATGTTACTGACTGATTGAGCATATTAATATTGCTTTGCCTTCTGTGCCCATCTATACTTCTGTAAGCTTATGATTTTTTGTCCCGATCGCCCGCTATAAATTCAGAAGTAGTCAAGGAGTCTAATATAGCACTGACTGCTTATTGCGTGAATGACTATTTTATTTATTACCATTTGCTCTCGCCATTTAGGCGAGTCTTACTACGACCTCAGAGGTACTTGGTTTGTAATTTAGTACCCCAGGTAACGATTCAGGGAACGTTTAGACTGTATACCAACCGCTTAACGTGCATTTGCACATCGAATATTTTTGACCCAAGTTGGCGTTAAACCAAAGAATTTCCACTCCACGTGATTACGAGCGAAGCGTGTAATCGACTTCGCTACAGGCGTTTTTATAATTTATTATTTTAAATCCCTCATTCACAGTATGATTAAAATCCTGGCATATCCTTTACATGACGTAACCATCAACCACAGTAAACGAGTCCTTGATTTTCTAGACACCACTTATACGTCCAGTAGTTTGCCATTGCTTTCTGAACGGTGAGGTACATTTTTACCTTTTGTAAAAAACTCACGGAAACGAATTTGTTTCCAAAGTTGCCCAACGTGGGGTTTGAACCAGGTACGCTTGGGTTTGTGATCGAGCTCACTACCGCTTGAGCTACCTGACCTTACCATTCACTGCCCTATATGTGATTCATACCGTGACCTAATCTAATATCCGTGAGCTCATCTAATAATCGTTAACTAACAACACAGTATCACAGCCCAATTATTTCCCAAAACTTTATCAACTTGTTTTTGTTCTTTTGGTGCAAGCTTATCTGCTTTAAACTTTAAATGAACATAAGTCCCTGTGGAAAATCTGATCTATTTTTAACCAAAAAAAAGAGATCTCAGCGACAGTGCATGAACTACTTACTACACCCGAGAGCTTCATTTTTAATTTTGTTGTTGTGTGTTGTTGATTTTTTTAGAACTTGAAATTCGTTTTGATAGATTAATTAAATTTGCACGTGCACACATTAATGACATTTGCACGGTCACACATTAATTAAATTTGCACGGGGACATTAAGGAAGTTTGTACGGATACACGTTAATGAAATTTACACTGACAAACATTAATAAAATTTGAGGACATATGAATTTGCACGGACACACATTAATGAAATTTACACTGGTAAACATTAATGAAATGTGCACTTGCACACATTAAGGAAATTTACACGGACAAAACTTGTGAGACTAGTTTTATGTATTTCATGTCAAGTTTTATATATTTTAAGTCAATACTTTCTTCTAAAATTGAGGTATTTTTCGACATATAAAAAGACATGAAGGGCTGGAGAGACCATCATGGAAGGAGGCATACCAGCAAAGAGAAGAAGAGGAAGATCACAGAGAAGATGGATTCAAGATGTATCTGATGGTTTGAACATGGCGGCTGCAGAAGCAGGATCTGGCATATGAGAGAGAGATATATTTCGGAGGACTGTTGGGGTGGCAAAGTTCTGCTTAGTACAATCTATTTGATGATAGTTACTTCTAGATACACATTTAGTAAACAACTTGTGACGTAGGTAGTCTTGAACTTACCAAATTAAACAGTATGAACTTTCCGTCATGACCATTCTTTTTTTTTCAGTGTTACTAAAGTTTCAGTAATCACAAATTGTTCTGTAAACCAAATAGGTTAACTTGGCAACTATATAGTGCAGATTTGACCTGATACAGATTATAAATACAGCAGATTGATTGTGGTTTCGAATTTTAGTACGAGTATAAACAGAAATTCAAGAACTCAACGGGAGGTAACCGATTGCACAGGTAAACATACATAGCGTAAAGAAAGTTTGAATACTTCATCCAATACCTTGTCTTAAGCAGTACTTTGTTCATTGCAATTTCCCTCTCTCGTTCTCTCTCTCTACCTCTTTCTCTCTCGGTCTCTCACTGTCTCTCTCTCTATCAAATACAAAATGTTCTGCCGCTGCAGAAGTCATGCTTAATTCATGTTAAATCCTGAATCCATCTTCTTCGTGGTTTAACTTTTCTTCTTGTTACTGGGATGTCCCCTTTCATAATGATCACCAACCCTACGTGTCTATTTATATGTCCAAAATACTTCCATTTTCATATTCTTATTTGTAGCATCAGCAAGTTTTCTTTGATAAGTACGGTTCCTTTTTGTATATTTTTTTCTTTTGTCAATGATATACGGAAGACTCTTCTGTCAAACTTATATTCAAAAGAACATATATTCTTTACCACTGCCTTGTTAAATGTCCATGTTTCATACCGATATGTTGCTACTGGGAATGTGCGTGCTCTTAGTATTCTTTCTCTTTGTGCTCCTAGCAGTTACATTCCATAATGTTTTCTAATTACGATCAAAACATTGTGAACATTGCTCGCTCTCTGCTAAAGTAACCACAAGAAATGTACTTGTCTGTTTATCTATTGCTGTTGGCTTGTTACAAGAAAAATCGTATTGCAAATGTTATATTCTCCTTTCAAAACAGACTATTTATCATAAAATTCAGCACTAATGTCACGGTGACCTTTACCTATACAATGTTGAGAGCTACATACATATGTTACTCTAGTATGTCAAATACTGTTCTAAAAATATCTCGTGTTTTGCCATGTTATGAACATGTACAAGTTTTTCAGTTTCTCCTTCTTCTTCGAAGCACTTGTTAACCACTCTTTGTGATTTGTATATGATCTGAGTCTAAGAGCGATTGTACGTTGTGCCAGTTATGCGCCTTCAAGTAGGCCAGAACACCCGATTTCTGCTATGCTTTTTATTTACTAGGGTAGCTTCCCTAGGTCTTACATCAGTCGCTTGTTACGACATGCCTTGAAGATCGCAGTGGTACTATTCTTTGCCTCCCTTGTGTGTCCGACACCACACGGGTGTTTTATTCAGTTTGAACAACTAAGCTAAGCTAAGCTAACTTCAGACTAAGACCTAAGATCTAAGATCCATAGCAAAAGTATTAACTTCATACCAGCGGGTTTTACCCCATATTGCTGGGTTCAACTTTGCAGAAATCGTACGCCACCTGCTAAGAGTATTGCACACAGCACGAACTCCGTAGCTCCGACAACCATCATAAAAGTCAATGAAACAATGCACTCTTTAACAAAACGGCGCGGTCCGGATTCGAACCCCCAATCTTCGGAACGCAAGGCAAAGCGTAACAACCTTACCACGGATACCCTCTGTAGTCAAGTGGTTAAAGCAGAATGCATTTCGCTTTAAAAGTCGGGGTTTGAATCAGGAAAGTGTATACAGTAAAGTATATATTATTTAAAATAAGTTAGATCAAGTAAAGTTAGATAAAAGTGAACCTCTTTCTCGTACTCGGTTTGTTTCCTACGTTAAGCGATTGGGACATTTTTCCAGAGATTTGCTAATTGTACATTATAAATCTTTCTTATTTCATGTGCTAATATATTGTCTATAAATATAAACGTAAAGACACAAGTTTGCATACCATGAGGTATATTTCTGAATACAGTGTTGATTAAGACTGTAGTTATCCTTGTCCTACGACACACGATAGATGATCACCATCACGCTGGCCTGCCATTTTTCACTGTTTCTCTGAGGCGCAATTGAACATAGGTCGACCTGAGAGCCGTTACGGTCGCAAAACAATTGTCTATTGTCTATTCCCAGGTCTATTCCCAGGTCTATTCCTCAGGTCTATTCCAGGTCTATCCCAGGTCTATTCCCAGGTCTATTCCCAGGTGAGAGATGGAGTTAGGTCCACTATTACGTTAAGCGTAGGATGGGAGTTTTAATGTCGCGTTCTAGGACCAGATGAGTCGACCTTGTTGAGTTATATTCGTGTTATGAGTGTTGTCTTGATATTGTCTATCCATCTTTTCTTAGTCTTCCTTAGCTCTAGTACCTGATCTCTTTTATTATTTGCTGTTATTGGGCAAAACAATTCCCACGTACATTTAGTGCAAGTTTGGTACGAAGTAGTATAAAATAAATATATGTATATATGGCCTTTTTCTTCTTTACAGACGGTTAATTATAAAATAAATACCATCACTCATATTAGTAAATGTCATTTTCCTGACATATAATAACTGAAGAAGTACCAGATAACGTGATAAATGATTGATATTTTACATGACGTGTAAACTCCGATTTGTTCGTTAGAAAAATTGTTCTACAGTTCGGGCTTTAAATGGGAGAAGAGATAAGTTATACATTATTTGTTTCGCCCGTGAGTGCCGGGTCTGCAAGGAAGCAAAGAATAGCACCACTGTGACCAACAAGGCATGTCAAAAGTGCAGCTGATGTAGGACCTAGGGAAGCTACACTAGTAAATTCTTCTTCTTCAGCGATCTCTGGTCATGCGCTTAATTTACTGTCGACCACAAACTGGGTAGTCACCTTCAGATCTTTCAGGTTTCCCAAAACTTAGTTTTCAGGTCGACTGGTGTGGCCACATGTTGCTTCTCAGCTCACCCAGGAGAGGGCAGTCTTGCAGGATATACTCCGGTGTCTGGTTCCGCCTGCTGACACTGGCAGAGAGCTGTTTGACTTATTCCTAGTATATATAAGTATTTGTTGAGAGGTGAGTACTGGCCACTGTAGACGCATAACTAACACAACGTACAATCGCTTTTAGGCTCAGAATCACATACAAATCACAAAGAGTGGTTAAAATTGGTCGATATGGAGCTTCAAAGACAAAGAAGAAATTATTTCTATTATTTCTTCTTTTCCCTAGTCCTGTTTTGCTTGGCTGAGTCAGGACAAGATATTTCTAGAACAGTCTCTGTGTCCGATTGTGCCTTTCACAGGGTCTGCTATTTCTGTGATTCATCTTTTATGTGGACGACCTTCAGTCCTGTATCCACTGTATCTGAGTATCATTTCCATTGAAGAGCGCTGTCTGTTGGGAATCTGCTTACGTAGACAAACCATTTAATTTGTTGTTTTCTTTTATATAAAGTTCAGTTCTGATGGTGTACCGTCCTTTTCCCAAATGTCTTCATTCCTAAGCCTGTCTTTTATATAAAATTCAGTTCTGATGGTGCACCGTCCTTTTCCCAAATGATTCATTCCTAAGCCTGTCTTTTATATAAAGTTCAGTTTTGATGGTGTACCCTTTTCCCAAATGATTCATTCCTAAGCCTGTCTTTTATATAAAATTCAGTTCTGATGGTGTACAGTCCTTTTCTCAAATGTCTTCATTCCTAAGCTTGTCTTTTATATTGCCATCACTCTGTATAGACTCTGTCGTGACCAGTTTTCGTCTATTGTTTGCTATCAAAGTCCAGGTTTGGCACTGTTAGCATAATATCGAGATAAATTATTACAATGCTCTTTTAGTGTTGATGGTGACTTTCTTGCTTCGTAATTGTTTCACAGTAAACTATTATTATTTAACACTTTTTCGTTATAGTGTATTCTATATCTTGATCATACAGTTTGTGGTTTTATTTTTCCAACTAACATCATTATGCATCACAATACATTCTCATGTAAACTGAAGGACAGATTACTACGCTATATTAATCACGCTATATTGCTACATAGTTTTACTGCAGTCTTCCCCTATATCCATGTCTTATATGCTATATGTGTATTATATGTGTGACTAATTTGATCAAATGGGACATGTCAGTATTTATATAGCTAATCACATCGTTCTCGACGTCTATTCTTTGGATAAAGAAACAGAAAATATATCAATAATGTAGTTGTTTATAGCACAGCACAACTATACCTTACATCAGTGGTTCTCAACCTGTGGGTCGCGCGATATTGTTGGGGGTCCAACGATCCTTTCACATGGGTCGCATAAGACCAACGGAAAATACATATTTTCGATGGTCTTAGGAACCGAGACACTGCTCCTCTATCCGTCTCCAGGCGGATCCGTCCGCCTACAGCTACACCCATATACGAGTTTGCGGCGTTTGTGATTAATCACTATGCTTTAATTATGTTCAATTTGTAACAATGAAAATATATTCTGTATATCAGATATTTACATTACGATTCATAACAGTAGCAAAATTACAGTTATGAAGTAGCAACGAAAAGAATTTTATGGTTGGGGGTCACCACAAGATGAGGAACTATAATAAAGTGTCGCGGCATTAGGAAGGTTGAGAACAACTGCCTTATATACTAATCACTTTACACACATGTTTTAGACCAGCACTCTAAAGCACGGTGACCACAGGGACCAAGGCACCTGTGTAATACATCCCTGGTGCGCTAATTTATTTCTCCAGCTTTAACGTTAGTCATAGCTTCAAGAGAACAAAAATGTATTACTCAATAACAAAATACAGGCTATACAATGGAACCCCCAGGGCAATAGAAGTAGGGGAAGACCCAGGAACATCTGGAGACGGGAGTTTGAGACAGAATGCAAGAAAATGGGGAGAGAGGTGAGAGATCTGGAAAATATGACCTTGGATAGGCCGGCTTGGAAGGTTTTGGTTGCGGACCGTACGCTTCGCTAGTTGCGAATGGTAAAGAAGAGGAATAACAGAATGATTTAGTTTTTTGTAAGCACAATATTTTTAAAAAAGAACACACAAAAACTTGTAGTCAGGATTAAGTTTCAATTTTGTATTATTTTTTATAAATGTTACCAATAATATTCTTTTATAATTTTTTTTTAGTATTTATATTTCAATTGCCACATGGCGCCCGCACTTCCACTGTCATTTATCACGTGCGCCCCTATATATATTTATATAAACGTTGGATAGCATTGTTCTATATTGTAGTAAAATTTAGTTTAGTCGTCACATCATCCATCATTGAACATACAACCAGATTTTGTCCATAACTGATCCGAACCTCTCCTCAGTATGACTCTCATCGTGTGGCAAATAGCAACACAAGATCAATGCATACTAACTATTCTTCTTTCGCTTCCAGTTAGACTATAGTAAAACTATGTGACAATGTTTAATCAATAGAAGGGAAACTGCAGGAAAACTATGTAACATAGGTGAAACAAGAAAAAACAAAGTAATATAGTTTATATAGTGAAATACAGCGACGTTTCGACCAAATGTTTAAGGAATTAAATATGAAATAAATATGTGTTAGAAAGTTGTATAGTAGACAAAATAATTTTTTGTTCAAGAATTGATTCTTTACGAAACACGGTACATGCAAACAACTTCTTTTTCGAACGCTCCATATCGACCACCTGTCAACCACTCTGTGTGATTTGTATGTGATATGAGACGAAGAGCGATTGTACGTTGTGCCAGTTATGCGTCTACTAGTAGGCCAACACATCCGATTTCTGCGCTGCTTTTTATTTACTAAGGTAGCTTCCCTAGTGCCAACATTAGCCGCCTCTTACGGCATGCATTGTTGGTTGCAGTGGTACTATTCTTTGCTTCCCTGCGGATCCCGGCACCACACGTGTATATGCGAACAACTTAGACTACATATAACAGTTATCTCGTAACAAAAATAATTCTGAAATCCTCCAAATTAATTGGGTGTTCGATAAAGATTAATTGCTAAAATATTAAACATCTAAAATATAGTAACAAGTCAATCATCGGTTTTCATATCATGTGATATATTTGTAAATGACTGATTGATAGGACCATCATCATTGCACTTCGGTGAGTAACCATGTGTGCTCCGCTCTCTTTCTTTCACAGGAAGATCTCAGCTGCAATACATGAACTCCGTAGTACCGGTGAGGATTCCCGATGTAATTTTGCAGATAGTCATGGTATTTAGCAGGAATTGTATTTTTAATCTTGTCTAATGAATTTTGCCTGGGCAGCGGCTTTCCAGACTGCTCTTCTCGATATTGAACTGACTAGAGTTCTTATACGCGACCTACGTTTTGTCGTCCGTCTCCGATAGGATTAGGATCTTCCCTGCGCTGAGATTAGGGATATAAGAAAATATCCCTATAGTTCCAGAGGGGGCGAACTGACTACTTTAACACGAGAGGCGAACATCTAACCACTATGCCACCGAGATCTCCTTATTTATAAATAATGTGTTATACTTGTAGTTTCAGTTTGGAATATCTTCATTGCACTCAGGACATGCCCATAGGTGTTCCGATCTCCTTCGCAATATCTCCAACAGCGTCCAGCGACTGGCTGTACCAGTTCTATTTTGTTTGATGAGCCTACTCACGTACCTGTTATGCTGTTCTGCCACACTCTATGAGGGCGTTCAAAATATCAGCTCTATCCATTGGCTGGCCGTCTGATATGGTGGCAGAGCCAGCCAACCTGTCTGCTCTCCCATTGCCAACGACACCCATGTGCCCTGGAACAAAGATAAGTGTGATTCTGCAAATTGTTGACGCTTGTAGTGATTGAGTCCATTGTCTGCGCACCGAACCAGCCTCTACATTGCGGATCATACTAAATGAACCACTCTTACTTTATTATTCATTGATGAACGGCACACTATATGTGATGTGGTCAACATCACGCCAGCAGTCTTCACTTGCCAGTACTTTAATCCAACTCAATTGAGGCTGGGTCGACCTGAGAGCTGTCTTTCTTTTGTTCTTCTCTGCTTTTTTTGCCGTTAGCATGTTCGAATCCAACACAGAACATTTAATAATCACTTGAACAGATTTCAACCACATCACACTCCAGAGTGCCAGCGGTGTGCACATCATCATGATTCCGTTCATCACAACCTCTTTAAGGCAGGTCAATAGTCATATAATGACACATTATCTTAGAAATATCGATTTTCCAAATTTGTTTTATTTTGCTAATTTTATATCTCTAGAATCGAAATCCATAAAGAGTTTTGATGATTTTTTTTTAAAAAAGGTTTAAAATGTGTTTTTAAACCACCCACCCTCTCCGAGATTTAACGTGTTTTTAGAGACAATGTCTAGGAATACCGTTTGTTTGGTACTTAGTGATGGGCATTTCTAATCTATAAAACACATCGAATTATATATCGTTGTAAAGTTTATTCAAAGTACTAAACTATTTTATTTCTATTCAACTTAGCTACAAATAATTTAAACTCAATATTATTGCTTTCAAAACATGCCCAACACATTATAACCTGCATAATCGGGCGTTAGAAGATGTATCTTTGCGAACCCATGGTGACAGCCAATGACAGACGAGTTACGGTTTCAGAAAATTGCCGGCGCATGCGCGTTAGTACAAATTTAGCAAAACATCCGCTTCATTGTCGATAGTTCTACTAAGACAGCGTGATAGAATTCTGAACTTGTTATTTCGTGTAATATTACAATCTAGACATGCCTAGTAAAGGTTTCAGATTTGGAAAAAAGAAGCGTAATGCTCGAACAAAAGCTCACAGTGTTAAAACAGTAAGTGCAGACATTATTTGCAACGATCAGCCCATAGATTTCCAAGGTGAAAATGTGTGTTCGAATTTAGTCAATAATGTTACTCAGTTTGAAAAAAAGTCTGAAGTATATGCTGGACTAAGCGATGGCAACCACGTGGATAGTTGGTATTCTATTATTCATTCAGAATTTCTAACTTCACTCTTGTCGTCATTGTGTTGCAAATATTGCCACAATAATGTTCTCCAGCTCACAAAGACTTGTAACAGAGGGTTAGCATCACAATTTCAAATCTATTGCACGTGCTGTGATGTTTGTATTTGGTCAGGATGGACTTCTCCCCATGTCAACCGCCACTTTGAAATTAATACTAGGACAGTTCTTGCATGTAAAGAGAGTGGAGTTGGATACAGCAAGCTTACATCACTCTTTTCAACCATGAGCATTTCAGACCAGATGTGTGAGTACATTTCTTACAATTTCCAAAGAAGTTCATCTTGCATCACTCAAATCTGCAGATGAGGTAATGAATATGGCAGCCAATTTTATTAAAGAAAGATCTGCTTCAGAGGGACCACAGGATAAGAGTATGATCAGTAATTCCGGATGCCCTGTAATCACTATTTCATACGACGGTACATGGCAAAAGAGAGGACATAGCTCTCACAATGGAGTATGGGTTGCGATTGATGTGGACAGTGGTTTAGTCTTGGACTTCCAGGTAGTGTGCAATTATTGCAATGCCTGTGAGAAAAGGGGCAAAGCCCAGTTCCCCTACATATGATGAATGGCAGCGGAATCACAAGTGGCAGTGCGAGAAAAATTTTGAGGGTTCATCAAACGCTATGGAAGCTGAAGCCGCGAAGCATATTTTTGCCAGGTCAGTGAGAAAGAGGCAACTTGTTTATGGTCGGATGCTCTGTGATGGAGATTCCAAAGCTTTTGTTGAGGCAAATAAATCGTCTAATTATGATATTGAAATTGTCAAAGAAGATTGCATCAATCACATAGCTAAAAGAATGTTTAATTCGCTGGACAAATTGAAGAAAGAAAACAAAGCTGTTCTCAACAGGAAACTAACACAACCAAAGATTGTTAAGATAACAAATATTTATGCAACAAATCTGAAAGTGTATGCTCCTGATACAGATAAAATGAAGAAAAGTGTTCTAGGTGGATTCTTTCACATGATTAGCACAGATTCTGCACCTAGTCACAAATTCTGCCCTGATGGTGAAAAGTCCTGGTGCCATTACAAGCGGTCGATTGCCACAAATGCACCTTTTCAAAAACATCGGCCAACGTTCACACCAGAAGTTGGCAAGATGATATATCCCATTTTTGTGCGACTAACAGACCCAGCATTACTTGAACGCTGTTCCAAGATGGGTACTCAGAATGCCAATGAAAGCTTCAACTCACTAATTTGGCAAAGATCTCCAAAAACTATCTTCGCATCAAGAATGTCTGTAGAGACTGCAACATCTCTTGCTGTTTTGGCATTCAACTGTGGACCTGCAGGTCTGAAAATGGTAATTACAAAATTAGGACTCCTGTGGACAGGTACAAATGCAGCCCATGCACTCAAGCAACACACCAAAAGTTGACAAATGCAAGAAAGCGAAAACTGGGTATGTCAAAGTGGAAGCGCAAAAGCCTGAAAAAACGCCGCATTGATCTGGAGCATGAGAGAACTCAGAAGGAAGGAGACACATATAATGCGGGTGGATTTAACATATAACCATACTGGATGGATGTTCTGTCCATCACGCAAGCGATTTATGTGGACATTCTTTGGTAAGTTGAAGATCTTTTCATATTTCACTAAAAATATTTTTAAATTGCAGTTTTCTCACAATTGTCATTTTCACTCACATAGGAAGTGTTCAGTAGGCTAATCTCAGTAACCCTTCAAGATATCAATATGAAATTTGGCACACACATAGATCTATCAATACTGAGGGCAGTCAGATATAGAAATACAAGTTTTGAGAAATATCTTTTAAAACACAATATTTTTAAAAACCAAATGTCATTATTTTTTGGTAAAAATTGTGTATGTCTTATTCAATGCGCTTCCATCGGTTTGCTATCTGTCCCAAAACAATTTAAAGTTGCTAGCTGCCTAGAATTATGGCTTATGTAAGTATTTCAATTTTAAAAAAAAGAATAATATGAACTAGTTGCGAGTAATTACCTACTTTACGACAGTGTTTATAATCCAACATGGCCGCCATTTCCATGGCAACCCGACAAGTAATTAATTTTAAAGTTATATAATATTTCATCTCAGACCAACCCTGGTGCTACCTGATAAATAGTTTCTCATTTGCCTGAGAAATAAGGAAGTTAGCAACCGTTTGTACTGTCCCCCCTTAAGTGTTAAGCACTAGATGATATCAGGAAGATCCTCCTTCCTCCAAGGCCAGATAAAGGGAGTACATTATACGGAACAAAAGAACAACTTACAAACACATACAGATACCACTACAAAGCATTGTGCCTAAGGTCATGAGATCAAGAGAAGCTGGATCATTGAAGAAAAAGAAGAATTCATGATCGGTTTCCGAGATAGTGCACGTTCGGTCGCTTGAAATGTTGTGGTATTGTGGAGTTTTAAGATGTCTGTAACTCCAACATCGCTCTTTTTCTTGGTCTATCTCTTCCTCTTGATGATTCCACTTTCAGGCTGTAGGCTCTTGCAACTGCATTCTCACCAAGTGGCCAAAACATTTGAGAACTGTATGGTCGGAAAAATCAGACTCTATCTGGGAAATTTGATACTTGGGGGATGCGAGTCACGAGTCAAGTGGACTAGCCACAACGTTATCGCTTCTCTCACATGTATGATATATGTAATTTAATCGTACGTAACAGCGAGTAGTGCCTATAGTATTGTTCTTATTTGAACTGAAACATTAACTATAACCATAGGGAAGGTATTTAGCAGGAATTATTTTTTTTATAACATCTGTCCAATTACATTGTTTTACTGTAGTATTTATACCAAAGCAAATTTTGGGAAGATTTTGGGAAGATTTGGATTGTAATGCAAAATTTTCTTTTTTCTTTCTTTCTTTTCTCCAATCCTGTTTTGCCTCACAGCGTCAGGATAAGAAGAGATTTCTAGAAAGGCCCTTTGTGTGCGCTTCATAAACAGTGTTATTCATCGCATCTGTTATCTCTGAGGTCCACCTTTTGCGCGGTCGTCATTTTGCTTTGCATCCACTGTATCGGAGTAACATTGCTCTATGAGTCGCACTGTCTCTTGGTAATCTTCTTATGTGGCTGAACTATTGTATCGGAGTAACATTGCTCTATGAGTCGCACTGTCTGTTGGTAATCTTCTTATGTGGCTGAACTATTGTATCGGAGTAACATTGCTCTATGAGTCGCACTGTCTGTTGGTAATCTGCTTATGTAGCTGAACTATTGTATCGGAGTAACATTGCTCTATGAGTCGCACTGTCTGTTGGTAATCTGCTTATGTAGCTGAACTATTGTATCGGAGTAACATTGCTCTATGTGTCGCACTGTCTGTTGGTAATCTGCTTATGTGGCCGAAAAATGTAATTTGTTGTTTCTTTATGAAGTTCAGTACTGATGTTGTACCCACGTTTTCCTGATGTCTTCATTTCTGAACCGGTCTTCTCTTGTTATTCCCAGCATTCTGCGTAGACACTTCATCTCTGTAATGTACAACTGTGATCTCTAAATTCAAATTATGCAGTTTTAACGCCACTAATGGTTATTGTATTTTCCACTCGAGTGTAGCAATTGAATAGATATATCTTGCACACAAAGCAACTACACTGTTGACAATCAGACTTTATGCTGCCTCCATTTCTTCTCTACTCAGAAATTTTCAATCATCATCATTCGGTAGCTTTGTCCTCAGTAGAGCTTTGCCACCCTAAGAGTAATTTGGAATGTTTCTCTCACTCATAGGTTAGATGGTCCGCCTCTGCAGCCGCTATGCAAAAGTCACATCCTGAATCCATTTCTCCGTAGTATTCGTCTTCTTTTCTTTGCCGGGATACCACCTTTCATAATAGTCTTCTTTAACCCTTAGTGTCTTTCTATACCTACTTTCATAATAGTCTTCTTTAACCCTTAGTGTCTTTCTATACCTACTTTCATAATAGTCTTCTTTAACCCTTAGTGTCTTTCTATATGTCCTCTATCTGTCTCTATAACCGGTGGCGCTTACTTAGGGTAGGAGCAAGTGTACACCATTCTTCTCTATTCTTGGCAGCCCTCTGTATTGTATTCCAGCTGATTCATTTCTTTCAGTTCATTTTCTACTGATCTCCTCCAGGAAGTTTTAGGACTTCCACGTTTTCGTTTACTATTAGGTATCAATCAGAATGAAGTTTTCCGATGTTTTCCGAACAAAACCGATGACTTGCATATACGTAGAGACAAATGTCCGACATTTGGCTTTATTGCTTCTGGCTTATAGAATCCCCCAGCAAAATCTCAGAAATGAGAACAAAACGTAGCAATATTTTTGTAATTTTTCTTTACACATTATTCAAATAGATTAGATCAAAATGTAACATCAAAATTGGATATAAACTTCAAATAAATTATAGCCACACATAGATAAAATACTGTATTTTAATTCATTAAAAATTATTTTTATTAAAGTAATACAAGGCTTTGATCTGACGTTGAGAAGTCTTTGTATTGTGAGAAGAAACAGTACCTGCTTATCTTAATAACACCAATACTGTGTTATGGTCGGAATACAAATACTGGGAAATTAGAACCAGGTTCTCTGCATTTACGCTTCTTCACTCACTCAATATTTAGTATTCAGTCCATTTCTAATGGCTGACAACACAGACAGCAGAGCACTTCGAAAGTAGTTTGGCAAAGATTTAGAATTTGCACAATTTAGCCGAGGAAGTTAAGAAATTTATCATCCAGAAAAAAAACACCTAAACGCTTGAATATTTCAGTACATGGCTAGCAAGAGATGGAAATGTGATGTAGGAAACTATAAAGAACAAGCATAGCTTTGGAAAACTTAAAAACTAAAAACAGTATAAAACGGAACTGATATAAGAACAATAATAAAAATAAAGTTTGAGCTGAATACTTCCTGTGGCAACGTATGGGTGTAAAACGGGGACATTTAGCAAGGCTTTTGAAAAACATAGATGAAAAGAACAAATAGATGTAAGCAGAAGGACTAACAAAAGAAAAATTTCTGATGTTACAAATACAAATTAGAAACAAAGAGTGGTTTAACAAGTGGTCAATAGGGAACGTTTGAAAAAGATACTCAAAGTTGTAATGAAGTTTGCAAAAATAATAACATAGATGAGTACACATCTAACTCACGACAGGAACAAATGAGATTAGCGTGCCAACATTAGCCAGGCTGGTTGAATACACACGAAATATATGGCATGATGTTAACCAGACACTTAAATGAGTGTATCAGGTGGCAGTTGTCGTATGTAGCAGCAGGTATAACCTATATGCTCTTCGCTGACATATGTCATGTCATTAGTGACTGACAAGTACAAGCAAGTAGAAGTCTTTGTGGCGTAGAGGCTAGGTGCTCGTCTATTGTGTCAAAGGTACCAGGTTCGCTCCCTCGTGGGACCATCTGGATATTTTTCCGGAGAACCCTGTCTCAGTGTACGTGAGATAGAATTCTAGTCCTATCGGAGACGGCGATAAAACTTAGGTCCCGTGTTCAAAGTGAGCACGTTAAAGAACCCTTGGCAGTTCAATATTGAGAAGAGCAGGCTGGAAAGCTGCTGCCCGGGCAAAATTCATTAGAAAAGATTAAAATAAAATTCCTACAAAAATATCTTCGAAATGCGCTGATTCTCATCGCTGCAACGGAGTTTGTGCACTGTAGCTGAGATCTTACTGTGTAAGAAAGAGATTGAGCACACATGGTTACTCACCGAAGTGCAATGATGATGTTCCTACATCAGTCAATCAAGTACAAGCACATTTTCTTGTTACCTTCTTCATTTCTGCGCTTCGTAGTACACTAAGATATCATCATAGAATACATTTGGAATAACTGGATAGAAATGATGACTATGTGATCACATCGTCATAATATATATTGATATTTTTCCAATATAAGGGAAGACTGCAGTAAAACTATGTATTGGTTATTGGTTACTAAACTGACGTCATTGCAACTCCGGGCAGACCCATAGGTTCTCAGTCTCCCCAACAGATATAGAAGAGTATACATACTGATGGTTCCCATGGCTCGCTGATTAAACATACCTCTTACTCTGACTCTCAGGCATCCAGTTCGACTTGTACAAAGGGTAACTCCAAACTGGCTAAATCGCTTGATCGATTCAACATCGATTTTAGTGTCCTATGTAGCAATGGTGAAATACGTAGAAACAAAGTAATGTCATTTTACAAAGTACAAAAAACAAACTATATCGTCTTTTCCACCAAAAGGCCTTTATCAAACAAAGGATACAAAAGGAGTTAAGAAATTCAGACTTCCAATACGGCAGACATATACAGTCAGACAATAAATTCCTAAACGGTCCTAAACTCGGTTTACATCTTTGCTGTATATTGTTTTGTATTTTGTAAAACTACAGTAATTTGTTTTCAATTTGTTTCGCGTTGATATGTTCATACAGTTTGCAAGTCTCAGCGATAGGTCTATTACATAGTATTCCCGTCAACTATTCTGAATTCTTCCTTCAAATTAATAAGATTCGGATTAGCGCTGGGGAGTGAAGTATCGAGTATACACACTTCACTAAATATAAGTCTAGTTACTACTACCAAGCTGCGAAGACTTCGATTTTTATATATATATATATATATATATATATATATATATATATATATATAGCATGTAGCCCTTAGAGCTTAGGCACCAACATGTTCCCACCATTCTTTTCTTTCCTTTGCCGTTCTTTGTATTGTGATGCAGATGTGCTTCATATCTTTAAGTTTCTGTTTTACTATACTTCTGCAGATCTTTTGGGGTTTTCTAAGTTTTCGTTTACTTTCTGATATGCATCTCCGCGCAGTTTTCATGGCAGAGTTAGTCTTTGTGCTTATCACATGTCTGTTCTATCTTCAGCGTCTTTTCTGTGTGACCATATTCTCTTGCTGACACTGTCTAAGCAGGTCTCGGTTAGAGATATAACACTGAAATAATTAAAGAAAAGAAAATTGTATACATAATTCAGTAAAACGCTTTATTATAATTATTCTCAGGGTAGCTTCAACAACAACGATGTCAGCAAAATAACTTTAATCAGACCTGCTTTATTAAGCCTGTCAAGCGATAGACTCCTACCGCCATAGCACGAAGGATCATCAAGACACACAGAGCCACCAACCCAGATAAGTTGGACTATTGTGATATTTTTTGTGAAATTTTTATGGAATGTTTTTTCGATCCGAAGCTCTTGAGCTTTCAGCTCTTCGGCTCGGTGCCATGGACATCGTAACCCTTCGGTTCGGTGCAACGAACACCGCAAATCTGGACAACCTGTGGCTATTCTGCCAGCACGCGGAATTGAACCGCACTCACAGGAGATTTGTTACCCATCGCCCAACGTGGTACGACGCGCTGGGCAAGCGAGCTGAACTATTATGATAGAAAACAACACTGACCTCTGTGTGAGTTATAAAATAGTGTAACATTTATACAAGAGACAATATTGAATATACAGACAATATTTCTAACGAATGAAAGGAAGGAAGTAAACTGCATTGTAGAATTAAATAAATAATCGCATACTGCTGCCGGTACATGACAAAACATTGATCTCTCAATGCGAAACCCAATCGATTGATTGAGACCATGAACACATGACATCTTCGACCAACTCTTCTCCTATTTTTATCCAACATTTCAGTACAATACTAGTCTCAAATCAGAATCAGCTTGATGATACCAGATATCGATTTTCACACTTTTTGCAAAAACTGGTTTTATACAACAAATGTTCATTTAATACGATAGATCTCAAACGTTTTGATTTGAGCAAAGGTGTCAACTGCGGGCATTAACATATATGTAAGACTTAGTACCTCTTTGAATGTATTATTAGACTCACTGATGTCTCTAAAATAGGTTACTTACCTTGAAGATAGGGAAGGTGGGCGTTTGTAGATCAAGCGGTAGTGAGCTCGGTTCAAACACCGCTGCGGGCAAGTTTGGAAGCAAATTAGTTCACTTGAATTTTTACGAACGATAAAAATAGACCTCACCGTTCAGAAAACAATGCAAACTACTGAACATATAAGTGGTGCTTAGAAAAATCGACGACTCGTGTACTGTTATTCATGGCTAAGTCATGTGAAGGATATGCCACGATTTCTATTAGTCCTTAGAGACAGACCTCGCTGTTTATTGATCTGTGAAGCATATTCTCAGAACCGCATGACGGAATAATCCAGTCTGCTGTCTAGCTGTCTAGCTGTCTAGCTGTCTAGCTTTAATTCAGCATCTGATATGAAGTCAAAACTTATCCACTATATACAAACTAGCAGTGTCTAACAGAAGTAGTTAAATGAAGTCAAAACTTATCCACTATATACAAACTAGCAGTGTCTAACAGAAGTAGTTAAATGAAGACAAAACTTATCCACTATATACAAACTAGCAGTGTCTAACAGAAGTAGTTAAATGAAGACAAAACTTATCCACTATATACAAACTAGCAGTGTCTAACAGAAGTAGTTAAATGAAGACAAAACTTATCCACTATATACAAACTAGCAGTGTCTAACAGAAGTTGTTAAATGAAGACAAAACTTATCCACTATATACAAACTAGCAGTGTCTAACAGAAGTAGTTAAATGAAGTCAAAACTTATCCACTATATACAAACTATCAGTGTCTAACAGAAGTAGTTAAATGAAGACAAAACTTATCCACTATATACAAACTAGCAGTGTCTAACAGAAGTAGTTAAATGAAGTCAAAACTTATCCACTATATACAAACTAGCAGTGTCTAACAGAAGTAGTTAAATGAAGTCAAACCTTATCCACTATATACAAACTAGCAGTGTCTAACAGAAGTAGTTAAATGAAGACAAAACTTATCCACTATATACAAACTAGCAGTGTCTAACAGAAGTAGTTAAATGAAGACAAAACTTATCCACTATATACAAACTAGCAGTGTCTAACAGAAGTAGTTAAATGAAGACAAAACTTATCCACTATATACAAACTAGCAGTGTCTAACAGAAGTAGTTAAATGAAGACAAAACCTATCCACTATATACAAACTAGCAGTGTCTAACAGAAGTAGTTAAATGAAGACAAAACTTATCCACTATATACAAACTAGCAGTGTCTAACAGAAGTAGTTAAATGAAGACAAAACTTATCCACTATATACAAACTAGCAATGTCTAACAGAAGTAGTTAAATGAAGTCAAAACCTATCCACTATATACAAACTATCAGTGTAACAGAAGTAGTTAAATGAAGACAAAACTTATCCACTATATACAAACTATCAGTGTCTAACAGAAGTAGTTAAATGAAGTCAAAACTTATCCACTATATACAAACTATCAGTGTCTAACAGAAGTAGTTAAATGAAGACAAAACTTATCCACTATATACAAACTAGCAGTGTCTAACAGAAGTAGTTAAATGAAGACAAAACTTATCCACTATATACAAACTAGCAGTGTCTAACAGAAGTAGTTAAATGAAGACAAAACCTATCCACTATATACAAACTAGCAGTGTCTAACAGAAGTAGTTAAATGAAGACAAAACTTATCCACTATATACAAACTAGCAGTGTCTAACAGAAGTAGTTAAATGAAGACAAAACTTATCCACTATATACAAACTAGCAATGTCTAACAGAAGTAGTTAAATGAAGTCAAAACCTATCCACTATATACAAACTATCAGTGTAACAGAAGTAGTTAAATGAAGACAAAACTTATCCACTATATACAAACTATCAGTGTCTAACAGAAGTAGTTAAATGAAGTCAAAACTTATCCACTATATACAAACTATCAGTGTCTAACAGAAGTAGTTAAATGAAGACAAAACTTATCCACTATATACAAACTAGCAATGTCTAACAGAAGTAGTTAAATGAAGTCAAAACTTATCCACTATATACAAACTATCAGTGTAACAGAAGTAGTTAAATGAAGACAAAACTTATCCACTATATACAAACTAGCAGTGTCTAACAGAAGTAGTTAAATGAAGTCAAAACTTATCCACTATATACAAACTATCAGTGTCTAACAGAAGTAGTTAAATGAAGACAAAACGTATCCACTATATACAAACTAGCAGTGTCTAACAGAAGTAGTTAAATGAAGTCAAAACTTATCCACTATATACAAACTAGCAGTGTCTAACAGAAGTAGTTAAATGAAGACAAAACTTATCCACTATATACAAACTAGCAGTGTCTAACAGAAGTAGTTAAATGAAGACAAAACTTATCCACTATATACAAACTAGCAGTGTCTAACAGAAGTTGTTAAATGAAGACAAAACTTATCCACTATATACAAACTAGCAGTGTCTAACAGAAGTAGTTAAATGAAGTCAAAACTTATCCACTATATACAAACTATCAGTGTCTAACAGAAGTAGTTAAATGAAGACAAAATTTATCCACTATATACAAACTAGCAGTGTCTAACAGAAGTAGTTAAATGAAGTCAAAACTTATCCACTATATACAAACTAGCAGTGTCTAACAGAAGTAGTTAAATGAAGTCAAACCTTATCCACTATATACAAACTAGCAGTGTCTAACAGAAGTAGTTAAATGAAGACAAAACTTATCCACTATATACAAACTAGCAGTGTCTAACAGAAGTAGTTAAATGAAGACAAAACTTATCCACTATATACAAACTAGCAGTGTCTAACAGAAGTAGTTAAATGAAGACAAAACTTATCCACTATATACAAACTAGCAGTGTCTAACAGAAGTAGTTAAATGAAGACAAAACCTATCCACTATATACAAACTAGCAGTGTCTAACAGAAGTAGTTAAATGAAGACAAAACTTATCCACTATATACAAACTAGCAGTGTCTAACAGAAGTAGTTAAATGAAGACAAAACTTATCCACTATATACAAACTAGCAATGTCTAACAGAAGTAGTTAAATGAAGTCAAAACTTATCCACTATATACAAACTTTCAGTGTAACAGAAGTAGTTAAATGAAGACAAAACTTATCCACTATATACAAACTAGCAGTGGCTAACAGAAGTAGTTAAATGAAGACAAAACTTATCCACTATATACAAACTAGCAGTGTCTAACAGAAGTAGTTAAATGAAGTCAAAACTTATCCACTATATACAAACTATCAGTGTCTAACAGAAGTAGTTAAATGAAGACAAAACTTATCCACTATATACAAACTAGCAGTGTCTAACAGAAGTAGTTAAATGAAGTCAAAACTTATCCACTATATACAAACTAGCAGTGTCTAACAGAAGTAGTTAAATGAAGACAAAACTTATCCACTATATACAAACTAGCAGTGTCTAACAGAAGTAGTTAAATGAAGTCAAAACTTATCCACTATATACAAACTAGCAGTGTCTAACAGAAGTAGTTAAATGAAGACAAAACTTATCCACTATATACAAACTAGCAGTGTCTAACAGAAGTAGTTAAATGAAGACAAAACTTATCCACTATATACAAACTAGCAGTGTCTAACAGAAGTAGTTAAATGAAGTCAAAACTTATCCACTATATACAAACTAGCAGTGTCTAACAGAAGTAGTTAAATGAAGACAAAACTTATCCACTATATACAAACTAGCAGTGTCTAACAGAAGTAGTTAAATGAAGACAAAACTTATCCACTATATACAAACTAGCAGTGTCTAACAGAAGTAGTTAAATGAAGACAAAACTTATCCACTATATACAAACTAGCAGTGTCTAACAGAAGTAGTTAAATGAAGACAAAACTTATCCACTATATACAAACTAGCAGTGTCTAACAGAAGTAGTTAAATGAAGTCAAAACGTATCCACTATATACAAACTAGCAGTGTCTAACAGAAGTAGTTAAATGAAGTCAAAACTTATCCACTATATACAAACTAGCAATGTCTAACAGAAGTAGTTAAATGAAGTCAAAACGTATCCACTATATACAAACTAGCAGTGTCTAACAGAAGTAGTTAAATGAAGACAAAACTTATCCACTATATACAAACTAGCAGTGTCTAACAGAAGTAGTTAAATGAAGACAAAACTTATCCACTATATACAAACTAGCAGTGTCTAACAGAAGTAGTTAAATGAAGTCAAAACTTATCCACTATATACAAACTAGCAGTGTCTAACAGAAGTAGTTAAATGAAGTCAAAACTTATCCACTATATACAAACTAGCAGTGTCTAACAGAAGTAGTTAAATGAAGACAAAACTTATCCACTATATACAAACTAGCAGTGTCTAACAGAAGTAGTTAAATGAAGTCAAAACTTATCCACTATATACAAACTAGCAGTGTCTAACAGAAGTAGTTAAATGAAGTCAAAACTTATCCACTATATACAAACTAGCAGTGTCTAACAGAAGTAGTTAAATGAAGACAAAACTTATCCACTATATACAAACTAGCAGTGTCTAACAGAAGTAGTTAAATGAAGACAAAACTTATCCACTATATACAAACTAGCAGTGTCTAACAGAAGTAGTTAAATGAAGTCAAAACTTATCCACTATATACAAACTAGCAGTGTCTAACAGAAGTAGTTAAATGAAGACAAAACTTATCCACTATATACAAACTAGCAGTGTCTAACAGAAGTAGTTAAATGAAGACAAAACTTATCCACTATATACAAACTAGCAGTGTCTAACAGAAGTAGTTAAATGAAGTCAAAACTTATCCACTATATACAAACTAGCAGTGTCTAACAGAAGTAGTTAAATTGCCTGTCGTTCTGAAGGTAGTGAGTTCGATTCCTAACCAAGTCACATGTTCAATTTTCTCATGAGATTATAGGATTGTTGCTAGAGCTACGGAGTTCGTGCATTGTGCAACACTCTCTGTAGATGGCGTGCTATTTCTTCCGACATGGACAAAGCACAGCCAGGCTCTAGCACAGGCCAGACAACTGGCCGGGTATTCCTGACCTAGATAAGAAAGGGATCTGGAAAATACAGATGTTTGATAGAACACTGCACGCTTTTATGCAATTTTACTCAATTCTATGAGTCTATGGTTATTTATTGGTGAAAAATATTTATAACATTGATATTCCTTATTGTTAAACTTAACTTGTTGCATAATATGACTTCGAGTTAGCATTTTGTGTTGATTTTAAAATGAATTCGTCTATATACACCAATACTGGAATGCGAGGTCACGTGGTGTAGTTGGGGTCTGATTTCCACAATTCTTACCTGAGCCCGAAGGCCCAGTAGTTTATAGTTGGCTCTGGACAAAGCCATATGAGGAAACCCCGTGCAATGAAGGCACTAATTCGCCCTTAGACCGTTTTTTAGTACTTAAATTACTTCTAAATATTACTGGAAACAAAATTACTATTCACAATTATCTTCTTCTTTTTCTTGATCTACGAACGCTCCATATATATCAACCACTTGCTACACAGCTCTTTGTGATGTGTATGTGATCTGAGCTTAAGAGCGATTGTCTATTGTGCCAGTTATGAACCTACAAGTAGACCACCATATCCGATTTCTGCTACACTTTTTATTTATTATGGCAGCTCCCTAGTCTCCTATCTCAGTCGCCTCTTACGACATGCCTTGTAGCTCGCAGGTTTTCTAGTCTTTGATCTTCTTGTGAACCCTGGCAACAGACGGGTGAAAATTGTATCTTATTTACGTCCTTCTAGCAAATCATATTGCAGATAATATGAATACTTTTGCATTCGTTCAACATTGGAATTGAAAAATTCGAATATTAGTTTTAAAACAATATATAGTTTTATTCCATATTTTATTCAGGCTTTTAAAAGCTGATGTTGCTTTGAAAATTCGTACCATAATCTATAGTTTGGCATCATCCGTGTGGTGAAATTTTCTTTCGAAATAGGTGAACTGCCATGTTTTGCAACCAGGTTACCCAAGTGAATGTTATAATCTATTAACCTTCTTTCGTCAAGTTTGGACTTTACTAACATTTCTTCTCTACTCTTTAAAGTGTGCACTTTTCTGCATAACTTTTTTATTTTATTTCAGAACTAAAATTAGCACCTTGTAAACTTAAGCATGTAATAATCATCCAATCTTCACTCTCTCTCTCTCTCTCTCTATCTATCTATCTATCTCTCTCTCTGTCCCTCCTCTCTCTATCTCTCCTATCTATCTCTCTCTGTCCTCTCTATCTATCTATCTATCTATCTATCTATCTATCTATCTATCTATCTATCTATCTATCTATCTATCTATCTATCTATCTATCTATCTATCTATCTATCTATCTATCTATCTATCTATCTAATCTATCTATCTATCTATCTATCTATCTATCTATCTATCTATCTATCTATCTATCTATCTATCTATCTATCTATCTATCTATCTATCTATCTATCTATCTATCTATCTATCTATCTATCTATCTATCTATCTATCTATCTATCTATCTATCTATCTATCTATCTATCTATCTATCTATCTATCTATCTATCTATCTATCTATCTATCTATCTATCTATCTATCTATCTATCTCTCTCTCTCTCTCTCTTTCCCTCCCTCTCTATCTCTCTCTATCTATCTCTCTCTCTCCCTCTCTCTCTCTCTCTATCTATCTATCTATCTCTCTCTCTCTGTCTCTCTCTCTCTGTCTCTCTCTCAACTACTTTCTGCCAAACTGATAAAGTTCTCCATCTCATTAATATGAAGTATATGTGCTAAACAATTTAACGTATTTTATTCAATGAAAATTGTGACATATCTTTCACAGAACATAACCATCAACTACAGTAAACGAGTCGTTGATTTTCTGAGCACCACTTATACGTTTAGTAGTTTGGTTTGGCATTGTTTTCTGAAAGGTTTTTAATTTTCGTAAACATCCCATGGAATCGAATGTGCTTCCAAACTGCCTGACCCGGAGTTTGAACCAGATACGTTTAGGTAGTGATAGAGCTCACTACCGCTTAAGTTACAGACGACCACATTTTGTGAAAACAAAAAACAAATTACAGAAGTTTTGGAAAAATTTAGCTTGAAAACAAAATAATATTTTTTTTTAAAATCACATCAATACGAAAGATCAATAACAGTTAACGGACAAAATATGAACAAACTAAGATATGCTGATGGCACAATTCTCATGGCAACAAATGAACAATCTAAGATATGCTAATGGCACAATTCTCATGGCAACAAATGAACAATCTAAGATATGCTAATGGCACAATTCTCATGGCAACAAATGAACAATCTAAGATATGCTAATGGCACAATTCTCATGGCAACAAATGAACAAGATCTACAATGATTGATTAACATATTAGCGAGAGAAAGTGAAAATAACGGAATGAGCTTGAATATAAAGAAACCAGAGGTATGGGTTATTTCTAAGAAACAGGGAACAACACAATGCAATATTAAAATAAACAACAATACACTAAACAATTCCATAGATTCACATATACGGGAACATTCTTAACATCAAATGGAAGATGCAGGACATATATTTTTTCCGATCCAGAAGCACTTGAGCTTTTCAGCTCTTCGGCTCGGTGCCATGGGCATCGTAACCCTTCGGTTCGGTGCCACGAACACCGTAAATCTGGGAATCTGTGGCTTTTTCTGCTATCCCGCGGAATTGAACCCGCACACACAGAGGGGTAGTCACCCGTAGTCCAACGCGCTACGAACACGCTGGGCAGACGGGCACAGAACATAGATAAGGAATAGAATAATTCAAACGAAATCAGCTTTTATGATAATTGCAAACATACCGTGCGTGAATTCACTCACTATCAACATCAACTATCAACGTAAAAATATATCGAGTGCTATATTGAACCGATACGCGCAAAACGAGAGCATTTCACACGACGAGAATGGATATGTAAATTTTGATAACATTTATTTTTGAGCTCTATTTCAAAACAAGGACATCACCTTGAAGGTTCTCATTATTTCTAGATGACGTTTGACGGAATCTAAAACTTAAGCCACGGATTATTGTTGACAATCATGCTCGTTTAAAATCAAATATAATTTCTTCAGTTTCAGTTAGTTTGGAATATACTCATTGTACTCCGCACATGTCCATGAGTGATACGATCTCCTTCGCAATATCTCCAACAGCGTCCAGCGACTAATCGTACCAATTCGATACCGTTTGATGAGCCTACTCATATTGCTATTGTGTTTTTCTTTTCTGAACATTCCAAACTTCAATCAAAGCTCTTGCAATCTGGCAGTTGACGTGGATATAATTAAATGAAAATCCTCTTTGCGGCCACACCTAATGAGGGCTTTCAAAATGTCAGCCTTATCCAATGGCTGACCCCATGATATGGTGGCAGAGTCAGTCAGCCTGTCTGCTTTCTCATTGACATCGACAGACAATGTAACTGGAACGAAAGAATCACTCTGCCAAATGGACGCTGTTAGTGATTCATAATGCCTGTGTCTCACTTGACACAATGAACGCCAGAATGCAAGCATGATATAATTTGTGCTAGCAGAATAGTGATCTGATACAATGACTGATATGAAGGGTTGGTATTTCGAACAGAAGCAAACAATGCAATTTAATACAACATACCTAACAATCTGATCTTCGACTAAATCTGGTCGGATTTTTCGCGAAGACTCGCCCGAGGATCGCCTCGTTGTCACGCACAAATTGGAACGGGCTTGCTATCGCGATTGAACCAAACGAAATCACCAGTAACGCTACGAACAGCTGAACACAAATATAAATAAATATAAACGAAATAATGATCAACATACGCGAAACATAACATTTCAACGACGAGAATGGATATTAAATTTTGATAACATTTATTTGAGCTTATTTCAAAACAAGGACATCACCGAGGTTCTCATTATTCTAGATGACGTTTGACGATCTAAACTTAACGGATTATTGTTGACAATCATGCGTTTAAAATCAATATAATTCTTCGTTCGTTGTTTGAATATACATTGTACCGCACATGTCCAGTGATCGATCTCCTTCAATATCTCAAGTCAGCGACTAATCTACAATTCGTACCGTGTAGCCACTTGCATTTTTTAAATTAAGGTCAGTTGGTGATTTAGAACCTGCCAACAATGACTAATGTCGTTATCAATGACGATATGTGGAGTCTCAGCCTGCGTTTCTACATGAGACAATTCTGAACGAAGAAAATGAATTCGAATTGAGCTTGATTAGTAATGCCGTGTCTCGATTTCGACCATACTCAATGAATCGCTCAGAATGCAACATGAGTATAATTATCGCTTCAGCAGAATGTCCTTCTGTAAATACTGTTTTGGGTTTTGGTTTTTCCGATCCAGAAGCCTTGGCTTTTCGCTCTTCGGCTCGGTGCCATGGGCATCGTAACCTCGGTTCGGTGCCAACACCGTAAATCTGGGGAATCTGTGGCTTTCTGCTATCCGCGGAATTGAACCGCACACACAGAGGATAGTCACCGTAGTCAACGGCTACGAACACGCTGGGCAGACGGCACAGAACTAGATAAGGAATAGAATAATTCAAACGAAATCAGCTTTTATGAAATTCAAACATACCTGCGTGAATTCACTCACTATCAACATCAACTATCAACGTAAAATATATCAGTGCTATATTGACCGATACGCGCAAAACAGAATTTCACACGACGGAATGGATTGTAAATTTTGATAACATTTATTTTTGAGCTCTATTTCAAACAAGGACATCACTTGAAGGTTCATTATTTCTAGATGACGTTTGACGGAATCTAAAACTTAAGCCACGGATTATTGTTGACAATCATGCTCGTTTAAAATCAAATATAATTTCTTCAGTTTCAGTTAGTTTGGAATATACTCATTGTACTCCGCACATGTCCATGAGTGATACGATCTCCTTCGCAATATCTCCAACAGCGTCCAGCGACTAATCGTACCAATTCGATACCGTTTGATGAGCCTACTCATATTGCTATTGTGTTTTTCTTTTCTGAACATTCCAAACTTCAATCAAAGCTCTTGCAATCTGGCAGTTGACGTGGATATAATTAAATGAAAATCCTCTTTGCGGCCACACCTAATGAGGGCTTTCAAAATGTCAGCCTTATCCAATGGCTGACCCCATGATATGGTGGCAGAGTCAGTCAGCCTGTCTGCTTTCTCATTGACATCGACAGACAAGTGTACTGGAACGAAGAAGAATGCAATTCTGCAAATTGTTGACGCTGTTAGTGATTCAGTCAATTGCCTGTGTCTCGACCTTTTCGACCATACTCAATGAATCGCTCAGAATGCAAGCATGAGTATAATTATGTGGCTTCAGCCAGAATAGTGCCTTTCTGTAAATACTGTTTTTTGGGGGTTTTTTGGGGTATTTTTCCGATCCAGAAGTACTTGTGCTTTTCAGCTCTTCGGCTCGGTGCCATGGACATCGTAATCCTTCAGTTCGATGCCACGAACACCGTAAATCTGGGGAATCTGTGGTTTTTTCTGCCATCCCGCGGAATTGAACCCGCACACACAGAGGGATAGTCACCCGTAGTCCAACGCGCTACGAACACGCTGGGCAGACGGGCCTGTAAATACTGTAAACTCTAAGGCCCCTAGCTTCCAGTTTGGGAACCACTACTAAACGGTAAAGAAAAAAGACAAATAGCAAAGTATACGGTTGTGCTGGCTATTCTCGTTTTCTTTTTTTTCGTTGTGGGTGGTAGCAATATACTTCGTACACGATAACTTGCTTTCTGTTAAGTTTCTCATATCTCTACTAGGTATGTCAGGAACAGAACTGTACACCTGCAATATCTAAATAAATCTTGATAAAAAAGGAAAAACTTATCTATAAACAAATGTTGGTCTGCAAATTGATTTCACCAAGAATTTAAGGATATCTGGAAACGAACGAAGGTAGGGCTGTTTTAAAGGTTGGAGATACTTTTTTTTTTGTTAATAATAATTGATGTAAATCAGGAATAGAAATAAGGAATAGGAATAAGGAAAAAATGGTTACTATAAATAAAATTGTAAAAAAACAAAAAGAAAGTTTATGTCTGGCTCTCTCTTTCAATGTTTCTCTCTCTTTCTCTCTCTCTCTCTCTCTTTCTCCCTCTGTCTCTGTTTATATATATTTTTATATATTTAATGTATACATGTCTAGTTACGCTATATATATGGTACGCGATTTGATCTCCTCCTTTCGATCGTTCTAGGCTAGTTTTTATCATTCTTATTGTGATATATAAACTGCCAAACATCAGAACGTAATGTACGTGCACCAATCTTCAGCACCTATTTGAGCACAGTTGCTTATCCTTCGGTGGGGTGTTCAATTTCAGCCAGCTATTGTGTGCGATTCGCTTTCCGCTAGCCTTTGACTGTCCCCAGCCGTAACCCACAAGGCAGTGGGTTGCTATTTTCTTTCAGGGCAGCGACCCTTAGACGGCCTGCCCTTCCGGGCTTATGAACGCCATCTGCCCAGCAAAACCGGTCGTTTGAACACATTGGTTTGCCGCCCGTTCAGGTTTGTTTGCGGTTTGCTCCGCTAGCCTTTGATTGTCCCCAACCAATTTCAAGGCAACAGTAGTTCCCTGCGAGCGGAAACGCGCACTGGCTTTGCCTCTGCTTGGCTTTCCAGTTGTTCTGTACATTTGGGTGAGACGCACACCCTGCCTACCTCTGTCCCTCGATGGAGCCCACTGTGACTTTGCCAGCGTTTGTGTTCGCTCTGCCCTGGTGCCTATCTCACCATTTCCGTCCATTCCTATTGGGCTATCCGACTTCGACCCATGTTGCCCACGTGCAACTAAACTCATCGCCCAACACACTCATCGGCTCAAGAGAGTACGTCAAGAAGAGCATGCTTGGGCTCCGAATTTCGCCCACGCGGTCAACGTCTTTCAATGGCTTTGGGTCTTGCCCCCATGTCCGTGATGGGGTCAGTCTTTGACATATGTGACCCTGCGGTTCAACTTGGCACTCAGCGTACTCATCGGCTCTAGAGTGGTGGCTAAAGAGAGTATGCTTGGGCTCCGAATTTCGTCACACGCGGGCCAATGTCCCTTCGATGGTTTTGATTCGAACTTTTGACCCATGTAGACCAACGCGCGACCCAACTCATCACCTGGTATTCTCATCGGCTCAAGAGAAATGCATCAAGAGAGAAATGCGTGGGCTCGAGTTCCGCCCCGCGAGGTTCCACATGTGTCGTTCTAGCTTTTCCCATCGTCTGGGAGAGGCGAGCATTAATAGTCACTCTGGGAGTTCGCTCGTCTGTGTTGCGGACGGATCCCATCAAGCATGACTACCTTTGCATCTCTACTTGCCCCAGAGTAGCTCTCCCACAGCACCTGCCCTCTTGGCCAAACCGGAACCACCGTCTGTTACCAGGGTCACCACGTGGAGGTGAGGGCAAGAAACTAGAGCCATCTCTCTAATCCTGGCGCGCCGCTTCTTTGCGCATTTGACCCCCGATTTGATCTATTAACTGTAAACGTTATATCTGCCACTGTCTCCCCCTCTCTCTCCTCTCTCTCTATCTCTCACTATATTTGTATATATATATATATATTATTTTCGTCTATATACAATATATACAAGCATATATGTATGTGTTTTTTCTCTTAGTATCTATCGCTTCCTTTCTTCATTAATTTAACGGCGTTATCGATGACGCACAGCACACATATTTTAATTAAGCTTTTCACTTAAGACTTATATGTTTAAGAATATGGACGTCATACCCTGCACGTATATTCAAGGGATTATCCATGGGCTTTCCTCTATCACACGTGTTGTTAAATACGTTATCTACACAGCAAACGTATTCAAAATTCAACGAAACGAGTTGTTTGGATACTGATTTTTGAAGTTGACCTGGTATATAGGACCGAATTACATAGACACAAATTTGTTGAAGACATTCAGGAAAATTGCATACCATCTTGTGTTTGTGTAGCTAATCTCGCTTACATGTCAGCTTTGATGAGTAGTGTAATCTGTGGTACTTTTTGAATAATTCTAAAGTCAGGACTAATGTAGCAGGAGTCACCTTTGATGGACATCAGGCGTCGTGACAGGCTACGCAATCTTTTAATAACCATTGATCGTAGTCTATCTTCCAAACACCATGTTGAACAAACGGTAGAGCGTTTCGAGCATGGTCATGCGTATCTCAAGGTTACGGTAGCTGCACCACACATTGAGTAAAGACTTTTTGTCTTTCTGTTTCATCAAATTGGTTATTTCCTTGGTAAATTGTGAACTGAAATAATGAATATTAAATTGAACGAATTCAGAAGTGATGAAATCAGAGAAATGTCTGGTCAACCACTATTAAAAACTGTTATAAGAAAGAGAAGATGGAGATATGTTGGACACACCTTGATGAGAAATGATAAAGAATAACAAAGCAGGCATTTAAGTGGGATGCAAAGGGTTCAAGATAGAAAGGATTATCTAAGGAGACCCTGAAACGAACTTATATAAAAGAGACAAGACAGTTTCCATAGAGGAGATTGAGCGAGTTGCCCAGGATAGAGCGGTATAGAGAAATTACTTGCATGCCCAATGTAACGTATAAGAATACGAGAGGAATTATTATTATTATTATCAATTGTGGATTTTGTATTCTCATGTTATCGAGATCATAATGTGAACGACTCGAACGTATTCAGTCATGCTTTTAATCCTTGGTTGCAGTAGAAATACTCCCATTGTGAGGATGAGATATGTGCTTGGCATTATGTTACTACCTCCTGTCATATAATCCCAAACCCACCATATTTTCCGTCTACTGTTGATCACATACAATCACTGCACAAGAATACAAATCATATTAATAAGTGTATGATAGTCAGGCGTGACATGTCGTGAACGGACCAAGCTGACAGAACATGTAGTTAGGTAACCCCAGATGTGGCTCTAAAGAAAGAGAAAGAATGGATTCCAGTAAATGATAGCATGGATAACTTACTCTTGGAAGAGAATGTAGAGATTGGAACAACATGAAATCTGAACACACCAATTAAACAGCTAATAGAAGATAATGCAAAGTGATGATAAGACTGATGTTTATACCGATGGGTCTGCTCATCGTGGTGAGACGTTAGGGTGAGGTTTTCTGGCTAGAGTGCATGGTAGGGTAATTGAAAAGCGAAGTGGAGCATAGAGAAAAAAGTACTTCCAGAATAATAATGGAGGTTGAGGCAGTTACTACTGACCTATAGTTGCTCTCTGTGACCCCGTTTACTGGGCCATTGTTGTTTCTGACTCTGAGTCGATGCTACGGACGATCCAGAAGGACAGGTTGCTGCATGATTTGATGTCGTCTATTAAATGTTTCAACATTCAGATGTTCTCGTGGATCTATTGTCCTGTGCATGGAGTGTTCGCGGCAATAAGAGAGATAACAGTCTTGTATCGACACCATCGATTGTCAGAGAGTTTAGGATGGATACTGGGGATGTTCTTCTGTCTATCGGGGACCTTCTGGGGAATGCTGAAACATCTTCTTCTTCGAACGCTCTATATCCACCACTTGTTAAAACACTCTTTGTGATCTGTATGTGATCTGAGCCTAAGAGCGATTGTACGTTGTGTCAGTTATGTGCCTTCAAGTGGGCCTGGATATTAAATTTATGCAACACTTTTTATTTACTAGACTAGCTTTCCTAGGTCCCGACCTCAGTCGTCTCTTACGATATGCCTTATAGGTCACAGTGTTACTATTCTTTGCTCCCCTTGTGAGCCCTGTAACACACATGTGAGATGAGGAAACTAAAATTGATGTTGAATCTTTCCCTCGAATTGGAGAATTTGGAAAAAACTCATTGTAGAAGTAGAATTGAATGCCCGAGGGGCAGAGTGAGGACGAGGCACAAGAACTATAGCATGTATACCCTTCGACATCTGTTGGAAAAGAATGAGCACCTATGAGTCTGGCCGGAGTGCTATTACGTCGCTTCAGTAACCAATAACCAGTAACGAAAGACCTTAGTCGTAAATATTTTCGAGAGTGTACTGTTCCCCTAACGCATAGATTCCCAAACTTTTCGGCCCACCGCCCACTTTGCACGACATAAACTTTGTAACACCCCTCCCCATTATAACAGTTTGCCAACGCCCCAACATATATATATATATATATACATGCTCTATGTTCACTTTGACATAGAAAATTGATATATAGCTCTGTCATTCATGGTCATTTTTCAAATGATTACGTACAAGAAATAGAAAATTGATGAGAAAATGGATTGTGTAAGATGGGCATATAATGAATTAAACTGCAGAATTCAAATTGTTAATCACTATTCAATCGCAAAATCACAATACATTAACTGCCCCAAGTGCTTCTGAACCCACCATCGCCCTGCCCCCACCTGGAAGGCTTCAGTGCCCACAGGGGGCAATACCGCCCACTTTGGGAAACACTGTCCTAACAAAGACACGTGTACATTGGTTTCATTAACATGAAATATTGCGAAACTTGTGAGAGACACAATCTAAGAAGCAACCGGAAATTAAGATTTGTAGTACGATACATTTCCTCCCTCTCCACACAAAAAACCATTATTCTAGGTTGACCTGAAAACGCACTTATAAGATTCCATTGTATGCTAATTTTATGTCTCCCAGGTTTTCAATAATTCGATGTGGCCCCTGTTTATTGCTGGCAGCATATGTTGTATATGGCGATTATTTTGTTTAGTTTGGGGTCTTGTATCTGACAATTTTGGTAAATATTGCTATGATATTTTCTACATTCATTCTTTGTATAGTATGAAATGTTTCGGGGTAAGCTGTGTTAGTAATGTAAGACTTCACTTAGCGTATTGCATTTCCGATCCTCGTGGATCATAGGGTCTCAACAGGTGTTCGCCACTTTTTCCCATCTCTGACTGTTTTCTGTATGGTCTACCAGACTGGTCCAGAACTTCTTAGTTTCTCAAGAAGACTCTGTCTGCTGGTCTTTTAGGACGTCATCTTTTTTAGGACGTCTTGCTGGTACCAATCCAGTGAGTATCGAATGTGTCTTCGTAAGGTATGCTAGACCAATCGTCTTTTCCTTTTCTTTTTCCTCTTCTTTGAACGCTCCATATCGACCACTTGTTAACCACTCTGTGATTTGTATGTGATCTGAGCCTAAGGGCAATTGTACGTTGTGTCAGTTATGCGCCTACAAGTAGGCCAGCACATCCAATTTCTGCAACGATTTTTATTTACTAATGTAGCTTCCCTAAGATCCTACCTCAGTCGCCTCATACGACATGCCTTGAAGGTCGCACGGTTACTATTCTTTGCACCACCTGTTTGCCCCGGCAACACATGTGATTTTCTCTTTTTAAATGAGTCACAATGGGTTCTTGTCCTGTTCTTATCCACAGGTCTGTGTATGCAACTCTGTCATATCATAAATGGCGTTTTAATGTACTCTATTATGTTTCTATCATACCATTATATATTGCATGTCACATGGAACTACTTTCTTCACACAGCTCTATCCTAAACAATTCTTTTTATATCTTATATGGAATTCATATAAGAATTTATATAAAATCGATGTTGAATCGATCAAGCGATTTAAGCAGTTTGGAATTACCCGTTGTTCAAGTCGAACTGGGTGCCTGAGAGGCAGAGTGAGAGGTGTGTTTAATCAGCGAGCCACAGGAACCATCAGTATGCATACTCTTCGATATCTGTTGGGGAGACTGAGCACCTATGGGTTTGCCCGGAGTGCAATGACGTCAGTTTAGTAACCAATAACCAATAACCAATATGGAATTCATAATTATTTTTCTAACTTCTTTCGGTAGAGTTCGTTTCAGGGTTTTATTCTTTGGCGTCCTTTCGCTCTTAAGCACCAACCACAGGCATCTGTTAAGATCTATGATCGCTTACGCCGTTCATCCTGACATGTGATGATGTTGATGACTGCTGTTACTACTGCTACTATTACTACTATTACTACTACTACTACTACTACTGTTACTACTACTACTACTAATACTGCTACTATTACTACTATTACTAATACTACTGTTACTACTACTGTTACTAATACTACTGCTACTGTTACTACTGCTACTACTGTTACTACTACTGTTACTAATACTACTGCTACTGTTACTACTGCTACTACTGTTACTACTACTGTTACTAATACTACTGCTGCTGTTACTACTGCTACTACTGTTACTACTGCTACTACACTACTATTACTACTACTACTACTGTTACTAATACTGTTACTATTACTACTGCTACTGTTACTACTGCTACTACTACTACTATTACTACTACTACTATTGTTACTACTACTGTTACTATTACTACAACTACTAATACTACTGTTACTGTTACTACTACGACTACTACTACTACTACTACTTTTGTTACTTTTACAAATAATACTACTACTATTCCTGACTAAATCATATCTGAACATCTTTCGGTGTAGACCAAGATCCACATCAGCAATGACAATGCAGCAACCCCAATTCCAGACAGACAAAGAAAGTCTGGGAAAATAGCAAACTAATTGAGCTTAGAAATGTGGACGTCTTTAAGACTTGCGTGGTGAATACACTACACTATGAGTCCGAAGATGCTTCACTCCAGGACACAATCCCATCTCGAGAGACATGTCTCATACTGTAGGTGTAATAATTAAGGCAATTGTGACAGAGATTGTCACTCCTGCAGTGGACGTTCCAGTCAGTAGCGTAGATGGGAAGAATCTATCTAGCGGGACATCTCTATGGTTCCTTGATACTGAAAAAGGTGCACTAATACTACTTTTTCTGCTACTACTACTACTACTACTACCTACTACTACTACTACTACTACTACTACTACTACTACTACTACTACTACTAAATGAACTAACCTACGGAAGGAACTGACATAAGAACAACAAATCAGATGTTTAAGAACCTGTGTTTTTTCCTTGGCAACATATGGCTGTGAGACATGGACCATTGACAAACCAGCAGAGAAGATCATAAATGCCTTTGAATGCAAATACTACAGAGGAGTACTTAGAATATCATGGTCAGAGAAAAGAACAAATGTTTCTGTTCTGCAACAGCTTGATATTAAAGAGAGTTTATTATTAAAGAACATGAAATCAAGGAAAATTAAACATTTCAGACACATCATGCGACATGAGTGCCCAGAGAAGATAATTTTGGAGGGAATAGTGCCTGAATGAAGAATGAGAGAAAGATCTAGAAGACGATGGGTGCAGGAGGTCATTGACGATCTGAGAATGACTGCTGCTAGCGACTGTCAACTTGCACAGGATAGAGAGTTTTTCAGAACTGTTGTCGTATGAGCCAAGTTTCCGAAAGTACAAGCTACTTGATGATGATGACGACTACTACTGCTTCTTTTTTTCCCTCTCGCCTGCTTGATTTTATGCGCAGTCATAGTGCCTAATATGGCATCTGCGACTGACTATTTTTTACATGAAGGCTTGAGGATGTGTCCATTCCATTTCTTTATTCTTAAACAAACAAATGGAGATTATCAGATTGTCTTTGCCATCTGCTTTAAAATACTGCACACATAACGTCCACAGAACCAAGAAAACAACTCTGCTAATCAGTAACACGTCACAGTAGCCAGATAGAGACAAAACAAATATGTTCTTAACATAACGAGAGAAGAATATACCTACAGAAAGAGACACACAACTGTAGCAGTGTATGTTTTGGCGTGAAACACAAAGAGAAAATATAGAGCTGCGGGAAGGACAAAAAGAAAAGCAAACAGATCAGGAAGAGATGTAAAAGCAGCACTCTATACAACAGCAAGGAAACGTCTAAAATATGTAAATCATAGAGAAACAGAACATCGGGAAAGAAGGCAAGAGGAAGACCACGGAAAAGATGGTTAAATGGCGTAGCAGAATCCTGTGAAAGAGCAAAGATAACAATCACACAAGCCACCAGAACAGCGCAAGACATAAACAGAAAACCACGAACTGGGCAACAACCCGGTAGCAGTGTGACGACAAAAGAAGAAGAAGAAGAGAACAGATAGAGAATAGATTAAACATCGATTGTGGTAAAATGTTCTACACACAATGTGTGGCTGTTATTATTGCTAACTGCTGTTTTATTCTTTGCATCAACACAGTGCACACACATACACGTGTAAGCACTGTGTATACGGTAATTAGAATATGTTTCACGTATCTTGTAAAAGATATACAAATATATAGGCAGTCAATGAAGTGAGTTCCGAGACGAAACTTGTCATATATGTTGCATGTACTTACATATACACACATAAACATATAGACGGTCAAGGTAATGGATTCAAAGAGCAAACATTCAAAATTCAATTTCCTGTTCTGCCAACACTGAAAATGAATAACTCACTTCACTTATTAGTTTGACGAAATTTGATACCGTCGTTGAAGCTAGTGTGAAAACGGTATGCCGCTGACGTTATTTAGCACAATTACGGAGACTGAGAACCGAATTGAGCGACTTGTGTAGAGATAACGATTCTGAACAGTGATATCGATTCCAAACGACGATATCGATTCTTAACAATTTTATCGAGTCAAAACGGTGATATGTATTCTAAATATTGACTTTGATTTGAAATAGTTATATCGATTTTAAAATATGATATCAATTTTTAACAGCGATACCGATTATAAACTGTGACGTCGATTACAAACAATACAATCGGATCTAAATAGCGAGATTCATTCTAAATCGTAATATCGATTATATACAGTGATATCGATATTCGACAGGTACGTCAATTCTTCTTTTTCGATAAACAGCAACGTTTCGACGAAAAGACCTTTATCAAGCAAACAATACATTGTTGTATTGTTTGCTTGATAAAGGCCTTTTGGTCGAAACGTTGCTGTTTATCGTCACTGTTTATGTATTTTGTAAAACTATAGTACTTTGTTTTTACGTGTTTATCTATTTTTCCAAGTTTTACTGCAGTCTCCACCCTTCTTCTTTTCAAACACCCATATCGTCAACTTGTTAAACCCCTCTTTGTGATTTGTATGTGATCTGATCCTAAGAGCGATTGTAAATTGTTCCAGTTATGCGCCTAAAAAGTAGTCCAGCACATCCGATTTCTGTGACGCTTTTTATTTACTAGGGTAGCTTCCCTAGACCACTGCCTCAATAGCATCTTACGACATGCCTTGTAGGTTGCAGTGTTGCTATTCTTTGCTGTCCTTCCGGGCCTTAGCAACACACGAGCGGCATCGATTCTGAAAAGTGACATCGGTTCTAACCAGTGATTTCAATTCTGAATCATCATATCGATTCTTAACATTAATTTCAATTTTGATTCGTGATTTCGATTATATATAGTGATATATAGTTTTTAACAGCGATATCGATTCAACCAATGTTAAAAACATTTTTTTCGTTCTAAACATTAGCATTAGTCCATACGTTCACGTACTCAACCTTACACACTCCTATGTCCTTCATCTTCTCTTCCACTATTTACTTCTTTATAGAGGCGTTGGAGAGGGCTATGTTGTGATTTTGTGTGTGCCTGTTCTAATTCACTTTATAAGCTGTTATTCATTTTCTTAAGGTTGTTCCTGATGCTGTCAATCCATCTTTTGCGTGGTCTTTCTCTTGCTATATACTCGTTATACTTTTTTTTGTGTGGCGCTCTATCTATGGCATTCTTGTCAGGTGTGCAAACCATTTAATCTGTTGTTCTATTATGAATTGCATAACTTCTGATTTCTTTATTCATAATTGTGTCTCCTATTGTCACGCTTTTGTACAGTCTGTATTGCTAGCTTTGGCGAAACACGTCATAACAAAGTACTGTAGTTATACAACATACAAAAACAATATCAATACACAGGAACAATGCTACCAAAACGCCTTTATCAAGCAAACGATACAACGGGAGTAGCAAATTTCACATCACAATACATATGGACTACGACAGAAACATCCCAACAGTCCTAAAATGAAAATATGTGACTAAAAACGAATAACGACATCATCATGTGCGATGTCGGCTGGCATAGGCGATCATGGATGTCCACAAATCTGTGTCGTTGGTGTTTACTATCAACTCAGATGTTGATGCTCTACCGTGCCATGAAGTCAGGCTATCCAAAATGTTCTCTATCTGGCTTCCTGTCTCGTCTAGACTCGATTTTACCAGTTGTCATAATGCGTTCTAAACCTCACCTCCTCATGACATGCCCGAAAAATGATGACTGTCTCTTTCTTATATTGATGATAAGCCTAACGACATAAATACAAAAAACTAGAAGTGGAAAACGTAGAGAAACTAAAATATCAAATATATATATAAGATATACATTTAACATATACACATATAGAATATGGAGCATGGAAAGAGAAAATAATAAGAAGCATAGGAATGTAGTGTGCTATCGTTATCGATGTCCCCTAATATCGATATTACTATTGCTAGCTAATAAAAACATGCGAATTAACCTTCTCAATTCTGCTAAACACTTACTCATACACTCACCTGTTCTTTTGAGAAATGTATTCGTTAATTACCAGTTTAATGGTATAGAAAGCAAGTTGAATGCATTTGAAAATAGATGTCTGCAAAAATAATGAATATAAAACGGAACGAATTCAGGAGAAGTGTTGAAATCAGAGAAATGTCTGGTCAACCACTAGAAAGAGAAGATGGAGATATGTTGGACACACCTTGAGGAGAAATGATCAACGAATATCAAAGCAGGCATTGAAGTGGGATGCAAAGGGTTCAAAAAAGAGAGGAAAACCTAAGGAGACCCTGAAACGAACTTTGCTGAGAGAGGCAAGAAATTTCGGTCTCAGTTCCATGGAGGAGATTGAGCGAGTTGCCTAGGATAGAGCATTATGGAGAAATTACTTGCAGGCTGTATATAACGTATAACGGTACGAGAGGAATTATTATTATTATTAATTAGCAGTAAGAGATACGTTGCGTGAGCAGTTTATTTAGCACAAAGTGTTGCTTTCTTAAATAATCTTTTCGGCAGGTTAGTTCTTAAAGACTTCTGTTTTGTTTTTGTTGCATATTATATATATATATTTTTTTCCCGATCCAGAAGCACTTGAGCTGAAAGTTCTTCTACTCGGTGCCATGGACACCGTAACCCTTCGGTTCGGTGCGACGAACACCGTAAATCTGGGGAATCTGTGGCTTTTCTGCCAGTCCGTGGAATTGAACCCGCACTCACAGTGGACTTGTCACCCGTAGTCCAACGCGCTACGAACACGCTGGGCAGGCGGACACACACATATGATTATATATATATATATATATGTTTATATATATATATTTATATATACTTATATATAAATCATTTATCATTGATCTGTCTGTGCGTCTATACATGTACAATAAATCCAATACACATACCTCTATAAATCAGCATGCACACACACATACTCACAAGTACACACTACCATGCACACACACACACATTCAAGCACACACATGTATGTGTCTGTACACACACACACACACATTAAGTATCTTTAAATAATGCAAGGTCAAATAATTCAATACATTAACCTTTTAGGTCAATAGCTTAGCTAATCGATTAGCTCATTCAGCCGATCTTGAAGACCGATTACCCGATTACCGAGCGCATTTTTCTCTCTAGCGAACCAAACCTGATGTCACGAGCTCCTTAATGTTTCTTAATATTGATTTCAAGCAAATCAACTGATGAATACATCAAACTAGTGTATATGTCAAGATGTTAAGGATTGCTAAAGTTTCTTTTTGTTCAGAAAATAACCTGCTTTTGATAGCAGGACATATGTGTTTTTCTTTCAATCTACAATATCTTACGTAATTGATTGATTGAATGATTGATTGATTGATATGAACATCAGCATTGTTCTTCGGTGAGTAACCATGTGTGCTAGTATCTATTTCTGACACTGGAAGATTTCAGCTGCAGTGCACGATCTCCGTAGCACCGGCGAGGGTCCCTGATGTAATTTTGAAGATGGTGAAGATATTTTGGTGTGAATTTTATTTTAAATCTTTTCTAATGAAATTTTTCCGGCCTGCTTTCCAGCCTGCTCTTCTTGATTTTGAACTGCCAAGGGTTCTTTTACGTGCTGAATTAAACACGTGACCTACGTTTTATCGCCCACCATCGATAGGACTAGAAACTCGATCTCACATACAATTAGATTAGGGATCTCTCGAAAAATATCCAGATGACTTCACGAGGGAGCGAATCTAGTACCTTTGACACAAGAGACGAGCACCTAGCCTCTACACCACAAAGACTTGTAGGTGCTTGTACTTGTGAGTCACTAATGAAGTTAGATACTAACACCTAACGCTACGCAGACCCTTAACAAGAATACGCTAAAGAACTACATTATTCGAATATGCAGCAGCTGTGTCCTGGTAGTGTTGTTATGCAGTAGTAAGTGTTGAGAAATCTTCTTCTGCGTTCTCACTAGATTGGGATTTCGGATTCTCTAATAAAGGCAGCCGCCTCAGATTATCTGTCACGCCATACAGTTTGTCTTGGACGCTAGTGTAAGTGGGCCACGTCTCTCTTCTCAAGTCTGCACACCGGGGCAGCTCTGCAGGATACAACTCCTATGATCTCTGCTTCCCTGTTTGTGCTGACCTCTTCCCGCAGTAAGTTTTGGCCACCCTCGTGATGGTAGGTCTGACATTCTTAATGCGTGGCTAAATCTCCCGAGGCAGATTGGCGACCACAGAATCCGTTATCCCATTCCTCATTGTGAAGGGTCGTTGCACCATGTTATGCGCTTTATGGCCTGGTGCATCCGTTTTCTGCAAGCATTTGTTTCGGGTTAGCATTCCTTAGCGGACATGTGCATCCGATTTCAACCAAAGCTCCTTAGTCGCCTCTTACGACATGCGTGGCAGGCAACAGTGGTTCTATTCTTTACACCCCAAATTTTTGCCCTGGTAATCACTCGGGCGGTGTTGGGAAATGACCCACACAACATACACAAGCTAAATACACATTCCAAAATGAAGGATTAAGATGAAATGTTCTTGTCAAAGACGATAGCAAATGAAAAGCTTTTAAAGCGAACAAATTGTACATCAATGAAGATGATCATTAAAAGACAAAGATGGAGGTGGATTAGTCATATGCGTCATGCAGACAGGGCATTAATTAGGGCATAGTTAATTTTGACAAAAATAACAGTTATTTTTTAAAAATACGCATTAAGAACACAAGGTAGACTTCAATCTGATGAAAACAACACAATTATGGAAGCAAAATGATTATTCTAAGATCTCTCTGTTAAGGGCAAAAAAATATCACTTGCTCTCAAAATATACCATGACGATATGATATAAATATTGAATATGCATTATACACCAGTACTAATCGATAAACGAATGATTGGAAGACACAAAACCAGCTGATGTGACCATTCGGAAAATAAACGAATGAAATGAATCTCAGCTGGAACACAATCATGAAGACAGCTAACAGCAGAAAATAATGTCGTGCATTTGTTGTTACCATAAGAGCAAAGTACGACGACACATGCTGGAGAGAGAGAGGGGAGAGAGAGACTGAGACAAGAAAATAATCCATTTTTAGACCTAAATAAAATATGTATTATAAATCCGTTCAGGACAGAAGATGCTCACATCACGGGAGACATCTTCTCTTTAAGTGACTAAATGCTCACATCACGGGAGATATCTTCTCTTTAAGTGACTACATGCTCACATCACGCGAGACATCTTCTCTTAATGCGACTTAAATGCCCGTCTGCTCAGCGTGTTGCATAGGGGATGTGACTACGATGACTATCCCTCGTGTACAGGTTTTTTTTATCCGTGGGATGCAGAAAAAGCCACAATTTCTCCAGATTTACGGTGTTCGTGGCACCGAACCGAAGGGTTACGATGTCCATGGCACGAGCCGAAGAGCTGAAAAGCTCAAGTGCTTCTGGATCGAAAAAAAAAAAAAGTGACTAAATATGGCAGGGATCTTTGTAAGATGTCTACAGTGATTCTCACTGACCCGTTGCATTAGGAATGTGATCTTGTTCAATAGAACATCACCTCAGTTTTGGTACACATGTTGTATTTTTTTATAACATCAAGGGAACACATATTTGCTTAGAGGGGCTAAATATGGCCATGATTATTGATTGTTCTATGGATCCACTAATCTAGCACACTTTACTAGAGATAACGATTCAGTACATGGAATATTGCAGCAATCACCATTAGATCCTACCAGAGTATGGGCCATTTCACATCACGTCACTGAGCACCATACCGAGCTTTTTTTGAATCTTCATCGCATGGAGTAAACGCTCTTTTTAAAGGGTTTTAAATTTAAAGGATTTACTTCATTATACCGGGTTTTACCCCATATCGCTCGGTCCCTCTCCGCAGAAGTGGGACGCCACCAGCCGAGAATATTGCACTAAACCCCTAACTCCATAGCTCCATCAACAATCCTAGTGGTCTCTGGAAAAACTGCACTCGTGAACAGAACGACGCGGTCCGGATTCGAACCCACGACCTTCGACTCACAAGGCAAACTGCTAAACCACTTAGCCACAGACCCCCATAAAAGTAAAAGCTCTAGGAATAGTCACCTTATCGCCACACAAGAAAAGAGTGAATACTAATTTCTTTGAGGTTCTAAAGAAAACATAAACAAATACGCCGCTATAGAGATTCTTTAGATGTTAATTCAGACAATGAAAAATATAAACATTTAAAACTGATGAATAATAAAGATATCCGGTAACAAATTTAAACCCCACAATAAAGTATCCACAGATAAGACAGTTGCAATTCTAATACACATGATAACAAAGAAATACAGAGATATATGTTCCTTAAAACTCTTGTCTTTTTTTCTTTCTGCTGATATCTTGCCTAACTAACAGATTGCATAATCATCATCAGAAGCCATGTCGATTTGTGTTGATTTTCATTGAAATCTAGAAATGTCTGTCCTGAGTAATGACTATCGGCTCAGATGTTGACAATCTTCAGTTCCATGAAGTTAGATTGTTCAGAATTTTCTTTCTTTGCCGTCCTCTCGTCTCCTTTGATTTTATCGTATGTCAATATGTTATAGGACTCTCTTTCTCATAACATTGCCGAAATATGGCGATTGTCGCTCTCTCTTTTGTTGATAATTAGTTTTCTTTTTGCATTGACCACGTTCAGCTCATCAAAATTTGTCATTTTAGCAATAGATACCTTTGTAAAAGGTAGATCAAAATTGCACGATAATAATCTATAACTACTGTCTACTCACTTGAATTCTGGTGTTAATCCGTCCAGCTGATAGAAGGGAACTGAATACTGAATCACCCAATTTCGTAAAAGGCAGTCATAGTAAGGTGTTGCCCAATAGCCATCTTCAGCACTGACCGACACGGTCTTGCTCCACTTTGCGTTGAAATATGTCAGGTTTCCTATGTTTGTTTTGTTAGCGTAAATTCTATTTCTCGGTTTCAGAAGTCCCTCGGTGGACTTGTTGACATGCACAGAGAACCAAGTAGTTGTTTGCGGTTTGTACAGTCTGGAGAGATCAGTGACTACTACTGCTCCGTCCCTCGTGCGATAGGAGTAAGGGAAAAGTGACTGCAGTCTTTGTTGGGACTTTACTGGTGCTGATGATGTCGAAGACAACGATGAGTGTTGATTCAGATCTGGTGTGACTGATGATGGAGATGACGAAGCTAGATTAAATGCAATGGCGCAGCCTGTTACTAGAGATCCAGTCTCCACAAGAGACTGAGTCAAAGCGAAGAAAAAATCCATGAAGACTTCTGGTGTAGACTTAGTGAGCAGAAGTAAATCATTAATTATGTTTGCTATTTGGACTGTTCTCTTGACTTCCTCTACGAAAACTGGGAAAAACTGAACAGGTTTAAACTTGCTGTTTTTTAGAATAATAATCCTCTTTCCTGGGACATAACATGGTTCAGGATCAGACTGCAGTTTGTCTACGAAATGAAGAGCGTTGGTTAGCATATCGTCTTTGTGGGATAAGGAAGGATATTCTTCATTGCTTCTCGGGGCTGACTGAGAATGTCGCTTGGCTCTAGCAGGGTGGTTGAATGATGACGGCGGTTGATTATAATGGATTTGAAATTCGTTAACTTTAGTGAAATTACTAAGTATTTGGTCAGATTGTGCATTGGTTTGTAGATTCGTAACTTTGTCTCTAATAACTGCTCCATTTTCATTCATGAACTGTCTATAACTAGCAGTTGTCTGCTTCGGTGTATCTCTGACTTTTCTAGAAGCCGAAACTCTAAATGAAGAATTATGATTTTTTGGATAATATATTCGAACATTATTCAATCGATTATTGCTTGTTTCGTTTACACGTAAATTATACCCATAGTTTTCAAAGTTATTAAAGGTATGAATATGTGACATGCTATCCGCAATGTTAGAAGTATGCTTATTTGAATTACCATCCTCATTATAAGATGTTTGTGAAGAAAACATACCATCTGTTTGTTTTATGAACTCAGCAACACCAAGATTTATTGGAGACACTTTTCTAAAACGCCAAGAATCGACTGCAGAGAAAGTGGAGTCCTTTTGAGATTGATGTATTCTAGTGATCTCTTCAAAAGGTCCAGGAATTAATCTTGAAATAAAACGATGTCCCATCTTTGCAGAAAGTTTTTGCACCACTTTATTAGTGTTATCAAAAGTTGCTTCACCACCAGCTGCGTCGCCCTTAATTAATTGTCTACCTGGTGTTGTTTTTGAGTAAATTGTCTTTACTTCTGCAGTGTTGTCTTCACCTTTGTTACTTCCTTGATTATCTGATGACATTATGAAGTGTCCAACGACAGTAGACAAAACAACAGTGGAGGTAAGAAATGCAAATATCGCAAAACAGGAAAATAACAATGGGCTGATAATACGTCCTTGCAGTAAAGCAGAACTTGAAGGTGGCAACAAAATATTAACAGTCTTATTTCGAGTGAGAAAAGCCATCATGTGTTGTGAAATCCTTGCAGTCACAATACAGTCAATGACCAACAAAACAGTAATTAATCACATCCACATATCTCCATGTGGTTTTAACTTGAATCTCATTGCTATCTATAGACGGATGTTTAGCATTGCCATGGGTGTTCGTCTATTGAATATCTGTCTTGAATATATCATGGAAATAAGCAATAAAGACCACAGCAGTAGACGACTGTTGTAGATATTCATTACCATTATGGCAACCAAAATAATTCTGTTAAGAAACTCAAAATGTACGATAAAGGGAGTGACACTTTGTAAACAAACTTTGTAAATATGTGGCGGATCCTTCAATTTTTAAAATATAAATTAGTGACTTTATAATAAATTTCCTGTCGTATTTATGGTTGTAGCAAGCGTGCAATATAAGCATTTATATTTAGTGACCTCAGATAAGATATATGAAACAACACACACTGATCGGTGATTTCTTTTCAAAATGCCAATGCCTCATTAACAATTAAGTGCTGTAGTATGCTCCAGTGTGTCTGCTCTACTTGGCAATGTGTCGTAGATTGCGCATTGATTTGATTTGCACAAAATTTAACCTAACGCATTTTTTTATTTTTACCAGTGTTTAATTTATTCTTTCGCATTCAGCTAAAATTTGGTAAATGTTCATTCATTTATCTACAAAATACAAATTGCATGTCACTAATCAAATTTATTTTAAGAAATCAGAAAGTTACAGCTTAATTTGTATAAACACCAGCGAAAGGGAAACAATGAACAACATTTTATTTGTACACAACTAGTTTTTTTTTCAATACTTTTAGTCAAAGTTTGAATCAAATAACTTATAAAGTAAGTAATTGTGAACTTTATGCAAATGTGAAAATATGGAGCTATGTATCAATTGATTGGCTGATTGGTAAGACCATCATCATCACTACGATGAGTGACAATGTGTGCTCCGAACTCTTTCTTATGCAGCTAGATCTCAACTGCAGTGCACGAACTCCGTAGCACCGGTGTCGGACCTGATGCAATTTTGATGATGGTGAAGATATATTTCTAGGAATTTTAGTTTTTAATCTTTTCTAATGAAATTTGCCTGGGCAGTGGCTTTCCATCCTGCTCTTTTCGATTTTGAACTGCAAGGGTTCTTTTACGTGCTCAAATTGAACACGGGACCAATGTTGTATCGTCCGTCTCAGATAGGACTAGGATCTTGATTTCGCCTACACTGAGATTAGGGATCTATTAATTACAAAATATCCAGATGGCTCAACGAGGGAGCGAACCTGTTATCTTTGACATGAGAGTCGAGCACCTAACCTCTACCCCCTAAGACACCCCCACCAATAACAGTAGCAGATGGGAAAATATAATCAATGTTATATATACACACAAATAGAGGGGGAAAAAGTATGGTAACAGTTTTACAATTACAAACATATGTTAAAACAATCAACAAACTAAAATATACAAAATTTTAAAATGTAAAGAAATAATAATTATAATCTATTTATGGGTAAAGAAAACAAGTGTGTGTGTGTGACGGAAACATACTCGTGCTCGATCTCTTGAAAAGTTAAAAAAATTTTTTTGTGAAATGTTGAGAAGTTCTTTGGAAAAAATGTTTACAAAATATCTTCATCATCTTCAATTTACACCGGAGATCGTTACCCCTGCAACGGAGTTCATGCACTGCCGGTGAGATCTTCTTGTGTAAGAAAGAGATCGGATCACACATGGTTACTCCCCAAAGTGCAATGATAATGGTTCCATCAATCAATCAATCAATCAATATGTTAGGGAGAAAATAAAACAGCGGTCCTGTTGACGCGTGGCGACAGCGTAAGTAAGCAGTCTTTTTCCCTTATGCCCTATACAAGCCCACAGTCTACTCTTAGAAATGTAAACACATCGCTGTACTGACAGCTTATGACAGTTACCACCTCAGTCGGTATATATAGTTTGATTTAAATTGTATGTCTACTAGAGAAGTTATTAAATATATTCTTATCGATTATTTGTTTTCTCTGATTATGGAATTTGCAAACTAACCAATACTGAGGTTTTTTTTTGTTTTTATCGTTTGGTACACGCTGCTTTCCTAATTTTGCAGTAAGACTATCAAATATTGTAATATTTACTACCTTGTGTTTTAAAAGTCTTGGCTAATATTATTTTGTTGATGTTTCACGGAATACGTGGAATAAAATAAATCAGAAACGTTACAGAAAATTACAGTGCGGAGAAGAACAATACGATCTACGTATAATAGGAGGTAAAGAAATACCTGAACTAAGATATGCTGATGATACAGTGTCATGTTGCTGGCAACAAAGCAAATTGTGATTGAGAAATTAATAGTGGAAGTGCAGTAGTTTAAAGAACGAAAAACGCAATTTATATCACAATGTGGAAAAAGCAAAAAGTTATCACAACTAATAAAACAAGCATATCAAAGTACATTTTTAATCAAGGAAGGAAAATATAAAATTTGAACCTCTTTGAATAGCTCGGTTAACAGCTAGTAAGAGATGAAAGTGGCAAAAAGTAAATTAAAAGAAAAACAAACAAAGCCTTGCAAAAATCAAACAACTAAAAACAGTATGGAACGGTTCTGGTAGAAAAAACAAAGATCCGAATACTAAGAGCATGCATGTTCCCAGCGGCAACAAATGTGTATGAATCATGCACATTTAACAATGCAGCTAAAAGGTATATATGCGCTTTTAAATAAGTGTTACAGAACGGTCCTCCTTATACTATGGACAGAGAACTGAAAAAAATAAATGTATCAAAGAAACTCAAAATCAAAGAAAGCTTATACTAAAAATAAAATAAATAAGACAATTGCAGTATTGTGTACATATAAAAAGGATACGAAGAGTTTGAGAAGACTATTTTGGAAGAAATAATCCCAACAAAGAGAGAGGCAGAGAAAGACCACATAGATGATAGATTCAAATTTAACTGATAATTTGAACATGACGGCTGCAAAGGCGACACCTATGACAGAGAAAAATTCAGGACTGTTAGCGTGACAAATGTATGCTTAGGACATACTAATAGATGATTTGATGATGACGTTCCACTAATTTCTTTATTGACTTTTCCTTGACAGATTTTTTAAACTGTACAATATTGTACTGCTATCTGTCTTTTCTTATAAATTTTCTTTTTTTTTCCATAGCGTATTCTCTATCTTTTTTTTAAAAAAGAAACGTGTTCTAAAGCAAAACAAAAAATGCAAAGTGAGTGGGATTAAAAGGGAATAACGTGGACACATTTGGGCAAGAAGATAAGCATAACTAGAAACAAATAACGGAAGGTATTTTTTTCCCGATCCAGAAGCAATGGGGGTTTTCAGCTCTTCGGCTCGGTGCGATGTCCATCGAACCTTCGGTTCGGTGCCACGAACACCGTAAATCTGGGGAATCTGTGGTTTTTCTGCCATCCCACGGAATTGAACCCGCACATACAGAGGGATAGTCACCCGTAGTCCAACGCGCTACGAACACGCTGGGCAGACGGGAAAAGGAAGGTATAAAGAGATTAGTAGACTTGAACATATTGTGTTCTCACAATAAGTGTTTAAATGGATTCAAAGTTTAAGCATTCAGTGGGACCATATAGGTACTCAGTCTATATTAGCTATTTTAAAGTGTCAGAGTTGAGTAGTTAAACATCAGCTAAAACAACGATTGTAAATGTGTCCTTTATTCATTATGTCCACGCACCCAATTTGACCAGAATACCCTGGTATCGCCTACCACATAGAAAAAGTATAATGAGTACAAGGCAAGAGGAAGACCACGCAAAGATGGAGCGACGGCATCAAGAACAGCCTTACGAACATGAATATCAGCTTACAAAGTGCCTTAAAAAAGCATACACAAGATCACTACGTTTCACCCCCAACACTTCTATAAAGTAGTAAATGGTGGAAGAGAAGAAGAACAAGCACACACAAGATCACCTACGTTTCACCCCCAACACTTCTATAAAGAAGTCAATGGTGGAAGAGAAGAAAGACAAAAACCTTAATTTGGGAATTTAGGTGAAGTACTTGAGAATAACCAAAAACTAAACACATCACGTAGATGCATGTATCCAGTGGCGACTTAATCAAAAGTTTAGCATGGAACGTTAGGGTAAATGTTCAGCTGAATACTGCATGCTACGCTACGCGGGTGCTACCTATCTCCTCGTAGATAGATAAACATCCAGTTTTATTTTAAATGCACACAAGATACAGACAAACAAAAATATGATCAAACGGACAGAGAAAGAAAAAAATAGAGAGTAGTGATATAACAGAATAAAAATTTCAAAGTTTTAAAAATTTAATTTTATGAATTTTAAAATTCAGCTTCATAAAAACTTCTTAAAAAATTTCCAACTATGAAATAAAAATATTTCAACAAAAAATATGACAAAATTAACGAAAACAAACATGCTGAAAAGAAGAGAAAAAAACAGATAAGAAGTCACCTTTCCCCGTTTAAGTTTGCAGAACGTTATATAATAAGTCTCAACCTAAAGCATAGCGTACGAAAACAGCTGTTTGTTATGATTCCAACGGGAGCAACCAACGCTGGTACATGGTATATGTTAAAAACAGAAAGTTGAACAGGAGAATTCACAATTTAAAAACAGAACTTCGTAACTGATGTTACTGCAAGACCAATAAACAAAAGCGGCAGATGACGCTATAAAAATGAAGTAGATGTACAGGTGTAGATCATCTACGCATGTGATTACTTTTGTTTTCCTGGGTTACAACGTAATCTCGGTCATATTAAACTTGGGTTCGTTCACCTCCAAACGCAATTGTATTTCAATGTTGGGAGTTCTCTGCGGCTTAGCGGTTAGGTACTCGTCTCTACTGCCAAATATACCAGGTTAAATTAAGTACCGTAATGTTGTATAATAGGATCTACTAGAGAAATTCATAAGCAAGTATTCGTCTACCTACTCGGACACAAGATGGTTGTGGTTAAGTCCCACACCTGACGTTCCCACCTGGGGAAATGGTAAAATGGTTGTGGTTAAGTCACATACCTGACGTTCCACACCTGGGGGAAATGTAATGGTTGTGGTTAAGTCACATACCTGACGTTCCACCAATCCTGGTTGGGAAATGTAATGGTTGTGGTTAAGTCACATACCTGGCACAAATTTTGTTCCACACCTTCAAGGGGAAATGTAATGGTTGTGGTTAGAGTCCCCCACACACCTGACGTTCCACACCTGGAGGAAAATTAAGTGGTTGATGACGCCGTTCTGGAAAAGAATATACCACGATTTTCGTTTTTCATCCAATATAGAATTATGATGTTTGTACAGTGGCGCAAACTAACCATTCAACTCATTAACTCTTGACGATTTTGTTAGTTTTTTTTTTCTCGATCCAGAAGCACATGAGCTTTCAGCTCTTCTCCTCAATGTACTCCTCAGTCGATGCTTCACAAGATCCAGAAGGGCAGGTTTCGGTATGAGTGGATGTCGTCTATAGAAGTTTCTAACCTCCAGCGGCTTACGTGGATATACTGTCCTGGGCATGCGGGTGTTTACGGTAATGAGAGAGCGGACAGGCTTGCATCAACAGCATCGATTGTTGGGGAGTTGAAGATGGATAAGGGGATATTCTTCGGTCTCTTCGCGACTCTCTGTTGGATGAGGACACTAAAATCGATGTTGAATCGATCAAGCGATTTAAGCAGTTTGGAGTTACCCGTTGTTCAAGTCGAACTGGATGCCTGAGAGGCAGAGTGAGAGGTGTGTTTAATCAGCGAGCCACAGGAACCATCAGTATGCATACTCTTCGATATCTGTTGGGGAGACTGAGCAGCTATGGGTCTGCCCGGAGTGCAATGACGTCAGTTTAGTAACCAATAACCAATACTCAATGTCATGGGCATCGTAACCCTTCGGTTCGTTACCACAAACACCGAAACATCTGGAGAACCTGTGGCTTTTCTGCCAGCCCACGGAATTGAACTGCACTCACATGGGGTTTCTAACCCGTCGTCTAACGTGCTACGAACATGCCCGGCAGGCAGGCAGCTCTTGACGATTAAGAACAAGCAATAAGTAAAAGGGTTTTAAAGCCGAAGGATTGACTTCATTGCACCGGGTTTTACCCCATATGTCGGTCCTCTCAGCAGAAATGGCACGCCACCTGCCGAGTATTGCACAAAGCACGAACTCCGTAGCTCAAGCAACAATCCTAGGGGTCTCTGGTAAGCAATAAGTAATTGCAATTAAACATGTGGGTTTCAGTTTTAAATTGAATGATTAAGAAATGAATTCCTACTCAAGTTTACATCATTAAGTACAAAGTAACGGCGCAGCGTATATAGTGAAACAATTTGTGATCATGCACTATAAGCGTCTACAGTTGTGCACACATGTGAACCTCATTCCTATTGAGGACACATGTGGGATTTACATGAACAACTGTTGAATGCACACCGTGAAATGTGTTTCCCAGCAGAGCATATGTAGTGGAAAGGCTACATAGAATATATACAGGTGTTCTCCATCTAGCTATGTATGCTCATCATCAATAGCTTGTTCTGAGAAGAGCTGTGCTAAAATAAAAGCTAATCGTAAACTTTTCTCTTTCTCTCTATCTTCTTCTTCTTCTCGTCCATCATTTACTTCTTTATAGCAGTGATGAGGAGGTAGGGGGGAGGTGAAACGTAGTGATCTTGTCTGTTCTTGTTTTAAAGCACTTTGTAAGCTGCTTTACATTTTTGTAAGGATGTTCTTGAATTCCGTCGCTCCATCTTTTGTGTGGTTTTCCTCTTGCTTTGTACTCATTACACTTTTTCTGTGTATCTCTCTGTGGTAGGCGATACCAGGAATTCTTGTCAGGTGTCCAAACCATTTAATCTGTTGTTCTTTTATGAATTGCATGACTGGTTTCCTATCCAACTTCTTCTGATTTCATCATTTCTAATTTTGTCTCTTATTGTCAAACCTGCAGCTCTTCTAAGACACCTCATCTCTGTCGCTATGAATTTCCGCTCATTTGCTGCTCTTATTGGCCATGGTTGACACTGGTAACATAGTGCAGCATAGCATATGTAGTGGAGAAGCGCTACTTAGAATATATATCGGTGTTCTCCCATAGTGTTCTCTCTATCGCTCAGTCCAAATGTCCTGCCTCTGCTGCAGTCATGCTCAGATCATCAGTTACATCTTTAAATCATCTTCTCCGTTTTCTTCCTCATCTACACCGGGACGTCTTCTTCCATGATTGTCTTACCCAACCTTTAATGTATTTGCATATGCCCGATACCCTTACAATTTTCTCATTCTCATAAGATTTTCTCATTCTTGCAAAATCGGGAAGTTTTCTTTGAATTTGAGTTTCTTCTGCATAGATCTACGAGTAATTGTTCTCTTTTCTATTCATGGTATATAGTTAGTTAGTCTTCTTTTTCTTTGCGTTCGTTCTTTACGACCAATTTTAATCACTCTTTGTGATATGTTTGATCTTTGCCAAGAACGTGTATACGTTACACATTGGTTTAGTAGGTCCTAAACGCATAGACTTCTGCACGCTTAGGACACATGCATCCGATTTCAGCCAAAGTTAGTTAGTTAGTTAGTTTGTTCCTTTCTTGCCAAAGGAGGCACATAGGGTAGAGGTTTTAGATTTCCATGTGATGCGGTTCGTTGCTAGTAGTTGGAGATCTTGTATGGCTTTACATCCCAAAGTTTATTTTCTTGTTGGATTGTTCTTCGAAGAGAACAATCATGGTATTTGACAAACTATTATTTATGTACTTTAAAAGTGTTCAGTATGCATCCAGTTTTTGTTACTTTCTTTGTATAAGTTAGAATTTTAATATCGGATTTTCTCTGTCGAGGACTATCTTATAGACACTACATATTAAGAAATTGTAATTTTAACGACAAGCGCAAATTGATGACATTAGTTACAACTTGTGTGTGGTCATCGTTGAATAGTAGACCATCGCGTGCCCAGCGTGTTCGTAGCGCGTTGGACTACGGGTGACAAGTCCTCTGTAAGTGCGGGTTCAACTCCGCGGACTGGCAGAAAAGCTACAGGCTTACCATATTTACGGTGTTCGTGACACCGAACCGAAGGGTTACGATGTAAATGACACAGAGCCGAAGAGCTTTCTGCTCAAGTGCTTCTGGATTTTTTTTTTTTTAAATTTAACAAAATGATTAGTAGTAGATCTTTTTCAGTCTGGATGGACCATAGAGCTGTGCCGTTGTGCTAGATAGGTACATTGCATCTCCGTTGGTAACTGTTAGGTCTGATGTGGGATTAAAGAGCCTTTGTCATAATTTGTAACACCTTAATTATAAGGCATGTCTCTCGAAACGTGTTTACATCTTAGAATAAAGCCTCTTTCCATATGTTTGTTTTGATTAGACTGTGCTCAAGATGCAAGAGTCCACACCACTTCTCATTTCTCCAGCTATTACTATCTTCACATAAATTCATTCGGGGGTCACATTTCTAGATAATGACTTGGCTGTTCACACATGGACATGCTGGAGTGCATGACAACAATGCCCTGGCTCAAGCTGGCATAATTATGGACTGAAATGATATCATAAATGCGGTGCGGGCTCATTTATGAGACATTGCGAGTCTCGGACGCGGGAATTAGAGTGCCGGAATTAGGAGTTACGTTTAGACATACAAGACAGTGTTATCTTAGTGGTAGAGAGAGAAGAGACAGTCAACTTCTCTTCGGTGCGATGAGAAATGGGACTTTGGGCAGTAGAGGACGGAGCACGCATGGCAATGTCCAATATACCATGACGTCTATCAAATAACATAACATATTTATAGGTTGTTTTCAATGGAGATGTGCCCATGTCAACAGTCTTCAGTTCTTGCTTACACACATCCCTATATCGTATAGTTGGGATTTTTCATTCGGTCTTTTCCGAGAGATTAGCTCTAAGTAAATTAGATCCCTGGGAATTTGATCATCCTGCATGCGTGAGATATGACACTGTCACCGAAAACGTCTGTGCTTAAAAACACGTGTATAAAGTTGGAACTTCTGAGTATTACTAAAATCCCCTGAGCTAGTGATAGACCAACGTTATATAAAGCATCCATAATCTCACAAGTCAGTTACACTCTAAAAACTAATAGACACTACATAAAGGTCTAAAGCCGAAGTACTGGTTTCATTCCTAGGTTTTACCAGATACACTGTCCATCTAGCAGAAATGACAGTCATTTGCTGAGAGTATTGCACAAAGTAAATTTCGTAGCTTTGGCAACAATTCTAGGTCTCGTAATAAATGCACAGTAACAGAACTGAACGGTCTGGATACGAACCAACTAACATCGGAACGCAAGGTAAAGGTTTAACCACCACATAATATTCAGTACATAACTATGCCTATGTAGTAAGTAATATTCAGTACATAATTATTCCTATGTAGTAAGTAATATTCACTACATAACTATGCCTATGTAGTAAGTAATATTCACTACATAATTATTCCTATGTAGTAAGTAATATTCAGTACATAATTATTCCTATGTAGTAAGTAATATTCAGTACATAACTATGCCTATGTAGTAAGTAATATTCAGTACATAACTATGCCTATGTAGTAAGTAATATTCAGTACATAACTATGCCTATGTAGTAAGTAATATTCAGTACATAACTATTCCTATGTAGTAAGTAATATTCAGTACATAACTATGCCTATGTAGTAAGTAATAATCAGTACATAATTATCCTATGTAGTAAGTAATATTCACTACATAATTATACCTATGTAGTAAGTAATATTCACTACATAATTATTCCTATGTAGTAAGTAATATTCAGTACATAACTATTCCTATGTAGTAAGTAATATTCAGTACATAACTATTCCTATGTAGTAAGTAATATTCACTACATAATTATTCCTATGTAGTAAGTAATATTCAGTACATAACATTCCTATGTAGTAAGTAATATTCACCACTTAGCTATTCCGAAGTAATAAGTAACAAATAGAAAGTCATTATCATCAAATAGCTTGTCCTGAGCAGAACGTTGCCACCTTAACAGTCTTTCGGAATTTCTCTCTCTCGTAGGCCAAACGTCTCGTCTCTGCAGCCGTCATGCTCAAACCATCAGTTACATCCTGAATCCATCTGCTCCGTGGTTTTCCCCTTCTCCTCTGTGCCGGGATGCCTCCCTCGGTTGCAAAGCAGCGAGTAGTTACAAATAATGACAAGTAACTGAAACACACGTCACTATTACATAAATTCACACAGAGTTGGAAAAATACTCTAGGATTTAAAAGAAAACTCTGGAATGCTACCTAATACAAATTATTCGCCAAAATAAACATGATAAAAATGATATGATTGCGCAAGCTCCGCTGTCTAGTACAAGACACATAGTGAAAACTCATATTCTCTAGAACATAGATTTCCAAACTTTTTCGGTCCACCGCCCACTTTGCACAACATAAACTTTGTAACGCCTCCTCCACATTATAACAGTTTACCAACCCCCCATCACATATATACATACTCTATTTTCTTTTGACATAGAAAATTGATATATATTTCTATAATACATGGTCAATTTTCAAATGATTATATGCATGAAATATGATAAAATCGATCGTGTAAGACGAGCATAGGAGAAATTAAAATGCAGAATTCAAATTTTAAATGTTTATTCCATCACAAAATAACAAACATTATTAATTTTAAAATATTTATTATTAATTTCTTCTTTAAGGAGCCACCGATCCCTAATCGCCTGAACACCCTCCAAATTCTTCTAAACTCACTATCGCCCCCCTAGAACGCTTCAGCACCCACTGTTAAAGGGGAGAGGTACCGCCCACTTTGGGAAACGCTGCTGTAGATGATGGAACACCAATGGACATGACAATACCTTATATCTATTGTATTACAAAGCAAAACAGAAGATCGTTAGTAATCCATTCATGCAACCAACAGTAGAGAATGCAATAATGGAAAAACATGATGACCGAGACAGAAGCTTGCAATAAAGTCATGGCATACGACCAGCTAGAAAACGCAGGTGTATTTTACGCAGAAAACGCAGGTTAATTTATAGCAAAAAAAGAGAGAATAGAAATCTAGCTTTTCACCGTAAGATTTAAGGCATTATTAGTAATGAATGGCGTGTCTTTGTGGTTGTACTGTTCCAACCATTTATCGTATCTTGTATCAATCTTCGCCTTGATCTTGTTCGTCTCTGCATTTGATCAATGAATCAAGATATTTCTCTACAACAGTATGTTACCAGTACCAAATGTGGTCTTGACAGCAACACACCACAGAAAGCTCACCACGTGTAAAATGAAATTCTTGATGAAGGAAGTGGGGGTCACCAGGAAAGATAGACTACGAAATGAGGACATCAGAAGCAGAGTGGACATAACTTAATGCACCGAATACATCGAAAGTCAACAAATGCAGTGTTTTGGACATTTAATGAGAATAGAATACAGCCAACCACAAATACCAGCATGCAATAACAAGTGGTCAGGTACTAGAACCAAGAGAAGACCAAGAAAAAGATGGATAGACAGTATCAAGATCACACTACATAAACACGGATATAGCATAACAAGGGCGGCTCATCTGGTCCTGGAACGTGAATTAAAGTTCCCACCCCTACGCTTAGCGGCAAGTTTGGAGAATTAATTATATCATCCACCAGAGGAAAGACAATAGACAATCACGATATTCAAAACTGTTAACCTTCAACAATAACTATTGTCCAGTCACGCTACATCATCTACACGCTACATCATCTACACGCTACATCATCTACACGCTACATCATCTACACGCTACATTATCTACAAGCTCCGTCATCTATAATGTATGTTAGACAAAGTTATTTCGCACATCGTCACTGAACTAATTCGGGACATGTGTTCACAGAAATAATTTTTCATTCTATTGTTGTGATTAACTCACTAAATAAATGTATTAAGTAAACACGTTATGTAATCTAACATTGACCTGAACTACATCGCTACGAATGTTATTTCACGACCCAACATATTTTAGAGTCTACAGTTTGAAAATACACAAACTATTGACACTAGTATAGTGCAGAGTTGGACTTATCCAGATTCTGGGTAAGACAGGTTCCAGCAATGTATTATGAAAAACCTCAAATGCAGTGGTAGATTACAACAAAATTGTACAAGAATTAACACAACGATAAGTGAACAGAAGTTTAATCTCGTCATGTCTGGTGTATATGAAAAATGTATACACAGGGTCAAAATAAATGCAGCCCCATTGACAAATCGAAAATTGTCAGTTAACCTATTGCGTTGTGTGTATTTACTATTTAAACCGGTTCTGACTAGCTCGTCCTAAGTTACATTTGTTCATCGCTCCTTCCCGCACTACAATTAAACACCGTCACACAACCTTGACCTATACTACGTCATAACTGAACCTTCTCATTTTCATACATATATGAGAAATTAGCTCCATTCACAGGCTGCTTTTATCTTGAACACCCTGTATATATATATGAATATGCCACTACAATAACAACGTGAAGATGGGGAACGAATATGCGCTACGGTTCATGTAATGAATGTTTAACTCAGAGAGACAAAATCAAAGAAAAGCTAGGTAAGATTCATAAATGTACTACTATTAAAGATGAGATTGATTCGGTGGTACACTTGAATGTGTGTGTGAATTTAAGTAATAATATAAATACAACACGCCGTGCCTGCCGCTGGAGATGGATCAGACATGTGACACAACTGGAGACTGACTCTGTCAAGAAAACTGCACTGAGATGGACTACAGGGGGTAAACAAAAACGCGGAAGACCCAAGACGAACTGGAAGGGAACAGCACATCATAAACTGAAAGAAAGAAATCATAGCTGAAACACAATAAAGAGGACAGCCAATAATAGAGAAGAATCGGGTTTATTTTTAGCTACCCTAAGAGTCAGAGGCGTCACATGCTAAAGAGAGAGATAGAGAGAACACGCGCGCCTTCTTAAGATAAATATCATCGTATTCAATACTTTAACGAGACGTTTTAAATTAGTGTTGTCAAAAACAGTATCATGTAACTGGGAAACAAAATTGAAAAAAATAATATGAGACTCAACTATACGCGGTAGAAAAGTGTACAGAGGGAAAAGGAGAAAGAAGTTAATATAGTACTAATTAGAGTATACCAGAACTAATTACAATTATTTACAAAATAAATATGTACAAATAACAGATGCATCGCTAGTATTTGTTACAGTTGTAACTGTAACACTACACCACGTCTCACGTTTGTGGTTTCCTACATCAGATTTTAGCAGAGGAAAAAAATCGTGGCATATCCTAAGGAACGTAGCCATCAACCACACTAAATGAGTAGTTGATTTTCTAGGCACCAGTTAGACGTTCAGTAGTTTGCCATTGCTTTCTGACCGGTGATGTCTATTTTTACCTTTTGTAAAAATTCCACGGAAACAAATTTGCTTCCAAACTTGCCCACCGTGGGGGTTTGAACCAGGTGCGCTTTGGTTCGTGAGCGAGCTCACTACCGCTTGAGCTACAGAAGCTCACTTACCAACGTCTGTAGCTCAAGCGGTAACCCGTCTGCCCAGCGTGTTCGTAGCGCGTTGTACTACGGGTGACTATCTCTCTGTGTGTGCGGATTCAATTCCGCGGGATGGCAGAAAAAGCCACAGATTCCCCAGATTTACGGTGTTCGTGGCATCGAACCGAAGTGTTACGATGTCCATGGCACCGAGCCGAAGAACTGAAAGCTTCTCAAGTGCTTCTGGATCGGAAAAAAAGCTCAAGCGGTAGGAAGTTGATGTACAGAAGTTGATGTACCTCTCCAAAACCTACGTATAGCCTTCAATCTTTGAAAGATGTACAGATAAAAAGTTTGAAAATAAATAAATAAATTGCCCGTCCAGTTCAACATCATCTGTTAGCAGATACCAACTCAAATACAAACAATAAGAAACAAAATGAAACAATAAGAAAATATACAAGTAAATTAAAAAAACAGGAGTCATGAAAGAAATGTAAGTATTTAACAACTGCTGCTACCAGCATAGAGTAAGATATCGTATAGATAACTTTCTACACCAGAGCAGTCTAACGCGTCTCACGTGTCATACATTAATGGAGCTATGTTTACTCCGTCTGGTATAGCGCTAATAATATTCAAGAAAACAGTATTTTGGGGGTTGTTGTTGTCATATCACATTCATGAAAAACCAGCGTGTTCGTAGCGCGTTGGACTACGGGTGACTAGTTCTCTGTAAGTGCGGGTTTAACTCCGCGGACTGGCAGAAAAGCTACAGGTTCTCCAGATTTACGGTGTTCGGGCACCAAGTCGAAGGGTTACGATGTCCATGACACAAGCCGAAGAGCTTTCAGCTCAAGTGCTTCTGGATCGGAAAAAATAAATACAATCTTGTTTTATTTTGTAGCCATTCTACTGTCCCATAACATCACCATTTTCCTTTTATTTCTGGAAAAAAAAGAATCGAGATGTAGTTTTGTTAATAATACTATTATTAGTTTTAAAAAAAGACTGCGGTAAAACTACATAGCAATAGCGAAACACGTAAAAACAGATTAATGTCGTGTTACAAAATACGAAAACAATAACGATACACAGCAACGTTTCGACCAAACGGCCTTTATCAAACAAAGAATACAACAGAAGTGAAGAATATTACTAATGTTATTGTTAGTAGTAGTAGTAGTAGTAGTATTGCAGAGAACAAATATATTTATCCAGAAAGAACTCAAAATCAATGAAAACTGGCTGATGCTACAAATTGCAATGTAAAAATTAAAATATTTTGAACATATAAAGAGACACGAAAGGCTGGAGGAGACCATCATGGAAGGAGGCATAACGGCAAAGGAGAGAAGAGCAATACCATGGAAAAGATGGATTCAGAATTAACTGATGGTTTGAGCATGACTGCTGCAGAGGCGGGACATCTGGTATATGCGAGAGTGAAATTCCGATTGACTGTTAATGTGGCTAAGTTCTGTTTTTGACAAGTTATTTGATGATGTATTGCAATCGTCACATGGCGCCCGTGCCTCTAGATTCATCAGTCCTATGCTCAACAATATATATAAACGTTGACCAGCACTCTTCTACACAGTTCAAATAGAAGGTGGTATATGTTAAAAGATAATAACTACACAACAAATCTTACCCAATAGTAACTTGTTCTTCTAAGTGAACACTTCATTCTTTTTGTCTTTTTATTCATGAAGACCATAGATTCCCAAACTTTTTCGTCCCACCGCCCACTTTGCCCGAATTAACTTTGTAACGCCCCCTCCCCCATTATGACAGTTTGCCCCCGCGCCCCCACCCCCACATATATATACATGCTCTATTTTCTCTTCAACATAGAAAATTGATATATATTTCTGTCATACATGATCAATTTTCAAATAATTGTAGACATGAAATAGAAAATTGATGAAACAATGGATCGTGTAAGACGGGCATAAGAGGAATTGAAATACACAATTAAAATTTTAAATGAATATTCAATCGCAAAATCACAAAAATTTATCTGAAATATGTATTATTAATTTCTTCTCTAAGGAGCCACCAACCCCTAATCGCCTGAACGTCAACTACCCCAATTTTTCTGAACCCACTATCGCACCCTAGAACGCTTTAGCGCCCACTGGGGGCGTACGCCCACTGTTGGAAACGCTGATGTAGACCATATAAAACTTTAATTGCATATATATGTATGTGTGTCTGTGTGTATATATATATATATAACAAAGCAGACATTGAAGTGGAATTGAAATGAGTTAAGATTGAAAGGAGGCCATAAGGAAACCCTGAAAAGAACTTTACTGACAAAAGCGAGATATTTCGAACTCAATTCCATGGAAGAGATGAAACGTGTTGCAAAGGATAGAACGATATGAAGAGGTTACTTACAGGCCCTATGTAACGTAGCAGATGATTATAATCTATTCAATTAAAAATATATTTTTGGATGTTAGAGGATGTTAGAACATTATAACAGCTTCTCTTTCGACAATAAATTGTGATAAATGAAAAATAAGTTAAGTTTAGAAATATAAATTTTAAAAAAAGAAAAGATGTGTCCTGAGACGTGTTGAAATGAAGGATCTTGAAATAGCACATATCGGCTTGCTTGTTATATTAGTGGTTCAGAATCATAACGATTACAGCGTCTGGTGTTTTCAGTTTCAGCTTGGGATCTCTTCATTGCACTTCGGACATGTCCATAGGTACTCCGATGTCCTCCGCAATATCTCGCACAGCGTCCAACGATTAACCGTACCAGTTCGATGTTGATTGATCAGTTTAGTCATACGTCTGTTGTGTTGTTTTTTTCTGCCCGCTCCAGTCTTTAATTCAGAGTTACAGAAGTTGATGTACCTGTCCAACACCTACGTACAGCCTTCAATCTTTGAAAGATGTGCAGATAAACAGTTTGAAAATAAATTACCGTCCGTTCAACATCATCAGATTAGACAGTATCAAGATTGGTATTAAAGTCAAATGAACATTTCAGATGTGATAACAACAGAGATTAGAAAGAGTATAGGATAGACCACAGGTGCGTTCAGTGACATGAGAAGGTAATAGCATCCAAAGAAAAGTATAAATAAGCTAAAGATGAAGATTATCAAGTGTTATGTTTGCTCTGTTTGTTTGTTTGCTTGTGTACATTCTTTACGAGCAGTTTGGTTATTTTTATTGTGATATAAAATTGATCTTTGCCAAGAACGACTGTACGTTGCAACTCGGTTCATAGGTCCCTACTTGTGTAGGGTACACGTGTAGGGCAGGGCATCTGATATTTCCGTCTACGGAAATGTTTTGAGTCTGTCTCGCTGACAGTCAGTCCCCAACAATCCGGAACAACCTCACATAGTCAAAAATGGCGCAAAGTGTAGATATACTACCGAATTCAAAATAGAAAAATAAACATACAAAATTGCTGTTTGAATAATTTAGTTATTTGTAATTCTTGAGCAAAATATTTCAGTTTCGTTATGTTTTTTTAAAACTTATGTTATTCGATGTTCTGATGTTAAAGAAATATAGACACACAAAATAATGGAAAGAAACTAATCAAATGTAGTAAACTGACAGGAATGTTTTCCACAAGAACACAAACTATTTGCAAGAAAACGAAATGAGTGAAGGGTAATAGCTAACTTTTCTGTAGCAAGATGCAAGGAGAGTCATCAAAGTTACTGTACACAATAGACGATTATGATGATGATGACCATTATTGCAGAAGAAATATATCCTTACCAACTTCTTCTTCAAATGCTCCATATAGACCCACTCCGTATTAAATACACTTTGTGTGGTGTATGTGATCCGAGCTTTAGAGCGATTGTGCGTTGTGCCAGATATTCATCTACAAGTTTTCCGATTTCTGCAACGCTTATTATTTACTAGGGTAGCTTTGTAGGGTATTATTTTCTAGGGTACCTCTGTCGTCTCTTACCACAGGCATTGTAGTAAGTAAGTCAAGGAACCCTTTCATACCTTGTGGTATATAGGTCAATACCGTGTTAGGCCTGTATTTTTCATTGACCGTCGGCACACAATGGGTGATGTGGTCAGCATCACGCCGGCCGCTTTACTTCCCAGAGCATGTCTGGTACCCATTTGAGGCTGGGTCGACCTGAGAGCCGTCGTGGTCGGGGAAAATTCCACGCACATTGCGGGAGCTGAACCCAGACCACCAGCCTTGCCAAGCGAGTTCACTAACAACTGCGCTACAGCGGCTCTCACAGGCCTTGTAGGTCACATTGAAACTATTCTTTTCGCCCCTTGTAAGCCCTGGCAAAACAATGGCGTACTTACTAACTAAAGACTTGAAAGACTCTTTCGATGCGCTAATGACACTTGATCTATTTTAAAACAACATTATAATAATACAAATACGCTAACTCGTCGCACAAAACAGCATTACAGTAATATTATCATTTTTCTTTACTACTACAGACCAAAGCATGACCTGAATAGCAAGATTTAGAGTCATCGTTAGCGAAGTTGTACACGCTGCTCTAGTGACTACATGCCGTAGAAATTTCGGGGTTTTAATCTAGCTTGGGTCACACATTGACGGTTTGCACACAATAAGAGGATGGTCTACAGGAAACACTTATCCTTTACATGTAGATCAAAATTACTAGTACCTCTGAAGTTAAAATAAGATTCGACTGAATTGCGAGAGACATTTGTGATACGAAAAGCGAGCCTTCACGAAAAAATATATCAGATGTGCCATATTAGGTGCAATGAAAACGAAAAACAAGATGGCGACGTAAACAAGTTGTGTTAGATTCAAAGGATGTGTTTACAGTGATTTTTATGTGATAATTAGTGACATTTAAAGATGAGCCTACGACAGAACTTGCAGAACGGTAAGGGATTTACATGTGCACAAATTTCTGCTATAGATATTACACAAGAACTACGGAGATTACAAAAAGCCATCAAAGTTCGCAACAACAACTCACCGGGGACAAGAACTAGCCCGCCATTAACCGCAGTAAGACCGCGGTACAGGAACGAATCAAGGATAGCAACATTAAACGTTAGTGGACTAGGAGACAAAGAAGCAGACATAGTAAAATTCATGATTAAGACACGTACAGAAATATTAGGAATAGCTGACACTAGAAGGAAAGGACATAACATCAAAGAAACCTACGATAAATATGCAATAATATGGAGCGGGGTCGACATCAAAGAAAAGGTGAAACACGGTGTTGGTTTCATCATACATCCGGAGAAAGCAAAGTCTATCAATGAAGTAGAATATATATCGGAAAGAATATTACGTATTCAATTCATAGAACAAAACAAAACAACAACGATTATACAAGTCTACGTCCCGTGCAACGATAGCTGCAATGAACAACAACGACGTGAATTCTTCGACCAACTGTCAGACACAATTAATAAAACAAACGATAAAGATGAGCTAATTATAATGGGAGACTTCAACGGAAGAGTTGGAAGCAAAAGACGACACGAGACATGCCTAGGAAATTTCAGCGACACCGAAGCAGAACGAAACAACAACGGAGAAGAAATGATCAACCTATGCTACGAACAGAGGCGCCCGCAGAAAATTTTCTAGGGAGGGGGCAAAATATTTTTAGTAATGTTTTAATGTAGTTTTAATTTACTGTAGCGTATTTGTATGGTGAACGAACGGACAGGACACTGTAGTAATGAAGGGCATACTGTAGCAACCAAATTTTTATTAACACAATATATGTATATAACACAAAATATTACAACATAAATTTAAAATAAAATTTATTCTTTAAACAAGAACTGGAGTCGTCTGTTATCGCTACCAAACATATCTACAATTTTGTCCATAAAGTCTTTTTTGTTGCATTTCACTTTGTCTCTGTGTACGCTTAACATGCACAATCCAGACAGGCGTTCATCTGATATTGTAGATCTAAGCCATGTTTTTACACGACGTAATGTGCTGAACGATCGCTCCACCGTACATGTTGTTGCTGGTAATGTTAGCAAAACTAGTAAGGCATACCTGACACTCGGATAAAACTTTGTAAAAGGTAACAAGTCGATGCAATCTTGGCTATTGTATTCTCGCGTTTTCCAAAAATCAAACCAACTCAAGGCTTCAGTTTCAAAATTATCAATGTGGTATACCTGATTAATAGTAGACATTATATCCTTAAACTGTTGACGATTCAGTTTGCACAATTTCGAAGGATGTAGCAACGCTAAGTTAAATTGTGCACTGTTGGCTTTACAAAATCGACTCTCCATTGAGTTAATTAGAGAATCTAAGTATGGAATGTAAACTGTTTGTCTGAAGTACTCTTCAACACTTATGGTTCCCGGATTACTTCGATGCTTTTGTCTTCCACAATGTCTTGGGATAATCAGTTCAATATCCACTTTCTGTGCGAGTTGTACTGTTTTCTCAAAAATATCCCTGAAATAGTTGTCGGAATCACCTCGGTGAAGTTTTACTACACTGAGCAGGTTTTGAACTTGCAGTTGGACTTCTGGAAGATCAACTTGAACAGCTTGAAGAGCCTGAGTAACTGGTTCCAGTATGGCAGAGTACTGCGAAATAATATTGAGACAAACTAAAAACGTGCTGGACTTTGATGAACAATATAACTGATGTGCAGCCTGTCGTGTATTTCCACTTGCATGCAATGAAAATTCTTCCAGTTGACAATAAATATCTTCAAATTTACTAGAAAAAATCCGAATACTTTTATACTTGCTTGTCCATCTTGTCTCACACAGAAGAGGAATATTTGGGACAGATAACAGCGATGACATCTTATAGGCAAACGTTGTCTTTCCACACTTTCTTTATGCTAACACAAAGTGATTTAAAATAAAAGTAACATTATTTGACTATTTTCAATCAATCCAGGGGAAGCCATGCCCCCCTCTGCGGGCGCCCATGGCTACGAACACGACCTGATCATAACAAACACACTATTCCAGCACCGAAAAAGCCATACACAAACATGGTATAAGTGGAACAACATAGAACAGTCATCTCAAATCGACTATATACTTGTTAGACAAAGACAAAAAGGAATATAATAGATGCAAGAACCATACCGAATATAGATATAGACACAGATCACAGACCAGTCATACTAACACAATTCAAGGCAAAAGAAACTAAACAGAGAAAGAGAAATCCAATTTTCGTCACCAACTTGAAAAAAATTAGAGGAAGAGGACATACAAAACGATATGAACAACAAGATGACAAATATTTTTACAGCGCTACCATCAAGTATAAGCAATGTACATCAAGAATGGGAAACATTTAAAACAGCAATGATGAAAACATTAAACACACTATGTGGCAAAAACAGTTAAGACAGAAATTCAAACAAAAAACTGCATGGTGGAACAACGAGGTCAAGGAATCAATAAAAGCCAAGAAGAAATGTTTCAAAACATGGATAAAATCCAAAAGCCAAGAGGATTACACAGTATACAGAACAGCGAGAAGACAAAGTAAACAAGTAATCAAAAATCAAAGACAGAATCGTGGGAAAAATACGGAGAACAACTGTCATTACTATGCAAAGAACAGCCACGAAATTTTTCAAAAGTGTCAATTCCATGAGGATAAGAGACGAAAGTTTCAACCCTACTGACATTATTAATGATAAAAACGGTACACCGATATTTAATACAAACGGAAGGAAGAACAGATGGAAAGAATACTTCCAAGAACTACTTAACCAACCACCAACACCAACTGCGAATAGATTTAAAAATAACACAAGTATAGAAGAACCAAATATACTCATCCAAGAAATAGAAGAAGTTGTGAAGAAGAGTCCACGTCACAAGACAGCAGGCATAGACGGTATAACCAATGAAGCAATCAAGGCATGCGGAGAAACAGGAATACAATGGATTCATAGAATCTTCAAGTCAGCCTGGACAGAAAGAGAAGTCCCCAAAGATTGGCAGAAAGCCATCATAATACCAATATGGAAAACAAAGGGCAACAAAAGAGAATGCAATACATACAGAGGCATATCATTATTAAGTCATGTTGGGAAACTATATGCTAAAATTTTGGAATCTAGAATCAAACCTATAATAGAACCACAGCTGAACATCGCTCAATTTGGGTTCAGAAAAGGAAAGAGTTGCACTGATGCCCTGTTCACACTAAGGCAACTCAGCGAAAACACCATAGAATATGACAAACAGCTCAACTTAGCATTCATAGACCAAGAAAAAGCCTTTGATAGAATAAACAGAAACAAACTATGGACCATACTAAGTGAATATGGAATTCAGGGCCAACTATTAGACAATATTAGAGCGCTATACCAAAAATGCTCAAGCGTAGTACGAACAAGCGACGGCCTGACAGATGAATTTGAATTATCATCAGGAGTAAGGCAGGGATGTGTGCTTTCGCCGATACTTTTCAATATTTACATAGACAGGATAACGCAAGAAACCAAGACAGATAACAACCTCGATAACAACTACAATTTAATAGACGAACTACTCTTTGCAGATGATCAGAGTATAATTTACAACAACGAACACAAACTTCAACAACACATAAATGCCCTGCAAGCCACATGCGAAAAATATGACATGAAAATTAACACTTCCAAAACAGAAGTCATGACAATAAACAGGTCAACTAAATATACACGTGAATAATGTCAAATACAACAGACTCCAGAATTCAAATATCTCGGGAGTATATTCACAGCAGATGGAAAGATGGACAGAGAAATCGAGACTAGATGCCAGAAGGCAAATGCAGTGACATACCAACTGTCACCACTATTAAAACATCCAAGCATTAACATGGCAGTCAAACGACAACTGATAAACTGCATATTTATTCCAACTCTCTGCTATCAGTGCCAAACATGGCCCCTGACTAAGACACAAGAAAGAAAGATTACAACATGTGAAATGAGATGTCTACGAAAAGCTGTCAACGTTACAAGGCGAGATAGAGTGAGAAACGAGAATATCAGAAGCATCGTTGGTACTATACCATGCATACAGTACATCGAGAAGCAAAGATTCAAGTGGTTCGGCCATTTAATGAGAATGGAACCACATTTACTACCATCACGTGCCTATAATAATCTACGCTCAGGCGCAGAGCACGAGGCAGGCCAAGAACACGATGGATAGATAACATCTCAGAGTCCTGCGAAAGCATGGACTGACAACGTCAAGCGCAACACACCTGGCACAAGATAGAAACTAACTCTCCCACGACGCTTCACGGCAAATGTGGTTAAGATAAGATAAGATAAGATAAGACTACGCTTGAATTCAAAGTGAGATTTTAAAAATAGTAAGCTTTCAAAATAGTGTGTGCGTACTATTTTGGAAGCCATGAAATCTACACCAATTGTAGAAATGGGAAAGGCAGCCAACATCTAGCCCTTGGAAGACAGAAGAAGGAGAAAAGTGATTCTACAGACTGAAAGGATCAAAAGGATGCCTCACCATCCCCTGCATGAAAAAATGGCGGCTAGAACAAAGAGCAGACTAAAGCGTACAAGTCTAAACCACAAAGCAAAAGAAATAGGAAAGTCATACTTGGAACTACTAAATCATAATTCCATATCTGAAGAATTACTTTTGATCACTGGGAACCAGACTCAGTAGCACTAAACTTCTCAACCTCCATCCGTGAATTGTTAAGCAAAGATGCCGAGCCTAATCTAGTGAAGAACGCAAATACAATGGAACATCTCCACTACATGTTTCCAGAAGACAGCTGGACAAGAATTTACACAGATGGATCGGCAATGGAGGCAACCATGAATGGTAGAGCAGGAGTGTACATTAGGCACCCAGATGCTACTACTGTGTCTATAGCGGTCCCTACTGGAAGAATGTGTTCCAACTACAAAGCAGAACTCTTAGCCCTTCTGATGGCAACACAGCACATGAATAAGCTGCAAGCACCTGCAGGCAAGATGGTATTTCTTACAGACTCAATGTCAGCTATACAAGCCCTGAAGACTAAATCCGCTGACAGCACAGTACAAAACCTAAAAAGAGAACTTGCTCAGCTTTCAGAAAAGGCAGAAATTCACTTGCAGTGGATTCCATCTCACTGTGGCATTGCAGGCAATGAGAGTGCCGATGTCTTAGCTAAGGAGGGCAGTGCCAAAGAGCAAATTTACCAACCCTTGTCTTTTCAAGAGGTTAAAACCCTCATACAGAGAAAATCTGCAGTAGACTGGAAGACAAACACTGGATATGATTATGGAAAAGACTCCATCAAAGACCTAAGCAGAACAGACCAGGTCATTATATTTCGACAACGCACCGGACACTGCAGACTCAACAAACACTTATATAGACTAGGAATAAGTCAAACAGCCTCTGCCAGTGTCAGCAGGCGGAACAGAAACCAGAGCGTATCCTGCAAGACTGTCCTCTCCTGTGTGAGCTGAGAATCAACATGTGGCCACACCCAGTCGACCTGAAAACTAAGCTTTGAAGAAACCTGACAGACCTGAAGATGACTGCCCAGTTTGTGGTCCGAAGTAAATTAAGCGCATGATCAGAGATCGCTGAAGAAAAAGAAGAATCTAGCTTGGGTCACACATTGACGGTTTGCACACAATAAGAGGATAGTCTACAGGAAACCCTTATCCTTTACATGTAGATCAAAATTACTAGTACCTCTGAAGTTAAAATAAGATTCGACTGAATTGCGAGGGACATTGGTTATACGAAAAGCGAGCCTTCACGAAAAAATATATCAGATGTGCCATATTAGGTGCAATTACTACACTTGAATTCAAAGTAAGATTTTAAAAAATAGCAAGCTTTCAAAATATTGTATATTGCTTCAGCCATTTGATTGCCATAAACCATGAGCTTGGAATCGAAATAGATTTGCCCAGCACTATTTATACTTATTATTTCTAAATTATACATACATATTTTTATGCATGTCTGGCTTTTGAAGCTATATAAACTGTCTGGAGACTTGTATAGACAATCAATGACTTCGTTTGAGGTTGATATGCAAACAGAGAAGATCAACATGGCCAATGAACTCTTTGATGCGCAGCTGGAAACCAGTACAAGGTTATCATAGATCTGCTAATGGCAGGAAGCATGCCATGCACAAGTTTAAATGTGGTAATTCTTCTTTTCTATGGTTCCAAAATCATGGCAAAATCATTAAAAATTTTTGATTCATAAATTATCGATATGTACGTAATTGTTCCATTGTGAGACGGATTAGCATAATCCAGTGGCGGCTCGTGACCCTTTTTGATGGTGGGGCCTCACAAATATTTTTGGAAAAATCATGGATTGGGGTTATTTTTTATTTATAAAATAATAAATACACGTTGCACATTATTTTTGGTGGGGCCCGGCCCCACTGACCCTTAATGACGAGCCGCCTCTGGCGTAATCCATAAGCGTTCGGCTATCGACTCGGACACAAGAGGGTTGTATGTTCAATTCCACACTTTACGTTCCACGAGTGAGGAAAAGAATTGGCTCTTCTATCTCCAGCACACTAGGCCCTAGAAATGTGAAGTGAATTGACTTTATACCCTAAGGTCTGAAAGACTACGGAGATTTGATTTGATTTATTACTTGCTCTCATAAACTGCGGCCCAATGTGATCCAGCAACATCTTCATATATTTGTAAGCGGATGTTTTATTCCAAATAGTGGTTGCAACGTATCATTCATCATTGACGTCTTTGTCTCAGGAGACAATAGGTTTTGTCTCAGGTAGTTTGTTCTGTGTTGGAATGTAGTTTGTTCTGTGCGTTCATGGTGATAAGTAACCCAACAAACTAACTGAGACCACACAGTTAGCCCTGGTACAAAATTTTAGATATATGTACTGAAGAATAAGCTACATCGTGAGATGAACTTAACACATACTATTAATCACTCTAGTGGCATTGAGAAGAATGAAATGAAGACTTAAAAGACGATAGATGCAGGATGTCATTGAGGATCTGAGAATGACTGCTGCTGACGCCGGTTATTTTGCACAGAATAAAGAGCGGTTTTTTCAGGGCTGCTGTCACGGGAGTCTTGCTCCTGAAGGGGCAAGCTATTTGATGGTGTTGAGTGGCATTCAATTATACGCCAACTACGTCATTAGCCACTATAGTGACATTAGAGATAGATTGATTTCTTTTGCCTTGTACTAAAGGTTCAGAAGCCATGCTGGGGTTTCCTGGCTAGCTGGCGTGGTAGTTCATTAGTAGAGCACATCGAAGCATGAAAACATGAAAATCGTGGCATATCCTTTAACAAGACTTAGCCATCAACAACAGTAAACGAGTCGTCGATTTTCTAGGCACCACTTATACGTTCAGTAATTTGCATCTCTTTCTGAACGGTGAGGTCTATTTTTATAATTCGTAAAAATCCAAGGGAACTAATTTGTATCAAAAATAACCCGCCGTGGTGTTTGAACCAGGTACGCTTGGGTTGTGATCGAGCTCACTACCACTTAAGCGAAGCATACAGGACAATTATATACAGTCTGAAGATCGATGTTGAAGCCTCTAATTCTTGTTTCCAGTGGATCTCATGTTTCCTTGAATCTCTCGGAGAAAGTATGTTATCAATCTAGTTACTCGAACTAAAAATAAATTTCTAAACACAAATAATTGACTTAATTTCACCAAAATTCCAGATATTTTTCCGTCCCTTTCGCCAGAACTAACCTGCCATCAACAGAGAGTGTTGCAGAAAATGCAAGCTCTGTAGCTCCAGCAACAATCATTGGGATCTCATGAAAAAAATTGACCATGTGACTCGGTCCGAATTCGAACTCCCAACCTTCAGAACGACAGACAAACGACTTAACGACATCACCATGGACCCCCAAACTACTTTCTCAAACTATCATCGTATAAGCTGTTCGCTATTTGTTAAAAGATATTGAGCAGATATGGTTTTGCACAGAGACTCAAATGGTTTGGCCACTTGGTCAGAATGAACCCGAATACACCAGTTGCAAGAGCGTACAACCTGAAAATGGAATCATCAAGAGGAAGGGCAGACCAAGAAAAAGATGGGTTGATGGAGTTACAGACATCTTAAAACTCCACAATACCACACCATATCAAGCGACCGAGCGTGCATTATCTCGGAAACCGATCATCAGTTAAACCTGCTACGCCTAGCGGCAAAAGAGCAGAGAAGGACAACCGAAGAAACATAGTAAACAATACGTATGGTGATTGTTACGCTTTCTTGTTGGTTGAAAACAATTCACATTCTATCCCTTAGCAAATGCCAAGTTCATTTTAGAACAGTTAGGATGTTTCTGTCGTAGTCTATATGTAGTGTGCTGTGAGATTCGTCACTCCTGTTGCACCTTTTTTCTTGATAAAGGCCTTTTGGTCGAAACGTTTCTGTGTATTGTTATTGTTTTTGTATTTTGTAAAACTACAGTAATATAATTTGTTATTACATTGTTTCGCCAGTTCATCTAGTATTCTAGTACATCGCCTGATTTCAACTTCCTTAAAACGTAGAAAAGACGTCATTAATGTATGTGTACTCATCCTGCAGACGATAGATAAACAAATACAGTATGTACTCATTACCATCGCAATAACCTCGATATTAGATAATATTGATTGCTTTCTTCCCTGCTATTTTTCTTCCCTTATCAGAACTCATAACCACAGCGGGTGCTAAGAAGATTGTGCACTGAATTCACTGCCTTCAGCAGATCGAGACTGATGATTACACATCTCTCCCTAATACTTCTGCAGGCGTCAACGTCTGGTAATTGAGACCAGGAGAAATCACTTACCAAATGTTGTCAGAACAGTAGATGTTTGTAAACAATGTATGCCAGTTTCCGGTATCAGAACAGGAGCAAGGATTCGATGTTCTAGAACAATTGTTTATTAGTTTGGAGATGTAATGCCATGGTTCTGAATGCCAACATGTGTACTATCTAAAGAATGTAGAGAACTAACTAAACAATATTGTGACAGCAATGAAACATTTGACATGAAGTGTAATATGAAGAATTTAATGGGGTCTCTATGGCCTACAGGTTCAGGTACTCACTTCTCGTTCTAAACGCACTCTGTACGCTCCCTCAGAGAGCCATCGGAATACGTTTCAGAGAATCCTGATCTCAGTGTAGGCGAGATCGAGTTGCTAGTCCTATCGGAGACGGACTGCCCGCCTGCTAAGTGTGTTCGTAGCGCGTTGGACTGTGGGTGACTAGCCCTCTGTTAGTGCGGGTTCAATTCCGCGGGCTGGCAGAAAAGCCACAGGTTCCCCAGATTCACAGTGTTCGTGGCACTGAACCGAAGAGCTGAAAGCTCAAGTGTTTCTGGATCGAAAAAAAAAGCATTACTCTTCGTTATTCTACGGTTACTCAACGTAAAAAGTGATACCCCGCCTGCCGAGAAATTTACACAAGACACAAACTCTATAGTTTCAGTACAATTTTAGTAATTTTCTCAAAAAATATGAGAACAACGAACGATGTGCTGATTCAAACCAACGACCTTCAAAATGCAAAGCAAATTACCTAACCACTACACCACAGAGACTGCCTCCCTTCCCAAGAATACTAAAATTAATCTTATCTTATCTTAACCACATTTGCCGTGAAGCGTCGTGGGGAGAGTTAGTTTCCTATCTTGTGCCAGGTGTGTTTGCGCTTGACGTTGTCAGTCCATGCTTTCGCAGGGACTCTGAGATGTTATATATCCATCTTGTTCTTGGCCTGCCTCGTGCTCTGCGCCCTGCGTGTCGATTATTATAGGCACGTGATGGTAGTAAATGTGGTTCCATTCTCATTAAATGGCCGAACCACTTGAATCTTTGCTTTTCGATGTACTGTATGCATGGTATAGTACCAACGATGCTTCTGATATTCTCGTTTCTCACTCTATCTCGCCTTGTAACGTTGACAGCTTTTCGTAGACATCTCATTTCACATGTTGTAATCTTTCTTTCTTGTGTCTTAGTCAGGGGCCATGTTTGGCACTGATAGCAGAGAGTTGGAATAAATATGCAGTTTATCAGTTGTCGTTTGACTGCCATGTTAATGCTTGGATGTTTTAATAGTGGTGACAGTTGGTATGTCACTGCATTTGCCTTCTGGCATCTAGTCTCGATTTCTCTGTCCATCTTTCCATCTGCTGTGAATATACCCCGAGATATTTGAATACTAAAATTAATAAATTGTTTAATCTTCTTTATTTATTGCTAAAGCTTAACTGCAGACATCCCCATAGAACAGTAGGCTAAAGCAGTAGATTCCAGACTGCATAAATTAGCGTTAGATGCACCATTAAGAGAAACAATCACAAACAACAAAACCAAAAGAATGTACATAACCAGCGTGCACATCGAACAATAAGTATGAATACTGTGCATCTCCACCTGCTGTAAGAGATTGAGTAACTATGGGATCTGTTTTAAAGATGGTCTGAACACGAAGAGGTTAATACATTGCGCTGAAATGTTCCCATGTCTTGGCCACTCTCGGCAGAAATGTCATGTCATATGCCGAGATTATTGCACAAAAATCCATAACTCTTGCAACAATCCTACGAAATCCTACGACAAAAAAACGTGAAAATTACGGCGTCGTCCGGATTCGAACACCCTAATTTATTGAACGCAATGCAAACGGTTTAACCACTAATCCCAAGAGACCACTGGATCTGTTAACTCCTCTGAAAGTGGTTCTCTAGACCAGTGCTATCCAATGCTGCTATATATTGGGGCGCATCTGACTTAGGGCTATGAGGGCGCAGGCGCCATGCGGCAATTGCAATAGTAATAAAACTACTAATAATAATACAGTTATATTAATAGTAACGTAAACATAAATAATGACAGAGGTCTTCTTCTTCTTTGCGTTCGTTCTTTACGACCAATTTTAATCACTCTTTGTGATTTGTTTGATCTTTGTCAAGAACGTGTATATGTTGCCCATTGGTTTGGTAGGCCCCTAAACGCATAGACTTCTTGACATGTTACACGCTTAAACGTTTAGGACACATGCATCCGATTTCAGCCAAACCTCCTTAGTCGCCTCTTACGACATGCGTGACAGGTAACAGTGGTTCTATTCTTTACACCACAAAGTTGGGCTCCGGTAACCACTCGGGCGTACATGACAGAGGTAAAATTAATCCTGACTAAATGTTTCTATTTTTATACGTTGCTGACCTCATGATAAAAATGTAAACATACTGCTATTTTTTTTTTTTTCGATCCAGAAGCACTTGAGCTTTTCAGCTCTTCGGCTAGTGCCATGGACATCGTAACCCTTCGGTTCGGTGCCACGAACACCGTGAATCTTGGGAATCTGTGGCTTTTTCTGCCTGCCCACGGAATTGAACCCGTACACACAGAGGGCTAGTCACCCACAGTCCAACGCGCTACGAACACGCTGGGCACGCGGGCAACATACTGCTATTAAGATATGCATATTTTTCTTGAGATTCTGATTAACGTTACAGCCGGAGAAATAAAATAGGGCCACAGGGATGTACCTTGCGGGCGTAATATCGCCGGCGGGCACAGCGTTGAACAGCGCTGCTCTAGACCAATAACCACAATCTGTTACTTGAAAGAGTGCGCAGTCTGTTTGGTGATTTCCGGTCTTATTCGGAGCAGCGTCTGATAGTAACTGTCACTAAATGATTGACAAAATCGACAGAGGCAATTATGAAGAAGAGAGATAGAAAAGAGAGAGAGAGAGAGAGAGAGAGAGACGTAGCGAATTACGGAAGACAGAAAACTTTAAAAAGTTTTACAATTTAAATGCATGTACGTCAGGAGAAAAAGTCAGCAGCGGAATTGAAAAGAAGTAAAGAGCAACGATAATGAGATGAATAAGGTTTGTAACCTCTTAAAAAGGAACGCCTATGACTGGTTAGAAAGAATTATTGATTTTGCCTTAGCAAAATGTTCAAGCGTAAGGGAAAATCCCAGTCTGCCGTAGTGAAATTTCTTGCCTGAGGAAACGAGAGAAGATGAGTTTAGAGAGATAAGGGGTATCCATGTGAACTTTAAGAAAGTGTTTTTTTAGTTGTGACTTACTATTGGTAAAGTCTAGATCGTTTTTCATATGTGTTTTATTAGCAGATTTAGTCTAAAACTGCAGTAAACATATATAAACATTTAGTCTAAAACTGCAGTAAACATATATACAATTTTACATTATATATACATGTATTGCAAAACTGCAGTAAACATATATACAATTTTACAGTATATATACATTTATTGCAAAACTGCAGTAAACATATATAAAATGTTACATTATATATACATGTATTGCAAAACTGCAGTAAGCATATATAACATTTAGTCTAAAACTGCAGTAAACATATATAAACATTTAGTCTAAAACTGCAGTAAACATATATACAATTTTACATTATATATACATTTACTGCAAAATTGCAGTAAACATATAAAAATATTAAGTTATGTGGACATTTAGTCTAAAACTGCAGTAAACATATATAAAATATTACATTATGGAGGCATTTATTGTAAAACTACAGTAAACATATATAACATTTAGTCTTAAATTGAAGAAAAAATAATAAAATATTAGGTTGAGGGGACATTGATTCTAAAACTGCTGTAAACATATATAAAATATTAGCATATAGAGACATGTATTGTAAAACTGCGGTAAACATATATATAAAATAAGGGTAAGTAAAAAAGTAAGTAAAGGAACCTTTCATACCTCGTGGTATATAGGGCAATACAGTGTTAGGCCTGTATTTTCATTGACCGTCGGCACGCGATGGGTGATGTGGTCAGCATCACGCCGGCCGCCTTTACTTCCCAGAGCATGTCTGGTACCCAGTTGAGGCTGGGTCGACTTGAGAACCGTCGCGGTCCGGGAAAAATTCCACGCCCACTATGGGAGCTGAACCTGGACCACCAGCCTTGAGAAGCGAGTTCACTAACAACTACGCTACTGCGGCTCTCAAAATAAGGGTATGGAGACATTTAGTTTCAAACTGCAGTAAACATATATTTACAAAAATTAGGATATGAGGAAATTCAATTAAATAGTTCAGTAAACATATATACAAAATTAGGTTATGTGAAAATTTAGTTTAAAACTGCAATAAACATATATAAATAATTTGACTATAGAGACATTTGCTCTAAAAATGCAGTAAACATCCATAATATATTCGACTATGTGAAAATTAGTCTTTTAGCGGGGTGTACGTGCTTACAAGCTGTACGATTTTTTAATAGCAGTAAACATAGCAGAAAACGTTTTTTCAACAAACGGAAGAATAACTAATGAAATTCAACACAGATGCAACAAAACAAATCAAATGATAGGATAAATGGTGCCAATTTTAAGATGCAAATGTGTACCATGAACACAAAAAGAGCAATGTTCAACACAATCTTTCTCCCCACATTATGTTACCAGTGCCAAACCTGAACACTGACAACAAATGATAAAAGAAAACTAGTCACGGCAGAGATGAAGTGTCTACACAGAATGATGGGTGTAACAAGAAGAGACCGGTTTAGAAATGAAGACATCAGGAAAAAAGTAGGTACAACATAAGTACTAGACTTCATCAAGAAACAGCAAATTAAATGGTTCGGCCACATAAGCAGAGTACCAACAGACAGTGCACCTCAAAAAGCAATGCTGCTCCGATACAATTGGTACAAAGCAAAAGACCTGCCAGCAAAAATGGACCTCAGAGATAACAGAGGCGACGAAAGAGACTATCTACAAAGCGAATACAAGGGGTTTGTTTTAGAAATCTCTTCTTGACCTGACGTTGTGAGGCAAACAGGATTCGAGAAAGAAAGAAAGTAATCATAATATAATTTTACAAACTAATTTCTGTATTTGTATTTATTGAAATATATGTACTGTTCCTAATGATTAACTCGTTTAATATTTGTGATGGTAAATGTGTACGGGAAAATTGTTATCGACGTGTCCCAGACATAGTTACATGTCTAAAATGTGTAACTAATAGAGGTTGCTGACATGCAGATTTGAAAATGTAACAATAGGCAACAGTAGTGGGAAATTAGACTGTCAGTGAACAATGTTTACTGTTTGCTGGATTCTGTTATTGTACAGCCAAGAAAGTTAATGTGTTAGTCAGCAAGTCAGTAATTCACTCAGTCAGTTAGTCATCTAGTCAGCTAATCAATTATTCAGTTAGTCAGTCAGTTAGTAAGTTATTCAGTTAGTTAGTTAGTTAGTCAGTTAATTAGTCAAGTTAGTCAGTCAGTTCGTCAGTTAGTTATTTAGTCAGTTAGTTAGTCAGTTAGTCAGTAATTCAGTTAGTCAGCTAGTCAGTCTGTCAGTTAGTCAATTAGGTAGTCAGTTCAGTTATTTATTTAGTCAGTTAGTTAGTTAGTTAATCAGTTAGTTAGTCAGTCGTTTATTCAGTTAGTCAATTAGTTAGTCAGTTAGTTACTTAACGAAACATGTACAAACAAAGTACTATAGTTTTACAAACTACAGAAACAGTGACGATAAACAGCAACGTTTACAGCCGAAAGATTTTATCAAGCAACGATTCACACAGTAGTTGATCATCTAGTCAGAAACACTTACAAATAGGATCGATAAGATTTCAGTTACTCCTGTTGTTGTCGTTATGTCTTGTATAAAGCCTTTGGTCAGATAGTTGCTGTTTATCAGTCACATTGTTTCAATAGTCATGTCATTAGTCAGCTATTAGTTAGTTTCAGTTTGTAGTCAGTTATCTATTTTATCAAGTTAGTCAGTTTTCCTTGTTTCAGTTAGTTACTTAGTCATTTAGTCAGTTAGTCATTTAGTCGTTAGTCATTTAGTCCGTTAGTCATTATCAGTTAGTAAGTTAACCACAATTCCAACTTCACTATATCCTATTAAATGTCTTAAAATTCCTCCTTTCCTGTACGAGGGAAAGCGTAATAATGCCTAAGTGAACTCGTAAAGAATACACAGATCCCGACACAAACCATCAGTTTTCACACACGCATGAAATGCATAAAGAAGTTGTCAGAGTGCCAACACTAACTGTTCACCACTTGAATTTGCAATTCTCATCGAAGAAAACTGTCATGACGACAGACCAGCGGTCAACATAAGCATTACTGTATAAGGCAGTCGATAGATGACCGGCGATTAACCTTCGCCATTTACGAATATGCAGTTTATAACACAATCACCGTGGACACAAACAAATGCGTTCAGAATGGACTCAGGATGGACCGACGTTACGGTCTTACACGCATACCTACACTAAGCCTCATTTAGCCAATAGTACCAGCTCTGATAGTTTCAATTGCTTTGCTGTTTCTACACATTTCGTATCGATCATTCTGCGTGACTGATAGCACTCGCGTGACGTTTGATTCCAATTTTCGATGAGATATAGACACTACGAATAATTAACAATTAACATATCTCATTGTCTAACCAGTATCATCATGGGAGCACTTTCATCAAGCATAGGTCAATGACTGTATATTCACTTCGGCTCTAGTCTATGCACCAAACTGTTTGTTCTCTATATGTTCCTTCACTCATTAACATAACCATTAACGACCGCTTATTGAAGTGGTTCTCAAACTTTTTTTGAAACTGTGACACACTTGAAGACCTTAAAAAATTCGTATGTGTACTGTACACAAAAACTTCATAAATAAGTCGCAAAAAGCAAATAAATACAGAAATAATTGGAAAATGCTAAGTACCTTTATTCATCATTTAATTTATGCAGAAGAGAAGATTTTGTCTGGTGTGTATTGGCGTTTTTTTTAAACTCTGGTACTCGATGGCATCGCGTTGCCGGCCCCTAATCTAGGATTCCTAGGGCGCGCCTATGAATGTCACTGGGCACTCTAGGGCGCCTTGGCATACCCTTTAAGAACCACTGGCTTATTGGATCGCAATTATTCAATAACAATTTATTTCTGGCAATTGTTAGACTGCGATTAATATCGCATCTACACTGCAATTTGAGGAATTTGGCAACAAATGTAGTACAGGTACGACTGTACACCTGCAAGGCGGAATGTGTGTTTAGCCAGCATGGAACAGGAATCATCAGTAGGCCTACACTTCAACATCTGCTTGGGGAGACTGAGCACTAACGATTTTACCCTGATTGTTAACCCGTTCAACAATAAATAAATATATTAACAAATATATTCATGTATGTATTTTTCAAAAGAACTCAAAATCAAAGAAAACTGGCTGATGCTACAAATAAGAAAGAAAAATTGAGATATTTTGGACATATAAAAACACACGAAGGGCTGGAGAAGACCATCATGGAAGCAGGCATACCGGCTAAGAGAAGAAGAGGAAGACCACGGAGAAGATGGATTCAGGATGTAACTGATGGTTTGAACATGACGGCTGCAGAGGCAGGAATCTGGCCTATGAGAGAGAGAAATTCCGGAGGACTGTTGTGGTGACAAAGTTCTGCTCAGGACAAGCTATTTGATGATGATGATGAATTTTTCAACATGGTTGGTAGGATGAAGTGGTTGTGTTCTTTCTTCCGTAAAAGACAGGTAATTCAACAAGACAATTTTTACGACAATTAATAAACAAATTTATTTCTTTGTATGAATTAATAAAGTTCTCAATATAAATAGTCTGTAACTTAATTTATTCCATGAACCCCAAAAGCAGCATACCCATGTGTGCCTATTACACCACCAGTCACTATAGCGGCTTATCACACAGAGCACTATATTTTTCATTGAAATAATCCTTCCACGTTTTAATCGTAGCTATAAATATATATGCATGTGATACGTCATCATCATCATCAAGGTGAGTGTCCTTTATAGGACTTGTTTTCTTTGCAGCACATTTGAATTCACTCTGTCTCTAGCAAATTTACCCACTTTGCCGATGGTCATATTCACGGTTTTTTTTTATATCTTGTAGCCATCTTCATTTTGGTCTGCCTCTGCGTCCTGGGACCCTGCCCTGCAATATTGTTCTCTCTAGGCCATCGTGACGCTTGATGTGGCCAAAGTATCTAATTTTTCAGCATAGTATATTGTTTATCAGCCAATGAATTGTCTTTAACATTCAGTTCGTTCAGGACATCAGTGTTCTTCCTTCTTTCTGTCCTTGGTATTCGTAGGATCTTTCTGTAGCATTTCGTTTCGAAGGACTGGATTTTCGTTCTTGCTGTTTGTGTAATGGTCCATTATTCACAACTATAAGTAGCCACTGGAAACTGCATGTTCTCCGTATTTTTAACTTTAATATTTTGCTGGTGCTTTACCACATGTTCTTCATAGTGTTTAACTTCCTGAATGATATTGCCAATCTTCTTGAGATATCTTTGGAGCAGTCACCGTTTTTTTGTTGACTATTGAGCCAAGGTATTCGTAGCTCTCTACACTTTGTTCTTCATTATTTATGTGGATGTTAGGTGAGCCTTTTGCTTTGTCCGTTGACATGATTTTTGTTTTTTGTGTATTCAAATATAAATGTTGGTCTTCACTATGTTTCTTGGTCGTCATGATTAGGTTTTCTAAACCCTCTTTGCTGGTGGATAATAATACTGTGTCGTCTGCGTATCTAAGCTCTGGTATGAATTTGCCGCCTATAGTGAGAGGGTCGTAATTCACATAGTTGGCATCGTCTTTGACATTCCTCATGATGTTCTCCGCATATATGTTGAATAAGTATGGAGACTTCATCCCTGTCTACCCCTTTTTAATCTGAACCATTCAGCTATTTCACTTCCTATTTTAATGGTTGCCTGTTGTTCGTGGTATAGAGATTCTATGAGTTGTATTATGCATGTATTTCACGATGTTCCACATTGTCAGGAGTTGTATATTATCGAAAGCCTTGCTATAGTCTATGAAACATGCATGCAGGTCTATGTTGTATTCTCTGCATTCTCGATGTGATACGTACTGTGGGAAAAGACTCTTGTGACATCATGCTGGTGTTATAAGTAAGTTATGGTTAGAACTCAGTATCATTCAAGGTATGAAAATGTTTAATGAAGTGTTTAAAAGAAAGTTCAGAATGTATAACAACAAAGGAGAAAAACATAGAGGAACGACACCTGAAAACGGCATAGAGAAAATTGGGACATTACATAATCATGGAACGGAAGAGTGTCAATATCGGAATTGATAGTTAGTACACGGGGCAGTAAAAGTAAAGAAAGGAACCCTTTCATACCTCGTGGTATATAGATCAATACAGTGTTAGGACTGTATTTTTCATTAACCGTCGGCACACAATGGGTGATGTGGTCAGCATCACGCCGGCCGCCTTTACTTTCCCAGAGCATGTCTGGTATACAGTTGAGGCTGGGTCGACATGAGAGCCGTCGTGGTCGGGAAAAATTCCACGCGCATTGCGGAGCTGAACCCAGACCACCAGCCTTGCGAAACGAGTTCACTAACAACTACGCTACAGCGGCTCTCACACGGGGCAGTGGTATGTGAAAATACATAACACACGACAGCCATCATGGTACATGATGAAGATTAAAGGCATTTGGTGTATTTGTGGCTAAGTGGTGAAATCTTGCCTTGCGCACCGAAGGTGAAAATTCGAATCCGAAACGTGACATTCTGTTTACGAGTGAATTTTGTTTCCAGATACCCTTAGGATTGTTGCCAGAGCTATGAAGTTCGTTCTTTGTGCAGTACTCTCTGCAGATGGTATGCTATTTCTCCGTAATGAACCAACTCATGTAGGGTTAAACCCGATGCAATGTAGTCTACGCCATTAGACCCTATTATATACTTGAGTGTCAAATCAAAAATGATGTATTTTAATTTCATCTGGATACGTTATTCATGGTTAGTTGTTATTAACAGCACAGGAAGAAATGCGTGCAATATATGGAGTTTAACGGAGATCCTGTGTTCAATGTGAGCACGCAAAAGAAGTCTTGGGCCCGCGTGCCCAGCGTGTTCGTAGCGCGTTGGACTACGGGTGACTAGTCCTCTGTAAGTGCGGGTTCAACTCCGCGGACTGGCAGAAAAGCTACAGGTTCCCCAGATTTACGGTGTTCGTGGCACCGAGCCGAGGGTTACGATGTCCATGATACCGAGCCGAAGAGCTTTCAGCTGAAGTACTTCTGGATCGAAAAAAAACAACAAAAAAACAAAGAAGTCTTGGCAGTTCTAAATCGAAAAGAGCAGGCTGGAACAAAGTCGCTCCCGTGAAAACTAAAATAAAAAGATTTTTAAAATATTCCTTAAAAATATCTTCACCATCTTCAAAATTACATCGGGGACCCTTGCCGGTGCTACGGAGTTCGTACACTTCAGACGAGATCTTCCAGTGTAAGAAAAATATCGGAGCACACATGGTTACTCACCGAAGTGCAATGAATCCTATCAATCAATTAATTAATCAATACTTCCTCGTAAGGATTTCCTTGATAGAGAAGATGAATCTCATTACTCACCACAACCTACTTAAAGATGTCAACTGTGGAAGAGGATTTTTGGAAATACAAGAATATAAAATATCCAAAGCAAGGAAGCGTGTAGATTATTTTAGAAATCTTAACCCCTTCAATTGTCTAAGCCGATTTACTGGTTAGAAGGACATTTGAATATTACGCAAAGCCAGTATGTTGTCTAATTCAGTATAAGTTGCAATATAAATGCGTACAGGGATAGAACAAAAAATTATCAAGTCTTTCTTTTCTCCAATCCTGTTTTGCCTCACTGCGTCAATATAAGAAGAGATTTCTAGAACGAGCCCTTGTGTGCGCTTCATAAATAGTTTCTTTCGTCGCCTCTGTTCTCACTGAGGTCCACCTTTTATGTGGCCGGCCTTTTGCTTTGTATCCATTATATTTCTCTTTGAGATGCACTATCTGTTGGTAATCTGCTTATGTGGCCGGCCTTTTGCTTTGTATCCATTATATTTCTCTTTGAGATGCACTATCTGTTGGTAATCTGCTTATGTGGCCGGTCTTTTGCTTTGTATCCATTATATTTCTCTTTGAGATGCACTATCTGTTGGTAATCTGCTTATGTGGCCGGTCTTTTGCTTTGTATCCATTATATTTCTCTTTGAGATGCACTATCTGTTGGTAATCTGCTTATGTGGCCGGCCTTTTGCTTTGTATCCATTATATTTCTCTTTGAGATGCACTATCTGTTGGTAATCTGCTTATGTGGCCGGTCTTTTGCTTTGTATCCATTATATTTCTCTTTGAGATGCACTATCTGTTGGTAATCTGCTTATGTGGCCGGCCTTTTGCTTTGTATCCATTATATTTCTCTTTGAGATGCACTATCTGTTGGTAATCTGCTTATGTGGCCGGCCTTTTGCTTTGTATCCATTATATTTCTCTTTGAGATGCACTATCTGTTGGTAATCTGCTTATGTGGCCGGTCTTTTGCTTTTATCCATTATATTTCTATTGTGAGATGCAATATCTGTTGGTAACGTTATGTGGCAAGTCTTTCTTTTATCCATTATATTTCTCTGATGCACTGTCTGTTGAGAATCTCTTATGGGACGGCCTTTTGCGTATCCCTTATATTTCTTTAGATGCCTATCTGTCTATGGTAATCTGCTTATGTGGCCGGTCTTTTGCTTTGTATCCATTATATTTCTCTTTGAGATGCACTGTCTGTTGGTAATCTGCTTATGTGGTCCAACTATTTAATTTGTTGTTTCTTGATGAAGTTCAGTACTGGTGTTGTACCCACTTTTTTCCTGATGTCTTAATTTCTCAACCGGTCTCTTCTTGTTACCACCATCATTCTGCGTAGAGACTTTATCTCTGTCGTTAATAGTTTTCTTATATCATTTGATGTCAGTGTCCAGGTTTGACACTGATTGCATAATGTGGGGAGAAATATTATGTTGAACATTGCTCTTTTTTTTTGTTCATGGAGACATGTTTGCATTTTAAAATTGGTGTTATTTGTCCTATCATTTGACTTGCTGGCAGAATTATGGAGAGAAAAAGTTAACAGCTGAGAAGACGTTGATGTTATCTGTACGATGTATTCACCAAGTAGGTTTTAAGTTAAGTGAAACAGAGTAAAATTGGCTTATATTGTCGAAACTATAAAAATAAATTATAACTATCTCTTTTGAAAAAATAATGTCTACGCCGCAGATGCGAGACAACATTGAAAAAGATAACATCGCTGCAATAAAATATTTGTGATTATCTTTCATGATATATTTGTCTTCTTCATAATCTAACTTCTCTTTGTAGTTACTTATGGTATGGCAAATATTCTTCTATAACACCATATAAAAATAGAGTTGCGTCTATGGTTATATTTAGCATGACTAGGTTCGTGTTTCTTAGTTATGTGAACACGAGTTACAACTACTCAGTGTCTTAGAAGAGCCGCAGGTGTGACAATATGAGACAAAATTAGAAATGAAGACATCTGAAAAAGACTGGTTGTGAAACCAGTCATGCAATTCATAAAAGAACAACAGATTAAATGATGTGGACGCATGTATCTATATATATATATATATATATATATATATATATATTATAATATATATAAATATATTATAAATATATATTAAATTCCTCTTGTAACGTTGTACGTCTCCGATAGGATTACCAACTCCATATCACCTATATTCAGATCTAGGACTTCAATTAATTACTCCCTACCGCTTTGCTCTGGGCAACTCGCTCGATCTCTTCTATGGAATTGAGTCATATTTCTTGCCTCTTTCAGCAAAGTTCATTTCATGGTTTTTCTTGTGCGTACTCTCCTTCTCGAACCCTTTGAATTCCATTTCAATGCCTGTTTCGGTATTTGTTGATCATTTCTTCTTAATGTGTGTCCAAAATGTCTCCATCCACTCCTTCTTATAACAGTTGTTACTAGTAATTGACTAGTCATATCTCTGATTTCATCCTTTCTCGTGAACTCTTGCCATTTTATGTTCATTATTTACTCAAACATCTAATACATCCAGAACGATATATCCAAACCTGCAAGTTGACGGTATCTATAAATCTATACTTACGTACTCTTTGTATCATTCGCTTTAAGAAAAGTAGAACAATAGAAGGAATAATTGTTTGTTTGTTTTCATCTCCTCCAGCATTTCATCCTAACTACCAAAATGCATCATGGGCCATTACACAAAAAACAGGAACGAAAATCCAGTCCTTCGAAACTAAATGCTACAGAAAGATCCTACGAATACCATGGGCAGAAAAAAGAAAGAACACTGATGTCCTGAAAGCGCTAAATGATGAAGAGAATTGGCTGATACTATACTATAACATAATATACAGAAAAATTAGATACTTTGGTCACATCAAGCGTCACGGTGGCCTGGAAAGAACAACATTAGAGGGCAGGTTCCCAGGACGCAGAGGCAGAGGCAGACCAAAAAGAAGGTGGCTACAAGTTATTAAAGACATCATGAATATGACCATCGACGAAGTGGGTGAACTGGTTAGAGACAGAGTGAATTTTCAAATGCGCTGCAAAGAGAGCAACCGTCCTATAAAGGACACGCACTTTGATGATGATGACCAACATACGACAAGCCATATGGCAAATCACACTGGAAGTACAAAATTTGGGACAGGCCACATCACGAACCAAAGCAACAGTTAAGAAATAAATTATTACCAATTACTTGGGTGCTTAATATGATAAATTTATAATAGAGTGTGCAATTTTATAATGAGTTTTGTAATGCACCCACGTTTAAAAATTGTGTTCTAACATACAGCACGTAGAAGCGTGCTTTTATCGTGCTTATACTGGGAGTTAATGTTGTCTAGAATGTTAGCAAATTAAATTTGTTTCTTATATAAGCAATAAGCTTCTACTCACATTCTTTATTAATTTTACAAAATGAAATATATGGCTTGTGAATGACAGAAGTTGTCGCGCTACTGTCCTCGAGAGAATAACCCAGCATGTGTTTGTCAAAAACACAAGTTTGATAATGAAAACGAAGATGGAATATTTGTACAGAATGTTTAAGGCGAGTCAGTAAATATGACAAGATACATTCTATTTCCTGAGTAATATGTTCCCTATGCTAGACCGGATAGAACGAGAACCGCTTGCCAGGAACTACGGCGCTGCGAATAAGATTTTAAAAAGTCAGTATCATGATCGACAACCAACAGCTGACCAAGATTCGTCCTCAAGAGGTCGCATCGGTGCAGTCTGGCTATGCTAGTTGTGATCGAAAGGGAGAGAGAATTCAGTCTCAAAACCTATGTTTTTAAAACTGATACACGCCTGTCTGCCTAGCGTGTTCGTAGCGCGTTGGACTACGGGTGACTATCCCTCTGTGTGTGCGGGTTCAATTCCGGGGATGGCAGAAAAAGCCACAGATTCCCCAGATTTACGGTGTTCGTGGCACCGAACCGAAGGGTTACGATGTCCATGACACCGAGCCGAAGAGCTGTAAAGCTCAAGTGCTTCTGGATCGGAAAAAAAAAAAAAAACTGATACATCGGTCAAAAGGCTGAAATATCGCAGTTTATTTGAAAACTTTGATTTAAAATATATTATGTTTTAACTCTATATACAGGGTGTTCAACTTAAAAGCAACCCCAGTGATAAATAGAAATTTTCCAGGTACGCATTGCATCTCGTCTATTTACTATTTAAAGCGGTCCTGACTAGCTTGTCCTACGTCACATTTGTTCATCGCCCCTTCCCGCACTACAATTACACACCATCACACAACCTTGACCTATACTACGTCATAACTGAACCTTTTCATTTCTATACATATATGCCAGATTAGCTCCATTCACAGGCTGCTTTTACGTTGAACACCCTGTACATTGTTAGCTTGTAAATAAACAATATTTTAAACGACGAATAGGCTAACGTAATTGTCTCCTATCTTCAACGTTAGCTAACTTGTTCTATATGTATAGATACTTATATATTTGTTTATCCTAGTTTCAGTACGTTTGAAACATTGTGCAATAAAAAGTGAATTTTCTGTAGAAATCCCTAGGATTAATACCGAAGCTACAGAGGTCGTGCTTTGTGCAAAACTCTCGGCAGGGAGCGTGCCATTTATTTGAAGAGATACCGATCCAAATGAGGTAAAACACTTTGCAATGAAGTTAATTCTTTGTCTTTATACCATTAAAACTTGAACGGGTCTGAATTATAGGCACGGTAGTTTGATAAGGTGTCGTTGGTCAAGATCTTAGTACCTAGACATATAACATACAGACAGTGTTTAGTTACTGGGAAATGAGTCTCTTTCTCAGCTTAGTAAGTTAAAATATCAAACACGTAATTATATATGTTATATATAAAAGTTAATTGCATATCCTTTACATGACTTTGCGAAGCAACCCCAGCTTTTTTTACGTTGTTTGTGTTTTTTCTAGGCATTATTACGTTCTGTAGTTTGCATTGCTTTCTGAACGGGTGGTGCCATCGTCCTTTTGTAAAAATCCACAAGAAACAATTTGTAACCAAACTCTCCGCATCGTGATTCGAACTCAGAACGTTGGGGTTAATAGACCGAGTCACTAACCCCTAAGCCACAAACGCCACCATATATATATATATGTATATGCAGGGGTGTAACATATCCCCTATTAGAGAGAAAGAGATATAAATTTCTAAGGATTGTTAGGGCGGCAAAGTTGTGTTCACGACAAGCTATTTGATGATGAAATATTCTTGAAATCACACAATTTACTCGTTTAAGTAAAGATAGACTATCACTTAGTTACATACTGTGTACAAGATGAACATTGTGCTTTTTTTAACTGGTGGAAATATATGCTGCTTGCGTCATACTTTTTAAAAAAATACTAGTGTGAAAATATAACAACTTTTTATTACTTAATACGTACGTCCATTCCTTTTGAGAGTGCTTTTCTCAAGTGTGCTAAAGCTAAAGTAAGAGCAGTAATCAATAGCTCTCTCTCTCTATATATATATATATATATATATATATATATATATATATAATTTGTTGATGAAGTCTTCCCGTTTTAGCTGTTCAAATGTGAAATCGGCATATAGCTACTTATTTTAATTATGGCAGCTGTATGGTATTTCTCACGAGAATCGTTAAAGAAATTAGAGAAATTTGTGAAAAATGTAAGTAATTCAGCTTTGAAATTTGTTTAAAATGTTCAATTTATCAAATCCATTAACTCTTCTATCGAAGCTCCATATCGATAACTAGTTAAACCACTCTTGTGATCTGATGTACATGTGAGCCTAAAATCGATTGTATATTGTGCGAGATGCGCCTACAAGTAAACCAGCACATAATTTCTGCGACTTTTCATTTACTAGGTAGCTTCCTGGGCTTGCTTTATGACATGCTTGTAGGCATTAATCCCGTCCTTAAAGAGCATTGCAACATACAGGTGAGCTCTATTAACCAAACACAGTATAAGTAACTAAGTTAGTAAGATATTCTAGAGACCATTAGTACTAAAAGTATTCACTCGTTAAACGCGTTTAAAAGCTATTTATAGACTTCATGCTGATTTCATATGACTAATCTTATCCGCATAAAGCACATAACTCACTAAGAATATTGTATAAATTACAAACTCTGTACAAATAGCACATAACTCACAAAGGATATTGTATAAACCATAAACTCTGTACAAATAGCACATAGACCAATAAGAATATTGCATAAATTACAAACTCCACTCCACAGCTTCAGGAACAAACCTATGGATCTCTGAAAAACATGCACTTGTGAACAGATCAGCGCGGTCCGGATTGGAACTCGCGACCTTCAGAATGCAAGACAAACGACCTGGCACTTCGACAAATAGGCCCCCCTCAACGATATTTACTCATACGCAAACAAAGCAGTCTAGTACAAAACATAGCAGAGTTTGAGCCGTTTCCTGAGAGATGAACCCCTATACTATATCCATCCATTGTCTAGATGTTCTTTTCTTCTAATCGTCTAATCGTCAACGTTTACTTTTATTTCTTTTTTTTTCATACGCGCTAGTTAATGACCTGAACTGACATGATATTGAGTAGTGCTGTGCATTTCCGTTACTTCTAAACATAAGTAGATATTTGTTACTTTTGCAGCGCTACTCGTTACTTAGTATTCGTTACCTTTCAATCGCTACTTATTGAATGTTGACTATTCGCATAACTATCTCACGAATCACCCATCTAGTATTAAGTTGGTCTATAAAATCTACAGCCTATAAAGTCTACTTGACCATCAACACAATTAAGTAAAAAGGATATTGAACGATATATTTATACAAATTAGCGGAATCTGCGATAACGACTTAAATACATTTTTCATATGGTTCGTCTTCCCAGAGTGTCACACTTGTAATTATTGTACAGAAAGGAAACGAGCTCAAATAATGCTGAGTATATCAGTACAAAAATCATCCGAACCAATCTATGAGTCAATTGATAACTTTCAAAACACAATGCAAACAAGCTTAACACTACGTCACATAAATCTTCGATCAAAACTAAAGATTAAGAATATTTTATCAATAGAATCATCAGTAGTTTCTTAGAAGAACGTTCAACTTCACCAACAGTCCTCTACCCATATTAGCATGTCCTGCTTCCTGCTGCCAATGAATCATCACACGAAATGCTATTACACCTGTGAAATCTTGTGTGAATCTTATTCCAAATCATGCCGCGTACCGCCATCATAATATCAACCTGCACCGCAAAATAATGCATATGGTCCGAATGTGCAACTCAAAACTGTCATCACTTGAATAGCAATTTTGTCAAGGACATCAATGACGGCAAAATCCAGCTTTCTCACTTAATATAACTGCATAGCAGATTGAGCTGTTCGTCATAACGTGTCCCATTTCTGAATACAGCACAACAAACGCACGTTGACACTTGAACAGCAAAGCATTACATGTAAAAAGTCACAGTCACAGCGTTGCTCAAGACTACTCAGTAGCTGGAATACAAACGGTAAAATATCCGACCAAACATGTGGGAATCGCTGAAAGTCGTTGTTTAGAATCAAATGATCTAATTCTATTCACATGTTGCATTTCAATCGAATCATTGCTATATAGATACAAGACCTATTCGAGTAGAAACATGCCTTTTTATCTTGATTTTTGTACTTCTTAAATATTCTTGCACTAGTGACAACTGTTATAGAAAAGAGAAGATGGAGATACGTTGGACATATCTTGAGCAGAAATGATCAGCGAATATCAAAGCAGGCATTGAAGTTGAATGCCAAGGGTTCAAGAAAGAGAGGACGACCTAAGGGACCCTGAAACGAAGTTTGCTGAGAGAGGCAAGACATATTGGTCTCATTTCCATGGAGGAGATTGAGCGAGTGGCCCAGGATAGAGCGGTATTGAGAAATTGCTTGCAGACCCTATGTAACGTATAACGGTACAAGTGGAATTTTTATTATTATTATAAATCTTCTTTACGTCGTTTTTACGTATTTGTATTTATTATACCCCACCAAGAGTTGAAGTGTTCGTTGCCAAGAGTACATTCCAAGAACTTGTTATACCTGTAAAGAATGTATTTGTATGTTCTGCTGTTTATTACCATGCTCGCTAGCCTCGATGTTTTCTTAAATTCTTTGAATTCCTGTTTCCTGAGTATGAAAGTAAGTTCAGGAGAACACTACTCAGAAATGTGCAGCGACGTTGGCTTGCCAGTACGTTTTTTATGTATACAGGATACATAGTGTCTCACACAATTTGAGTGAATATTTAGTTTTTAAACTTGGAGTTTTTTTTAACCATTAAGTTGTTGTGTGTCTATACAAAACATTCAACTATTCAATAAAATTATTATAAAATTCATCAGAAAATTTAAATAATATAAAAAGAATGTCTGCAAAATATTTTCACCATCTTAAAAATGACATCTGGTACCTGCACCGGTGCTGCGGAGTTTGTGCACTTCCGCTGAGACCTTCTTATGTAAGAAAAATTTCAGATCACACATTGTTACTCATCATCATTAAAAGATGTTATGGGCAGAACTTGCCCTTTAACAGCCTCGGAATTTCTTCCTTCAAGGCCAGATGTCCTTCCTCTGCAGCGGTCATGCTAAACCATATCAACCTTCATGTTTACCTATCTACATATCATCTCTTTCTTCCAAATTTCATATTGGCCTTCCTCTTTCCTCTTTGTATTAGCTATCTAAACATATCAACCTTTCAATGATATTGGCCTATCTAAACATATCAACTTCAATGATATTGCCTATCTAAACCATATCAACCTTCAATGATATTGCCTATTCTTAACTCATATAAGCCTTCTCAATATGATTGGCCTATCTAAACCATATCAACCTTTCAATGATATTAGCCTATCTAAAACATATCAACCTTTCAATGATATTAGCCTATCTAAACCATATCAACCTTTCAATGATATTGGCCTATCTAAACCATATCAACCTTTCAATGAATTGCCTATCTAAACATATCAACCTTTCAATGAATTGGCCTTCTAAACCATATCAACCTTTCAATGATATTAGCCTATCTAAAACATATCAACCTTTCAATGATATTGGCCTATCTAAACCATATCAACCTTTCAATGATATTAGCCTATCTAAACCATATCAACCTTTCAATGATATTAGCCTATCTAAACCATATCAACCTTTCAATGATATTGGCCTATCTAAACCATATCAACCTTTCAATGATATTGGACTAACCATATAACTTTATGAATTACACAACATATCAACTTCAATGATATTGCTATCTAACATATCACCTTTCAATGATATTAGCCTATCTAAACCATATCAACCTTTCAATGATATTAGCCTATCTAAACCATATCAACCTTTCAATGATATTGGCCTATCTAACAATCATATCTAACCTTTCAATGATATTGCCTATCTAAACCATATCAACCTTTCAATGATATTGCTATCTAACATATCAACCTTCAATGATATTGCTATTAAACCATATCAACCTTTCAATGAATTAGCATCAACCTATCATTAATGATTGCTATCAAACCTTATTCAATGATATTCTATTAAACATATCAACCTTTCATGAATTGGCTATCAAAATTCACTTTCAATATATTGCATCATATCTTTAATGATTCTGTTAAATTTAATTTAATATATTGAAATTAACACAGTTGAGCTCTCAATGATATTTGTTAACTGTATCAAACTTTGTATGGTATGGAATGATGATAATGTAATATAATATATAAATAATGTAAATAATTTGTTACTATTATAGATATTTGTGGGATTCAGTGGCTGGTAAGATGTTGCATCTGTTCAGTATCGTTCGTTTCGAGTGAAATGATCAGGATATTTTCCTGAGATCCCTGACCTCAATGTAGGCCAAATCGAGTTATTATTCCTTTCGGATACAGACGATACAACATATATCTGTGTTCAGGTTAGACATGTAATAACTATCTCTGATAACTTCTCATTAGGTCCTGGGATCAACAGGAGCTTTGACAAGACATCAATTTCAGAGTGATAAAATTGCAAAATTACAAACTACCTGAGCGTCGAAAGCGAAGTTCTACATGCTCTTTCTTCTTATTTTTCTAATATTTTTTTGCATCCCGCGTCAGGATAAAAAGACATTTCTGGAACGGGTTTTTATGTGCGCTTCATAAATAGGTTTTTTCACCGCCTCTGTTATTTATGAGGTTCACCTTTTGCGTGGATGGTGTTTGGCTTTGTGTCAACTGTATCGGGGTAGCATTTCTCTTTGAGACGCCTGGAATATATTGGGAAGATAGACTGGAAGACGCAAATGCGGGATAATAATATCTGTTACAAAGATTTGAAGGCGCAGTTTCAGTTTGCAATATCTTCATTGCACTCCGAACATATAAATAGGTGCTCCGATCTCCTTGCAAATATCTCCAACAGCGTCCAGCGACTGACTGTACCAGTTTCAATTTCAGTTTCAGTTTGGAATATCTTCATTGCACTCCAGACATGTCCATAGGTGCTTCGATCTCCTTCGCAAATATCTCCAACAGCGTCCAGCGACTAACCGTACCAGATATTGATTGAAGAGCCTACTTCATACCTTTTGTGCTGTTCTTTTCAGGAGACTCCAATCTACAATCCAAACTCTTGCAATCTAGTAGTTGACGTGGATGGGAGATTAGCTACTGAATTAAAAAACGGATTGTGACTTTTCCCATTGCAGGTGTATGTACAAAATCTGCTGTAGTTTTCTTAATTATTAAAAGATTTTTATGATACGGTAAATGACTTTTCTTTAAGAAGATAGATCTAAAGCAAATAAACAGTGGCGCTCCCAGCGGCTTATGGGTGCCAATCAGTTAAATTACGTTCTTTACGTGAAAACATGCACATGGGAAATAACGGCCAAAGACAGATATATCTGGAGGAAAGTTATTCAGAACAGACTGCTGCATTTTGTGCACATTATGATTTAACAAGCAGTGGAAAGGAAATCTTACTTCAGGGTGCAATCCCATCTCGAGAGACTTGCCTCATCGATTTAGGGGGCAAATTGTGTCGAAGAACGTCACTCCCGCATCGGATTGTACAGTCACCAGTGGAACTATAAAGCATATATTCAATAGCAGAGGCGTATGGTCTCTCGGGACAGAAAGAGGCATACTATATTGTAATTCGGTCTGTTCATCTTCCGTTACCACCAATCAGCGCATTTGCATTGAACACGTGACTTTAAAGATATTGATTTCCTTGAATGTCACCTTACTTAAGAATGCTGGAATATTTAAGGTCATGCATTTTGAAACTTTTGAAAATAGATGTCTGCAAAAAATAATTAACATAAAATACGACAAATCTAGGAGATGTAATGAAATCATAGAAATGTCTGATCAACCACTGGTAACAACTGTTATAAAAAATGGTAATATGTTGGGCCTACTATGAGAATAAATGATTAAAAAATAAGCATCTCATTGAAGTGAATGGCTAATGATTCCAGAAAGAAAGGACACAATAGTGAAACTCTAAAAGAAATTTTACTGAGAAAGTCGAGTCATATCAGTCTCAATTTTCTCGGAAATATTGAACGAGTTGTCCAGGATGGAGCGTTATAGAAAAATTACTTGCTGGATATATGTAACGGATGAAAAGATGAATATAATAATAATCAATAATTATGAAGTTAGCCAATGTGGTACTTCGATACAATTTCGCCGGATACTCGAGTATTCGTTTTGACCTCGGTCACGGAACGTTTAGGTTAGAATAGGCGACCGATGTTCAACGGTCATCCCTTTCGTGTAATAATACGATTTGGGTTTCAATAAGAAGTGTAACCTGTGATTTCGTTGTGTAGCCCTAAAAAGGACTGTGAGTAGACAGGGACACGGGACTGTGAGTGGTTGAAGGTAACTCTGGGGCCAGAAGCTTACAATGTATGCCATAATTGCTTCACATGGGTCCAAACTCACTCATGTACGAATGCAAGAGATGTCGATGTGTTCCATTTTGTTTCTTGTTTCGTTAATTTGCGTTCATTTTACAGAGGCGATATATGTTTTGTGTATGTGTGCCTGTGTTTGGGTCCACAAAGTGTTTGGACATCTCCAACTTGGCGTTAGCGATAACCAATGTTGACAAAGACAAGAAATCCATTTTGAGGCGGGCGAAAGTAGTAACGTTGACCTAGTAACGTTCCGTGACCTAGGTCAAATCGAATACTCGAGTATCCGGTGAAATTATATCAAAGTACCGTCAATTTGTATCAGATGTGGTAAATCTATCTTGTTTATTGCGCCACATCAACCTGGAGTACACAATCATGAACATTTAAAGTATAGGTTCCCAAAGTTGGCGGTACCGTTTCCCAGTGAGAGCTGAAGAATACTGGGGGCGATAGTAGGTTCAGAATCATTTCAGTGGCGTTTAGTGGAACTAGGAGTCGGTGGCTCCTTATAGAAAAAAATTATTAATATATATTTTTAAAATAAACTACTTTCATGATTTTGCGATTGAATAACTGTGTTCAAAATGAAACATATATTGGTCACTGTTTTTTCAATAATTTAACCGCATAAGCAGTAATGTATCATTAGTTGCTATTTACCTCTAAAATATCATACGGCTTGAATGCACAAAAACTATCATGATGGCGGAGGGAGGGTGGCGGAGGGTTGTGGCGTTACAATATTTATATCTTGCTAAGTGCGCGGTGGCCCGAAAAAGTTTGGGAACATATGCTTTAGAGCTAGCTCTACTAGAAGGCAGCGGATCTCAAATTTTAACAAGACGTGTTTTGAATTTTTTCGCTCTCACGCTATAAATTCAGTCGTAGTCAGAGAGCCGAATATAGTACCTCTGACCGATTTTTGAGGGAATCCTTGCTTTACATTATCAGTGTCTATCGCGAGCCTTACTCTGACTTTATAGATATTTAACAAGAAGTAAGACAGTTGACAAATAATCAAAGGTAACAAAACAATATAATTTTTAAATACGTTGACACATCTCGAAAGTTTAGCTCAAGAGAGAAGGGGAAGACAAAACAGTATAATTACAACTTTCAATGAAAGAAGGACGAAAAATAGTACATATAGAGACGTCATGTTATGTTATGTTATGTTATGTTATGTTATGTTATGTTATCGATCGACGTCATGGCACATTGGGCATTCCCATTCGTGCTCTGTCCTCCGTTGCAGCAGCCATCCCAAAGTCCATTTGCTCACAGTACCCATGAGAAGTTGATTACTATATCTTCTCTCTACCACGAAGACGACACTGTCTGGCATGTCCAAACTTAACACCTAATTCTCGAACTCGTTCCAGTGTCGAGACCCGCCCATGTCACACAATTGAGAGCGTACCGCATTGTGATATCGGCTCTGTCCATGCTTCTGCCCACTTGAGTCTAGAGACGTCATTAATAATAATAATTCCTCTCGTACCGTTATACGTTACATAGGGCCTGCAAGCAATTTCTTCACACTGCTCTATCCTGGACAACTCGCTAAATCTCCTCCTGGAACTGAGACCGATATTTCTTGCCTCTCTCAGCAAATTTAGTTTCAGGGTCTCCATAGGGCGTCCTCTCTTTCTTGAACCCTTTGCCTCCCACTTCAATGCCTGCTTTGATATTCGTTGATCATTTCTTTTCAAGGTGTGTCAACATATCTACATCTTCTATTTCTTATAACAGTTGTCACTAGTGGTTGACCAGACATTTAGAGACGTCATCAGACCTGTATTAATACTGCTTCTGCATTGACGGTTGGTTGATTTATCTCGTGTATGTGGTACACATCTTCAGAGTACAGTTTCTCACTCATATTGTGTTTTCCTGCCACTAAGAAAATTATCTTCATAATGCTTGCTTTTTTTCGATCCAGAAGCACTTAGCTTTCAGCTCTTCCGCTCAGTGACATAGACATCGTAACCTTTCGGTTTGGTGCCACGAACACCGTAAATCTGGAGAACCTGTATCTTTTCTACCAGCCCGCGAAATTGAACCGCACTCCCAAAGGGTTTGTCACCTGTCGTCCAACGCGCTACAAACACGCTGTGCAGGTGGGCAATCATGCTTGCTTAAACTCATCCTCCTAGTATGTTCTTCAAAAGAGATATTGCATTAAGTTCAAACTATTTATATATCATTATTGTGTTCAATGTTTTACCAAAATTTATCTTTTTTACTTATTTTCGTCACAAATTATTTATGTCAATATCTTTAGTTTTTTTTGTTAATAGTCCGACACATATTCCTATATGTATTATGCAGTGGTGTATGTAATAATAACATAATGTCTTCTTGAATGTATTTTGACCATTTCATTTCTATTATCTAATCCTATTTCATTTCCTCATCATTCTTTAACGAACTTTCGAAATATTAATTACTTATATTTTGCTTGTTCCAGATGATCTCTATAGAGATATCCAGGAAAAGACCTGCCGCCTTAACCAATATAGTGAGATGGTTGGGCTGAAAATAAATCAGAAGAAAACTGAAGTAATGACTCTGAACATAGCAACCCCAGCACCAGTCAAACTAGAAGGTAAATCCTCCGAGATACAACCGCTTTCACATACATTGGAAGTGTTATTAGCAATGAAGGAGGCGCTGGATCTGACATTAAAAACAGACTGAGTAAGGCACGAAGTGCATTCATGACCCTTCAGACCGCCTGGAAATCTGCCCAATACAGCATCAGAACCAAGACTAGTATCTGCAACAGCTGTGTGCTGTCAACAGTGCTGTACGGATCGGAATGCTGGAGAATGACAGAACAGGATATGTCCAGACTCTCCACCTTTCATACAACTTGTCTGCGAAAAATCTTACGCGTGTACTGGCCGACTACTATCTCGAATTGCTTGCACGATGCCAACAAGAGAATATGGGCGCTATCATCCGAAGACGACGCTGGAGATGGATTGGACATGTGATGCGCATGGAGACTGGCTCCGACACGAAAACTGCACTGAGATGGACTCCAGGGGTAGGCGAAAGCGTGGAAGACCCAAGACGACCTTGAGGAGAACGATATAGCAAGAACTGAAGGAAATGAATCATAGCTGGAACAAAATACAGAGGAAGGCCATGAACAGGGAAGAATGGTGTGCATTTGTTGCTGTCCTAAACGCCAAGGGCGTAACAGGCTAAAGAGAGAGATGATCTCCAGTTATTCTTGCTATTAGTGTTTTAGTTTTTTTTGTGTGTGCTTGATTTGCTAATTAATACAGTGCTGATTATTTCAAAAATAAATCTATTTCATTGGCAATACTTTCTGTATTCGCCTAGTTCCTATATGTAATGCTTTCTTTCAATCAACGTGTGTTATTAAGGTAATACGCAATGGTGGCATAACGTCGGTAGAAAGATCGTGTTTCACGATGCTCTTGTTTAGTTCGCGGTGACATGTTTCTCTCTCTCTCTCTCTCTCTCTCTCTCGATCACCGCTTAGTCTGATGAACCAGATTTCCTCATAAATTCTGCGATTATTTTTAGGGACTCCGTCTCTCTGTACAGCTTCTCATTTAGCTCGGTGTTTTCCGGCCAGGTTCGTTTTTCAGGCCTGCTAGCAGTGAGCAGTGTTACAGTAAGTGCTTTGCCGTCATGTCCGCCTTCTCGCAGTGGCACAGGCTAGTTGTGCCAATTTTAAATTTGTTGTAAATGGGGGATCGGAGTCTGTTCACGGTGACATGTTTGCATTTTAAAATTGATACTATCTGTCCTATTATTTGATTTATTGTTTTTATGTTGAAATCCGTTACTTATTCTTACTTATAAGTATTCTTAGTTTTTATATTGAATTCCGTTACTTATATCTTCTTCTTCTTCTTTTGTCGTCACACTGCTACCGGGTTGTTGCCCAGTGTCGTGGTTTTCTGTTTTTGTCTTGCGCTGTTCTGGTGGCTTGTGTGATTGTTATCTTTGCTCTTTCACAGGATTCTGCTACGCCATCTAACCATCTTTTCCGTGGTCTTCCTCTTGCCTTCTTTCCCGATGTTCTGTTGTAGAAGACTCTGTATACTGTGGAGTTTGGATGCATTCTTATTAAGTGGCCAAACCACTTCATTCTTTGTTTATCTATATAATTCAAGCACGGTTTTGTGCCAACTTTCTTCTTATGCTGATGTTGGTGATTCTGTCTTTTCTTGTGTTGTTGGTAACTTTTCTCAGGCAACGCATTTCACATGTAGTTTTTTTTTGTGACTGCGCTTTGCTCAATGTCCATGTTTGGCTCTGGTAACACAAAGTAGGTATAAAATGCTGTTGATCATTTGTTTCTTAGCTGCCTGTGAAATTTTTGGGTGCCTTAACAATGGGGCTAGCTGGTAGGTTACAGCATTTGCTTTTGTACTCTAGCCTCTATCTCTCTATCTAGTTTTCCGTCTTCTGTGAATATGCTTCCTAAGTATTTGAATTCTTTCACTTGGTTTATTTTAGTGCATTGACATGGATGTCTAGATTATTATGTTTTCTTCCCATATTCATTATTTCTGTTTTAGTGTTGTTGATTTTCATGTCATGTTTCACACAATTATTGTTCAAAGTGTCAATATGATGTTGTAGATCTTGTTCATTTTGATGTATCAGGCACTGATCATCTGCAAAAAGCAGTTCATTTATTTCATCATTATCTGAATTCGACTCCTGAGTTATTTTATCCATATATGCGATAAAGAGTAGTGGTGAAAGGACACAACCTTGTCTAACACCTGATGTAATGGAGAACCAGTCGGTCATTCCTTCTGTAGTTCTTACTGTACTCTGGCTATCTTGATATAAGGCCATGATGTTACCTAATAGTTGTCCTTGGACGCCATATTCTTCAAGGATCTTCCATAGTTTGCACCTGTTTGCTCTATCAAATGCCTTTTCTTGGTCTATAAATATAAGCTGTTTACTTTGATTGTATTCAATTGTTTGTTCGCAGATCTGTCTTAGTGTAAATAGTGCGTCTGTGCAGCTCTTACCCTCCTAAACCCAAACTGGCTATTGCTTAACTGGGGCTCTAATATATGTCTTGCTCTTCGCTCCAATATTTTTGCAAACATTTTCCTATTTGGCTCAAAAGAGAGATACCCTGTATGTTTCACATTCTCTTTTGTCTCCTTTGTTCTTCCATCTTTGTTACTTATATAATTGTACTATATTACTTGTACTATATATATCTTACCTATAAGTGTACTTTTAGGTTTAATTCCGTTACTTATTCTTACTTATAAATATACTTTTATGTTGAATTTCGTTACTCATTCTTACTTATAAGTATACTTAGGGTCTCTGTGGCAAAGTGGTTACGCCTTTGCCTTACGTCCCGATAGTGGTGGGTTCGAATCCGGCCCGCGTCGTTCTGTTCCCGAGACCTTAGGATTGTTGTCTGAGCTACTGAGTTTGTGCGTTGTGTATAACTCTTGGCAGGTGCAGTGCCATTTTCGCGGAGAGAGACCTAGCCATATGGGGTAAAACCACGCACAATTAAGTCAATCCTTTGACTTTGGATTCTTTTTTTTCTTCGTCTTCTTCTTCTGCGTTCTCATTAGATTGGGGTTTCAGATTCTTTAATAATGGGCTTCTTCTGCCTCAGATTATCAGCCACGCCACACAGTTTGTATTGGACGCTGGTGTAAGTGGACCACTTCTTTCTTGTCAGGTCTATCATTAAGCCCACATACTTGGGGTAGTTTTGTACGATACGCTCTGTTGTCATACTCACCAAGCCCCATGGGTACAAGCCATTGGGGTCTATCTTGTATCTAATGTACAGTTAAGACTCTTTTTTCAGACTTATTCATCCATTTACTAAACAATTCCCGCCTTCCCGTATAAGTAATGTCTTTAACCTGTTTATTGATGTTTGCCGATCGATTGAGATATTGCTAGTTCTTTCCTGTCTATCAAACGTCATTACTTCTGTTTTGTGTATATTGTCTGTTTGAATCATTACTATATATATGATTAAATGAAAAGTCAAAAAGTGGCAGTTTCAAAGATAACCCGAAGTATTTTTCAGGTGTAAAAATCGAGAGTTAATAGTTCTGTTCTGTTGTTAATAATACGGTACAATATAGCGAAATCGGTGAGTAAATATTTGTACAATGTTCTTGATTGCCAGCTGGGTCTCCGCAGAATTCACTCGCGAGGTTACGCAATATTGATTGTACCAGGAAGGCTACGCTGGCAAAGTCTTGTAACATGCGTAGCGCATTGAACAAATGTGTGTCCTTTCAGTGTTGGTAAAAGGCGGGTGGTGATATGCGTGTCATGTTTGACCGTCACCTTGACAGATTACGTGCTAGAAATTCCACGCTTAAGGATGTAAAACACAAACTACAGGGTGTTCAATTTAAAAGCAGTCCCAGTGATAAATAGAAATTTGCCAGGTACGCATTGCATCTCGTCTATTTACTATTTAAACCGGTTCTGACTAGCTTGTCCTACGTCACATTTGTTCATCGCCCCTTCCCGCACTACAATTACACACCATCACACAACCTTGACCTATACTACGTCATAACTGAACCTTCTCATTTCCATACATATATGCCAGATTAGCTCCATTCACAGGTTGCTTTTATCTTGAACACCCTGTATAACAGGGTTTGAAAATCCATAATCCTTCTTCTTCTTTGAACGCTCCATATCGATCAATTGTTAACCACTCTGTGTGATTTTTATGTGATCTGAGCGTAAGAGCGATTGTACGTTGTGCCAATTATGCGCCCACTAGTAGGCCAGTACATCTGCGATTCTTTTTATTTACTAGGGTAGCGTCCCTAGGTCCAACACAAGTCGCCTCTTACGACATACCTTGTAGGTCGCAGTGGTACTGTCTTTGCTTCCTTGCGGACCCGGCGCCACACGGGCTATCCAGCAATGTTGTCACTCAAATAAACAAATGATAGAAACCAGTGGCGGCTCGTCATTAAGGGCCAGTGGGGCCAGGCCCCACCAAAAATAATGTGTAACGTGTATTTATTATTTTAGAAATTAAAATATAACCTAACCCAAAACCATGATTGTTTCGAAAATTTGTGTTTGACCCACTAACAAAAAGGAGCACGAGACGCCACTGATAGAAACGGTACAAACACAAAGCTTACATGATAACTACTATTGGGAATAGAATAGAGGTTGAGGCTGTTACTGCTGCAAAATAAAGTATGTCTGGTGAGAAATATATAAACAGGCAAACTGCAGTCTTTTTTCCCCTTCTTCTGCGATCAGTTTCCTTTGTTCAGTGGTCTAACACAGTGGGATAAGTTGCTCCCACGAATTCAGTTGTCAGCAGGAGGTCCTCGTCTATGTGTGGCCCCCGGAAACATAAGGCCGAATAGCTCAGACGGGAAAGCGAATATTTCTGTTTAATAAGGGCCGGTTTTTTGTATATGCTCGATAGAATATTGTATTTTTTCCAAATTTTACTCAATTCTATGAGTCCATGGCTATTAATTGATGAAAAATGTTAATAATACTGATATTCCTTAGCGTTAAACTTACCTTGTAACATAATATAACCTTGATTTAGCATGCTGTGTTGTTTTGAAAATGAATTCGTCTTTACACAACAATACTGAAATGAGGTCACGCGAAGGTTGTGGTCTTATTTACTAGAATATTTACCTGAGCCTGCAGCCGTATATTATCGGAGGCCATGGTTTGTGCTCCACAATTTCCTTGTTAGGTTGACATGGCCATGTTTAAGACCTCAAATCATTGAGAATGGGACATGCTTTGTTTGATGGATGTGTACATGAGTTTTTGGGCCATTTTGCCCCTAGCATTGGTCAGTTTGGGGGGCTTTTAGTTTATTTGACTGGCCTTGCAATCTGCAGTATCCTGTACGGAGCCTAAAGATGGTAGTGTGTTGGTTTCTGTTTTTCAATCCTGTTTTGCTTCACTGCGTCAGGATAAGAAGAGTATTCTAGGACGGGCCCTTGTGTGCGATTCATAAATAGTGTCCTTCGTCACCTCAGTTATCTCTGAGATCCACCTTTTGCGTGGCTGGCCTTTTGCTTTGTATCCATTGCATCGGAACAACATTGCTCGTTGAGTTGCACTGTCTGTTGGTAATCTGCTTATATGGTCGAAACATTTAATTTGTTGTTTCTTGATGAAGTTCAGTACTGAAGTTGTACCTACTTTTATCTTGATGTTTTCATTTCTCAGCCGGTCTCTACTTGGTTTCATCTAACTTTAAAAAGCAATCTTGTTGGTAATTGCTGCTTGATTTCTTATCTTATCTTAACCACATTTGCCGTGAAGCGTCGTGGGTAGAGTTAGTTTTCTATCTTGTGCCAGGTATGTTGCGCTTGACGTTGTCAGTTCATGCTTTTGCAATGACTTTGAATGTTATCTATCCATCGTGTTCTTGACCTGCCTCGTGCTCTACACCCTGAGTGTCGATTATTGTAGGCACGTGATGGTGGTAAATGTGGTTCCATTCTCATTAGATGGCCGAACCACTTGAATTTTTGCTTCTCGATGTACTGTATGCATGGTATAGTACCAACGAAGCTTCTGATATTCTCGTTACTCACTCAACCTCTCATTGTAGCGTTGACAGCTTTTTGTAGACATCTCATTTCACATGTTCTAATCTTTCTTTGTGTCTTAGTCAGGGGCGATGTTTGGCACTGATAGCAGAGAGTTGGAATAAATATGCAGTTTATCAGTTGTCGTTTGAATGCTTGATGCGTTGTTTTCATTTGAACCGACCTTTTCATCGATAGTCTTTAATCAACGCACAAGATCAGAACACATTTGTTTTCTACCGATCCAGAAGCACTTGAGATTTCAGCCTTCGGCTCAGTGCCATGAGATATCGTAACGTTTCGGTTCGTGCCACGAACACCGTAAATCTGGAGAACCTGTGACTTTTCTGCCAGCCCGTGGAATTGAACCGCACTCGCAGGGAGTTTGTCACCCGTCGTCCAACGCGTTACGAACACACTGAGCAGGCTTGCCGTCAGAACACATAAATAAACAGTAAAGTAATTCAGTAAAACATGTTTGATGAGACTGTGAAAGTTAGTATCCAAATAAGATAAGATACTGAATTTGCTAAGGTATGTATCGTGTCAAACTGTCTGCACATGCATTGAATGGTCGGATGCTGCTGTATCGAGGCCAGTGTACAGTAAACGCGTCCCAAAACAATTGATGTATAGCGGGCTTGAAGGAGACAGACGTTCAGCTGGTGGATAGAAAAAAATACTTTAAAGAGACTCTTAAAGTGTCTCTGATATAAATATCACGTGCTGGGAATCCCTGGCACAAGATCGCCAAATGTGCGCGTAACAACACAAGAAGAACTCGCATAGCTGAGAATCGTTGTGCCGTTGAGGCACAGAGAAAACGAGCTGCGTGAAAAAAAACAGAGCACACAACACCTGCATGTCTAGCCTTGATCATGTATGTCCCACCTATGGTAGGGGACTGTGTTCTAGGATTGGACTCTAGTCACCTCCACACGCACCAGAGAGGTACAGCTGCACAAGTCTGAGGTTGATGTTATCATCGCTTGAGATATACTGCTATTATCGAGGTCAGTGTGTGGTATAAGTACATGTTTCAGAATCTTGTATTTTTTATTTTTTTCCGATCCAGAAGCACTTGAGCTTTTCAGCTCTTCGGCTCGGTGCCATGGACATCTAACCCTTCGGTTTGGTGCCACGAACACCGTAAATCTGGGAATCTGTGGCTTTTTCTGTCATCCCGCGGAATTGAACCCGCACACACAGAGGGATAGTCACCTGTAGTCCAATGCGCTACGAACACGCTGGGCAGACGGGCTCAGAATCTTGTAATAAATCTACAGTCGTGGACATTCTTGTATACAGATTAGCAAAATAATAAAGAGAAGCGTAGACACACAATTTCCAACCTGGAAAGCTTATCTACGAAGAAGGAACAAAATTGTTTAAGTTATTAACCTTTCACCCTTAAGCGCTGATATACTGGCTATTGGTATTCTTTTTTTAAGTCGCAACAATCTTAGTGGTCTCAGAAAAAATACAATCGTGAACAGAACAGCGTGGCCCAGATTCGTACCCACGACCTATGGAACGCACAGGATTAACTACCTAGAAATAGCGGCCCATATTTAAAATAGAGAAATAGGCAGTGAACCAATTTACTATTGTCCTATCTGCCTCGTACTATGCCAATTTTTAAAGAAGGATTTTATCACGGAACCAATTCTTAACTGAACAACACAGATTTACATAAAACTGTAGATCTAGAACAGTGGTTCACAAAGTGGGGTACGCCCCCAGTGGGCGCTGAAGCGTTCTAGGGGGGGGGGCGATAGTGGGTTCAGAAGAATTTGGGGGCTGTTCACGCGATTAGTGCTCGGTAGCACCTTAAAGAAGAAATTAATAATAAATATTTAAAAAACAATTATTTTCGTGATTAGGCGATTTGATAATCCTTTAAAATTTTAATTCATCTTATGCCCGTTTTACGCGATCCATTTTTTCATATATTTTCTATTTCATGCATATAAACATTAGAAAATTGACCACGTATTACAGAAATATATCGCCCGAGTGGTTACCGGGGCCCAAATTTGGGGTGTAAAGAATAGAACCACTGTTACCTGCCACGCATGTCGTAAGAGGCGATTAAGGAAGTTTGGCTGAAATCGGATGCATGTGTCCTAAACGTGTAGAAGACTATGCGTTTAGGGGCCTACCAAACCAATGTGCAACGTATACAAGTTCTTGGCAAAGATCAAACATATCACAAAGAGTGATTAAAATTGGTCGTAAAGAACGAACGCAAAGAAGAAAAAAAGAAGGAGACATAATATATATTAATTTTCTATGTCAAAGAGAAAATAGAGCATGTATATATGGGGAGGGGCGTTATCAAACTGTTATAATGTGGAGGGGCGTTACAAAGTTTATGTTGTGCAAAGTGGGCGGTGGGCCGAAAACGTTTGGAAATCTATTATCTAGAAGAAGAAGAATTGTAGTTTGATTCTAAAAGAGAATGCCGGGATGATAAATGAACAACTGGTACACAGCAACTCGTCATCGCCTCGTCTGCTAGAACAATCTTGAAACGCGTTTCGTGTTATCTGTTCTGGAAGTCATTCATGAGCAGCAATGGTTCACACCAGGCTATATCGATTAACTTAACAGAAACAGAGAATTGATCGGTTTACATGTTTGTTTGTATGTTTGTGCATGTGTGTGTGTTGAGGGGCGTGGAGATTCAGACAAAAGCTGAAAAATTTCAGAACGGAATGAAACAGAAATCAAAATGAGTGAAAATAGGTCACTCGCTAACTACAACTCGTTGTGTTTCATGCTTCAAAACAGAAGAATACTGGAGCTATGGGGACTGGGATTAAAGTTAGGTGGCGCATGTGTGTTTCGGGGCGCGCAAGGGAGCAAGTTATAGTAACACTGTGACCTACCTACAAGGCATGTCGTAAGAAGCGATTGAGGTAGGGCCTAGGAAGCTACACAGTAAATGAAAAGCGTCGCAGAAATCGGATGTTTGCCTACTTGTAGTCGCATAACTGGTACAACGTACAATCGCTCTTAGGCTCAGATCGCATACAAATCACAAAGAGTGAATAGTTAACAAGTGGTCGATATTGGCGTTCGAAGAGAAGAAGAAGAAGAAGTAAAGGGGAAAGCAATACAGCAGCAATAATGGTTATAAATAAACGAAGTACTTAAATATGTACACAAGAGAGACAACTATGTGAGAAACGAGAAACAGTTCACCAACAGCAACGTATTATCAAATCCATACATCGAGAAGCGTCAATCAATCAATCAAATGCCATGCCTGCCGGCGTAGGCGATCATATCTCTCCACAACTCTCTCTCTCTCTCCCTGGTGTAGTTGATTAGTTCTGACGTAGATCTTTTGTCAAATCACCATGTCAGATCATTCAACATATTCTCTCTCTCTGCTTTCCACAATCTCGTCTTCATTGTAAATAAAATAGATGTTGAATCGATATACTGATTTAAGTAGTTTGAAATTACCTGTTGTACAGATATAACTGGATGCCTGAAGGGCAGAGTGAGGAGTGTGTTTAACCAGCGAGCCACAAGAACCATCAGAGGAAAGACTGAGCACCTATGGGTCTGCCCGGAGTGCAATGACGTCAATTTAGTAACCAATAACCGATCCTTCACTGTATTTTACCCGTTGTCATCAAATGTTCCAAACCTCTTCTTTGTATTATATGTCGGAAGAGCGTTGATTGTCTGATCCAATCTCTTTTAACCCTTTAGCTGCTAAGGACGTATATATACGTTTTTCCCATTCACTTGTAAAGACACATTAACACGTCTGTTATCTCTCCTCTATGGGCTAAAGATGTGTTAACACGTTATACATTGCTACTGTCACTGCTATAGGCGTACATTCACGTTTGTGACCTAGAAACAAGGAGTAGCTATTTTTAGCTCAGCCTTCAGAAAGTATGTAGCAGCGAAAGGGTTAATCAAAGCTCTTTGTGTGCAGGCCTTTTTAAACATAATCATTTGCTTTCTTAGATGAAAAATTTTCAGCATTTTTCTGTAAAACCACAGCTCTGTGCCTTCAACACAACATAGAAGTGTCTAAAGAGAAGTCATATTTTCTTATCCGCTGCACCCTGAGTGTCGATTATTGTAAGCACGTGATGGTAGTAAATGTGGTTCCATTCTCATCAGATGGCCGAACCACTTGATTATTTGCTTCTCGATGTACTGTATAGTACCAACGATGCTTCTGATATTCTCGTTTCTCACTCTATCTCTCCTTGTAACATTGACAGATTTTCGTAGACATCTCATTTCACAGGTTCTAATCTTTCTTTCTTGTGTCTTAGTCAGGGACCATGTTTGGCACTGATAACAGAGAGTTGAAATAAATATGCAGTTTATCAGTTGTCGTTTGACTGCCATGTTAATGCTTGGGTGTTTTTCTTCTTCTTTGCGTTCGTTCTTTATGACCAATTTTAATCACTCTTTGTGATATGTATGATCTTTGCCAAGAACGTGTGTCGTTGCACATTGGTTTGTAGGCCACTAAACGCATAGACTTCTACACGTTTAGGACATGTGCATCCGATTTCAGCCAAACCTCCTTAGACGCCTCTTACGACATGCGTGGCAGGTAACAGTGGTTCTATTCTTTACTCCCCAAATTTGAGCCCCGGTAACTACTCGGATGGCTTGGATGTTTTAATAGTGGTGACAATTGGTATATGACTGCTTCTGCCTTCTGGCATCTAGTCTCGATTTTTAAGTCCTAGATCAAGTCTTTGAGAAATAACATTGGGGTCTCTGTGGCTGAGTGGTTAAGCCCTTTGCCTTGCGAGTCGAAGGTCTGGGTTCGAATCCGGACGCGACTTTTGTTCACGAGTGCAGTTTTTCCAGAGACCCTTAAGGATTGTTGCCGTAGCTACGGAGTTCGTGCTTTGTGCAATACTTTCGGCAGGTGACTGTCATTTCTGCAGAGAGGGACCGGGCCATATGAGGTAAAACCCGGTGCAATGAAGTCAATCTTTCGACTTTTTTATAACATTGAACATTGAAGATTTTATTCAAAATGATTTGGCTTAGTTGATATAAATATAAATAAATATATAAAGAAGTTTTGAAGAAAAATGTAATTAAAAAATGCTATTGAAGAAAGTCACAAATAAGGAAATCAAATATTGTTGATATTTAACGAAGATTCAAAACTGTGCTGAAAACTATTGAAGCTCATAAGTTTCAAGTAAATAGGACAAATAGAACAGAAAGCTACTTTTTTTTTAAACACGCAAATCAAGTTGACAATAATAATATGGAAGAATGGATTCCAGCTAGAAGATCCGTTAGTGATTAGTGAAGATCATCATCACAGCACTGTCAACAGGTCGATATATGTTCCGATCTCTTTTCCAATATCTTTACCATCGTAAAGCGACTAGTCACACTCGTTCGGTGTGAATTAATCAAATGTTTTGTGCCTTTAACAAAGTGTTCATGTTTGGCCGCTCCCTGCCCGTCTCTCGTGACAAAGGTATCAGGTTCGCTCCGTCGTGGTGCCATCTGGAATTTTTTTCCAGATATCCCTGATCTCAGTGTAGGTGAGATCGAGTTCCTAGTCTTATCGGGGACGGATGATTAAACTTAGGTCCCGTGTTGAATTTGAGCACGTAAAAGAACCATGTGGCGTCTGTGGTTTAGGAGATAGTGACTCGGTCTATTAACCCCGACGTTCTGAGTTCGAATCACGCTGCGGATAGTTTGGTTGCAAATTGTTTCGCGTGGATTCTTACAAAAGGACGATTGCACCACCCGTTCAGAAAGCAATATCAAACTACTGAACGTAATAATGCCTAGAAAAATCACAAACAGCATTAAAAAGTTGGTGTTGATTCGCAAAGTTCTGTAAAGGATATGCAATTAACTTTAAAAGAACCCTTGGCAGTTCAAAATCGAGAAGAGCAAACTAGAAAGCCGCTGTCTAGGTAAAATTCATTAGAAAAAGATTTAAAATAAAATTCCTACAACATCTCTTCACTTTCTTCGAAATTACATCGGTGACTTTCGCCGGTGCTACGGAGTTCGTGCACTGCAGCTGAGATCTTGATGCGTAAGAAAGAGATCGGAACACACATGGTTACTCACCGAAATGCAAAGATGATGGTTCTATAAATCAGTTAATCCATATCTCCTTCACCCTGAATAAAGATGTAGATTTGTAAATGTTATCAAATATCATTATAGCTAGTGATCAATGTAGAGATAGATATCGATTTAACATGATATATATAGCCTTTTTCGTCTTTACAGACGGTCAATTGGCAAGTGTTTTACTGTGACAACTTCTGAGTTTTCGTTTTCTCTCTTGTCGTTCAGCTTGTACATAAGTCTCTTCTCAAAAGACTCTGCGCCCTTTCGTAATTTGGCTTTTCACAGAACTCTGTCATCAGCTAGTCCCTCCCATGTGCTGGGACCTATAGAAAAGTTTTTCATTGAGGCTATGCAGACATCTTTATATCTGAGCAGTGGTCTGCCCTGGTGCCTCTTCCTCCGAAAGTTCACAGAACAACATTTGTTTTGGTATGCGGCAAGTTTCCATTCTTCTCACATGTCCAAACCATCTTAGTCGCCTACTACTGATCATGCCCATAATGGAAGGCAGGTTTGCACTTTGCAGTACTTCAGAGTTGGTTATCTTGTTTTAGCATGGTTTATCTTGGTTTAACATGATAACCATAGAAGAAGATGAACGTAGGGATCAAAGGCACATAGGGACAACGTCTAGCCAGGATTAGTGAGACGAATGTTTGGTGAACAGTCCTAACACTCAATGTTGCTTGTGTGAATCACACTTGATCTTATCGTAGTGTAGTGGTTAGGGCATGTACTTCGTAGGCGTATGCTACCCCAGTAAATAAAAAGCGTCGAAGAAATCGGGCGTGCTGGTCAACATGTAGAAGTATAACTGCCACAATGTACAATCGCTCTTAGGCTTAGATCACATACAAATCATACAGCATGGTTAACAAGTGGTTGACATGGAGCGTTAGAAGAAGTCAATGAAATGTTTAGTATTCTTCTGTAAGACCATATCCCGTTGCCTTCATAAATGTTTCTTTTTTTTTTTTGCTAATAATTTCTCATTTCTAGCGACTAGCAACTGTGTTCACTTAACTTCCTGCTTACCTCTAGAAGCGAAGGAAACTTATAATATACCACTGATTTAGCAAACCTTGAAAACTCTAGGCGGGATAGAGATGTAACGATAGATAAGAGAAAAGTAGCACGGTAAGACGGAGATGGAACTGAAGATTGGAAGAATTAAGGCATAAGATAACGGTTGAGAGAGAGAGCACTCTGTGTACGTTCTTGTATATGTTACTGGTGTGTATTCTATAAGCGCTTTTTCTCTCCATCGTTATCTAAGAGCATGTTAATAACCCGATATGCCCAGTGGGTGCTGGGGACCGCAAGGGAAGCAAAGAAAATACCAGTTGCGACCTACAAGGCATGTCGTAAGAGCCGACTGAGGTAGGGGCCTAGGAAAGCTACCCTAGTAAATAAAAAGCGTCGTAGAAATCAAATGTGCTAGCCTACGTGTAGTCACATAACTGGCACAACGTACAATCGCTTTTAAGCTCAGATCACATACAAATCACACAGAGTGGTTAACAAGTGGCCGATATGGAGCGTTTGAAGACAAAGTAGAATAACCCTACTATTTTTAACTTATCTGTTAATCTATTTGTTAACGGCTTTGTTACATAGACAGACAATTGGTTATTGGTTACTGAACCGACGTCATAATATACGGCAAAGCTGATCGAAAAGGCGAAGATCCGGGCGACATAGTCGGCAGAAAGGATCGTACTCTAGGGAAAGTTCACCCTAGTAAATCAAAAGCTGGCTGAAACCGGACGGGCGGGCCTAGTCACCATGGGCACACAATCGACCCGACGTAGATCACCCTGTTCTTGTCAGTGGACCAATTATACATCACAATAAGAATGATAAAATTGGCCGTGAAGAACGATCGAAGAAGAAGTAAGAAGAAGAACCGACGTCATAACATAACATTCCGGGCAGACCCATAGGTGCTCAGTCACTACCAGCAGATTGAAGAAATTCCGAAGGATTGTTAGAGAGGCAACGTTCTGATCAGGACAAGCTATTTGATGAAGAGTGTGGTACTCACATTAATCCCTAAAGTCCCCCAATCAAGCACTCTTATATCTATAGATTTGATCCCATGCTGCTTATCTGACAGTTCTCGTGAAACAACGTCCCCCTCTCTCCTTCCTCCACAAATCCCAGATAAACTAGTACCTTCCAGCGCGTATGCAATTTTACACCAAAAAAACTTCTCTCCGAAATTCCAGAATTTTCTGCCTTCGATGTTGCCGTTACAAACCTAAAAGCAATAGATTACACTGCAGTAACTTGATTTTGCCTGTTGCTGTGAGTTTATGATTGCCTCAACACTACACATGCACCACAGAATATAATTAACTTAAACATCAAAGACTGTTTCTTACGGAAGCTGTGCCATCATGTAACATCGCAACGTATGTTCGCATGCGCTTTAGTTTTGCTTCATCTTGTCAGTTAAATCTATTTGAAGCTAACTCTATAAGTGAGATTCGTCAGCTTCTAATGTGTTCCAGATCAAGAATTGCAAACATAATTTAACCAGTTCTCTGACTTGTGTGTATTTTTATTTTTCAATCCAGAAGCACTTGAGCACTTTCAGCTTTTCGGCTCGGTGCCATGGACATCGTAATCCTTCGGTTCGGTGACACGAACACCGTAAATCTGGAGAATCTGTGACTTTTCTGCCAGCCCACGGAATTGAACCGCACTCACAGGGGACTTGTTACCCGTTGTCCAACGCGCTACGAACACACCGGGGCAGGCAGGCGGCGGCTTATGTGTATAACAGACGTGCCCATTTTGGAATGAACATTTCAGAGGTTGAAAATAAATAAAACGATATGCTCTACACCATCGTTTCCCAAAGTGGGCGGTACCGCCCCCAGTGGCGCTGAAGCGTTCTATGGATTGGGGTGGGGGGCGATAGCGGGTTCAAAAGAATTTGCGGTGTGTTCAAGCGATTAGGGGTCGGTGTCTCCATAAAGAAGAAATTAATAATCTATATTTTAAAATAAATGATTTTCGTGATTTTGCGATTGAATAGTCATTTAACATTTGAATTCTGCATTTTAATTCATTTTATGTCCGTCTTACACGATCCCTTTTTTCATCAATTTTCTATTTCATGCATATAATCATTTGAAAATTGACCATGTAGGATAGAAATATATATAAATATTCTTTGTCAAATAGAAAATAGAGCATGTATATATATATATATATATATATATATATATATATATATATATATATATATATATATATATATATATATATATGGAGGGGGGCGTTGCGAACTGTTAAAATGTAGAGGGGGACGTTACAAAGTTTATGTTGTGCAAAGTGGGCGGTGGGCCGAAAAAGTTTGAGAATCTATGCTCTACACACTGATAAAAAGAAAAGTGCCTTGTCTTGCAAGTTAGCGTCGTAGAATGAAGTAGGACATTCAAATCCTCATTATTGTACGAAGTGTGTTGCAGAGGTTGTTATGAGCCCCTGTTGTTGTAGTATTATTAGGATGTTGTTCTTTTAACAGTCTGTTCGTGTTTATTTTAATCTTACACAAGGCATACTGTTGCAGGAGAAACGTGGTAGTGAACCGTAATCTTCATTCTCATGATTGGTAGACAGACAGACAGGCAGATAGGCAGCCAGGCACCCAGACATATAGATAGACAATCCGGCAGACAGACATGCTGGTAGAGAGACAAACAGGATGATAGACAGACAGACAAACAGAAAGGCAGACAGACGAATAGATAGACAGACAGGCAGGCTGCAGTCAGTCAGACAGACAGACAGACGAACAAATAGTCAGACAGACCGACAACAGACATTCAGGCTGGCTGTAGGACGGTCGGATCAACTGGCAGACTTATTGATCGATCGATTGACATATCGATTGAACAGACCACCATTAATGCAATACAGCGAATAACCATGTGTGCTCTGGATCCTATTTCGACACACGAAGATCTCATCGGCAGGGCATTAATACCGTTGTATCGACAGGATTTCCGCACACGAAGATCTCATCAGCATGGCATTATTTACCGTTGCATCGACGAGGATTCCGTGATGTTCTTTTAAGAATAATAAAATTGTGTAGAAGCTTTTGTTTTATAATTGTTACTAACAATTCCATTATCTTAAGATGGTCAAACCATGTTAATTTGTGTTAGTCTCTGTACATAATTTTACGGTAAACATGTCAAATTCAAGCATATACAAACCTGAAAATAATTAAACAAAACTGCAGGCAAAGATAAAGACAGTATACTTATATCTTAAGCTGTATATAGAGCAAAGAAAAGAGCATAAGAAAGGGGAACTACAGACGAAGAAGCAGTAGAACAAGCGCAACAAAAGTATCGTGGTAGATAAGGTCATTCCGTGAAGGGTTCGGAGTATCTAAAGTACGGAGATTTTTTTTTCCAATTCTTCTTCTTGGAATCCCTAACGAAAACTTTGTTTTTCGCTTATCTTACTATCTCTCATTTTGATAGAGATGTCTCTTAGAGCTTGCACAACATAACATAATTCGTAATGAGAAAACAATACAACCTGTAATGGCAACACAACATAACTCTCAATAACAACCCAATATAACTTACACAGGCAGCACAGTGTAACTCAGAGACACAACACAGCTCTCAAGCGCAACACAACTCTTAAGCACAACACAACTCATAAGTACAACACAACATAGCTCGTTAGGGAAATGCAATATTCCTTGCACAAAATGTACAACACAACAAATCTCAAATGAATGGCTAAAGATAGCTGAAAAGTTCAACACAACACAGTTCGTAAGGACAACACAGTATAGCTCACACGGTTAACTCAACATAGCTAATAAGGACAACACAGAACATCTCTCAAGAACAACACAACTAAACTCATAAGGACAACACAACATATTTTATAAGAACAACACAGTATAGCTCACATGGATAACTCAACAAAGTTTGTATATAGCTCTCAAAGGCAACACAACATAACACATACGGACAACACAATATAGCTCACAAGTACAGCTTAACATAGTTCGTATATAGTTCTCAAAGGCAACGCAATATAGCACATAAGGACAACCCAACATAGTTCGTATGGACAACACAACATAGCTCTCAAGGGTGACACAACATAACACATACGGACAACACAATATAGCTCAGAAGTACAGCTCAACATAGTTCATAAGAACAACACAATATATTAACATAGCTCTCAAAGGCGCAACAAAAACACATAAGGTTCACATAACATTCATCTTTACCCTATTAGATGACTGTTTAAGCATCCCTTTCTGTGACAATATGGCTGCTCCAAAAAACTGAAAATCTATATCGGCTCTTTTCACTAATACCATTTATAATGTTGTTACTAATTCCATCGATAGACTATCGTGTGAAAATCAGAAACAACCCAAGATACTCTTTATTATATATCACGCAGTATACACATATATACCCATACGCAAAACGCAAATAACATTATAAAAACCAGACCGTTGATTATTTACATAGTGTATTCAAAAACTTCATAACTTCCTACATTTGATTCCAGTAAAGTAAACACTCAATTTCCGATATTCAAAACACACAAATATACGGGTTTAAATCTCAGACAATATAAGAGCAGACGGTTGAGAATATATTTGTATGAAACTAGATTTCATTTCTTCATATAATCGAACAAGCATTTGCCGCCATCTTGAATTTCTTCAACGTCAAAACCTTGTCGCGTGATGCCAGCATCTAGTCGCTACATTCTATGCCGAATGATTAAAAAGAAGAAGAAAAAAAAAGCTATGGAAAAGTGAATGGAGAAATCACGAAATTAACACAGAAAAACAAATCTTGAAATAAATTAGTTGTCACAATAAACTCGTAAGGATAAATAAAAAAAATGCAATAGATGTTCATGATAAATCAAATTCCATAATGAAGCACAGAAACCAAAAAAAAAAATGATTAATGATCTTGAGAAACAATTATTAAACACTTAAGGCATATCAGTAAATAAGATTAACATAGTCAAGGATATACTTCTGCAGCTATTTCCTCAAGTATGAGTTTCTAAAGCTTACAATGAATGAATGAAACCCTTAAAGCAGCCTTAATCCTTCTTATATGAAAGGCAATAGTGTACAATTCTCACTTCTAAAAGAAAAGAAAGAATGTGCGAGAGAGACCTCATCATTAATCAGAAACTTACTGTATTCATTTTACGCTGGTACATGGATTCCAAACCCGAACAGCTCTGTTGTTGCTGTGTGTGTTACATTTGAAACCGCGTATCCTCTTCAGTGAAACAAGAATTTATCGATTTATCAACATAAGGTTTGGATAACTCGTATCTCGTCTGAAGATGATGTTGATGGAGCCGACTGATGATACTTACAAGTGATTCCGGACGAGGGTTATGTAACGAATGCCAGACTGACGACAGAACTGCTCAGTGCTTAGATTTATAAATATTATCAATATCACACATGTTAATAGTTTTTAAGAAATCGATAGATAGAATAGACACAAAATATAATCCAATAGTGTCCTAGAAAAGTATATCCTTTCTCCATATTCCTTAGAAGTTACAAAACGATGGTGGCTAAAAGACACGGAAAGAGCTGCACACAAAAATCTTGGAGCGAGGAGAAAGAGGTGAAAAGTAAGGATTTGTGTCTAGTGAGAGCGAGCAAGCTCGAGCCAGCTGCCAACGTGCTTGGGTGATGCTCATTGTTTGTCTATGGGGTCTACAGGTTACTCTGGAAATGTGCTCACTAGAGAAGAGTCTGTTTTTGGATTTGGTACAGTCCTTGCGTTCGATCGCTTATTCTAAACTTTATGAACTATCAACTATGGGCAGCCGTGAGTTCAAGTTTCGTGTTTGTAACTACTATCAACTATGAATAGCCATTTGTTTTATCTTCTATGTTTGTAACTACTATCAACTATGAACAGACTTTGTTTATCTTTATGTTAACTACATACTATCAACTATGGAATAGCCATTTGTTCTATATTCTTGTTGTAACTACTATCAACTATGGATCAGCCTTTGTTCTACTCTTGTTTGTAACTACTATCAACTATGATAGCCGTTTGTTCTATCTTCTATGTTGTAACTACTATCAACTAGGGAAGCCTTTGTTTATCTTTATTTGTAACTACTATCAACTATGAAAGCCAGTTTGTTTAACTTTATGTTTGTAACTACTAGTCAACTATGAACGTTGTTTACTTCTATGTTGTAACTAACTATCAACTATGGACAGCCGTGAGTTCTAGCTTTATGTTTGTAACTACTATCAACTATGAACAGCCATTTGTTTTATCTTCTATGTTTGTAACTACTATCAACTATGGACAGACGTTTGTTCTACTTCTAGTTGTAACTACTATCAACTATGGATAGCCGTTTGTTCTAACTTTATGTAACTACTATCAACTATGGATAGCCGTTTGTTCTAACTTTATGTAACTACTATCAACTATGGATAGCCGTTTGTTCTAACTTTATGTAACTACTATCAACTATGGATAGCCGTTTGTTCTAACTTGTATACTACTATCAACTATGGATAGCCGTTTGTTCTAACTTTATTTGTAACTACTGTCAACTATGGATAGCCGTTTGTTCTAACTTTATTGTAACTACTATCAACTATGGATAGCCGTGGTTCTAGCTGTATACTTGTACCTACTGTCAACTATGGATAGCCGTGAGTTCTAGCTTGTATACTTGTACCTACTGTCAACTATGGATAGCCGTGAGTTCTAGCTGTATACTATGTACCTACTGTCAACTATGGATAGCCGTGAGTTCTAGCGTGTATACTTGTACCTACTGTCAACTATGGATAGCCGTGAGTTCTAACGTTATATACTTGTACCTACTGTCAACTATGGATAGCCGTGAGTTCTAGCTTGTATACTTGTACCTACTGTCAACTATGGATAGCCGTGAGTTCTAGCGTGTATACTTGTACCTACTGTCAACTATGGATAGCCGTGAGTTCTAACGTGTATACTTGTACCTACTGTCAACTATGGATAGCCGTGAGTTCTAGCGTGTATACTTGTACCTACTGTCAACTATGGATAGCCGTGAGTTCTAGCGTTATACTTGTACCTACTGTCAACTATGGATAGCCGTGAGTTCTAACGTGTATACTTGTACCTACTGTCAACTATGGATAGCCGTGAGTTCTAGCTTGTATACTCATACCTACTATCAACTATGGATAGCCGTGAGTTCTAGCTTGCTATACTCATACCTACTATCAACTATGGATAGCCTGAGTTCAGCGTGTATACTTGTACCTACTGTCAACTATGGATACGTGAGTTCTAAGTGTTACTTGTATACTGTCAACTATGGATAGCCGTGAGTTCTAACGTGCATATTGTACCTACTGTCAACTATGGATAGCCGTGAGTTCTAGCTGTATACCATCCTACTATCAACTATGGATAGCCGTGAGTTCTAGCGTGTATACTCATACCTACTATCAACTATGAACAGTCACTATTTCTAATTCGTATATCCCCCTTCAATTGTCATACTCTTGTCTATCTGTTATACTTACTTTCAAATTGTTAATGTTTATTTCTCAAGTGCATTCTCAGTTCTAACGTACACACTCGCTTTCAACTTTTACGCTACCTAGAGCACGGCAACATAAATACATTAAACAGAAAAGAGAAGACTAGTCTTCAGACTTATAATTGGACCTCATGGACTCGGCTGCCTGCGTTTGTGGAGCACCAAAGCAATACAAAAAGCACATCTTGCAAGACTGCCCCAGCCTGGACAGCGTGTTACTGGAAGTCTTGCCAAAAAGGAACAATCCTTCAGAACAAACTAACGGTGAAGACCTCAAACATACAGCACAGTTTCCGACACATACCGGAGTAGTCGCGTAGCAGAAGTTGATCCCAGAAGAAGACAAAGAATACTCCGTATATCTTTCCCAAAAAAATCTTCTACTTCTTTGCGTTCGTTCTTTACACCAATTTTAATCACTCTTTGTGATATGTTTGATCTTTGCCAAGAACGTGTATACGTTGCACGTTGGTTCGGTAGGCCCTAAACGCATAGACTTCTACACGTTTAGGACATGTGCATACGATTTCAGCCAAAATAATATATGAAAGTTGCAGATGAGAGAAAAATTGAAAATAAATATTTTCTGATTTGGAGACGAAAAGAGGGGAAGAAAAAGAAGGTGAAAAATAAGTAAAATGATGCTAAACTTACATGTTCAGACTCAGCTTGCACTCTCATCTCCAGCATGTATATGTTATTATCTGTCTTAACAACCTACATCCCCAAGTGGTTACCGGGCCCAAATTTGGGGTGTAAAGAATAGAACCACTGTTACCTGCCACGCATGTCGTAAGAGACGACTAAGGAGGTTTGGCTGAATTCGGATGCACATGTCCTAAACGTGTAGAAGTCTATGCGTTTTGGGGCCTACCAAACCAATGGCAACGTATACACGTTCTTGGCAAAGATCAAACACATCACAAGAGTGATTAAAATTGGTCGTAAAGAACGAACGCAAAGAAGAAGACTATATATATACCCTTGTCTACACATTTCCGATCAATCATTTCTGTCAAGATTTGTATGTTTTAACTGTATACATATATTCAATAAGAATATCAAATAAACTCCTCCATATATTTTCTCTTTATTTAAAACATATTTTTTTCGGTAGTGTTATTTGTGTACGCTAGCAATGAGCGCAGTACGTTAAGACAAAAAAAAATGCTTTTTGTTTTGATAAAACAGTTAATGTGAAACTCTCTCATGCCTTTTTAACCCTGATTGGGGCATAAGCCCTTAACCAGCCCATGCCAAGTCTTCCTAACTCTAGCTATCTTCTGCAGCTCCCCCTAGCTCTTCTTTAAATTGTTGATCTCTGCCTCCATATATTTATAGGCCTCATCTTTCGCTGTCGCTGTAGGTTCCAGGAAAGGAACCCTTCTTGTTATATTCCTCTCTGATTTTCTCAAAGTGTGTCCTATCTAGCGCCAGCTTCTTTTTTTAAACCGTTTGGTTCACCGGGATCTGTCTTTCTCTCTATAAGTTCCTCGTTTGTGACCCTATCATACCATCTCAGTCCCTCTATTCTGCGCAGACTCCAGTTGATCAATGTTTGCAATTTATGCGTTATTATTTTAGTCCTTCTCCGTGTTTCTGCATACAGCGGAACTGCTTTAACATTAGAGTTAAATATCCTAATTTTTTTCTAGATTTGATTTCTGTAGACTTCCATAGATTGCCCAGTGTGATTAAAGCTCCTCTTACCTTCTCTGTTTTTATTTATTTTGCTCCCACCTCCTTCCTCCCAGAAAAATCTCTGCGGACGCCCATGACGCATATCATTTCATATTATACTTATACATTTGCGTCTGTAGTTTAACTTCAAGAAAATTCCCGTATGTTTAACATCACCTAACATTACTTTTATCAATAATAACACTAACAATTTAATGTACACATGGATACTGGAAAATAACCCAGGTAGATGTCTACAAACAAGTGTACTACTTTGTGTTTGCGCAGGAAACTGTTGAACGATAGAAGTATGGCCATTTTAATGAATCTTAGAACTTTAGAAGTGAACATGAAAGCAAATTTGATGTTTGTAGATCAAGTTTATATATTTCAGAATCAGAGTTGGTTAATGATATCACATCAGACGGGTATACAGAAAGATGTATCTAAAAATAAGAAGAGACACGAATAAATAGGTACAGGCTAAGCCAGGGCATTGCGGTATATTTTCTCAGTATGATGCAAGTCTTCGAAATCCGCCCTTAAATTTTTTAAATTTTAAATAACCTTCAATTGTGATTTTGATTCTGCTTCACCGTCCTTACGGTTCCGCTGATCGCCCACCTCTCTGTATCATGCACGGCACATGCCTGGGCTAGCAGAGTTGAGAGGTAGAAAATATGTATTTGATACACTTCGTACCAGTGGAAGGTGAAATACATAACAATGTAGATAGTTTCACAGTGGCCTCGTCATTAGGGCCAGTGGGCCACAAAATAAGGTGTAACGTGTATTTATTATTTTATACATTAAAATATATCCTAACCGAAACCATGATTTTTCCGAAAATTTCTGTCTAGCCCCACAAACAAAAATGATCACGAGCCGCCACTGGTTTTACATAGTACTAAAACAGATACAGCGACGTTTCAAGCACAGGGTCTTTATCAAGCACAAGATACAAGAACAAACAAGACAATACAAGAAAATAGTCGTATAATAATTGCCGTTCATCTCAAGCGATGATGACGATAACCTCAAACGTTTATTGTTGAATCTTTCTAGTGTGTGCAGAGGTGGCTGTAGATCCCTCTTCTTCTTCGAACGCTTCATTTCGACCACTTGTTAATCACTGGGTGATTTGTGTGAGATCTGAGCCTAAGAGCGTTTGTACGTTGTGCCAGTTATACGCCTACAAACAGGCCAGCATGTCCGATTTCTGTGACACATTTGTTTACTAGGATAGCCTCCCTAGGCCCCTACCTCAGTCACCTCTTACGACATACCTTGTAGGTCGCAGTGGTACTATTCTTTGCTCCCATTTCGGGCTCTGGCAACACACAGGCGGCTACAGATTCAATCCTGGAACATAATCTCCTACTATAGGTGAGGCATACAAGATCAACGTTTGACATGTGGATGTTGTGTGTTCTGTCTTTTCTCGGTGCTTGCATTCTCTGCGCCTCAACAGTACGACGATTGTTAGCAATGTGAATTTCTCTTGTATTGTTACATCGTCACATTAGGCGATCTTGTGCAAGGGATTCCCTGCACGTGGTGTCTATATCGAAGCCTATTCAAAATTCTAAGACAATGTCTTTAAAGCATTTTTTTTCTGCCCACCAACCGATTGTCTGCCACGTTCAAGCTCAACATTCAACAACGATAGTCATATACAACAAGACATTGTGGAAAAATTGAAACGATTGAGTTAAGAACTAATTATTTCAATTGGACTATGATGTCTTCTGTACAGGACTATTGTCTTGAACCCCGTTCGTTCTTGTATCCTTTACTTAATAAAGACCTTTTGATCGAATCGTCGCTGTGCTTTCATTTTGTACTTTGTAAACCTACCATATTTCGTGTTCATGTATTTCGTATTTGGTGCATAGTTTTACTGCAGTCTTTCCTTGTATCAGTAATAATATCTGCCAGATTCCCTTTACAGAAGGAGTTGGGCGAGAGAGTGAGATCGACGAACTGCGCAAATCTTTCTCACTTTAAACCAAATCATCGCGCAAGTCACCATTTCATCCATCCATCCTTGGATGAAGATTTGTGTGGTCATCATCACCCGTGATGGATGAGCATCATCATCAATAATATCTGCCAGTGAATGTAACAAAAACAGAAAACATATAGTATTTTCGTGAAATAGTATACCTCATCTGTTTTATCAGGAATATTGTAACAACAAGTATAACACGAACATTGTAACAACATGTATAATAGGAACACTGTAACAACATGTATAATATGAACATTGTAACAACATGTATAATATGAACATTGTAACAACATGTATAATATGAACATTGTAACAACATGTATAATATGAACATTGTAACAACATGTATAACTTGAACATTGTAACAACATGTATAATATGAACATTGTAACAACATGTGTAATATGAACATTGTAACAACATATATAACATGAACATTGTAACAACATGTATAACATGAACATTGTAACAACATATATAATATGAACATTGTAACAACATGTATAACATGAACATTGTAACAACATATATAACATGAACATTGTAACAACATATATAACATGAACATTGTAACAACATGTATAACATGAACATTGTAACAACATGTATAAAGCTATCATTGCACATAAATCGCCCGTGTGTTGATGTGGCTCACAAGGGAGCAAGAATTGTAACACTGCGACCTACAAGGTCTACAAGCAAGAGACGACTGAGGTAGGGCAGAGCCAACTAAAAACTTATGAGCCTGCGGATTCAGGTAAGAATTATGGGAAATCAGACCACAACACCACGTGACCTCGCATTTCAGTATTGTTGTATATAGACGAATTCATTTTAAAATCAAAACAACATGCTAAATCGAAATTATGTCATCCAACAAGTTCAGTTTAACAATAAGGAATATCAATATTATCATTATTTTTCAGCAATAAATAACTATATACTCACAAAATTGAGTAAAATTGCATAAAGGCTTGCAGTGTTCTATCAAACATATATATTTTACAGCCCCATGGATTTTCCGTCAGTTGTCAGGCCCGGTTAGAGTTGACTGTGGGTAGGTCATAAGGAAGCTACCTTAGTAAATAAAAGACGTCGCATAAATCGGATGTGCTGGCCTACTTGTATGTGCATAACTGACACAACGTACAATCGCTTTTAGGCTCAGATCACAATTACATCACAAAAAGTGGTTAACAAGTGCTCGATTTGAAGAGTTCGGGGAAAAAGCTAACATAATTTTTTTTACTTTGTCGATAAGAAAAAAAAATGTTCAAGCGTCGTTTAAAAATAAAATTAAAGATTATCTACCTAAATCTATTATGTGCAAAGATTGTTTCTTGCTCACATAAAAAATGATAATATAATTGTATTTGGTTTGTTGTGTTAAAGCGATAGAACTCAATAACAATTTCAAAGTAGGCGTGGTAGCATTTCAGATAACAAATAAAAGGCATAGAAGAAAAAAATATACTCGATAATTAGCATAGTGTGTGGACAATTTTCAGCTCCAGACGAGACAGCCCCGAGGGGGCTATTAGAACAATTTTCCAAAGATGCAGCTTGTACGTGACCTTCTGAGGTTAATATATTGTTGCAATATTTATTAAGGAAGTGCCAACAATAACAGGTTTGCCTCAGGCTGTTATCTCCTCTTAATGGTCATGCTGACATAATTCATAATTAGTACTACAACTTGAAGCTTGCCACGTCTAATCGATCTAGTACACTTATGTATATATGGGTGCGAGTGTATACACATACCGTATCTTAATTATAAAACTGATTATATGTTTGTGTGTGTGTAGCAGTAGTAGTAGTTGTAGTAGTAGTAGAAGTTGTAGTAGTAGTAATGGTAGTAGTAGTAGCAGCAGTAGTTATGTTATGTTATGTTATGCGATCGACGTCATGGCACATTGGGCATTCCCATTCGTGCTCTGTCCTCCGTTGCAGCAGCCATCCCAAAGTCCATTTGCTCACAGTACCCATGAGAAGTTGATTACTATATCTTCTCTCTCTACCACGAAGACGACACTGTCTGGCATGTCCAAACTTAACGCCTAATTCTCGAACTCGTTCCAGTGTCTGAGACCCGCCCATGTCACACAATTGAGAGCGTACCGCATTGATGATATCGGCTCTGTCCATGCTTCTGCCCACTTGAGTCGGGGCACTGTTTGCAAGAGAGTCAGCACGCTCGTTACCCCGCACTCCAGCATGTCCAGGCGTGTACAGCCAAGTCATTTTCTTGAGATGTGATCTCCGAATGCTGTTCACTCATTCCACCCGCATACTTCCAGATGCAATCAGTTGAAGCATACTCATCGAGTCTGATATGATGATCGTATGGGTAACCTGTTGCTCAGCCACCCATGACAGAGCCCTGGAGGCAGCGGTGATCTCCATAGTCATGCTCGATGTCGTTGTCTCGAAAGCCCCGCAGTCCTCATGAAGTGTGCGACCGTTTCGTTGTGCTGAGTAAGCCCACGATGATCTGGTGTCACGCTTGACAGAGCCATCGGTGTAGATAATGATATCACCTGGGTGGGAGTGCTTATCCACGAGTGCAAGAATGTCTGCATTGACGACGCCCATTCTCTACAGCGGCGTCCAAGTGTGCTGATAACCCTGGGGTAAGCAGTCATATCCTCTGATATAGGCATCCATTCGTCACCGTGCCTCAGCTCATCTAGAGTACAGACCTGTTTAATAATAGCAGCAGCAGTAGTAGTAGTAGTAGTAGTAGTAGTAGGAACAACACTATAATGTCAAACTCTGAGTTATAAAGTTTTAACAGTTTTTCGTTTCAGAAATTTGCAGGTCGTCACGACAATTTTCAACTCTTTACTTGCTTTATCCAGATATGAATTAGTTATTTGTTTTAAAATGTATACATTTCATAGAGTGTTCAGTCAGCTATTACATTAGGTAACTGAGAGTGCGCTTTGGTGAACGGCAAAAAATCGTAGTTGCACCACTTATGAACAAAGAATATCAATTAAAAATCGGATCCAAATTAATGTGCTTTTCAAAAGCAACAGACACATTTTGTTTTCCTCTTTTTGTATCATGCAAACATCAGTTTCTTTTAGATTTGTTTCAGTATAATTAATGGAATATACAATGTATAAGTAACAAATATAAAAGAACCTTTTTTTCTTACAGTGAGGTATAATGGTAAATACGGTGTTAGGTCAGTTTTTTTTCTTTGAGATCAATGGTACACGATGTGTGATGTAATCAACATCCCAACGACTACCTTTACTTTCCAGTGTTTAGTATGTTATTAAGGCTGGATAGACATAAAACACCAGAACAAGGGCATTAAATCTAAAAAATTACTATAAGAAGTAAGTGCACTAATATGTCAGTTTGCTAAAAGAAATAAAATTTATTTCATAATATATAATTATGCAAAAGCATGAAGTGTTAGGAATCTCGCAATACTAGTTCTTAGCATTTGGAGGGTAGTAAACTCACAATACACGATGTAAATCAACAAAATAACAAACACCCACAAGATCCCATCAGCAGACTAAACAGAAAACAGCACACAACATTATTTCGCATCAGAACAAGACACTGCAGGATCAACCATCACAAGCACAGAATAAAGCATGCTCAGACTGAACAGTGTGCATGTCAGACAGAAACACAGCCTCCAGAGCACATTCTTCAGTCACGTCCAGCATAATACACCAACGAAACGAAACATGACCTCATGAACACAGCATACAGAGCAAGCTATGGGGAACTCTTGAGGAACTTCAACTGATATGCAACTTCATAGAGGCAACCCATCTCATGGTTTAGACGAGCATACGAAACCGAACTTAAAGAATATGAAGAAGAAGATGTAGTGTTTAATGTCCAGTATATTCGATTCACTGTGTTCTCTGGTAAAAATGAGAAAAATGTGGAAAAGTGAGAAATAATCGTCGAGGCTACTGGGCAATAGTTTTGACACTGACACAATAAACAAAACTGAGTCCAGAGACGGCTGTTCCAACTATTTTACCATTTAAAATAAAGGTAGCAAGTTCTAAACTGTAATAGTTTGCAATTTTTCTACGAAACGTTTACAAGGGATAACAATGTTTTGTAATATTCTTGCGAATAATGACTTTTAACTCTTTCTTCTTTTTCTTATCGTTCTTTGCCTCACAGAGTCAGGATAAGAAGAGATTTCTAGATCAGACTTTTGTGTGTGCTTCATAAATAGGTCTTTCCCTGAATCTGTTATTTCTGAAGACTACATTTGCAGGGACTATCTTTTGCTTTGTATTTATTGCATCGGATTAGCATTGCTCTTTGAAGCGTACTGTCTGTTGGTAAACTGCTTATGTGGCTGAACAATTTAATTTGTTGTTTCTTGATGAAGTTCATTACTGATGTTGTACTTATTTGTTTCAAGAAGTTTTCATTTCTAAACTGGTCTCTTCTTGATGTTCCCAGCATTCTGCGTAGACACTTTATCTCTATCGTGACTAGTTTTCTTCTATCGTTTGATGTCAGCATCCAAGTTTGGCACCAATATGTTATACAGTGCTCTGTTACAAGATTAGGCAACAAAAAGGTCGGCTTTGTGGTTTTATAATCATTTTCTTCGTTTAGAAAACAAATGCGAATTAAAGTATAATTTCTACAAATTGTAATCGTTCTCATAATTACATCGGGGACCCTCACTGGTGAATCTACGAGCTTGTGCACCGTCGCTGAGATCTTGCTGTGTAAGAAATGGGTCAAAGCACACATTGTTTATTACAAGAGTGCGCAATAATAATTATCCTATCAAATAATCAATCAACGAAATTGATTCCCTTGAAGATCACAGACACCAACTGCCAACGCATATCCCTCAACACGAAGTGTCTTTTCATTATGCCAACAGCAAGAATTAGTTCTTGATTATCAGAAACGACTTCAGTGTTCTTCTTCTTCTTCGAAGGCTCCATATCGACCACTTGTCAACCACTCTGTGTGATTTGTATGTGATCTGAGCATAAGAACGATTTACGTTGTGCCAGTTATGCGCCTACAAGTAGGCCAGCACATCCGATTTCTGCGCTACTTTTTATTGACTAGGATAGCATCCATAGAGCCTACATTAGTCGCCACTTACGACATGCCATGTAAGTTGCAGTGGTACTGTTCTTTGCTTTCCTTGCAGGCCACGGCACCACGTGGACGACTTCAGTGCTCTGAAATCAGTTCGCAAGTCGTCAGTCTCTTTCAGTAGAATGAATACTGATGGTTCTCAAAGTTTGCTTGCTGATCCTACGTCTTATCTATCCAAGCAGTAATTCATATCTACCTATGCTATTTTGATATCAAACGTGTATTCTCATGATTTAACTTCAAATCTATACTAAGTTCACATGCAACATCGGTCAGTGTAGTCAATCGATGAAAGCAGACGAGCGAATACGACAAGACAGTTTCCTATCAATAATTATTTTCTTGACTGTCATAGATTATTTAAAGAGATACAGAAAATTCCTAGAGAAATGCATTAGCTACTACACTTCACGCTGGACAATATTGAATTCAGAGATGACATCACAATGTTGTCAGATTCCTAGAAACACATTCGGTACAAATACAGACTACACAAATACGGTCAGCAGGTTGGATTGAACATAAACCTTAATAAAACAAGCTATTACGCTAAACTGAAGCAACCTTATGTGTAAAAACAGAGAGCCAAGAGTTGGCAGCAGTAAATGTATTCCCACATTTGGAGAGAATGTTTGGGTAACAGAGACCGGTTTAGAAATGAAGACACCAGAAAAAGTGGGCACAACATCAGTACTGAACTTCATCAAGAAACAACAAATTAAATGGTTCGGCCACATAAGCAGATTCCAAAGACAATATTTGCTTACAAAGAGTCGGTCAGCAAAAGGTGAACCTCAGAGATAACAGAGGCGACGAAAGACACTGTTTATGAAGCGCATAGAAACGCCCGTTCTAGAAATTTCTACTTACCCTGAAGCTGTGAGACAAACCAGGACTGGGGAAAAGAAAGACAATGTGCATAGAGAGGCTCGCTCCAGGTGTACTTTTCCAACTTAATGGTGAAAGGCAAAACAGTATTAGAGAATACATATTATATATATAGTAGCACCAGTACTAGCCATACTCACATGTAGTGAGGAGGGTGGTGGAGGGCTGAGGTATTGAATAAACAACATATTTTTCCTGCAAATTTTCAATCGTGCTCCCGCAGAGAGATACTCCAACCTCAAGAGTCCCATTTGAAACATACGACTTCCACAACATATTTCTATTGTTGTTCTGTTGCCTTTCTAACAATTGTTTTCCACGCCAAGCTACACTCTTTCAACTCTCTTTCCACAGTTCTCCATGTTTCCTTGGGATTACAGGTCTTTTCATTCCATCTGCTTGTCCATCGCAGAGAGGTCCTTGCCCTACTGGTATATGAGAAACATGCCAAATCAAATCCTTTTTCGATGATTTGAAACAAAAACAGTTGTTTCGTTTTAAAAGCTCTTCGTTCGCTACTGCATTTGGCTAGAAAATGGGACCATTGGTAGACATATCTAAGACTTACTTACATATCTCCTTTTCATTTGAAACAGTAGATCTGAATATGAAACTTGCACACACAAAAACCAGGGCCCGTTTTATCATTTCCTTAATTTATGTTTTCGCTACCAAATCGATTACATTTTTTCCCGTCAAATTACTGGAGACTCCGTCCTGCGTTACATTCATTTAGCTTTGTATATTGTATAGGACTAGGAGATTTTGCAATAAATATGTAGAAAGACTTTAAATTCAGCGATGAATCAATATGGCTGATTCTTGTGCGATAGCTCAACCGTTATTTCTGTTTAAATAGCTGAAATGATTTGAATCAAAACGTCAACCGTAATGTCACGAGAAGGTGGGATATAAATGAATAAAGACATTGTGCTTGTCGCACCATGAACTTCCGGAACTGGTCTGTCTGTAACCGGGACAAACTATTTCTGTATAGAAGAATTCATATTGCCGCAAACTTGGTTTTCGAACACGAAAACTTAAATCAGAAAGGTATGATTGCAAGCATTAATGTATGTACTTATATAATATTTATCTGTATGTGAAAGGAAAGCGTTTTCAAAGTAAGAAAAAGGCAGCTGAGTTTCCAAGTATGCTAGCTGCTGGGCTGGGAGTGACCGACTGACTCACCTAAGTCTTAAGTCAAAGTGACTTATTAGTCTTAGATGTCATATTTTCTTTCCGCAGGCATGCCGGTGAATGAGTGCACTTGTCGACTTGATGATGCAAGAATGATAGGTCATTGTACAGTGATTTATTTCACAAAATGTTGAATGATAAGATGTTCAGATAAAAAAGATATGATTCTATGGTAGAAAATACATTGTAAGTTGTTTTAATCTAAAGAAATCGGATATTTGCATTTGTCAATTTGTTTGCATGATGATGAGTGTGCAAATTTGATTTGTACACTGATTTTAACTGTTTTCTCCTGTGTCCTCTTTAGTATTTTCTAACAGTGCTGTCTCGTTTGCGAAGTCAATGCCTTCAAGCTTCTTTGTTAGTCCACAGATAATTGAGATAATTCCTCTGCCACTATCTTGAGTTGTCTTCTTTAAGGCTAACCTAGTCCATAACAACTAACCTAATTAGGAAAAGGAATGGGGGTATAATGATACATTCTACTCCTGTGGAACACCTGAATTGATCTTGAACCATCTGTTGTGTCATGCCTGATGTAGAACTGGTTATTTGAGTACATATCTCTCACATTTTTATTCCATGGATATAAATTTGTTCTGCAGGTGTGACAATAACAGACAAAATTAGAAATGAAGTAATCAGAAGAAGACTGGATGTGAAACCAGTCATGCAATTCATAAAAGAACAACAGATTAAAAGGTTTGGACACCTGACAAGAATGCCCTGGTATCGTCTACCACAGAGAGCCACACAGAAAAAGTATAATGAGTACAAAGTAAGAGGAAGACCACGCAAATGATGGAGTGACGGCATCAAGAACAGCCGTACGAATATCAGCTTACAAAGTGCCTTTAAAATAAGCACACACAAGATCACTACGTTCCCCCAACACTTCTATAAAGAAGTAAATGGTGGAAGAGAAGAAGAAGATATAAATTTTATCAAATTATAATATTTTTTTTTTACAGAACCCTTGATTAGATCACAATGTAGAAATAGATAGCTTTTCTGTAGATAAAAAACAGGAAATTTGATCAGAATGCATTGATGTCAATTTAGCACTAACTTTAATTGAAATGTTGCTTAGCGCATTGTGCAGCAGTAGGATTATTTTAATAGACAATTTTTGCGCACCCTGCCGCAGTTAGTACGGAATTGGTTTATGAATGATGGATAAAGATCCCTTTATGGCCCTATGTTGATATACTGGGGGCTAGAGTTTAGGTTTGGCACTGGCTTCTTGCTTTGAATGTACTGGATTTGTCTTGTTTTGATGCTATTCAAGATAAACATTTGCTTCAGTTCTTGATTTTTCCAATGATTTCTCTTGCCCTAGATGCCCAGATACATATGGCAGGATCAACAGCACACCATTCTTCTTTATTCATGACCTCTGTGCTTTGTTCCAGCTGTGATTGATTTCTTTCAGTTCTTGTTCTTCTGTTCTCCTCTAGTCATTTTGGGTCTTCCACATTTTCGTTTACCCTCTGGTGTCCATTTCGGTGTACTTTATAATGATGTCCTTTTCCAAATCACCGCTCTCGATATATATTTCCCATGTATGCAAAATCTTGAGCTTCCTTTATGATTTCATTTTGAAACATGAGTTTTCTGGTTAGAAAAATAAATTCCTGCCTCTTATACATCCTGCCATGTTTTCAACAATTTCCAACTTCAGAATGTTGTTGTTTCTTAATGTTATTATTTCTATATGTATGTCACTTGTGTGTTTTGTTAATTTATGTGTCTTCTATTACCTTGCATTTTGTTTAATATTATGAAAGTAATTTAACTTTCTTTTACTTATCTAGTTTCTAGAGATATTATGACAAGGTTCAAGACCAGAAATGAAGTCGTTTAAATATGCAAAAAGACTAGCATACCTCTCTGTTGCTGGACTTGGAGGATTCTACACTGCCACGGTTCTCTATCCTACATTTGCATCCCGTTACAAGGTATGTTCCTATATGTTTGTGACTGATACTTCTTCTTCGAATACTCCATATCGACCACTTGTTAACCACTCTGTGTGATTTGTATGTGATCTGAGCCTAAGAGCGATGTTGTGCCAGTTATGCACCACAAGTAGGCCAGCACATCCGATTTCTGCGATGCTTTTATTTACTGGGTAGATTCCTAGGTCTTCATCTGTCGCTTCTTATGACATACCTTGTAGGTTGCAGTGGTACTATTCTTTGTTTCCTTTGCGGGCCCCGGCACCACACAGGCGGTGACTGATACAGAAGCGATGAAAGATGTTATTGCTTGCTGAATTGACACTGTGTATATAGCAATCCAGACAGACACATAGGTGCTCAGTCTTCCCCAGCAGATGTCAATGGGTATGCATACTGATGACTTCTGTGGCTTTCTGTTTAAACACACTCCTCGAACATACAGTTCTGCTCTTGCAACTTCTGATTCCAAAGTTTGTCAATTTCTGTATAGATTCAATTTCAATATCTTTTTCCAACTATCCGGTCGCTGAATGACGTCAGCAGTAGCAGCAACTAGTAACAGTTGTGAAATTGATTGTAGCTTCACTTTATCCAGTGTAAAAGTATGCCAGTAAATAACATCATTTCTTTGGTGAAACATGGTGAAAGTTTTTCCAGATGTTATTTTTTGCTGTTTTCTTTCTTTTGTGGGTTTCATGTGTCTGACACTTGTATGATATCTATGGTTTGCTTTTGACAAAATGATGTTGAGTTTAATTGTAATTTTTGTTAAGTATGTTGTTAAAGTTTTAATTATAAATTGACTATAAAAATTAGGATTGCTTTTATGTTCAACTTGATACTATCAATATTTCACCAACAACAAATTAATTGGTTCAGCCACATAATCAGATTACCAACAGACAGTGCACCCCAAAGATCAATGTTACTCTGATGCAGTGGATACAACGTAAAAGGCCGTTCATGCAAAAGGTGGACCTGATAAATAACAGAGGTGGTGAAAAAAACACTATGAAGCGTATACAAAAGCCTGTTCTTGAAATCTTTCTTATCCTGACACTGTGCGGCAAAACAGGATTGGAGAAAAGAAATAAGAAAGATATTTCACCTTCACTATCAGCTTCTAGGTAATTGCAGTGTTCCATAGATCATTAGACTATAACTGATGAGTCATGATTATTGTAGCTTGGTATTATATACATTATTTTCTGGGTTGTCAGAATAAATCAGTAAAACCATGCAGTCCAGAAGAGTTGCAGATTATGAATGCCCCATTACCTCTACGAGAGGATCTTATTAAAGAGATCAGAAGTGAAGAGCTTGACATTTTAGTTATAGGTGGTGGTGCCACCGGGCTGGGAGTGGCTTTGGATGCAACAACACGAGGTTAGTAACATCTTTTAACAGCTTATATTTACGTGGGTATTTTATGCAGCCAATATCTTATCCATAAGTAATTTAACCTGTACATTACCTTACATTATCTACTCCATATTTCTTTAAAATGTCCATGGGATCTGCTTTAAAATTGTTTCAAGCAGTAACATGTTCCTTATAGATATCGCTTTCATCACTTGTGAAGCTACTCTAGTAAATAAAAAGCATTGCAGAAATCGTAAGTGCTGGCCTACTTGTAGGCACATAACAGGCACAATGTACAATCGCTCTTATGCTCAGATCACATACAAATCACACAGAGTGGTTAACAAGTGGTCAATATGGAGTGCTCGAAGAAGATACCAAAGAGATACTGGCAGAGAGGCAGACCAGCACAACTTGGCTGAAAAGGGAACAGGCATGGGATGCCTGACAGAGACTGACTGTAGGCTAAGTGGGTTGGACATAGTTTGTTGCCGTTCTACAAAAGACTATCAAGCATAATGGCTACTGGGGTCGCTGATAGCAAAGTTGATAATAAACTGTGCTAGTGACTGTGCTTTGGAAATTCTAGGGTGCGAGGCCAGTTTGTGCAAACAATTTTGGTATGTACACAATGCAATGGCCTACCAGCTGGCACCATTACTACAACACCCAAAGATCAAGATGGAAGTGAAAAGACAGATGATAAAAAGTATTTTCCTACCAACACTTTGTTACCAGTGCCAAACTTGGTCTCTTACAGCAACACACCACAGAAAGCTCATCACGCTTGAAATGAAATGCTTGAGGAAGGCAGTAGGAGTCACCAGGAAAGACAGACTATGAAATGAGGACATCAGAAGCAGAGTGGGCATAACTTCATACATCGAATACATTGAGGGACAGCAAATGCAAAGGTTTGGACATTTAATGAGAATGAAATACAACCAACCACCAATAACAGCATACAATAAAAAGACATCGGGTACTAGAGCTAAGGGAAGACAAAGAGAAAGATGGATAGACAATATCTTGACCACACTACATAAACACGGATACAACACAACAAGGGCGACTCATCTAGCCCTAGAACGCAAATTAAGCTCCATCCCTACGAACGGCAGAGTGGACAGCCAACTACATCTTCCACCTGGAATAGACAATAGACAAATTTGAGGTTGGATTACAGGAGACCCTGATCCTTACTTGGGGATTTTAATTATAAAGACCTCTGAAATCAGAGCAAGGCTCACTTGAATAGCGAGGGGCACTGGTGATAAGAATAGCAAACCTTCAAGCAAAAAAATTAATCAGAGGTGCTATATTAAACACCATGACTATGCTTAAATTCATAGCAGGAAAACAGAATAAAATAATGGCATCTATACATGTTTTGTCTGTCCTCTAGTTTAGGACCAAAGGAAAAGAATTATAATTTGATCGTACGGCATTAATTTGATAAGTTTATATAATATTTCAGACTTGTATTGAGTGTAGTTATGCAACTTATAGGGGCTTAACACAAATCATAACACAAACGTTAAAGAACAAAATTGAAGCTTTTGAAACAAGTTATTGCAGAAAAGTTCTTAGAATATCCTGGACAGAAAAAAACAAGGATATCCTACAAGACCTGCATGTCAAGGAGCATTGGCTCAAAATAACATCATGTCCCGGAACATGAAATATTTTGACCATGTTAAAAACGCAGGGTTTGGAGAGAACGATAATAGAAGAAATGTTCCTGAGTACAAGCAGGAATGACAAGACAAGGAACAGTAAGACATCAAAGAAACCTTGAACATCACACTGGAGGAAGTGGAAGAACTTTCAAGACAGTGAGTTTTCTAGGTGAGCTGTGATGTAAGCGAAGTTCCGTAAGGGACATGCTACTACTTGACTTAAGAGAGCGCATGTTTTACTATACTGCATGACATAAGATTTGAAGAACAGTGATAAGAATTTTATTTGCATAACATCTTCTATTCATTTCCTACAGGATTAAAGACAGGGTTGGTGGAAAAGTTTGACTTTTCATCAGGTACTAGCAGCAGAAGCACAAAACTTATCCATGGCGGAGTAAGATACTTGCAAAAGGCTGTCTTCAATCTTGATTTTGAGCAAGTAAGTTGAAACGACTGCTCCAAGAGATCTCAAGAAGATTGGCAATAGCAATCAAGAAGTTAACTCTTTCCACGCCCATTTATTTCCTCAGTTTTACACATTTAATTTAAGGAGGTAAAAATGCAATGGGTTATTTTTTCAAATCATAACTACTCATCAATAAATAAACATATATATATCTTATCATATACTAATTTGAAGAAAACTGGACAACCTATTAGAATAACAAAGTTAAATAGCAATACATGGAATATTTTATAAGAAACTGGGACAAATATGACAACATAAATAGAATAAATTGTTAGTGACATATGCAACACTTACTTGACATTATAACAGCATCTTCAGAATGTATCCCTATGTGCTTCTAGAAATTATTTTGTAATCCAATTTGTGAAGTCAGGCAAATTTTATAACAATATATCCAACAGAAATGAAGATATGATGAAAAGTTGACACACAATTATGATGATGAAAATGTTGGCGAAAACACAAAAATTGAAAAAAATGACAAAATAAACTGTACACTGTGACCATGCAGTTAGTGAATAACTGACTACACTTTGTGGAAGGCCTCAAAACAATCCTTAGGATGTAAATGTGGCTGATTCGGGCATCCTAGGCAAACAAAGTGGGTGCGCTTGCGTTCCGTGGGAGTAGCACAGACAACACAACTTCTATCCCGTTTGATATAAGAAATGATGTGTTTCTTATCTTGGAGGGTGCCATGGGGTTGCAGCTGGTTGTCGACGCGCCTTGAGAGCAAGACCTTCTTCAGGAAATGTCACAGCGGCACGCTGTGTTAGCTGTGTCAGAAGCTCTCGTTTGAACTTCTTCAGGGACAATCCTGTCGTGTCTGCTTCTCGCGTCAAGGTGTACAGAATGAAGGAGTTGACTTGGGTGACTTCAAGTAGCCAATAAAACACCTTCTTCCACCATTTTATTGTTTTCCTTTCAAAAGAACAATAATAGGTGACTTTTTGGTCTAACTTGTCACACCCATTCATGTATTTGTTGTATTTGTGTATCATGGATGGCTTGTCAACATCCTTGCATCGTGTTGTCTCAACAACGCGTCTGTGCTCACCATGAGGACACTCTTCTTGCTTTTATCCCTATAACCAACGCACATCATGGTTTCATCCTGATTTTGAAACCAGCGCATTTCACGGTATGCAAGGTTGAGGACTTCAGTTGCAGAGGAAAGCCAAAGCGATTGATGTTGAGCGTGCCTGTGTAATATTGCTTGTGCTCAAGCAGGTAATCAACAAGGACACGTAAAAACGATCTGCATATATCTTATGCCCGTTCCAACATTAGCAAGTAATGTATCAAATATTTTCACTGCGTGACTTGATGTATAATCAATTTCAGGATTATAAGATGTCGCACCAAAATATGGTAAGATGTTGTGGACGTATCCATAGCAGTCGCACAGGCCAAAGGTTTTTATATGGTATTTGCTTGGCTTGCTGGCATTGTACTGCTTGAACTTCCACCTCCCTTTATACCCGATCACCATCTCATCAATACTGAGTTCTTGATACGGGTAGAAGCGCTTCGGTACTTTTCAGGAGAACATTCATGAAGGGTTCAATTTTATCTTTTCCTTCAGAATGTTCCTCTCCTGCATGGAGCATCGTAAAGTATATATCTTGGAAGCGTTCTGAGTAAACATTACGTGGAACCATGGAGCATAAAACTCAGGTGCCAGAGACCAGTAATCAGGGATCTCAGGCCGTCTGGCAATTCCAATCATAATCATTATGGCCAGAAATTTATCAACCTCGTGGGACGTAATGTCAACCCAATGAGAGAACACTGACCGTTGGAGAGATGGAGTGTTGACAATAATTTTACTCCTGGCATAAGAGTTTATTGTCTTCATAAGTAAAGACTTTACCTCGTCATCAAACAGCAATGAAAAACATTCAAGTGCTGTCGAATCTGAGGTAAGCCCTGACTCAGGAGACACACCTGGCTGTTGCTTTGGGTGGAATCTAAAGCATTTTTGTAGAGCCTTCTCTTATCTCCTGCCATTCCTCTCTTACCACTGGCACTGGGGCAGCTGTTGTTCGAGCTGCAAATTTTCCTCTACCTCTGCCGTTTCCAGTACCAGTATTTACAGCAGATCTCGGACGTTTTGGCACAGGCGGCTCAGCATCGGAATCATCTGGCTGCAGCTGCTGCTGCAGTTGGGCTTTGATGGTTTGAATGATTAACATTTGCCTGAATCTCTTCGATATATTCGGGATCCGAATCATCACTAATACTACTATTATCAGAATCATTCATACATTTTCTAAGAAAATAGCGCCTGCTACTTCTGAAACACCATATAAAGCATTTACCTGATGGGCCTGGTTCCATATTGATTTGTTTACAAAAAATCGTCTGTAGCAACGAAAAATAAACTTGAACAAATTGAAGCGTGGGTGAATGAGCGATGAAATCAAAGTGAAAGTGATGCTATTTAAGTTAGGAACCGGAAGAATACTATTAAAAACTAAAATTAGTAAGTAAAACTAGAAAAGGCGTCACGGCGACCTATTTGTATTAAAATACCGATCTTTAAGGAACCTCAAGACATTCTTGGCGTTGAATGTTGGTAATAAAAAGTTCATAACTTGTATCCATTTTGAATTTCTAGTGAATGGGTGAAACTGGTGTGAAATAAATCAGGTTAGTATACTTGTATGTCAATTTTTCCATAAAATATGAAATTTATTATAAACTTTAAAGTATTCCATATTACCAAACAATTTTATAAACATTTCGTAAAGGGAAGCTACCTATAGAGACAATTACGAAAGGTCACACTAATAATTTTGTACACGCTACTTTTTGCACAGTTACAGCTCCAAAACTTCATATTTTCATACGATTAAAATATATTACGTCACTGAATCATACATTTTCAAAATGATGAATGATTCCTCTCTCTCTTGTTCAATTTTAGTGTGTGCACATTATCTTGAAGCTACAAACTTTTGATCACTAGATTAGGACCCGTTTTGTTTGATGTCACTTTGACCGACTACTACGTCATGTTCACTCCGACTCTTGTAAACAACAGTATTGTTATTTACAGGCGATAAGCGCTAATTCTAAGCATAATTACAAAACTCTGTTATGCTGTATTTCTGCTGGTTAGTTGCTCCTCCTTACCTTCACATTTTATTAGGTATTGTTCATAAACATCACACCTTACTAGAAAAAGCAGCTGACAGAATAGACAGAGATATCATGGTAAACATAGAAAAGGAACACACTAGTTCAAACACCATACAATATTTAAAACAATACGGTAAGAATTGGCATCAGGCAGAAATGTTCTCATTAGAAATAAACAAGTTACATGCAGATTTATTAGTTTGTGAAAGTGAGAGGAGAAAATAAATGCAATACTAAGATTAAGAAAGCACAAGCAAGCCTATTAGAACTTGAGTTTGTAGCACTGTGTGATAGGTCTGGTACAGTGTGTTCACATTTAGATAAAGTATTAGATAAACACAAAATCACACCACAGGCATATCATAGTAGAGCTTTTGTTGGTAACCACTGTCATAAATACTTAACATGTAAAGTCTATAAAGATCTCACAGAAGATGTCATAACACACACACACAATTGTACACACAGAATAAGGATATTATAAATATTGCATTGATCACAAGAGACATTTTTAATTCATTAAATACAGCATTTGAAAAAGTTCACAATTATATCTCACACATTAGACCAATCCATGCTGACACAGCTCAGAAATACAAGTGCAATACAAGATTACATAAAAATGTACAGACTGTATTTTCCAGATAAAATAATTCCAAAACAACACATACTAGAACATCACTGTGCAAACTGGATCAGACTTAATGGTTTCGGATTGGGCTTTTAGGAGAACAAGGAGGAGAAGTTGTACATTCAATGGTAGCTGGTATAGAAAAAAGAGCTTGGGGTATAAGAAATAAAACTAAGGAATTAAAATTTATCATAGAAACACAGCTGCTACAAACTTATCCAACTGTAAATACACAAGTTCACTGTGAAAAACATAAAGTTTAAATAACAGCAGACCTCTGGGCTGTACAATTTGTCACTGCTGTATTGTCTAGCTGTCTTAATAACAATTTAGAAGTTAATATTTATATGTAATGTGTGTTTGTAAGATGTCTTAGGCAAGCATTTACATGTCATGAATATATATATGAATGTATATATAAGCAAGTTTGTGTAAGTATGTATGTGTAAGTATGTATGAGTAAGTATGTATGAGCAAGTATGTGTGAGCAAAGTATGTATGAGTAAGTTATTAATTATAATTGTGGGCTACATTATGACTAATATGGGCTAGTAGAATTGTACAATTATATTACAAATGTGTATTGTCAATGTATGAAGATATGTGTTTTTGTTTGAACTACCATTAGCAGTATATTTAGAAGTGAAAGTATTATTGTTAAATGATAAATTAATTATGTTAAACATTACATAGTTCATGAAAAGTAAGCTATCTTTATGTATTTATGGAAATAGATGTGTGAATTTATGTTATTGTGATTAACATATATATAACATTTTGGTAGGTTGAGATATGTTAAATATATTAGCAATTTAACAGTAAATTTGTCATAACTGTCTATGACATTTTTATGCTATTATAAATGACCAGACATAGCTTTTAAAATTCGTCTTTCGTTAGCTGATGACATTAATGAGTATAGTATTATATGTCAACCATTGTACGTTATAATGAAATAAAATTCTTTAAAATTAATTTATTCTGGAATCATTATATTCTACAGTCTTATTACAATTTCATTTTTTTTTAAACAATTTTTGATCTTACTCATTACTTATTCTTATCTTATTATCTTACTCTTATTCATTCAGAAAATCTCACGGCAATGAAGAATTCTCACTATATTTCTGTTAAATGTGCGTATTAAGAAACATAAATTTTAGTATTGATAACGTGTTCCCTTGTCAAAAAACTAAACTTTGTACATGTTTGTACCATATTTCTTCCTTCAATGAATATTAACAACGTACACCAGCAGCGTAATTGACATCGTCAGCTACTTGGAAAGTGACTAGTTCATACCGATATAACTTCATAACTATATTATACAGCAGACTTAAACTCACAATAATCTAAAGCTACATATGAACTTTTATATAGCTAGATGCAATAGCGTATATAGTGTGTTTTACATTAACAACAGCCGGACTTTGAAGCTACATATAAGCCTACCGAAATGTGCCATTTCGTAACCTTACACATTCTGTACAGGAATGTAAACAAAGGGAGTTAAGCGTAAAGGGGCATAACTGAAAGAGCGCTACCGATACACCGTGACGTATAAGCGGAACAATTGAGCGACGAATGGTGAGCGGAAACAACTTGAATGGCGCAGAGTACGGCAAAACGTGCAACAGAATCGCTGTGGCGCAGTGTGCGGCTTAAAGCGCGGAAAGAGTTAAACACAATGAAGAACATGTGGCAAAGCATCAGCAAAATACTAAAATTAAAAATATTGAGAGCATGCATTTTCCCAGTGGCTACTTATGGTTGTGAATCATGGACTATTACAAAAAATTAAGAACAAAAATCCAGTCCTTGAAACTAAATGCTACAGAAAGATCCTACGAATACCATGGACAGAAAAAGAAAGAACACTGATGTCCTGAAAGAGCTAAATGTTAAAGAAGAGGTGGCTGATAAACAACATACTATACAGAAAAATTACATACTTTGGTCACATCAAGCGTCACGATAGCCTGGAAAGAACAATATTAGAGGGTAGGGTCCCAGGACGCAGAGGCAGACCAAGAAGAAGATGGCTACAAGATATTAAAGAAACCATGAGCGTGACCATTGATGAAGTGGGTGAACTGGCAGAGACAGTGAATTTCAGATGTGCTGCAAAGGAAACAACGTCCTATAAAGGATATGCACCTTGATGATGAAGTTGATTTCAGTCATTGATTTTTGTAGTGATTAATAGTGCTGAAAGACTTTCATTGTTTGATATATGTATGTAAATATATATATAATTATATATATATATATATATGTAGCCAAAAAACAAGATTCCTTATAGTTAACCGTTCGGGGGATTTTAAGGTTTTTTTGTTATTTTTGAAGGCCTACTCTATTACTAGAATCCATATGTACTCCATGAATTGAACATAGGCATGTTATATATGGTTAGAAAGCTAATTGAATGTACTATCCAGATATATGATTCTAATATCTAATTGGTGATGCTAAAAATAGATTTTAAAACAAATTTCAAATAATTATACAGTCACAAGAAAGGACAAAAATAAGTATTAAATATATCATGATAACTATTAATATACTCTCTTAGTACCTTCATATTTACACAATATATCCAAACATGAAGTTGTTTGGACAATAAATAAGGCAGTAATTAGGAAATTTGTAACTTCTAAATATTTCCATATTTTGAAGACATCAATTAATAAATAAATAAGAGAAAATGATGCAGAACTGGTCTAGTAAGCAGCCCATAAGAAACTAACACTTATAGTCCTGATTAGGACAGTAATCTGAGTCACTAGATGTCATTTTTTAAGCAAATGTGTAATTTTTACAAGAGCAAGTGAAAACTCGTCTGCAGAGATTATCCAAAATGGCGGCCGTTCTGAAATGTCGGTGTAATAAAAGCATGTTCTTACCACTGAAGTCGGAGAATGTTTGCCTGAATGGCTAGGGACACCTTACACACTATTAGTCGACTTTCACGCAGAAATCAGTCAAGATACGCCATAAAGGCTCCCTACTACGCATGAATTCATAGCTGGCGGAGGCAGAACAAGAAGAAAAAAGCATGTTTTATTCAACGATATTAGACATCTTAAAAATGAAAAATATATTTTTAACAATTTATTATGGTAATATGTTTTACATTATGAAACATAAATTATATGTTTTTAAATGCATAAATACACACAAATACGGCTAATTCCGAGTCATGTAGCCATCTCATTTATAAATGAGATTTTCTTAGTACCGAACGTTACAGGGTTAGCCTGTAGAAACAATGTTCATTATATTTTTTAAATATTATGCAGGCTTAAAAAGTTGAATCTGGTAGATTTGTTTGGGGTGAAATGTGTTTTCTTTTGACGCTCCATATCGACCATTTGTTAACCATTCTTTGTGATTTGTATGTGATCTGAGTCTAAGAGCGATTGTACATTGTGCCAGTTTTGTGCCTACAAATAGGTCAGCGCATCCAATTTTTATTTACTAGGGTAGCTTCCCTAGACCCTGACTTCACTCGCCTCTTATGGCGTACCTTATAGGTTGCAGTGTTACTATTCTTAGCTCCCTTTGTGAGCCCAGACAAAAAATGGGGAAAATATGTCTTAGAATTGTTTCTTGTGTATTCTCAAAAAATGATCTCTGTTCTATATATAAATATATAGTTCATTGCTGTAAAAGCATTATTCAATCCTTGTTTTAAAACATCTTTCACATTTATTTATTGCTCAATTTAACTGATGGCACATCCCAAATGGGACTGAATGAATTTGGAATCAAACATTGCATTAGCAGAACTGAGCACCTGGCATGTTTAATCAATGAGTCACAAGAACCATCAGCATGTATAATTTTCAATATCTACCGGGGAAGACTCAGCATTCATGGGTATGCCCGAAGTGCTGCGAGGTCAATTTAATCACCAGCGAATTACTCCAGGACACTCAATATAAATTTGGGGGTCTCTATGGTAAACTAGTTAAGACGTTTGCCTGTCATTGTGAAGGTTGTGGGTTCGAATCCAGACCGAGTCACAGGTGCAAGATTTTCATGAGAACCCCAGGATGGTTGCATGAGCTAGGGAGTTCATGCTGTGAGCAACACTCTCGACAAATGGCATGCCATTTCTGCAGACAGGGATGGAGCCATATGGGAAACCGGTGCAGTGAAGTAAATCTTTGCCGTTAACTTTTATTCGATATAACACAACCATTATTTTTGTATTTTCCAACTAAATCGATCCAACAGTATGCTTGCAAAGTGATGCTATAGATCCCCTACTTTAGATCAGGCTAGATATACAAGACCAATCAATCAAACACACAGACATTGAGCCTTTCCTTATTTTATAATTATTCCTTATTTCAGTACAAGATGGTGAAAGAAGCTTTGCGAGCGTGCTAACCTGATTGAAATAGCTCCTCACTTGGCCTACCCACTGCCAATTATGTTGCCAGTTTATCAGTGAGTTGTTGCACTTGATGTAGTCTATATTATTTTTGTGCTAGGTCATGCAGGTGTAAAGAAATGAGCGTGACGATAGGCTTGCAGGTAGCAGGTATGGCTGCCGAAAAAAGGCGGCAGAGCAATGGACCAGGCTGATATTCTAAATTCCCACGGGAGAGGACGCTAACTGATTCCAGTAATGATGGTGAATTTACAACTCTAACCAGATTACAAGAATTCCAAGTCAAATATGGTGTGCCTAGACAAGAGCACTATGCTAGTAGCCAAAGAAGAATAGTAATCCAAGAAAGAACCGATGTCGTTAGTCGTTACACGCTGAGACACATACTGATGAAGAGATTGGAACACATATGGACTAATTGTTTCGATGTGTCGTGATGATCCAACGACTAAACTAAAATAATGTAATCTTTCCATGAAAATTATCTCTGTGTATCATGTGTAAAGTTGTCAGCTGGAATTTATGATCTTCAACTGTCACAATTTTCAATGTCTGCTGATGGGAATTAGTTATGCCATTGACTCCTATGCCATGATGAATGAAAATCGTGGTATATCCTTTACAGAACAACACAATCAACCACAGTAGTTGAGTCTTTGATTTTCTAGGCACCACTTATATATTACTTAGTTTGCCATTGCTTTCTGAACGGTGAGGTCTATTTTTTTACAGTTTGTAAAAATCTATGAGACAAAATTTGCTTCCAAACTGCCTGTCACAGAATTTGAACCAGGTACTCTTGGGTTGTAATCATGCTCACCACTGCTAAGCCCCAGTTGCCAGATGGGAACTTTAATATCTTTCATCCTCCTTCTATTGTTACATTAATTTGATCATGCTGTTGTAACCTGGTCTAACATTTCTTATTACACAGTAGAGCCTTACTGATGTGCATGATTCATTTTCCATTAATCTAAATTAGGATCTTGATATATTGAAATAAAAATATATATATATTGAAATAAAAATTTCTTTAAGTACAAGGTGACAGCAAGAAAAGAAGTCAGTAAAATGTTAATATTTGTTTTGTGTCATAAAAGTTAATTGCATATTCCTTACAGGACTTTGTGAATCACGCCAGCTTTTTAACGCTATTTGTAATTTTTAGGCATTATTACGTTCAGTAGTTTGCCATTGCTTTCTGAGCGGTGGTGCCATCATCCTTTTGTAAAAATCCACGAAACAATTTGCAACCAAATTGTCCAGAGCGTGATTCGAACTCAAACGTTAGAGTTAATAGACAGTCACTATCCCTAGGCCACAGACGCCACCAGATTTGTGTCATGCCAATATCTATATCCTCTCCGTGTCCCGTTTGATACATTCGATTTCCAAAAAGATTTCCACTGTTGCCTTTGTACTAATTGTTTCCCATGTCATTCCACAGTTCTTCTTCATGTTTTCTTTGGTCGTCCAGATAATCATTTCAGGTCGCTGTCCATCGGAGAGCTGTCCTAGCAATGCTTCTATTGGTATACCACATACATTCCCAAGCCAACTCCATCTTTGTCTTTTAATAATGGTCTCCAATGATTCACAGTTTGTTTGTTTAATAAACTCTTCATTTGCTATTATATTTATCCAGAAAATTTGCAAGATTATTCTTACATATTTTTTATGAATGTCTCCAACTTGTTTATGATGTTGAGATCATCTTCCAGCAATCACTACTGGAAAATAACATCCCCAGGACACTATTTCTATATATTTTGAAGTTTCTACCATCTTGAGATATCAAAGTGCATTAAATATCTTCAACTGCTGGGACTTTCTTCATATTTCTAACTGGATATCACATACTGAGAACTCACTTGTACAGGAAAGTTAATATTTGGGAGATAGATTTGTGTACTGAGCCCATAAACTGCAGAATGGGACTCACTCTTATCTGATTAACTTTAGATATCCTTATCAGAATAATCACACTTTAAATCTAATTCATCTCTGGAATTATTCATCACAAGTTCAACAACTTGCTCTGTTGTTATTTTAGATTGACATTTCCAGAATTTTGATGGATTAATAATTCATCATTAAAAAAAATCATCACTAATATTATAGCAAATTTTCACAAACACATGTCTGTGCCTTGAAATCAATTAGTAACATATGAGTTGTGTTTGATTTCACATTTTTACAAAATTTATCTTCTGTCACCAACAAAAAAGTGACAGTCTTGTTAGAACTATAAAACGGTACATCAGAGTGTGAGATGTTTCCATCTAGAGATTTTGTTCATACCTAGAAGACTTCCAACTCTCTATACGCTGTACAATACTCTGAAATAAATCGTTCAACTAAGAGAGGGTCACTTGTAGTTTCTTCTTCTTTTGTCATCACACTGTTACCAGGTTGTTATCCAGTGTCATAGTTATCTGTTTTTATCTTGATTTTCTCTAGTGGCTTGGAGGATAGTTATTTTTGCTATTTCATAGAGTTCTGTTATGCCATCTAACCATCTTTCTTGGTGGTCTTCTTTCCTGATGATCTGTTGTAGGAGACTATACAGTGGAGTTTACTTTACATTTTTATTAAGTGGCCGACCCTTCATTTTGTGTTTCTCAATGTTAAATGCTGTTGTTTTTGGATATTGCTGAGTTCTCCTGTGACGTTACTACTTCTACACACTTTGTCACATTGTGTTTGTTTACATCGCCGGTGTTATCATGTTTTTAAAAATTTAGTTTCCCCCATAATTCCTGAGTAATGGGGTTTGTAGCTTAACATGGCTATTTAGTAGGACCTCATGTGGTGTAGCTACCCCACCACCACCCTATCAATTTCCAGAGCATGTGGAAAGAATTTAATGAGAGTGCATATTATTATGTTAGTGTTTTTTTTTTTAACTAGTTGAGTACTTATTGCTGATATCAGTTATTTGAAATGTAAAGCATACTTCTTCTTTATTGCAGATGGTGGCAGGTTCCTTACTTCTGGGCAGGAATTAAAATGTATGACTTTGTTGCTGGAAGAGAGCTACTCAGGCCAAGCTATATACTAAGCAAGAGCAAAGCTCTGGAGTTGTTCCCAATGCTTAAAAAGGACAAACTGAAGGCAGCCCTAGTTTATTATGATGGTATTGTTGTTTTATTGTGTAAAATAAGTGAATTTTTGTCTCTTTGTTACCATCTTACACACAGTTTATTTGATTTTTAAGTGATAAGTGGTTGACACATATAGTTGTTTGTTGCAATAATTAAGTAGCAGACACAAGAGTGATGACAAAGTGGTGTTTGAAAAGATTAAATGAACAAGTTTTTAAAGAATAATAGACAATAATTGTACAGGAGGAAAAAATGTAAAATGTTCTTGATAGATAACAACTTCAGACGCCGTCTGCTGTAATTAGTACCGGATTGCAAATTTCAAGAGGAAAAAGCAAGGTATTAAAAAAACCATCATTGCCTAAGTTTGCAAGGACATTGGGGTTTGGATTTATGTTGGATCTAAAGAATTCCTCTAAGAACAGGCTGAGGGAATAAAAGACATGATCAGCTATTATAACATGTCTTCCTACTGATTAACCAACTGATGACTTGGGTAGAGGACACCAGTGTGTTGCCGGGCCTGCAAGGAAGCAAGAATAGTGACACTGCGACTTAGACAAGGCATTTCATAAAAGTTGACTAAGGTAGGGTTCAACTTGGAACTGGCTACCCCTATCCGGTAAAAGATTTTAGTTACAAAATCCAATCAACCATAAACAATTCAAATACAAGGAAATAATAATTGAGCAAACCAAGAGGATAGGAGGTTTTTCTAGAAGAGGTATGACTCTATGCAGAGAAAGCTGCACGTTATCATTACAACAGATATCTTCCTTTCACTTAGGGAACCTGCAGAAAAAGTGAAAGAGAACCTAGAAATACACTGAGAAGAAATTTGGTGGCAGAGATTAATGGTATACAAAGGCCATCGAAGGAGTTTCAAGGGGTAGCTAAAGATAGGAAGACTTGGCATGAGTTGGTTGAGGGCCTATGCCCCAACTGGGGTTAAAATGGCACAGGGGAGAGAGAATGGGGAAAACATTAGATTTGCTATTATCGTTGGTTATTGGTTGCTGAACTGACATCACAACACACACGTAGGTGCTCAGTCACCCCTAACAGGTGTCGAAGGGTATGCATACTGATGGTTCATGTGGCTAGCTGGTTAAACACACTCCTCTCTCTGTCCCTCTAGCATCCAGCTGTACTAGTACAACTGGTAACTCTAAACTCATTAAAACACTGGATTGATTCAACGTCAACTTGAGTGTCCTCATCCAACTGTAGGTTGTAGAGAGACCAAATAAATCTCCCTTATTCATCCTGAATCTCCAACAGTCGATGCTTTCAATGCAAGACCGTCCGCTTTTCATTGCTGCAAACACCGCATGTCCATGACAGTAGATCCACCTGAGTCTCTGGAGGTTGGAAACCTCTATGGATGACACCTAATGTTATCTGGTATCATATATTACACTGACCGATTTTTAAGTCCCAGAATATTGTAAATGTTACTTAATAGAATTGTATATTTATTTAGGACAACATGATGATGCCAGAATGTCTGTTTCTTTGGCTGTGACTGCTATTCGTCATGGTGCATCCTGTCTCAATTATACAAGAGTGGACAGCTTACTCAAGACCACTATAGATGGGAAAGAGCATATTTGTGGGGCTCATGTAACAAACACACTAACTGGTGAGATGAGTTTTGGTTACATTCAAAACATGCTCTTTTTTTAAAACTGTAAATGTCAGTTTTGTTGTTTAGTTATATTATAAAGAAATGTATTTGTTTGTTAAGAGGAAGAATGAGAAACAGGGTGAAAAGTTAGAAGACATGCTGGGGACGTTAGATCTAGTCTGCATCAATGATGGTAGAGAAATCAGATTAGCGAGTCGACCTTCTGACTCTTGACAGTGTCATTGATTTATCATTGTGGCTTCCACTCTGTTGCCGCTGTGCAAATGATCTTGGTCGAGCGATGCAAAGCGTGGGGAGGCACAGAGAGCATCGCACAACTTTCATTATAACACTGCAGGGTGGGACGTAATCAGCAAGATTAGGTGCCATAAAATTTGAGCTCCTTGCAATAAACAGAGAAAATTGACACAGCCTCAATGGTAGAATGCAAAGGTCGCTGACGCTTGATTGAACAAAAGGTGAGCTGTTAAATTGTGGCAGAATACAACCTGAATCCACCAAGGAACTAAAAAAAGGTATTAATGTGGAAACACATTCATAAGATGAATAGCTGCTCATGAAGAAGGTTGTACTGCGATGTGGTGGTTGGATATCTGAGCCGGTGACTGTATATTCAGGTTTGCCACTGGATTTTCCTCTTTCGCCAGTCTTATTCAACATATACACGGTGACAATCTCAGAACAACAACTCGATGGATGAGATAGAACATTGTCATTTGCTGATGACATTCTGGGGTAAAGACAGGAATGAGATTGCCGGGTAGATATAAGGGAAACTTGATCGCATCACATACTAGTGCGATGTCTCTGGAGCACTAGCTAACCTTACAAAAGCAGCAGTAAAATTGTTCTCCCTTAATAATCACACTGTTAACACATGTATGCCTGTTTTAAAACTATGTGGTGTTGGTTATATATATTGACCTGAATATGATCCTCAAGATGGAGGCTGGTTCGGTGCAAAGACAATGGTTTGAATCACTACAAGCATCAACAATTTGCAGAATTATATTCATCTCTGTTCTGGATCACATGATTGTTGATGGCAGTGAGGGAGCAGACAGACTGGCCAGCTCTGCAACCATATTTCAGCCAATGGATAGAATTGATGTTTTGCACGCTCTCATGGAATGTGGCTGCAAAGAGGACTTTCATCTAAACCATTCCACATCAACAGCTAGATGGAAGAGCATGAATTGAAGATTGAAGGGGCCAGAAAAGAACAGGACAATAGACATATGAGCAAACTCATCAATCAACATCAAACTGATACGGATAGTTGCTGGACGATGTTGGAGAAATTGCGAAAGAGATCAGAGCATCTATAGAAATATCCGGACTGCAAGAAGATATTCCAAACTGAAACTGATAGATATTACAGTCATCATTGATAAAGATAAAAGTATATGACACAGCTAGACCTGATTCCATATTTTTATGTTGATTTTGAAGATCATTCTGTAGAGTGTTAGTTGATCACAATGATATTGTATTCTTACTTTCTATTTGTTTAGGGGAGGAGTACAACATCAGGGCAAAGTGTGTAATAAATGCTACAGGGCCATACACAGATTCTATACGCATCATGGGGGACAGTGCAACCAGGAAGATCTGTCAGCCTAGTTCTGGTGTGCATATAGTTTTACCCGGCTACTACAGTCCAGAGAGCATGGGTCTTCTAGATCCTTCCACTTCAGATGGAAGAGTGATTTTTTTTCTTCCATGGCAGAATGTCACTGTTGCAGGTGAGTTGAGTAAGAGTCTATCATCAGGGATTTTCTTCTCCATCGATCTTTGGTCATTCGTTTGTTACTGTGGACCACAAACTCGGCAGTCAGCTTTAGATCTGTCAATTTCCAAAAAGCTTAGTTGTTAAAAAGCTCCTTGACCTCCTCCTGTACCTATTCCTATTACAAGTATTTCTCCAGCTATCGTCCCACCACATCCTCCTTCGCCTTCATAACAGTTACTTTTTAATAGTTGATTGAATGGCTAAAGATGATACTGATTATGATTGTTTGTATAGACATTTGTGATTGATTATAATCATGGTCTCATTTGCAATCTGAACTGATATTTGTACAGGTACCACAGACACACCTTGTGAAGTCTTGGACAATCCCCAACCAACAGAGATCGACATACAGTTTATTTTAAATGAGATAAGAAATTATCTGAGCCCAGATGTTGAAGGTTAGTTGTTTTATGTGATAGTATAATCCAACACGGTGCCGAGGCACTCATGGTGCCGTGTGATACATCCCTGGTGCCCTATGTTATTTCTCTGGCTTTGACGTTAATCAGAATTTCAAGAAAAGCAAAATGTCTTCCTGAATAACAGGATGATTCAGTTTATTTGCAAGCACAATACAATTTTTTTTAATTCAACGTTTAGTCAGGATTAAGTTTTTGTCTGTTATTTTTTAAAATTTCTGTTACTATTAATATTTATTATTAGTATTATTATTGCAATTACCATGTGGCACCTGCACCCTCATAGTCATTAGTCAGGTGCATCCCAAGATATAACAACGTTGGATAGCATTGGTATAACTGATATCTGCAAGTTACTTTTGTTAGACTTTAGTTAATGTCTCTGAAAAGATAACTATCAGTCATGAATCTTTTTTTGGTGTGCAAGGTATGCTCTGTGACTGTCTTTACATTCAGCAGAGTTGGGGTTGGATAGTCTCTCATAGAAACAGTAAAAACTGAAAATGAGTACCCTGCTGATGACTCGTAGGACACACAAGCCAACCCAACCTCCCTGTGATGTTGACCAGAAACTTTCAATAAAACAATCTGAAGGCAACAGAGATGTGGTTCTATAGAAAATATTAAGCATTCCATAGACTGCGGGGAAAAAAATCGGAAGGATGCATTCATTGATTTTTGTTTGTATGTAATGCGGAGACAGGAATTACAACACATGACTGATCAAAGCTAATGGACATCATAACATGTAGTACCAATACAAACACAGGACAATAACCAAAATATGAACTGATTAGAATAAGTTGTCATTCTGTGCCTCAGAACAGAACAGAGCGTATTCCATAGTCACATGTATACATAATTCAAGATTGACAATTCAGTCATGTGTTTATGAGAACAGGCACCTCAAACTGCAGATTACATACTTTCCCCATGATATGATATTATGAGACAAACTCACCGGCATAATGAAACTACACTGGAAAGAAAACTAAACATGTCTCTCTGTGAGCCACAAAAGGCAGTGAAGTTTATACAGGACACAACATTAAATATATAGACAATATTTCAAGCGAATGGAAGGAAATAAGAGTGTCAGCAGCGAAGTTGATTGCGGTTCTGGAGAAAAGTGTGAAAATCCATTATTATTAGCACTAACAGAAACTGCACATGATGACTAGATTGTATACTCATACATTATAAGTTTATTAATTTTTCTCATTTTTAATTTTATACATTTGTTTGATATACATAGTTCGTCGTGGTGATGTCTTGTCTGCTTGGTCAGGCATTCGCCCCCTGGTCTCAGACCCTAACAAATCTGACACGCAGTCCATAGCCAGAAATCATGTGATTGAGTTGTCTAAAAACAATCTCATAACCATAGCTGGTAAGTTTGATAATGTTGTTGATGTTAATGATAGTTGTGGTCTGTTAATGATGTTGGTGAGTCTGTAAGTTGTGAGTCTGTTAATGATTGTTGGTGAGTCTGTTAATGATTGCTGGTGAGTCTGTTAATGAATTGGTAGTCTGTGATTGTTGGTGAGTCTGTTAATGATTGCTGGTGAGTCTGTTAATGATTTTGTAGTCTGTTAATGATTGCTGGTGAGTCTGTTAATGATAGTTGGTGAGTTTGTTAATGAAGTTGTGAATCTGTTAATGATAGTTGGTGAATCTGTTAATGATTGCTGGCAAGTATGATAATATTTGCAGTTGAGTGTCATAATTATGGTTGACAAGACTGATATATTGGCTATGTGTTTCGTTCAGAATGAAGTGTAGAAGTATATATTTATATATATATATATATATATATCATTTTTATATAATCATTTCTCTCCTACCCTGAAGTGTAGTGGTAATACCTAATTCTTAGTCATATAAATGACTTCAATGTAGGAGAGAAGTGACAAAGTAAAAATGAGATATTAACTATCAAGGAAACGAGTAGAATGAGATATCAAATAGGTTTAGAACTTGCACCAGAATATGCTAACAATTAAGACAGTGTGCTGAAATTTGATAACAACCACCAGTAACTGACATATGTCTTTAAAAATGTAATGTGCTTTATTGTTCGGCTACATCTATCTAATCTTAGATTAATTTTATGAATTCTGTAGGAGGTAAATGGACAACATATCGATCTATGGCTGAGGAAACTGTAGACAAGGCTATAGAGGTATGCAAGCTGAATCCGAGTGGACCATGTAGAACAAAGGGCTTGCTATTGGATGGTGCTCATGGGTGGTCCCCCACTTTGTTTATTCGATTGGCACAAGATTTTGGACTGGAAAATGCTGTAAGATTTAATTTTAAATTCTGAAAGTTGCTTTTTACTCCATTCAAAATGTTAGTTGTATATATGTGAAGTCAATCTTTACTCTATCAACATTTGTATCTGTGAAGGTTATATTTGCTTCATAAATGTTCTTATTTGGTGTCTTATTTTTGCTTTCTCAAGTTTGTTTTGCCTTGCAGTGTCATAAGAAGAGATTTATAGTAAGGGCTTTTGTGTGTGCTTCGTGCATAGTGCCTCTCTTTGGTTTTCTTCATTTGGATTTGTTAGCCAATCTATGAAATCATCTTCCTGATTCTAAAAGTATAAATTAAATTAAACCATTTTTGGATTGCTATGCCTGTCATAGGGTCTTCCAAATTCCCTAGATTGGTCACAATATACACAAAATCCATCAAAGACAATCTGAAATGGAAATCTGTTCGAGATACCTCCAGCGTGCCGCACCATCTTGACCTGTGTTGTATATCTGTTGTCCATCTATCTATTGTCTATTCCTGTTGTGCTTTTCAGTGTTCAGGGCATGCGAAGAGTTCTGGTAAGTGCCCACGAGTGCATCTTGTATATGGTGTTTCTTACTGCCTCTGATATTTCTGAGGTCTATTGTTTGTGTGGGCACACTTTTTTATCCTGAAGTGTAAGAGGATTTTTCTTCTGATATGTAATGTGTTGGTTTCTCCTGATGTGTAAGATGCTTGTTTTTCATGTAAGATATTTGTGTCTCATGATGTATAAGATATTTTTTGTCTCATGATGTATAAGATGCGTGTTTCATGATATGTAAGATAATTGTTTTTTGTTTGAGATGTGTGTTTCTCATGATGTGTAAAATATTAATCTCTCACAATGTGCACCATGTATCTAATAATTATCATATATGTTTATTTCGTCGTGTTAATTCGATGGATTTATCTATTGCAGTATTAACTCTTACAATACGCATACTAAAACCGCCTTTTACGTACTGTTTTGAGGAACAAATTTTAAGGCGCAGGTGTCCTTACAAAATTTGTTATAACTTTCTTGTATTCAACAGCAGATACAAACTGCATACACAAAAGTGTGCGCAATTGAAAGATCTATTACAAACACCCACTTGCTGTATTTGAATTTTAAAAATACACTTAAAGCATTAAATGTATTTAGGAAGTTAAAACAAGTGGTTAGAATCATATGGTCCGTGAAGTGGCTTTTCGTAAATGGGAACTAACTTTATGGTCTGTCAGGTGGCGTTTCGTATTGTAAGAGTTAATGACTAGGTGTGTATTTAGAAATATATGATTTTATTATAGTGAAATAACTACATTTTGTTCTGCTGATTGAATCATTAAATTGATTTTATTTATAGTGAATATCAGTGCAATCCTGTAATGCATTCAAGCTGAAAACTGTTTGATTGACAGATTGAAACTTTTGAATGATGGACATATAATATACAAATGCATTTAAACATGTCAAAGAGAGAGCATTTCTTTCAAGCAGAGAGTTAAACAACTAACAAATCTCTCATCTAATGAGGGAAACAGATAAATGTCTGCGGCCAGTACAAAATAGATAAACACATGCAAATATTACTTATGAACTTTCTTCTTCGAGCGCTCCATATCAACCACTTGTTAACCACTCTGTGTGATCTGAGCCTAAGAGTGTTTGTATGTTGTGCCAGTTATGTGCCTACAAGTAGGCCAGCACATCCGATTTCTGCATGCTTTTTATTTACTAGGGTAGTTTCCCTAGGCCCCTGCCTCAGTTGCCTCTTACGACATGCCTTATAGGTCGCAGTGGTACTATTCTTTGCTTCCCTTGTGGGCCCACGGGAACACACGGGTGACTTATGCACTTTGAAAAAGTACACCACAAACAATCAGTTTAATGTAACCCATGCTTGAACTTCAGCCAAACAAACAGATAATTTTATAGTTGAGAGGGGAATAAATGAGACAGTTGAAAAGATATTTCATAGATGAAATTTCAGAACATGAAGTAGGGAAGTTAGTTTTACAAAGCACAAAACTACATTTGAAAAAATGTTGTCTTTGTTATATTGTTTTACTGCATTCTTCCCTATTGTTGATAAGGATATTTGGGGTTTTTTTATTAGAAGAATCATGTGATGACTTTCTGAACATAATTCATGTTTGTTTCTGTCTTTGTTTAGGTTGCTCAACATTTAGCTGGCACATACGGAGATAAAGCTTTTAAAGTGGCCAAGTTGTCTACTATCACTGGTAAACGGTGGCCTGTGGTAGGCAAAAGGTTGCATGAAGAATACCCATACATTGAAGCTGAGGTGGATTGTTCTCTTCTTTTAAATGTCAATATTTGTAATATGTGAAGTAGTCAAGTAAAGTTTAGTTGTTTTTTTAAAGTTTAGTGGTAGGATCATCATCACTGCACGTCGAATGCATTAGCCCATTAATTCTCCGATCTCCTCAGTATATCAGCTTTAAATGCTTTAGAAATAATGAAACAAAATTATTGGTATAAAAATGAAAGATGGTATGAGCAGTTATGATATATATATATCATGAGGGCATGAAAGCCAGCATACAGTTCGATGGCAGCACATCTGATAGTTTCGAGATTAAGAGTGGAGTCAAGCAGGGCTGTGTCCTTGCCCCCACTCTCTTTGGCATCTTCGCAGTCCTTTTGAACCACGCCTTAGGGACGCTGATGGTGACGTTTTCATCCGCACTAGATCTGATGGTTCACTCTTTAACTTGGCTCGCTTAAGAGCCAAGACAAAACGACGGAAATTCTTCTCAAGGACCTCCTTTTCGCTGGCGATGCTGCCTTAGTCGCCCACAGTGAGACTACACTGCAATGCCTAATCAATAATTTGTCAAAGACATACGACCTATTTTCTCTGACAATAAGTGTCTCCAAAACAGTTGTATTATGTCAAGGAGGTAACACATCAAATATCACTTTAAATGGCAACCATCTAACACCAGTTCACAAATTCTGCTATCTTGGGTCCACGGTCACTGCCAGCCTTTCTCTTGATGAAGAAATCACGCTCGTGTAGGAGTGCGGCTACTACATTCGGCATACTATCAAAGCGAGCGTGGGACAACACAAAACTGACATTGCAGACGAAGATCCAAATATATCGAGCCTGTGTAACTAGTTCTTTACTATATGGCTCAGAAACATGGACAGCCTACTCAAGACACGAGAGGAGACTTAACATCGTTCACCTTCGATGTCTCCCAAGATTATGAACATCAGGTGGTACGACAAGATAACCAACTCTGAAGTACTGCAACGTGCAAAACTGACTTCCATCATGGGCATGATCAGCAGTAGACGACTAAGATGGTTGGGACATGTGAGAAGAATGGAAACTTGCCGCATACCAAAACAAATGTTGTTCTGTGAACTTTCGGAGGAAGAGGCACCAGGGCAGACCACTGCTCAGATATAAAGATGTCTGCAAAGCCTCAATGAAAAATTTTCTATAGATCCCAGCACATGGGAGGGACTAGCTAATGACAGAGTTGTGTGGAAAGCCAAATTACGAAAGGGCGCAGAGTCTTTTGAGAAAGACTTATATACGAGCTGAGCGACAAGAGAAAAGCGAAAACTGAGAAGTTGTCACAGTAAAACACTTGCCAATTGACCGTCTGTAAAGACGAAAAAGGCCATATATATATATATATATATATATCAAGTATTCTCACATGACAGAAGGAAAGGAAATATTCCTTGAAACATGGAGATGAAACATTGAGAGAGTAAATAAAACATAAGTTTATTGTTTTTAATCTTGGATCAAAGAGCTTAGGAAAATTGGAGTCGATATGTTCTAACGAAATCAATTATTTTTCTTACATACGTTCTCAATTGAGATAAAAAAATTTCCTACCTTATCTATGACTTTCTTATCCATTTTATATTTTTGCCAATTCTGGTGCCTTTTTGTGGTATCTTATTATGAAGATTTGTGTGTATTCTTCAGATCTTCAGTTCCCTCTTAGAAGACTACCCAGCTTGTGGTGTTGCATGTACTGCCACATTAAGTCAAGCAACCTTCTGGGATTTGGGGGAAATCTCTGAAAAACTATCCTTGGGGGAAAACTCTGAAGAATAATTCATGCTCCCTTGGGGAAAGTCAACTGCACCACATTCATATCCTAATGCTTTCTGGCATTTTCTTTACTTGTACTAATATATTTTGTTTCCTGTTTTTTAGATCAAGATTTTCTTATTCTGATCTTTGCATCTTAGTAGGTTCTGATAGTTTTATTAACTTATGTGGCCTATTTTCTTATCCTGCAGATATGAGAGTATTAAATTTATTTACTTTCTTGATCCTTTATATATTCTTTATCTATTGATAGCGTTCTGACTTGACTGATCACAACAACTTTGATGATATTGTCATCACTGATTTGTGTGTATATTCATACAGGTAAAATATGCTGTACGTGAGTATGCTTGTAGAGCCATCGATGTCATTGCTCGCGCCTTCGCCTTTCCTTCGTTAATGTACATGCAGCCCAAGAAGCTTTGCCCAAAGTGGTTGAGATGATGGCAAAGGAGCTTGGCTGGAATGAAGAAACTAAGAAGGTTTGTGGGTAAAATATGTGCAGTGTTTAATTTTGCTAGTTTTTTTCTGAAATCTGTTTTTGAAAATATTTTTATTGGCTGGAAAAAACAGGAACACATTTTTAATTTGTGGTGCAATAATGAAAAATTCACTTTCAATTAAAATTTTGAATATGTCCTTGTGCTAACTTATTTATCACATTCTGTTTAATGGGAACAAAATAATTTAATTTCTGGAACAACATGTTGGTTATTTATAAATTTCCCTCCTTGTTCAGGTCTGTTATTGGTTACAAAACTGACGTCATTGCCCTCCGGGCAGACCCATAGGTGCTCAGTCTCCCCCAACAGATATAGAAGAGTGTGCATACCGATGGTTCTCGTGACTCGCTGTTTAAACACACTCCTCACTCTTCCCTTCGGGCATCCAGTTCTACTTGTACAACGGGTAACTCCAAACTTCTTAAATGGCTGGACTGATTCAACATCTGTTTTAGTGTCCTCATCCAACAGGCAGTCCAAGAGACTGAAGAACATTCCCCTTATCCATCTTCAACTCCCCAACAATCAGTGCTGTTGATACAAGTCAGTCCACTCTCTAATTCAGATCAGGTCTTTTAGAATGTGCATAGTCTTTATCTTCTCTGTCCAGGACATTCTGAGAATTTCTCTGTAGCTTTTTGTTTCAAAGATTTGATTTTGTTCTTTAATGTCCGTGTTATGATTCATCTAGGGAGGGGAATATACATCTAAAGATTGTAGTCAGTGGAAGAGGTTCAGAGAAGTGGATTGCTAAAGTTCTTTACTCCCTAAAGAAGTACATCTTGGCAGTTTGTCAGATCTCTTCATAGTGCATTTTCAGAAGTAAATAGCAAATTAGTTATTAACTCTTACAATACGAAACGCCACCTGACAGACCATAAAGTTAGTTCCCATTTTACGAAAAGCCACTTCACGGACCATATGACTCTAACCACTTGTTTTAACCTCCTAAATACATTTAATGCTTTAAGTGTATTTTAAAAATTCAAATACAGCAAGTGGGCGTTTGTAATAGATCTTTCAATTGCGCACACTTTGATGTATGCAGTTTGTATCTGCTGTTGAATATAAGAAAGTTATAACAAATTTTGTATGTACACCTTTGCCTTAAAATTTGTTCCTCAAAAACAGTGCGTAAAAAGGCGGTTTTAGTATGCGTATTGTAAGAGTTAAACAGAATCAATGTATTCATTCTCTGGCACATCCATCAGTGTACATCCACTTTCAGTTTATGTCTGCATGCTTATGGTTCCTGTGACTTTCTGGTCATGTATGTTTCTCATCCGTCCTCTTATGTGACTTCTAAATAGGCTAGGTTAAAAATTTTAGCAATCTGTACACTTTTTTTTTCAAATGTTACCTACCATTTTTTTGTCTGCTAAACATCATACAGGCTGAACTGGCGCACGCTGAGCGGTATCTCAGGACTGAAATGGGTTTGGATATTAAGCGCCTGACAGTCAAGGATGATCCTTTGAACTTCACAAAGGATGAGATCAATCACTACGTCCGAAGGTTCAAAACCTTGGATGTGGACAACAAAGGCTACATTTCTATCAATGACCTCAGAAGATACTTCAAGGTAGCCACTAGTTTTTGTAGCAGTTCTGTTCAACTACCTTCAGACAATGTTGTAATTTTGTGTATAGCAGTAATTTGTATGTTAAATATTGTAGCAATTAACTATAATAGTAACTTCGGCAGTGTTGTGTTAACTTTAAATATCTTAATTCTGTTTTTGGATTCATAATTTTGTTTCTCCGTTTAACTCAAAATATTATACACAAGCCATGCACTTTCCAACACACATAATGCAACTCATAGAATCTCTATACCACGAACAACAGGCAACCATTAAAATGGGAGGTGAAATAGCTGAATAGTTCGAGATTCAAAAGGGGGTCCCACAGGGATGTATTTTGTCACCATACTTATTCAATATATATGCGGAAACATCATGAGGAATGTAAAAGACGATGCCAACTATGTGAATTACGACCATCTCACTATAGGCGGCAAATGCATACCAGAGCTTAGATACGCAGACGATACAGTAGTATTATCCACCAGCACAGAAGGTTTGGAAAACCTAATCATGACGACCAAGAAACATAGTGAAGACCAACATCTATATTTAAATACACAAAAACAAAAATCATGTCAACTGACAAAGCAAAAGGCTCACATAACATCCAAATAAACAATGAAGAACTCCAATGTGTAGAAAGCTATGAATATCTGGGCTCAATAATTAACAATAAGGTGACTGCTCCAAAGAGATCTCAAGAAGATTGGCAATAGCAATCAAGAAGTTAAACACAATGAAGAACATGTGGCAAAGCACCAGCAAAATATTAAAAATATTGAGAGCATGCATTTTCCCAGTGGCTACTTATGGTTGCGAATCATGGACTATTACACAAAAATTAAGAACGAAAATCCAGTCCTTCAAAACTAAATGCTACAGAAAGATCATACGAATACCATGGACAGAAAAAAGAAAGAACCTGATGTCCTGAAAGAACTAAATGTTAAAGAGAATTAACTGATAAACAACATACTATACAGAAAAATTACATACTGTGGTCACATCAAGCGTCACGATGGCCTGGAAAGAACAATAATAGAAGGCAGGGTCCCAGGATGCAGACCAAGAAGAAGATGGCTACAAGATATTAAAGAAACCATGAATATGACCATCGCAATGTGGGTGAACTGGCAAGAGACAGAGCAAATTTCAGATGTGCTGCAAAGAGAGCAACGTCATATAAAGGATACACACCTTGATGATGATGATTATACACAATTTTTGCTTGATGGACTGAGTAATAGACCATATTGAATTGTGAACTCCTGCCCATTTGGCGTTTGAATTCAGCAATCTGACTCTACTTGACTATCTGAAGACTTCTATTTGAACTTAGCTCACTGTTTCTGTGTGTGACTGACTCTCTAAAGACTTCTATTTGAATTTAGCTCACTGTTTCTGTGTGTGACTCTCTGAAGACTTCTATTTGAATTTAGCTCACCGCTTCTGTGTGTGACTGACTCTCTGAAGACTTCTATTTGAATTTAGCTCATTGTTTCTGTGTGTGACTTACTCTCTGAAGACTTCTATTTGAATTTAGCTCACTGTTTCTGTGTGTGACTGACTCTCTGAAGACTTCTATTTGAACTTAGCTCACTGTTTCTGTGTGACTGACTCTCTGAAGACTTCTATTTGAATTTAGCTCACTGTTCTTGTGTATGACTTCTCTGAAGACTTCTATTTGAATTTAGTACTGTTTTAGTGTAAATGGATTCTACTTGTCAGATCAACATAATTATTTTTGATGATTGGTTAGTGGTAGTCTGGTATCTTGTTATATATTCACAGAACATTGGAGAGAGAATATCTGAGGACCAGTTACATGAGATCCTGAGTGAAGTTGATCTCAATAGAAATGCTGAAGTTGATATTGGAGAGTTTATGCAGGTAAGATTTGTATTATTTGTGGGTTATTGATATCATATGTTTGCAGATTGTGTTTGTATCTTTTATGGTTTACAGTTCTATCATCATCAAGTAGCATGTCCCTTGCAGAACGTCACTTTCATCACAGCCCTCCTGAAAAACTTGGCATCTCTAGTCAGTTCTTCCACCTCTTCTATCGTCATGTTCAAGAGTTTTTTATGTCCTGCTGCCACCTTCGTCTTAGTCTTCCCTGCCTTTACCCATAGGAACCATGCTTTCCATTACTGTTCACTCCAAACCACTATGTCATTTAACATGACCAAACTACTTTTTTCTTTGACATGATGTTGTTTATGAGTCAATGATCCATAGTATGTATGCTCCATAGTATGTAAGTCTATAAAAAAGGGTTTTAAAGTCGAAGGATTGACTTCATTGCACCGGGTTATACCCCATAGGCTCGGTCCCTCTCCGAAGAAATGGCACTCCACCTCCCGAGTATTGCACAAAGCACGAACTCCGTAGCTCCGGCAACAATCCTAGGGTCTCTGGAAAAAATTGCACTCGTGAACAGAAGGCTGCGGTCCAGATTCGAACCCGCGACCTTCGACTCGCAAGACAAATGGCTTAACCACTCAGCCACAGAGAACCCCTTATATTAGTGTATTTATTATTTTCTGTGGTATATAGATTTGTACTACGCATCTCTTATTATTTGATGCACATACCTTCAATGTGTACCGTATGTGGTATACATATCTGCAGTGCATTTTTAATCTCTGCTGTATACAGGTCTGCAGAGTATTTTACTTGTAGTCCTCCATAAATCATGGACAGAGAAGACAACAAATACATCTATCCATTTAGAACACAAAAATCAACTGAAAACTGGCTGATGCTACAAATAAGAATGAGAAAATTGAAGTATTTTGGACATATAAAGAGACACGTAGGGTTGGAGAAGACTATTATGGAAGGAAGCATCCCGGCCAAGAGGAGAAGAGGAAAACCACATAAAAGATGGATTCAAGTTGTAACCGATGATTTGAGCATGGGACACATCTGGCACAGGATAGAAAACTGAAACTCCCATGGCACATGTGGAAAAGACATGACAAGTAATATATTAGACCATCAGATTTGAAGTATGTGATGCAGACATCTTTAGCTGAATGAGAGCAAGGTAAAGAAAAAAATAAAGAGCATAAAGTTAAAAAAGATAACATATAAAAATATCGATTGGGCGTAAATATTCATTGGTGCCAATTTTTTCTTTCACTCGTTATGAATTCAGGCGTAGTCATAGCACGTAATGTGGCACCTCTGATTGATTTTTTTCTACATGAAGACTTGCTGTCCTTATCAGCAGTGTCACTTACTATTCAGACAGACCTTACTCAAACTTTAGATGTACTTGTAACTTAGATCCCCAAGTAAAGGATCAGGGTCTTCTGTAGTCCAACCGTGTGCATACCAAGAATTGTTTGCCAATTCTTTGAACCCCCGGAATTTCCATTGCACATCGTCACTGGTGCTAAGCGTTATCAACTTTTCTATAAAAAAACTCAGTGTCAAGTGTTAGATGTCAAGGCAATTCTTCTTCCATGGCCAGATAGATGAAACATATGGATTTAAGTTACAACTTATAAGCACACGGTGTTATAAGAAGAGAAGATGGAGATATGTTGGGCACACCTTGAGGAGAAATGATCAACGAATATCAAAGCAGGCATTGAAGTGGGATGCAAAGGGTTCAAGAAAGAGAGGGTCGACCTAAGGAGACCTTGAAACGAACTTTGCTGAGAGAGGCAGGAAATATCGGTCTCAGTTCCATGGAGGAGATTGAGTGAGTTGTCCAGGATAGAGCGGTATGGAGAAATTACTTGCAGGCCCTATGTAACGGTACGAGAGGAATTATTATTATTATTATTACAAGCACATACAGATGACCATTTCATGGTATTGGACTGTAAAGCAAAAGTCAAAACATTGCTGGATCATTCAGTAAAAAAGAAGAATAATCCAAAGAAAGTCTCAATAAATATTAGTAGAAAGCTATTTATCTAAAGGAAACCGAGTGGTTACCGGGGCCCAATTTTGGGGTGTAAAGAGTAGAACCACTGTTACCTGCCACGCATGTCATAAGAGGTGACTAAAAAGGTGGCTGAAATCAGATGCACATGTCCTAAACATGTAGAAGTCTGCGTTTAGGGGCCTATCAAACCAATGTGCAACTTATACACATTCTTGGCAAAGATCAAACATATCACAAAGAGTGATTAAAATTGGTCGTAAAGAACGAACGCAAAGAAGGAGAAGATCTAAAGGATGTAGGAAAGGATTGACTTAAATGCACCGGCTTTTGTTCCTCTCCGCAGAAATGGAACACCACCTGCTGATAGTATTGCCCAAAAGCACAAACTCTGTAGTTTCGGTAACAATCCTAGAGGTCTCTTGAAAAATTCACTTGTGAACAGAGCGGCGTGGATCTGAACCCACGACACGGCATGGGCTTTACCGCTTAGTCACAGAGGCCCCCAGAAAGCTATTTATTGGTTAATGTTACTAAACTGACATCATTGCACTCTGGGTAGACCCATGGGTGCTTAGTCACCCCCAACAGATATCGAAGAGTATGCATACTGCTGGTTTCCATGGCTCGCTGATTAAACACACTCCTCACTCTGCCCTTCAGGCATCCAGTTCTACTTGTACAACAGGTAACTCCTAACTGCCTAAATCACTGGATCGATTCAACATCTATTTTAGTGTCCTCACCCAGCAAGTGGTCGTAAAGAGACCGAAGAACATCCCTTTTATCCATCTTCAACTCCCCAAAAATCAGGGCTGTTGATGCAAGCCTGTCCACTCTCTCATTACCGTAAACACCCGCATGCCCAGGACAGTAGATCCACATAATCCTCTGGAGGTTAGAAACTTCTATAGACAACATCCACTCATACCGAAACCAGCCCTTTTGGATCTTGCGAAGCATCGACTGAGATTCGGATGCAACAACGGCCCCAGTAAATAGAATCCCAGAGAGCCAATGGAAAGCAGGAGTAACGGCCCACCTCCATCCTCATACTAGAAGTAGTTGTCCTGTACGCTCCACTTCGCTCTGCAACAACCCTACAATGTGCATGCGCAGAAAGCTATTTATCATCATCATCAAGGTGCATATCCTTTATAGGACGTTGCTCTCTTTGCAGCACATCTGAAATTCACTCTGTCTCTAGCCAGTTCACCCACTTTGTCGATGGTCATATTCATGATTTCTTTAATATCTTGTAGCCATCTTCTTCTTGGTCTGCATCCTGGGACCCTGCCCTCTAGTATTGTTCTTTCCACGCCATCGTGACGCTTGATGTGACCAAAGTATGTAATTTTTCTGTATAGTATGTTGTTTATCAGCCAATTCTCTTTAACATTTAGTTCTTTCAGGACATCAGTGTTATTCTTTTTTTCTGTCCATGGTATTCGTAAGCTATGAAGACTATATACTGTCCTGTTTTATCTGCCTCTACAAATTATCTGCTGTAATGATAAAACTAAGCAAAAATATTTTGTCTCCCAACAGTTGATGAGTGCCATTGACCATGGGATAATTGTGCACTCTCGTTTTGCAAAAGCACTAGAGGATAATGAAGAGAAATCTAAGAAGATTACAGTGGAGCGCAGTGGTGGTGGAGTTTAGCAGTGACCAAGTGCAACAGTATGATCTCTGGCTATGCGAGACGTTTTTTGATACAATTCCATGTGTTGCGTTTGTTGCTGTGACTTTATAGAATTTCTCTTATGCTGTATATCCATCTTTCTCTTGGTCTTCCTAAATGCTCTTAAATCAAACTTCTACTGTTGTAGTTTTGTTCACCTGTATTGTTTTTGTTAGTTTTAAATAACTTTTTCTTGTCTGCATTTCACATAATTGTCCTCATTTTATAATTAAGCTGTATTTATTTACAAATTATTTTGTATATATTTACAGTAACTTTCCTTAGCGTCTTTCTTAATCTTCTCACATGTAACTTTATTAGTCTATTTTGTATATGTAGTACAGTACAATCTATAGTCACCTCTGCACACACCAAAGAGGTGCAACAACACACATGTGAGGCTGTTGTCATCACTTGTGATGGATGGCTATTATTATAGAATGTTTGTAAAATATAATACTAAAATCAAAATGTTATTTTCAAGTACTATCAGAGATATTCAACAATTTTTATGCATGTTATGATAAGTTTAGAACACATGATGACTGCTTGCAAAATCAATGGAGGTGATGGTGGGGAGATAGGAAGAAGGCAGTAACACTTCTATACCAGACTTTAACTTCATGGCATGAAAAATGTCAAACTTACCTTCATCTTTGTCCCGGGTCATGCTAGGATGAAGGGGCAATGAAAGAGTAGATGCACTGGCGGGCAATACTACAACTGAGAATGGGTCTTCTTTGGACAAAAGCAACATCATCAACACTAAGAGAAAACATACGCTCCGAAGATTTCAACGAAGAAGATAAAGGGTATTCTCTATCTCAATTGAGCAAGTTGTGCACACAGATAGGTGCGGCAAGATGGGAAAACCACTAGAGAAAACCCAGTAGATACATCAATCAACACAGAACTGGAGTTGTTAGCCTAAACACACTGAAATACATGCTTGGGAGGAGTTCGGAGCAATTATGGACATGTGCGATGAAGATGATTCTCAAATGAACAATGTCAACATGTGTACTGAAAGTCAGTAATAAGGACAGTTGGATGTCCATGATCACCTACTCCAGCTGGCACTGCACATGATGATGATAATTATATTTTCTCACGTAAAAGCTTATAATATTATTAACTTTATTTATGCACTCATATTTATGTATTGTATTTGTCATTTATGTATAAATCTAAGAAATGGCATTTAAAACAAACGTGTTTTAGTCCTGATATTATTTATATAAATTAGCATGCATATACGGAAAACTAGATAGAGAGATAGAGGCTAGAGTACAAAAAGCAAATGCTGTAACCTACCAGCTAGCCCCATTGTTAAGGCACCCAAAAATTTCACAGGCAGCTAAGAAACAAATGATCAACAGCATTTTTATACCTACTTTGTGTTACCAGAGCCAAACATGGACATTGAGCAAAGCGCAGTCACAAAAAATAACTACATGTGAAATGCGTTGCCTGAGAAAAGTTACCAACAACACAAGAAAAGACAGAATCACCAACATCAGCATAAGAAAGAAAGTTGGCACAAAACCGTGCTTGAATTATATAGATAAACAAAGAATGAAGTGGTTTGGCCACTTAATAAGAATGCATCCAAACTCCACAGTATACAGAGTCTTCTACAACAGAACATCGGGAAAGAAGGCAAGAGGAAGACCACGGAAAAGATGGTTAGATGGCGTAGCAGAATCCTGTGAAAGAGCAAAGATAACAATCACACAAGCCACCAGAACAGCGCAAGACAAAAACAGAAAACCACGACACTGGGCAACAACCCGGTAGCAGTGTGACGACAAAAGAAAGAAGAAGAAGAAGCATGCATATCACCTTGTCTTTTTGAGCCTTAGTGCATGCTACTTAGAAGCTACACCACCTGAGTGGTTACCGGGGCCCAAATTGGGGTGTAAAGAATAGAACCACTGTTACCTGCCATGCATGTCGTAAGAGGTGACTGAGGAGGTTGGCGTGGGGCTAGCTACCCCACACCGTAAAAAACACACTAGATGGCTACAGAACGGGAGAGCGAACCGAGTAAACGCTGGCTGAAACCGGACACATCGCTGAAGGATAAGCACCAAAGCTCCAAATGGTGCTGAAGATGTGACGTAAAACACACCAATGCTAAGGCTGCATGAATCAGATTTCCATATGAATCGAATTTATAGGAGGTCTGGTACATCGGTCTGGGCGGTGATCGAGAGAGAAGCTACACAATTTTGATAATCTTGAAACCTCTCACTGTACAAGCCAATGTTTGCAACAAACATATTTTAAATAAATATTGATATCTTCATGTATGTTATAGAACAAAAGATCTCAGTTTGTGGTTCGTTTCAGTCTTTGCTAGCACTACCATGATAAGTAGTCAGAAACAGCAATACTGCACTGGTAAAAAATATGACAAACACAAAAGTTAAACCCATGTTCCACTCTGCATCACCATCTGGCTACAAGGACAATCATGTTAGAGACAACGACCAGTTAAGTTCTTTTTTTTTATGAGTATGTATGTGCTGTTTCTTCCTAGCATACGGAATCAACAACAGAAATCGTGTCAGATACCAAAACTCTTTTTTTTTTCTTCAGACCGCCTGCTATGAATTCAGGTACAGTCAGAGCACCTAATTTGGCAATTCTGATTTTTACCTGAATGATTGCTTTCCTTGTCAGTATCCTCTTCAATTAATCAATCCTGCTTCTGAGGTACTTGCAACTTAGATCCCAAGGATCAAGAAAACCTGTAGTCCAACCGCTACACTGACATTTTTGGGACCAAGTTAGCCTGAAACCTTAGAATTAGCACTGCATGATGTTACTAGTAAAGCATGTTATTGGCTGTGCCCCAAACACAATGTACATCGAGGAGCAGAAAAACACACTGACCAGGACCATTTATTTAAAGATATTTTCATCCTGTTAGTGTATGCAAATTAAGCTGTAACTTTTTATTCTTAAATAGATTTTGATGAATGGTATCTCATTTTCTAGATATATGAATTGCCTGTGTGGAGCTGGGGCCTGCAAGGGAAGCAAAGAATTGCACCACTGCGACTTACAGGGCATGTCATAAAAGGCGAATGAAGTAGATCTAGGAAGCTACCTAGTAAATAAAAAGTGTTGCAGAAATTGGATGTGCTGGCCTACTTGTAGGCGCATGGCTGGCATGACATACAGTCGCTCTTAGGCTCAGATCTCATACAAATCACACAGAGTGGTTAACAATGGTAGATGTGGAGCGTTCAAGAAAAGAAGATATATGAATATTGTCTTTCCCCAGGAGGTGATGGTATTGGTTGTCTACTCTTGTTGTTAAGCGTAGGTGTGGGAGCTTTAATTTGCGTTCCAGGGCCAGATGAGTCGCCCTTGTGTTATATCCATGTTTATTTAGTGTGGTCTTGATATTGTCTATCCATCTTTTTCTTGGTCATCCCTTGGCTCTAGTACCCAATCACTTTTATTGTATGCTGTTATTAGTGGTTGGTTGTATTCCATTTATACACACAATATAAATATACTGCTATAAAATAACAAATTAGGTCAGTCTATGTGTACCATCACCAGTCCCTGTCACGCTCAATAGCACATAATGCAGACACACACATTTTCCCCTCACTTCAATCTTGTGCCTTTCTTTCTACCTGAAACTTAGTCATATGCATGTCTTTAAGCTCTCCTTCAAAAGTTCTCGATGTGCCCGCCCAAGTCTTCCTATTTCCTCTGTTCCTGCGGTGTACACTTATGTGCTTCTCCTAGTAGTTGTTGTGTTCAAATGATAATCGTTGTAAATTCACAAGCTCTGTTTATGGTGTATATCTTTTCTTATTGTAATGCATTGTGACTGATATTGTGATGTAGCATTTTTTTCAATTTATTTAAAAGTGAAGATGTGCACTTAGTGATGTCTTGACATCTTTCACTCAATTAAATTGACAATTTGAATATGTGCACTTAGTGATGTCTTGACATATTTCACTAAATTAAAGTGACAATTTGAAGATATGCACTTAGTGATGTCTTGACATATTTCACTAAATTAAAGTGACAATTTGAAGATATGCACTTAATGATGTCTTTACATCTTTCACTCAATTAAAGTGACAATTTGAAGATGTGCACTTAATGATGTCTTGACATCTTTCACTCATTACCTCCTTTGGAATCAACGTCACCTAGGTGGTTTGGGTTGAATGCTTTACCAGGTGCCACACTAAAGGGCATTTATTCTAAAACTAATGGCTTGTAAACATGGCTTTGCCCTGGTACAGTAAGAGTTAAAGTGACAATTTGAACATGTGTACTTATTGATGTCAAACATTTTCCACTCATTTTGAAGTGACAATGTGAATATAAACAAAATTAAAACACATTTAAACCATCTTCAAAATTACATCAGCAACCCTCACCAGTCTGTAGCATAGCTTGCGATCTGCCTCAAATGTTCCTGTGTAAGAAGTGGGTTGGAGCACACATGGTTATTCACCGAAGTGTAATGATAATGGCCCTATTAATCATACAATGTAAAGATACTCACTTAGTAATCTCCATCTATAATGGTGTAACAGGGTAATGACAAAAGACTAGCAATTGAGATATGCTCTTCCTTGCTCTGAATTTGAATACACATTACATATCTGCAAGTGTTTATATGCAAGGAATATTTATTGAAAGTTCTTGCTGCCAGGGTAAAAAAACTGTCTTAACTGCTTTAATGTCCATTTTGGGGGGCACAAGCCTGAGGAATTTGATGGCCGCACTGCTAGTGCAGTCATCTCAAAACTGTTCAGGTTTGGATTTTACTTTATGCCCTGACAGAAAAATTCATTGGCTTTACTGGAGATTGAACCTCGAGTCTCCCAAATGGGAGTCCACAATCTAATCCATTTGAGCAGATGCTCCTTGCTAACAGGGTAATACATATTAATCTGAATTTATCCAAGATGTGTATTAAATGTATATTATATTTGTACTTACTTTTCCAATTGAATAAGTTATTGCATGTTTGATTTTACTATAATTTTTTACATTTATAAGTATATCACATTTGGTCTGTTCATTGGATTAGTTATCACATTCAATCTGCTAGTGGATACAACTTTTCTATAAGTTTTATCACATTCGATCTGTTAATGGAATAACTTTTCTATAAGTTTTATCACATTCGATTCTGTTTATGGAATAACTTTTCTACAAGTTTTATCACATTGATTCTGTTTATGGAATAACTTTTCTAATGTTATATCACATTCGATTCTGTTTATGGAATAACTTTTCTATAAGTTTTATCACATTCGATTCTGTTAATGGAATAACTTTTCTACAAGTTATATCACATCTGATTTGCTATTAATTAAACTTTGGTATATAATTGTATATCACATGAGCACTGGTATAATCAAATGCTTAGAACAATGAAATATTTGAGTGGTCAGTTACAAGTTGTAGTCAAGTGGCTAGAGAGCTGGTGTAGTTGAGTGGGTAGAACTCTGGTGTAGTCAAATGGTTAGAACAGTGATTTAGTTGAGTGGTTAAAAAAACTATAGTAGTATAGAAATGACTAGTTTAGTCAAGTGCACTGACTATTAGTAAGAGACCAACTTCACCATTGCAGATACACTTCAGTTGACCTAACTAATTGGCTACACGTTTTTATGATTTATAGAAAGGTCTTCTATTGAGGAGGTGATTTGACAACCCACATTTAAATGTTGAAATCTAATACTGTGAAGTCTCTAACCGTTCATATCACAATCACATTTTGTGCTATATGAGTTCTGTTATCATTTTATATTGAAAACTCTTATATTTATTCTCACTATACTGCTTTTTCTACTGATCAACTTTTTAGAAATTTATATTTGATCACTGGTATCCTTATGAATTTCTATTGAACACAATTCTTCTCCGAACGCTCCATATCGACCACTTGTTAACCTTTCTTTGTGATTTGTATGTGATCTGAGCCTAAGAGCGATTGCATGTTGTGCCAGTTATGTGGCTGCAAGTATGCCAGCACATCCAATTTCTGTAACCTGTTTATTTACCAGGTAGCTACCTAGGCTCCCTACCTCAGTCACCTCCTTACGACATGCCTTGTAGGTCACAGTGTTACTATTCTTTGCTCCCTTGAGAGCCTCGGCAACACATGGGGAGAAAACACATTGATATCCACTATAACCAGACATTTATTTGAATGGAACCCACATTGGAAGAGAAGAGTAGGAAGGCCAAAGAATATATGGTGATGAATAATAGATGTCAGGTCAGAGCCTCATGAGCAGAATATATAATGAAATTTGATGGACATTAACAGTTACATCTTTCTGTTACTCTGGGAACAAGAAGGATTAGCAGAAGTAGTATACTGCTTCTACCTCAATCTGTCATGTTGTTTGTATAGTATATTTGTCATCTTCTCTATCTTTTATGAATCTCAATCTTTTATGAATAGTAACAAATTGATTAAAGATGATCCCTGGAATTCACAGAGATGTGGTGGTGTTATAGAGGAATGTTAAGAATACCATGCATTGCTAAATTGAAAAATAGAGGGATAGGCCAATGCACAAGGGCATCTACTCTCACAAATCAGAAAATGTTAGACACCGTTCTCTCTACGTAATAGGGAGATAACTTTATGCATATCATTTATCGAAGGATGTACTTCATTGTGCCTGGTTTTACCCCATATGCCAAGAGTGTTGCCACCTGCCAAGAGTGATGCCACCTGCCAAGAGTGATGCGCAAAGCAAGAACTTCTTAGCTCCGGCAACAATCCTAGGGATCTCTGGAAAAAATGCACCCGTGAACAGAACGGTACAGTCCGGATTCAAACCCGCGACCTTTGGAATGCAAGCTGAAGGCTTAGCCACAGAGACCTCTGAATTATAACAGGTAAAGTTCATTTTAAAAAAGAGACAAGATGACAATAAAAGATGCTTGACATCTTACTCTCATGACATGAAAGAAAGTCACCAACAGAACCAGTTAGCAACACTAGGAAGTTGTTGACACATTTGATTGCCTGCGCCATCTATTGAGGTACACTTGTGAGAAAGAGCATATTTGTTCTTAATCAAAGAAAGGTCTTCAATTCTATTTGTTAACTTGCACGATTGTTCATAACATTACAATATATATCCTTTGTGAATTTTTCAACATAGCTTCCACAAGATTTATATTATTTTATTTACTTAACATTCCTTGAGATGTTCACATTCTGTCTATCACAGTAAATTTATGATGTAGACATCTACTGTCTTCATGGTTGTGACATGTTTTTTTGTCACACTGACACAGCCTAATATTAAAGGGTTTTAATTTTTGAAAGAGCCTATTACAACATTCTACTCACAACTTTGACGCATGCACTGTCTCCTCATTTAAGATATATTGCAGAAATCACAAGAATGTATTTTATCTTGTATGTAGATGCTGGTATCTATTTTGTTGTGTTACATATCGCTATGTAATATGTATGTGACATCAAATTTGCAGAGTAATATATAGATCTACTTTCTTGGACACCAGAACCTTCACAGTAACCTTCAAGATGACCAACAAGGGAGACATTATATATAAATATATGAAAGTGGACATAAGAGAAGTCTGAATTTTTGGGAGGATATCTATTCTTCTTCCACCATTTACTTCTTTATAAAGTGTTCAAGATAAAAGCAGCAAGTGAATGGAGCCAATCTGGCATATATGTATGAAAATGAGAAGGTTCAATTATGACATAGTATAGGTCAAGGTTATGTGACGGTATGTAATTGTATGGAAGGCGATGAACAAATGTGGCATAGGCAGCTAGTCAGAACCAGTTTAAATAGTAAATAGACACCACGCAATATGTAACTGGCAACTTTCGGTTTGTCAATGGGGCTGCTTAATCTTGATCACCCTTAGAAGTGTTGGGGTGAAAGTAGTGATCTTGTGTGCGTGCTTGTTTTAAGGCACTTTGTAGCTGATATTCATGTTTAATGGCTGTTATTGATGCATCTTTGCATGGTCTTCCTCTTGCTTTGTACTCATTATACTTTTTCTGTGTGGCTCTCTGTGGTAGATGATACCAGGGCATTCTTGTCAGGTGTCCAAACCATTTAATCTGTTGTTCTTTTATGAATTGCATGACTGGTTTCACATCCAGTCTTTTCTGATTTCTTCATTTCTAATTTTGTCTCTTATTGTCACACCTGCAGCTTTTCTAAGACACCTCATCTCTGTCGTTGGGGGGATATTATGGCCATTAATTATAATGATTGTTTAACTATGTCATCTAGAGTTTGTTCATGGCTAGAACACATGTAAGATGTTTCGCAGACAAGTTGTTTAGACATATCTTGTTCTGTTGTTCTGTCTTTCTCCAGCATTCTGATCAGTATAGTAAATCTGATAGCAGACAACTAGTTGTAACCCTTAGAGAAAAAAAAAGCAAATGAAATACTAACGTGGCAATTTTCGCCTACTATGATAAAAATATGGTGGTGGTCCTTTTTCCATTCTCCTGCTATGAACTCTGATGTATATATATATATATATATATATATTAATTTAACACCTTTGATTTTTGTGTGAAGGCATGCTTTCCTTATCAGTGTCTCTCACCATTCAATCAAGCCTTACTCTGACTTTAGAGCTCTAATTAAAGGAACGAAGGAAGGCAAGAGGAAGACCGAGGAAAAGGTGGATAGATAATAGTTGAATTCTGCCAGGGGACTAAGAAAACCATCACACAAGTCACCAGAGAAGTGCAAGACAAATACATAAAACTACGACACTGGGTTAACAACCCGGTAACAGTGTGTTGACAAGTCACCAGAGAAGCACAAGACAAATACATAAAACTACGACACTGTGTTAACAACCCGGTAACAGTGTGCTGACAAGTCACCAGAGAAGAGCAAGACAAATACATCAAACTACGACACTGGGTTAACAACCCGGTAACAGTGTACTGACAAGTCACCAGAGAAGCGCAAGACAAATACATCAAACTACGACACTGGGTTAACAACTCGGTAACAGTGTGCTGACAAAAGCAGAAGATAAAACAAATACATCAAACTACGACACTGGGTTAACAACCCGGTAACAGTGTGCTGACAAAATCAGAGAAGCGAAAAACAAATACATAAAATCTCGACACTGGGTTAACAACCCGGTAACAGTGTGCTGACAAAAGAGAGAAGCAAAACAAATACATAAAACTACGACACTGGGTTAACAACCCGGTAACAGTGTGCTGACAAAAGCAGAGAAGCGAAAACAAATACATCAAACTACGACACTGGGTTAACAACGTAGAGTGTGCTGACAAGTCCCAGAGAAGCCAGACAAATACATAAAACTCGACATGTAACAACCGTAACAGTGTCTGACAAGTCACCAGAGAAGAACAAGACAAATACATAAAACTACGACACTGTTAACAACCCGGTAACAGTGTGCTGACAAGTCACCAGAGAAGAACAAGACAAATACATAAAACTACGACACTGGGTTAACAACCCGGTAACAGTGTGCTGACAAAAGCAGAGAAGCGAAAAACAAATACATCAAACTACGACACTGGGTTAACAACCGGTAACAGTGTGCTGACAAAGCAGAAAGCGAAAAACAAATACATAAAACTACGACACTGGGTTAACAACCCGGTAACAGTGTGCTGACAAGTCACCAGAGAAGCACAAGACAAATACATAAAACTACGACACTGTGTTAACAACCCGGTAACAGTGTGCTGACAAGTTACCAGAGAAGAGCAAGACAATACATCAAACTACACACTGGTTAACAACCTGGTAACAGTGTGCTGACAAGTCACCAGAGAAGAGCAAGACAAATACATCAAACTACGACACTGGGTTAACAACCGTAACAGTGTGCTGACAAAAGCAGAAGCAAACAAATACATCAAACTACCATGGGTTAACAACGTAACAGTGTGCTGACAAAGCAGAGAAGCGAAAACAATACATAAACTACACACTGTAAAACCGTAACAGTGTGCTGACAAAAGCAGAGAAGAAACAAATACATCAAACTACGACACTGGTTACAACTAACAGTGTGCTGACAAAAGCAGAGAAGCAAGACAAATACATCAAACTCGACACTGGGTTAACAACGGAACAGGTGCTGACAAAAGCAGAGAAGCGCAAGACAAATACATCAACTACACACTGGTTAAAACTCGTAACAGTGTGACAAGTCACCAGAGAGCAAGACAAATACATAAAACTGCGCACTGGTTAACAACGGTAACAGTGTCTGACAAGTCACCAGAGAAGCACAAGACAAATACATAAAACTCGACATGGGTTAACAACGGTAACAGTGTGCTGACAAAAGCAGAAGAAGGTAAAGGATCAGAAACATGTAGTCAACAGTGCACCATATGCACCCCAAAAGTTTGTCAAAGTTGGCCTTGTACCACAGAATTTCCATGGCACCTAGTTACTAGAGAAGCATGTTAGAACTTCACATCCTACATGGTGTTTAAACTGTTAGCATGTTGTGTTTATTGTTACCTTCTAGTGCTTTCGCCAGTTGACAATTGAAATTTATTTGAATGTTGGCAGACATAACATTCATTTCACACAAGGTTAATTAAATATAACACTTGCTTTTTTTTGCAGATATCACAGTTAAATTCATTTCAGGAATAATAATAATAATTCCTCTCGTACCGTTATATGTTACATAGGGCCTGCAAGTAATTTCTCCATACCGCTCTATCCTGGGCAACTCGCTCAATTTCCTCCATGGAACTGAGACCAATATTTCCTGCCTCTCTTAGCAAAGTTCGTTTCAAGGTCTCCTTAGGTCGACTTCTCTTTCTTGAACCCTTTGCATCCCACTTCAATGCCTGCTTTGATATTTGTTAATCATTTCAGGAATATTAACATTAAAATCTACATTTCATGGTCTATTATTTATTATAATTTGAAATATTTACTGATTTAAGCATTTTAGAGTTCCTCGTTGTACAAGTAGAACTGAGAGAGGGGTGTGTTTAACCAGCGAGCAACAGGAACCATCAGTATGCATACTCTTCAAAATCTGTTTGGGAAGACTGAGCACCTATGGAGCGCAATGACGTCAGTTTAGTAACCAATAATATTGTTAAATATTTAATTCCTGACAAGAGTTAACCAATTCAATATGCATAGAAATGAAACTGAGTAACCATGTTAGAACAATTAACTAGTCAAAAGAGCATCTTTGGGATTCAAGAAAACAATAATTGGTTGTCAAAATAATGACTCAATAGTTGTGAAATAGATTATCATCATGTTACCTCACTTGGAATGAAACATTCCACCCGCACAGTAGGCATGTATTATGCACTATATATACATTAATATTGATTATTATGTTTAGATGTCATTGCTTCATTGATGTACCGTAATTTTATTTGAATGTAGTTTTTTTAATTTCAATATTGTTTTAGTTTGTATACAGTTTAGTTTATATATTAAATTTGTAACAAATTAGTTTGTCAAGATTTTCTTTGGAATTTTTAAAAAAACGCTGTTGCTGGTTATAATACCGCTTTTTGGGCAGTATAGGACAGGATGGAAATGAACCTGTGAAGTTCAATGGCCACATGACTAGTGCAGCCGCTTGGAAACTGTTCAGGTTAGGATTTTTCTTAATCCCCAGCAGAAAAAAAAGATGTTTTGGCATTACCGTGGATTGAACCCGGGTCTCCCACATGGGAGCTGCGCTCTAATCCATACGCTCAGACGCTCCACTCTGGAATTAAACAAAACAATAATTCTTTGTCAAAATAATAGCTCCATAGTCGGGATACTGATTGTATTTCCATATTATTATCAATTTCACTTGAAATCAACATTCCACCTGCGCAGTAGCCATGCACCATGTATACACCAATTTTCATTATGTCTAGATGTCATTACTTTATTGATGTTTTGTCATTTTTTATTCCATATTTTTTTAGTTTGTAAACAGTTTAGTTTATATATACAATTTTGTAACAAATTAGTTTATGTAAACAAATTCCTTCTCATCACTGGCTGTGTATTTAAACATGACATTTTCAGTTGTCATTTATTTTTCGTTTTCTTTATTGTGAACAATTAACTTGAATAAATATCTATATATAATCATTGTGAATATAGTTGTTGTGTCATTTGAATAGAAATAGTTACTGATGAAGTCAGAGTAAGGCTCATCTGAGTGACAAGGGCCACTGGTGGATAGAAAAGCAAGCCCTCATGCAAAATGTCAGTTACCATATTAAGCACATAGCCACACCTAAACATGTGGACGAATGATTTCTTTTAAAAAGTGTCTCACTTGATGCGGATATCTTCTGTTGTACATCCAATCTTCTGTGCCCAGCTTGAACATCAACACTTTCGCTACAACCCATTTTTCAACCAAGTCTGGCTCACTGCCACATTATTTTTTAGGCATGATCAGTTTTCAGGGTGACAATTTTAAGAAATCGTAAAAAATAAACTTAGGACTTTTAAACTATGGAATAATGTTTATATATGAATGAGCTACTAACCTGTCTATATGTAGAGTATATTCTTCATAATCCACAAGCTATTGCTGTAACTGATATTGGCGTCACGCTCCATACCTATCCACAGTATGATATGCCACCGTTTCAAGATGGGTGTCCATCACCTACTCCTGTACCCGTTGGAGTATCTGCTATCGATTTATAAACATCGTCACGTGAATCAAAGTTAAAATTTTTACCACATTCAGAGTCCATTTCAACACTATCAGTGGCTAAAAAGTCCAAAAAGAGTAATTTTGGACATCACTATTTATCATCTACGTCTGCCATCTTGAAAATCTATGTTTACTTACGAAAAAATGCCAAAAAATCTTTCAAAATCGGACTTATTATATGTTTACCACGCATATGTTAGATCTGACATTTTGGTGAGCTTTTCGTAACAATATGGAAGTAGTGCGTAATATAATACTGGAGAAGGTCAGCTGTTAAAAATACATCGTCGCTACAAATGTGGACACAAAAGTCGACAACAGCAGCGAAAGAGACGGTCTTTCGTCAACTTTTGTTGTCAGTGGCAGCGAAAGCGTTAACTCTTAGTGGACCAGGGCTAAAGCTATGTTTTTACAAGCCATTTGTTTTTAGAATAAGACGCCCTTTAGTGTGGCTCCTGGTAAAGTGGTGTCCAACTCAAAGCCACGCTGTGTAGAATTTGGTCCACAAGGAGTTAATTATGGTCTAGTTCATTCTTGTTCATGACATTGTTTACTTCATTTGTATCTCATCATCAAGTAGTATGTCCCTTGCAGATGTCACTTTCATCACAGCCTGCCTGAAAAACTTTTGTCTCTATCAAGTTCTACCTCTTCTACCATCTTGTTGAAGGTTTCTTTGATATCCTGCTACCGCCTTTGTTGTGGTCTTCACTGCCTCTACCCCTAGGAACCATTCCTTCCATTACTGTTCTCTTCAAACCACCATGTGACTGAAATATTTAATTTTCCGGAACATGTTGTTTATGAGCCAAAGCTCCACGATAATGTAAGTCTTGTAGAATGTCCTTGTTTTGTTCTTCTTTTTCTAGGGTGTTCTAACAATATTTCTGTAGCACTTTTTTTCAATGCTTCAATTTTGTTCCTTAATTCCTGTATCGCAACCATATGTTGGCACAGAAAAGATGCATGCTATCAGAAGTCTTATCTTTGTTCTTTCTGCAATCTTTTGAAGTATTTAATGGTTACTTGGATAATTCTCTGTGCGTAAAGGTTAGGTGCTCATCTCTCGTGCCAAACGTACCAGGTTTTCTCTCTCGTGGAGCCATCTGGATATTTTTCCAGAGATCCTTGATATCAGTGTAGGTGAGATCAAGTTCCTAGTCCTATTGGAGATGGATGATAAAACGTAGGTCCTGTGTTCAATTTTAGCATGTAAAAGAACCTTTGGCAGCTCAAAATTGAGAAAAGCAGGTTGGAAAATCCCTGCCCTGGCAAAATTCATTAGAAAAGATTTCTAGAAATAAAATTTCTACAAAAATATCTTTACTAGCTTCAAAATTACATCGGGGACCCTTGCCGATGCTACAGAGTTTATGCACTGCAGCTGAGATCTTTCTGTGTAAGAACGAGATCGGAGCACATAAGGTTACTCACCGAAGTGCAATGATGATGGTCCTATCCAATCAATCAGACTGGTTCTCAACCATTTTTCAGTTGGCGTTCCCTCTTCCAAATAAAATGAGCATTAAAACACAAAACACCATAAAGTTTCACATCTCCCAGGTTGAGAATCACTTCTTTAGATAAAAATCAACAAATAAACAATGTACAGGTATTAAGAGCTTCGAATAAACAAATCAGGATTCGAACCACTTACCCTCATTTCTTACCACACCCATCACCTAGCCTAGCAATACGAGCGTCCTTACAAACACAAACTGCCAGCCTTTCTCTTGACGAGAATCAATGCTCAGTATAGAGGCGTCTACATTCGCAAACTATCAAAGCGAGCGTGGGACAACAAAAATTGACATTGCAGACGAAGACTCAAATATATCGAGCCTGTGTAATTAGTTCTTTACTATATGGCTCAGAAACATGGACAGCCTACTCAAGACACGAGAGGAGACTTAACATCTTTCACCTTCGATGTCTCCGCAAGATTATGAACATCAGGTGGTACGACAAGATAACCAATACGGAAGTACTACAACGTGCAAATCTGCCTTCCATCATGGGCATGCTCAGCAGTAGACGACTAAGATGGTTGGGACATGTGAGAAGAATGGAAACTTATCGCATACCAAAACAAATGTTGTTCTGTGAACTTTCGGAGGGGAAGAGGCACCAGGGTAGACCACTGCTCAGATATAAAGATGTCTGCAAAACCTCAATGAAAAACTTTTCTATAGATCCCAGCACATGGGAGGGACTAGCTGATGACAGAGTTGTGTGGAAAGCCAAATTACGGTAGGCGAGAGTCTTTTGAGAAGAGACTTATGTATGAGCTGAACGACAAGAGAGAAAAGAGAAAACTCAGAAGTTGTCACAGTAAAACACTTGCCTATTGACCGTCTGTAAAGATGAAAAGGGCCATACATACAAACACAACCAGCAACCTAGAATGGCTCCTGGTTGTGTTCTAAGACGCTCCTATTGCTAGGCTAGGCGATGGGTGTTGTAAGAAATGAGGGTAAGTGGTTCGAATCCTGCGTTTATTTATTTGTTTGTTCGGAAGCTTTTAATACCTGTACATTATTTATTTGTTGATCATATTCTTCGCTTCTGTTGCTTCCTCTGAGGTTCTTGCAAAAAAACTCCTTGTTCTCTTCTTTAGATAAAGCAAACAACAATATGTATTCGGGATATAAAAAGATATTTTATTCAGTCAGAAAATAACTTTGTATCTACCAATCAACACATTCATCATCATCATCACTTTAGTTGAGTACAACCATATGTTGAATATAGTAAACATCATCAACTCTTCCAAATATATTTGAAAATAAATGATGATTACATAACTGGTAATTACTGATATAAGCATACACAACTTATATTTGATAATGTAAAAACAATCATAACAGGGAGCTATTTATTATGTAACAAGTTTTGGAAATATTTTGACATGAAAACATATCACAGACAAATTAAATATTTTGGAGACAAAGAAACATTCACTCTACTGACAAGAATATTGTAAAGATAGGTTTTCTGTAAGGAAACAATGCCATAAGTAAGAAGAAAATATCAAGAGATGGAGAAAAACAATATAAGTAGGAAACATTTAAGAACTAAACGTCAAGAAATGAACAAATAATTATCTGCTTGATTGCCTGTGGCAAGTGAGCTAAAACCCTGTAGACTATCTTCTGCATGCATTCAAAAAGATCTTAACTCGTAGTGGACCAGGACAAAAGCCATGTTTTTACAAGCCATTTGTTTTAGAATAAAAAATGCCATTTAGTGTGGCTCCTGGTAAAAAGGTGTCCAATCTAAAGCCACGCAATGTGGCATTTGGTCCACAAGGAGTTAAATATGCTCTAAGAAAATGGTTGCTAGAGGCTGTTCACATTTCAACAAAGCTGTAATGGTTTGATTGATAGGACCATCATCATTGCACTTCTGTGAGTAACCATGTGTGCTCCAATCTCTTTATTACACAGGATCACAGCAGCAGTGCACAAACTTTGTAGCACAGGCGAGTGTACCTGATGTAATTTAAAAGAACGTAAACAAATTTTGTAGGAATATTTTTTTTTTAATCTCTCAAATGAATTTTGCCCAGGTAGTGACTTTCCATCTTGTTCTTGTAGATTTTGAACTGCCAAAGGTTCTTTTATGTGCTCAACTTGAACACAGGACCTACATTTTATTATCAGTCTCTGATAGTACTAGTTACTTGATCTCACCTACATTGAGACCAGGGATCACTGGAAAAAATATCCTGATGGATCTATGAGAGATCAAACTGAATACCTTTGGAAACAGAGCGAGCACTTAACATCTACGCAAACAGAGACCCCTTTAGATCCAACCCTTTTAGCTGTAATAGTATCAGTGACAGCCACATACATTTTCCATGTTCCCATAAGCTTGGACATCGCTCTTAGGCGTGGATCATATACAGATCACAAATAGTGGCTTGGATCACATACAGATCACAAAGCGTGGCTTGGATCACATACAGATCGCAAAGAGTGGCTTGGATCACATAGAGATCACAAAGCGTGGCTTGGATCACATACAGATCACAAAAAGTGGCTTGGATCACATACAGATCGCAAAGAGTGGTTAACAAGTGAGTGCAAATCTAACAAATTGAATCTTCTTCTAATCCTGTATCGCCTCACAGCGTCAAGATAAGAACGATGTACAAGAACACTATAAGTATTATAGCAAAGTGGATGCCCGCTTGCCCAGCGTGTTCGCAGCACGTTGGACTACGGGTGACTAGCCCTCTGTGAGTGCGGGTTCAATTCCGCGGGCTGGCAGAAAAGTCACAGGTTCCCCATATTTACGGTGTTCGTGGCACCGAACCGAAGGTTACGATGTCCATGGCACCAAGCGAAGAGCTGAAAGCTCAAGTGCTTCTGGATAGGGAAAAAAAAAAAGCAAAGTGGATACAAGCTTATAATGGACAATGATATAGTAATAATAATTATTATTATGCACAACAAAAAATAGTTCACACAATAATTTACCTCAAAAAGAGGAAATAATTTAGCATGATGTTAAAAATAACGATGATTTTTGACATGAGGCATTCCTATTTCATCTTTTGTCATTGTTAAACATTTCAAGCTGGTACTGATTGACTGAGTTAGGTGATGGCAATTCAGAATTGCATGCAAGCGAAAATGACAGGCTGACTTTGTAAGCACCTGTAGAGGGTATGTTGGATGTCATTCAACAGCTACCTGTCCGGTGATGACACAGAATAGATTCAACATTTACAGATACTGCAGGCATTTGGAATTGAATGTGACACAAGTAGAATTGAGTGTGGTGCAAGTAGAATTGAATGTAGCACAGATAAAATCAAATGTGGAATCTATCAAATTTTACGCAAGTAGAAGTGAATGTGGAATCGATCGAATGTGGCGCAAGTAGTATCAAATGTGGCACAAGTCAAATTAAGTGTGACACAAGTAGAATTGAATGTGACACAAAAATAATTGAATGTGGCAAAAGCAGAGTTGAATGTGACACCAGTAGAATCGAATGTGACACCAGTAGAATCAAATGTGTCACAAGCAGAATTGAATGTTATACAAGTAGAGTTACATGTGACACAAGTAGAACAGAATGTGACACAAGTAGAACAGAATGTGACACAAGCTGAGTTGAATGTGACAAAAGTAGAATTGAGTGTGACACAGGTGAAATTAAGTGTCACACAAGTAGAATTAAATGTGACAAAAGTATAATCAAATATGACACAAGTAGGATTGAATGTGACAGAAGTGGAATCAAATGTGACGCAAGTAGAACTGAGCGTGACAAATGTAGAATCAAATGTGATACAAGTAGATCATCATCATCAGGTGCTGTGCCGGCTGGCATAGGCGATCATGGATCTCCACAAATCTCTGTCGTTGGTGTTTGCTATCAACTCAGATGTTGATGCTCTATCATGCCATGAAATCAGGCTATCCAAAATTTACTCTGTCTTCTTTTGTCTTGTCTACCCACGATTTTACCGGTTGTCACAATGTGTTCTAAACCTCCCCTGCTAATCACATGCTCACAAGTAGATAGTATCACCTAAAACATGTGATAAATGTATATATCCAGTAAGTCATAGGAAAACTATCAGCATTCACATCTGTCCCCATGTACTGAGTACCTATGTGTCTGATTACAGTGCTATGAAGTTAGTCCTGTTAACCAATATTCATTACGAATAACTTTAGATTCAGATATTCTTGCAGAGTACACAATATAAGGTCACTTTAAATTTAAAAGGCACCAGATTTGACTAAAATATGCAAAAACTGGATGGAATCAATATCAATGTACTCAACAAGTTCCAAAAGTGTTTGATCCCTACCAATTAATATGATGTTAGCTGAAAGTGTTCAATTCTATGAACTAACTTGATATTAGCTGAAATTGCTCAATTCTATCAACAAACTATCATAAATGGCTTGATATCTTCTAGCACTAATCCCAACAAGTTGTCATGGATGTTCAATGGCCTGATCTCCTCACTAATCGCAACTCATCAAAAGGAGAATAGAATAATCTAGTCACTAATCACCTCAGTAAAAGGAGAATATAATAATCTCCTCACTAATCACAACTCAGTAAAAAAAGAATATAATAATCTCACTAATCACAACTCAGTAAAAAAAGAATAGAATAATCTCACTAATCACAACTCAGTAAAAAAAGAATAGAATAATCTCACTAATCACAACTCAGTAAAAAAAGAATAGAATAATCTCACTAATCACAACTCAGTAAAAAAAGAATAGAATAATCTCACTAATCACAACTCAGTAAAAAAGAATGAAAAATCTCACTAATCACAACTCAGTAAAAGGAGAATATAATAATCTCCTCACTAATCACAACTCAGCAAAAAAAGAATAGAATAATCTCACTAATCACAACTCAGTAAAAAAAGAATAGAATAATCTCACTAATCACAACTCAGTAAAAAAAGAATAGAATAATCTCACTAATCACAACTCAGTAAAAAATGAATAGAATAATCTCACTAATCGCAACTCAGCAAAAAGAGAATAGAATAATCTAGTCTAGTTTTGTTCCTAATTTTAAAATAGGGGAAGACTGCAGTAAAACTTGGTAAATAGTGAAACACGTACAAACAAAGTACTATAGTTTTACAAAATACAGAAACAGTGACGATAAACAGCAACGTTTCGACCAACAAGGCCTTTATCAAGCAAACGAACAAACAGGAGTGACAAATTAAAATGAAACACAAATGGACGACCAAATACAAACGTATCTAAGGAAAAGCTGGAATAAAACGAATAACGAAATAAATGTAACACAAAAACACACATAAAAACTAGAAATAGAACGGAAAAGAAACAATGAAACATCTAGTAAATATATAACTTGAATACATGCAACATATACCCATATAGAGTACAAAGCATAGGAAGAGAAAGTACTAAGAAGCATAAGAATGTAATACGTTGAGCTCTCGTGGTCGCAAGGTACCATACAAAGAAATCAACCGATTCTCCACAGCAAATCGACACGATCATCAGAGGAACATGATCGGATGGCTGTGACCTGACATCGCAAGCTCCTGAATGGCCAGTATCATTGAAATGGGTAGCTACAGGGTCACAGAGCATTGGCGTATATCGCGCAAGTGTTGGGCGAATCGGTCACTGAGTCTCCTGCCTGTTTCCCCAATATAGGCCTTGTTGCACCGCTTGCAGATAATGGCATAGATAATATTACGGGACTCGCATGTTAAACTGTCTTCAACAACGAACGTGGCTTTTGGAAAAGACACCGTGTGGGTCTGTATGACATAAGCACAAGTGTTGCAGCGCCGACGGCCACACTGGATGGTGCCAAAATGACTCTGGATATTAGGCTTGAGGCGATTGTGAACCAACATATCCTTAAGGCTTCTGTCCCGTCTGTACGCCACCAAAGGATAGTGTTGGAAGATTGAACGTGTCTCAGGATCAGACTGGAAAATGGAGAGATGACGGAATAAGACTTTCTTCACAAGGGAACTATGAGGGTGGAAAGTTAAGACAAGTTTCACCCTGTCAGAATTGGAAGTTCTATGCTGGTTAGAGAGAGCCTCCTGGCGAGAATTTGTTGAAGCGCCGCATGGCAGAAGCAAGCACCTTATCCGGGTATAAGCGCTTACGAAAGAAATCCAGCATCTACTGATACATAATCATGTTCTGGCTACTGTCATATGATGGCAGCTGTCATAACCATCTTCAGGCATGATTAATTACATAATAATGAGATCATGAAAAATTAATAAATGTTTGAATGCTTGATATGACCATCATCATTGCACTTCGGTGAGTAACCATGTGTGCTCTGAAGGTTGTTTATTTGGTCTCTTACATAACATTTGCAGTAACATTGTTCGTTGTTGAAGACAGTTTCACATGCGAGTCCCGTAATATTATCTATGCCATTATCTGCAAGCGGTGCAACAAGGCCTATATTGGGGAAACCGGCAGGAGACTCAGTGACCGATTTGCCCAACACTTGCGCGATATACGCCAATGCTCTGTGACCCTGTAGCTACCCATTTCAATGATACTGGCCATTCAGGAGCTTGCGATGTCAGGTCACAGCCATCCGATCATGTTCCTCTGATGATCGTAGTCGATTTGCTCTGGAGAATCGGTTGATTTCTTTGTATGGTACCCTGCGACCATGCGGGCTCAACGTATTACATTCTTATGCTTCTTAGTACTTTCTCTTCCTATGCTTTGTACTCTATATGGGTATATGTTGCATGTATTCAAGCTATATATTTACTAGATGTTTCATTGTTTCTCTTCCGTTCTATTTCTTGTTTTTATGTGTGTTTTTGTGTTACATTTATTTCGTTATTCGTTTTTATTTCAGCTTTTCCTTAGATACATTTGTATTTGGTAGTCCATTTGTGTTTCATTTTAATTTGTCACTCCTGTTGTTCGTTTGCTTGATAAAGGCCTTGTTGGTCAAACGTTGCTGTTTATCGTCACTGTTTCTGTATTTTGTAAAACTATAGTACTTTGCAGTTTTCCTAATTTTGATTTGTTCTATTTCACAGCAAACATTTTTCCTAATTGAGATTTCTCTGCAAAATGTTCACAACGTCAGTATGTTAATATCTTCTGACAGTCAGGTTCATCTACATTTGTATTTCTGTAGAAGAAAATAGTAAATAAGTTTATTTGAAGGTATTACATGTGTAGAATTGACAGTATCAATGGGAATTTGAAATAGTGTAATATCGTAGATATTTATCTAAATTAAAATGTATATATAAATATAAAGGTAAATATCATCATCATGTGTCATGCCTACTGGCATATATAATAATAATAATAAAGCCCATAACCCGTCAGGGTCATAGGGGTGTCAATGTGGAGACATCAGCACAAAAATCACGCCATGAGTCTGTCTTCAACTCCTCGAGCGAGTGTGGAGAAACTCTGTCCTGACCAGCTCATGATGTTGTCAAACCAGGATTTTCTCTGCCCTCCTTTTCTTCTTCTACCCTAAACTGTTCCCTGTAGGATAATCTTGGAGAGTGAGCCATGTCTCATCACATGCCCGAACCACGCAAGTTTACGCCTTTTCACGATTGTTTTTTTTTTTTTTCCTTTTCATTCGTCCTTTCAACTCAGACGAAGTTCCATCTCTGAAACTGATTTTTGCATGAAAATCTGTTTTTCCAATTTCTTACAATGGCAGCAGCGTGCACATTGTAAATTACTTTACACTGGCAGCCGTGTGCTCAATGTACTCGTAATTAGTATTCCTCGCCATACAGGCAGATTTTCTCCGACTTCAGAGGTACTCACGTTATCGTCCTGAGTAAGACCAGGGACTCGAACAAATGCCGGACAGTAGGTTCGAACCGAGCTATGAGGCGTCTCACAGCTAGCAGGCCGAGCTACTATCAACTACTCTAGGCAGTCCCCCTTTCACGATTGTCAAGAGTGGTTCTTGTCGACCTGCAAGGTTGTTTATTTGGTCTCTTACATAACATTTGGAGTAACATTGGTCTTTGAGGCGCACTGTCTGTTGGTAATATCCTTATGTGGCCAAACCATTTAATTTGTTGTTTCTTGATGAAGTTCAGTACTGATGCTTTTCCTGATGCCTTCATTATCTAATTTATGCTCATATAATTATGAATATAATTATAATAATAATATTGAACAGCTTCAAGAACACATAAACTTACTCAACAATAGCTGCCTCAAATACAACATGAAGATCAATATTCAAAAGACAGAAGTCATGACTATAAGCAGAGAACATAAAGATATCAACATACAAATAAATGACCAAACGCTAAAGCAGGTGAGAGAATTCAAATACCTTGGAAGTATCTTCACATCTGATAGTAGACTGGACAGAGAGATCGAAACTAGAATCCAGCAAGCCAACAACATTACATACCAGCTTACCCCAATTTTGAAACACCCAGCTGTTCCAGTAGTGACTAAAAGACAGATTATAAATTCAATCTTTATACCAACACTGTGCTACCAGAGCCAAACATGGGCACTGACAAAAGAACAAGAAAGGAAAATTATTACATGCGAAATGAGATGCCTGAGGAAAGCAGTAAATAAAACAAGAAGAGACCATATAAGAAATGAGGAAATTAGAAGAACAGTCGGAACAACACCTGCTATTAGATTTATTGAAAACAGAGACTCAAATGGTTTGGCCACTTGGTCAGAATGAACCCGAATACACCAGTTGCAAGAGCGATAACCTGAAAATGGAATCATCAAGAGGAAAGGGCAGACCAAAAAAAAGATGGGTTGATGGAGTTACAGACATCTTAAAACTCCACAATACCACACCATATCAAGCGACCGAGCGTGCATTATCTGGAAACCGATCATCAGTTAAACCTGCTACGCCTAGGCAAAAAGCAGAGAAGGACAAAAAAGAAAGAAAAAAGATAATTATGAAGTGCTCAATAACTGAATAAAGAAATAGCTGGTTACATATAATGATATGTAACGTTATTTAATTGTGTTAGTTCTTATCAAACAATTTATCCACTCTTTGTAATCTGTGTGGTTTGCATTGAGAATGTGAGTACATTGAGCCTCCACCTCTACGGCATGTAGGACAGGCACAGCTGAATTTTTGTCATAATATAAGCATATTATCTAACAGGATACATATTTGTAAACATGGTTAACTGTAAGATTTTCAAAACAGAAAAACCACACTTTAACTCTTAGTGGACCAGGGCAAAAGTCACGTTTTTACAAGCGCTTTCACATTTTGATAACCAAACGCCACTTAGCGTGGTGGAATGTAAAAACGCGTCCACTTCAAACGCCACTTAGCGTGGCTCTTGGTCCACTAAGAGTTAAAGTACCACATCTGAAGTTATACTGTAGCATGGTTTCAGATCTGAAGTTATACTGTAGCATGGTTTCAGATCTGAAGTTATACTGTAGCATGGTTTCAGATCTGATTAGTCATATGGAGGAGGGCGTCTGAGCTGACTCCTGCTACTGATACATAATCATGTTCTGGCTACTGTCATATGATGGCAGCTGTCATAACCATCTTCAGGCATGATTAATTACATAATAATGAGATCATGAAAAATTAATAAATGTTTGAATGCTTGATATGACCATCATCATTGCACTTTCTTTCTTTCTTTCTTTCTCAAATTCTGTTTGCCTCACAGCGTCAGGTCAGGAAGAGATTTCTAAAACGGGCCCTAGTATGCGCTTCGTAGATAGTCTCTTTCCGTCGCCTCTGTTATCTCTGAGGTCCATCTTTTGCGTGGCGGCCTTTTGCTTTGTACCCATTGTATCGGAGCAGCATTGCTCTTTGGGGTGCACTGTCTGATGGTAATCTGCTTACGTGACCGAACCATTTAATTTGTTGTTTCTTGATGAAGTCTAGTACTGATGTTGTACCCACTTTTTCTTGATGTCTTCATTTCTCAACCGTCTCTTCTGTTACACCTAGAATTCTGCGTAGACACTTCATCTCTGTTGTGACTAGTTTTCTTCTATCGTTTGTTGTCAGCGTCCAGGTTTGGCACTGGTAACATAATGTGGGAGAAAGATTGTGTTGAACATTGCTCTTTTGTGTTCATGGTGACGTGTTTGCATCTTAAAATTGGCGCCATTTGCCCTATCATTTGATTTGCTTTGTTGCATCTGTGTTGAATTTCATTAGTTATTCTTCCATTTGCTGAAAAAATGCACTTCGGTGAGTAACCATGTGTGCTCTGAACTCTTTCTTACACAGGAAAATCTCAGTGGCAGTGTATAATCTTTGTATTACCAGCGAGTTTCAATGTTATTTAGAAGATGGTCAAAATATTTTGTATGACTTTTTTAATTAAAAATCTTTCAATAAATTTTGCAAGGACAGCGAATTTCCAGCCTGCTTGTCTCGATTTTGAACTGTCAATTTTTCTTTTATGTGCTCTACTTGAACACATGACCTATGTTTTACCGTTCATCCGATAGGATGAACTCAATTCACCTACACTGAGATCAGGGATCTCTGGAAAAATATCCTGATGGCTCCATGAGGGAATGAACCGAGTACCTTTGAAAAGCAATCATCTAGCCTCTACACCACAGAACACCCCAAATATAAATGTTTGTCATGAATATCATTAAATACAGTACTCAATTATAACAGATAGCAGTGTACTATGCATGGACAACTGGTCTAACAGAGAGTAAAGAAAGTGGCTTACCACTCTCAAATGACAGTCTCCATTTCCATAGGAGCACTCGACTGTATAACAGATAGCAGTGTACTATGCATGGACAACTAGTCTAACAGAGAGTAAAGAAAGTGGCTTACCACTCTCAAATGACAGTCTCCATTTCCATAGGAGCACTCGACTGTATAACAGATAGCAGTGTACTATGCATGGACAACTGGTCTAACAGAGAGTAAAGAAAGTGGCTTACCACTCTCAAATGACAGTCTCCATTTCCATAGGAGCACTCGACTTGTAAAATGTGTATTTATTCACTGCCTTGGGGTCAGACTCATCTGCCGCAAAGTAATTCTGGTACTGAGGCTTTTCTAGGTTCGCTGAGGTCTGGTAGTGAAACTGTTCTGATCGGGATAACTTTGAATCCTTCACATTATAGTCCTTAAGTCTGTTAGCAAGTATGTTACTCTGTGAAGATTTACACAATACATGAGAGTATGGTAGCACTGCAATGTTGCTCTGTGAAGATTTACACAATAGATGAGAGTATGGTTTCATTGCAATGTTGCTTTGTGAAGAGTTACACAATAGATGAGAGTATGGTTTCATTGTAATGTTGCTTTGTGAAGATTTACACAATAGATGAGAGTATGGTAGCATTCAAGCATATTGCTATTTGAAGATTTACATAAGAGATGACAGTATGGTTTCATTGCAATGTTGTTTGTGAAAATTTACATATTAGATGAGAGTATGGTAGCTTCTTCTTCTTCACCCTTCGCCCTAGGGAAGCATAGGTCCGCAACCAAGGCCTTCCAAGCCCACCTATCCAAGGCCATTTTTTCCAGATCTCGCCACTCTCTCCCCGTCTTTGCATTCCATCTCTAACTTCCGTCTCCAGAGTGTTTCTGGGTCTTCCTTACTTCTATTGACCTGGGGTTCCATTGGAGAACCTGTCTCGCGATGCTGTCAGGGGTTTCCTCAGTGTGTGTCCTATCCATCGCCACCTTCTGTTCATTATCTCCTGTTCCACCTGCCGTTGTCCTGCCCTATCCCACAGTTCTCTGTTTGTGGTCTGTCCTACCATCTCAAATGGAGTATCCTGCGTAGGCATCTATTGATGAATGTCTGCAGCTTTTTGGTGTTCACCTTAGTCGGTCTCCATGTCTCCGCTCCATACAGAAGGACAGACTTGACATTTGAATTAAATATCATTATCTTAGTTTTATTCCTGATCATTCTTGAACTCCATATGTTCTTCAGAATGGCAAATGCTGATCTTGCCTTTTGTATTCTAACCCTAACGTCTTCATCTGTGCCACCTTGAATGTTGACGACACTTCCCAGATATGTAAATGTGTCAACCTCTTTTAGTGGTGATCCTCTCAGTAAGATTGGGTCTCTGGAACCAGCATTTAATCTCATGAAGAGTATAGTAGCATTCAAGCATATTGCTCAACCACTGATTAGCTTGATGTTATTTTTTCTTTTCATCCAAGTCTATTTCTTGGAGTCACTGAGATAACTTAAAAACAATAACAAACATAAAACATGCAATACAAATTGGCAAATGAGAGAGTAAAACATAAGATAATGCATATGTATGCACAAAACATACAAACCTGAAGGGACTGAAGTAGAAGTGCATCATTACTGACAAATAGAAGGTTTTTCTTCCCAGACTTTTTCTCTCTGCGTTTGTCCTGTGTCAGAGAAAAATGTCACTTATTTTTACCATTTTGAACAATAGCAAGATTATTATTATACAGGGTGTTCAAGATAAAAGTAGCCCGGTCAAGGGAACCAATCTGACATGTTTATGAAAATGAGGTTCAATTATGATGTAGATAGGTCAAGTGAGAGAGTCTTTTGTGATGGTGTGAATATGAGAGAGAAAGGCATGAACAAATGTATGTATGACAAACAGTCAAACCTAAATAGTAAAGTGCATCATACTGAAAATGATTTCTCTAGACTTATCTCTGGTTTGTCAATGGAGATGAACTTTTATCTTGAACACTTACTGTATAATAGTTATTGTCTAATACAAAAAAAGATTCAGACCTTTTATCAATAAATGTCTTCTGTGAGTTCATTGTTCATTTGAGGATCATCTTCATTGCACATGGACATGTCCATAATTGCTCGATCTCATCCCAAGCATGTATTTCAGTTGTTTAGACAACAACTTGCTTCTGTGTTGGTTGATATATCTACTAGGGTTATCTTCTGTGGGTTCTCAGACTGAGATGGTACGACAGTATGGAAAACACAGACCTGGAGATAAGGACAGAGCAAGAAGTATGATGACACAAGGTCAAGGAGAGGAAATAGTGGTGTGTCAGACAAAGATTGTCAATAGACAGGCACTTGAATGAAATCAGTAAGGGAAACTGAAAAAAGGATGTCTTAAACAGGCCTGGAGGTTTCTTAAAGAATTGAGGAATGCAAGATTATCTTATAAAGCCATAAAGAAAATGACCAGAGACTGGGTAAAGTGGAGAACAACTGTTGAGGCTGTTTCACAAGAGAGTAACAAGAAGAAAATAATACTTTTTCTACTCTTTATTACAACTGTTATCTCAGTTCAGTGACCTCAATCAGTAATGGTCTCAAGCTCCACTTTCATAGTGGAATTATTTGTCCTGTATGCTCCACGATCCTACCATGTGGGCTAGCTAGAAAACCCAAGCCTGACTTTTCACCGCAGACACATACATATAAGCAACATCATCATCCTCATTAGCATTATCTGCTATCAGCTGCCTAATTATGAGATCAGCACTCATATTGTCATCTCAATCTCTACATTTCCTTCCAAGACTAATAATAACATTGTTAAAGTTGGTCACGCTCCAATCTATCGATGTCAACTGCACAAGTGGATGTCCACCAATAATGGATGAATTTTGGCTATATTTTTGGTGTAAATGTTGAACAACACAGTTGATATAGGGGATCTCTGTGTTAGTTCAGGGAATATACATGTCAAGTCTGATAACCATGTTCCTGAACATAGTGCAATGGTTATCTGCATCAAAGAAACAGCTGTCCAGTTCATGAGCCAATGACTGATGACCAATTATTAGTAAAGAGTGTATCAAGATTAAAAAGTTCACATTGTTATACGCATCCTCTAAGTACATTACCATAGTAAGTTTCCAACTTGAATTAGAAGTTATCAAAAATATCATAAACAAATGTGTCAGCACTATCCCAAGTCCCTTTCATAGGCTGATAGCTACATAAGGTGCCCAGGTCATCCACTTGCTAACACTGTCCAGGAGCCTTCCAAATCCAGAGTTGGTTCAACAGTCATTTATGCACCCCACCCATGGACAGACTCGCCACAAGAAATTTTTTTTTATGTATTCGATGAACAGATCATGGATGAGAAACAAAAAAAACTTCCACAGACATAATATTGTGCTGTGGTCTTGGTTGTTAGTGCAATCCTTTATATTTGAGGCTATTTAGCTAAGAAATAAAATGCACGTATGCTGACACAGAGAAAGAGGTAGAGGTGACACACAATATTCATATACGTACAATACAGCTAATTGTCCAGCTTAATGGGATCCATACAACAAGAGAGAATATGATGATGGTTCCAACAATGTTGCTTTTCATAAAGGCCACTGAGGAATACAATATATCATTACAGATTTTGAAACCCATTTGATTTATCATTTCATCATCAACATTTCATGCACTTTTGTTCTCTTGAGCTCTTCCAGTTTCATGTGGCCTTGCAGGCAGTGAGAGTGTTGATGTCTTGGATAAGAAGGGAAGTGTCAAAGAGTAAATTTACCAAACCCCATCTTTTCAGAGGGTAAAAACCCTCATACAGAGAAAATCTACAGTAGACTGGAACACAAACACTGGATATATTTATGGTAAAGACTTCTTCAAAGATCTAAGCAGAACAGAGCAGGTCATTATATTTCATCTACATATCAGACATTGATGACATGCTGAAATCCCTTATCAAGACTTGTTTAGAAACATACCGGGTTCTTAAAACAAAGAAAAAGTTACTCTTCAAATCTTTGATGTCTTGCAGCAGTGATAGAATATGCAAGAACATGAAGAGGATGACTCCCAACTTATCTCCACAGAAGAAGAAACATGTCAGCCCTGACAGTCATGGATATCTAGCAATGAAAATGGGACATGTACACATTAGACAGTTAATGAATATATTCAGATAACTTAGACAGAATGGAGACGGACTACTGT